>JAIEZT010001368.1:28688086-29288086 GCA_019594935.1 Periophthalmus modestus
ATTTGACTAGAACTGGACCTGGACTAGACGGACTGAACCTGGACTAAAGCGGAACCTGGACTATGCCTGGACTGAACCTTGACTAGAACGTGAATCTGGACTAGAACTGACCTGGACTAGAACTGGACCTGGGCTAGACCTGGACTGAACCTGGACTAAAACTGAGTCTGCACTAAACTGGACCTGTACTAACTGGACTGAACCTGACTGAACTGCAATCTTGGACTCAGAGCTGAACCTGGACTAGAACTGGACTGAACCTGGACTAGAACTGAGTCTGCACTAGAACTGGACCTGGACTAGAACTGGACCTGGAAACTGACCGTAGTAACTGAATCTGGACTAGGAACTGAGACCTGGACTAGACACTGGACTGAACCTGGACTAGAACTGAAGACCTGCACTAGAACTGAATCTGACCTGGGGAGTGAGACTGAACCTTGACTAGAACTGAACCTGGACTAGACTGAACCTGCCTAGAGTTCATCTGGGATTAGAGCTGAACCTGGACTAGCGAACTGGGACTGAACCTTGGCTAGAACTGAATCTGGACTAGAACTGAACCTGTACTAGAACTGGATGTAACCTGGACTAATACTAAACGTGGACTAGAACTCAATCTGGCCTAGAACTGGACCTGGATTAGAACTGAATCTGGACTAACGTGGATTTGACCCGGACTAGAACTGAACCTTGGACTAGAATTAGAGCTGGACAAGAACTGAATCTGGACTAGTACACTGGACTAAACCTGCGTCGAGTATCCAACGTGTTTCTCAAGTAAGTAATATTACTTCAAATAATATTCATTCAAGTAGAAGTACCAAGAAAGAGCACAAACGAGTGGAAAAATACGACTCAAGTCAGAGGCTGTCTGGATGTAACAGTGAGCGGGTGATTATAGTTTAAAGTTAATGTAATTTGAAGGACCCAAAATATTAAATAATGCAAAAAAAAAAAATCAGTATAAGATAGACTAAAAATGATACAACTGAATCTATCTAAAGGAGCGCTGCAAGAAACCAAATGTTTCTCAAATCAGTTCATATTGTCAACGTAAAACTCTTATAAAAGTATGCTGCTACAAAAGTACTCGGATTGAACCAGAACTATAACTAGAACCAAGTCAAAATCTAAAGAGGGACTAAACCGGACTCAAACCAGACCAGGAAAACCAAGACACTTGTGAATGCATGTTATTATTGTAAGGCACAAGTGGTTATCCTGTCACCCTTTTAAAATATCTGTCTGCTTTCACAACATTCTAAAGCAGTGAATTTATTATGAGAGCTGTAGCCAGAGGTATGATTTTTTATTACAGATTTGGACACAGTGTTGTTCCATATTAATCTCTTGTGTGGGACCAAATGTCACCTTCACGTTCCTCGTTGTACCTGTGCCTTGTGTCTGTGGATAAGTCCTTGCCAGCATGTCCAGGAATGATATCTCTGTGTTATTTTACAGAGGGATATCAGTCTGGACCCCCCTCCCTCTGTCGCGCCTCGGGCCAGCTCAGAGATGGCTGTCCAATCAGATTAGGTTTTATTTTCAGTGACACATGTGAGCTCATTGAGATCAGCTGACAATAACAACAAAATCAGACTCAAGCCTCAGATTAACACAGTTTAGTGCTTCGCTCATTGATTCTGCAGAAAGCCATGATGTTTTTTCAGCCCCCTGTGATATTTTTTTTCCTTTTTTTTTTTTTTTCCCCCTTCTCCTTTTTTTCCTCATAAGCAGCCATATTAGTTTTGATATGGATGGACAATGTGCGTCCTGACAGGCTTAATCTATAAAATTCAGACCTGTCCCGCTAACGCTCAACGTTAACCTCGTGTAAATTTTAAATGTTGTAATTGTCACCTAAATACATTTATTAACTAATAAACTGCCACTGTACAATATTTAGCATTATAAAAATATACTCCAAATAAAGCCAGGTTATGACAAGTTTTACAATGGAACTCCTAGTCTGGTGTAACAGGGGGTCATTAATGTTCTGATGTACAATAAATGCATTTTTGTAAAAAAAAACACTGTTAAATATGACTAAAAATAGAAATAAGTGATCTATTTCTCTTCCTTTGGCACGTTGAGTGTAAATATAGAACACACTGTACAAAATAAAAATGGTCAGAGCCTCATTAAATCTAGTTAATGTTAAATGCCGTTAATGCAGTGGTCCAACGTTTAGTACCTTATGCATCCTAATTATTCGGGCCTGTGATGGGGTGTATAAGTGCTTTTCGCAACTTTCGAAACTACAGTGGGGTTTTGCTGTTTGCTGTAAAACTAACACCAACAAGAGGCATGCTAACACGCACTTCCTGATGATCCAGACATGCGATTGTTGTTCCTTTGTCTATAATCTTGAACAGTATGCCATAAAATGGTATATTTCCATGGAATTCTGCAGGGAGAATACCACCTCCAGAAACTTACACACTGTACCTTAACACATGTCAAACATTCTTCTTCTCTATGGGCTTTTTCTTGTGTAACTGCCGTGTGGTGATAGCTATGGGTCTATTATCCTCATAAATCTGCTATTATGTTTCTGAATAATTTGAAGTGGCTGAGTACACAAACATGTGCGTGAGTTTAATAAAGAGTGTGTTTGTAGAGGACCTACTTCACATAAGACTGAACAGCACCAGTCCAGACCGTAGCCATACACAGAGCCTGATTATTCACTGATACTCAATGTGATTTATAACTGCTGTGATATTAAATCTGTGATGAGAAAACACGGTTAGTCATCAGTCTAGCAGGGGAGATGCATTCTACTGCGTATGACAGATTACACTATGGAGTTTCATTATAGAGTCACACATTAAAGTGTCTGTATCCTTTTTTTTCATGTATTTTTGAGCAAAATGTGTCTTTCCCCAGTGCCGAGATAAATTGGTATAAGCAGCTCTTGAGGGCTACTGTGTGCAGTCTACATTTTAATTATGAAAGTGTTTTATATTGTCCGAGAACCGGGAAGGATGCAGTTAGCATGCTACGTTGTGATGGCAAAACTCCCGGTCTGGGTCTCTGACAGTTGTAAAAAGAGCTATAAACTCATCTCGGTGATAAGCATCAGATGTTCGGAATGCATAAGTCGTGAGAAATAACTTTGACCACTGCAAACTGTTTTAAATAACTTGATCTGGTTTTTTTTATTGTTTGAAAGACAAAATTCTACTACTTAACAATGGGCCAAAACCTAACTCTAAATAGTTATGATTGGTAAGATAAACAGCACAACACCATTATATATCTCTATGAAGGTTTAAAACTGCCAAAAAAAAAAAGTGTTACTTGTGCATCAATTGTCTTTAGATTTTGGATAGAATGTTCCATGTTTTATGACAAGGTAGAGAGATTATGTTTTATAACTCGGTGCTTCTTCCTGTATTTTTTGTACTTTTTCTTCTCAAACTTTTTTCCCATAAACTGCCACTTCACTGATGTAAAACTCTGATAAATATTCACACAGGGACTATCCCACCAAACTAAGTTATAATTACAAAAACACCAAAACCTGTCGCTTTAAAAAATGCTCTTTAAAAACATCTTCCTTCCTTTAAGTTGCTGTAATAAACTTAAGTATGTCTATAAATCTTGTGCAGTTGCTACAGTTGCTCTCTCCAGCTCTCTGCAGGTGGGATGTACTCAGTGCTACAATGCAAAGACCGTGATGGAAAACTGGAAGGAGTATGGCTCTTAAAGCTTTATAACAGAGTCTACAGAGGCCTAAAAGGTCCAAAGACATCTCCAAAACCAACAGAGAGGGGCGACCACTGCGGCGCCACAGCCTCATGTTTGTGCATTTACTTTGCTCTGAGTGCTTTGACATCCTCTGACCCGCAGCTGCTGCAGCTGCTGCAGAGACAGACCAGTGAGAAAAGAGTTTCAAGGTCCTATATTACACAAAATGGACTCTTGTGAGCTTTAAGCCATGTTTTCATGCTGTTACCCCTCCTCAAAAACATACTTGGAGTTGTGTTTTGTCTCATTCACACACACGGTGAGTAACTCATTATTATTAGTCTGTTCACATCTCCAAAGCTCAAAATGCTCTGTCCCACCTTCTGATGTCATGAAGCTGGTAGTTTTCAATTTAACAGTTTACCTACCTTTTCTTTTGTTCAGTAGATATTGGCAACTCCGGGGCTGAAATCAACCAAATGATTCTGGATGAAGGTGAATGGAGACACAGTGGAGCACTTCCTGTATCACCACATGACATCACAAGGTGGAACAGAGTGTATTCACTTCGAGAGAAGAATGACACAAAACATAAGGAAACAAACATTATACCATAGATCGAAAATAGTGTAATAGCGACAGTAATGGGCCTTGAACTGGGTTGAAGGCTGCTGTTTGGTCAGTTTTGCGATTTTTTCTGGTCAACATTGCAATTAGCTTTGCAATTTATGATTTAAGAACAGGATTTTTGTTCAACAATTTAAATGAATCCAGAAAAAGTTGAAACAAAGCTGAAATATAAACTGAAAAACTAGTACAGGAATCAGATTTCAGAACATATTTGTACAGATCTGAACAACACGATTAGCAGGTTTTTTTATGCAGAATAAGACAGGAGATTTTGTTGTTTGTGGAGGAATTTATGAAACTTAAAGAAATTGCAGCCTTTGCCATTTTGCTTATTGCATTCCTTCAAATTGTGATTTTAATTGAGATTAATCTTACAGCCCTGAACCCACACAGATTCTAAAAGTCTCTGGAGGCAAAGAAACAAAAACAAAACTTTATATGTTTTTTTTCATTTCCCAAAATCTCCTTTGACCTGTATCTCAAACTCGTATTTTCCTCCTCTCCTTCTGCGACCTGTGGCCTTTTTCATATCTGCAGCCATTTCAGTGCCATTCTCACTGTAATAACCACAACAATATGTGCAATCAAGTGTGCGTCCTGTCCCCGGTGAGGACAAGGTGAACCAGGTGCACCTCGCTTTGTACACACTAACACTGGGACACTATGTTTTCTGTACATACAATACGGCTGATTAATGAGGCAGGCTAACACTTCACTTGTAATATCGGTCTTAGTGCTTCTATTCAAGCAGCCAGCAGTTTTCTACGTCTAGGTTCAAAATGTGATACTTAAAGATGCTGTACTTGTTTTTACTGCCTTAAAAATGTGAAAAACTGAGCCATTTTATTTTTGAGCCTAATTACTCACTGCCATAACTGTTACCTAGCAACAATAAAGTTAAAGCCACAGTATGTAATCTTTTAGCCAAAAATAGAAAAGCAAGGTGTTTTTTCAATTCGGTTGGGCACATACAGGGTGGCCCAAGAGTCACTGACACTTTTAAAATCTTCAACAGCTGCTATTATTCTCAAGTTATACTCACCAAATTTTAGCAGTAGATAAACTGAACCTTCTGAATTTTTGGCAATATATACGGTTATAATTGTTCGCTTACACTTGAACTTATCACTACTTAAACTAGGGGAATAAAAATGACCTAAATAAAAAAAAAATAAAAAAAAAAAAAAAAAATGTAAGTGTCCACCATTTTGGGTTTTGCACTGAAAAGCCCATTCAAACACACTTTGCATAATATTTGAAAGCATTTCTAGACTTATGGCTCTTATTTGATCCTCAATATTACATTTTAAGCCGTTTTTCGTCTGAGGTTTATTCACAACACCTTTTCTTTTACCCTTTTCTTTAAGATAGCCCCACAGGAAAAAATCGGGACTAGTCAGGTCTGTGGAGATCACATACTGCCCCCCCTGTCTTTGAAAACCACTTATTATTCCTTTAATGCCATTTACGCTTGGGGTATCTCTGGTATTAAAATGTCGACGGCAACACCGCTGGGTTTCTGAATTTTTACCAATGTGACTCAAAGTACCACTGTACAATGAGGTTTCGTTCCTCGGTGATATATTTGCTCATAAATTAATGTGGGGAAGGGTAACTCTAAATGCTCTGAAAAAATAAAATAAAATATTTAGAAAACAAATGAGTTATGAATTGTTTACAAGTATCAGTGAGTTTGGGTCCATATATATATATCTATCATTGACGTGCGGTGATGTTTTTGTGGCTGGTGAGGCACTGATGTCGTCACAATCAGATTTACAAACATGTAAACCAGGTGTCGGCAAGAACATTTGGCCAATGGCCATGGACACGATTTTCTCTCCCAGTGACTTGGGGCCAGAATAAAAAAGAATTTCAAAATAAAAGTTCCGAAGTCTGTATGAAATAGCTCCAATGGTACGAAATAAAAGCTGGGTTTTGTACTGTTTTTATCCTTATTCTGGTTCCCCAATTTTCAATGGATTGAAGTAATTCAATTTCGTACCATTTCCTTCATCTGGAGCAACCCATTCAGCTCCTTTAGCGTTGGTCTCCGTCCTTTAATTATAACCTCCTGCTTCGACCGAAAGTCCAGTTTAGAAAACTGCTTGAGCTTTAATATGTAATTCCTCCATTTAAAAAGTAGGGCCAGACAAGAAGAAAAAAGTAAAAAGATTGCTAAACTTGATTTGCTAACTCTACTTGTAGTTTGCTGTCACTATTCTGTGGGAGTTGCAAGAATCCCTAGTCTCGCGAGTTCAATGGTAAACGTAAAAATTCAGCGATTTTGAATTAAAAAAAAAGAATTTAAATTGCAAAGTTAAATAGAAATAACTGTATAGTACAAATCACTGGATAAATATAACCATTTCATTTATTTTTTTCTCTGTGATGACAGGTGAGGCACGGCCTCTCTTGACTGCATGTCACTAGACATATATACATATAAAACATTTGTCCATACAGTGAGTGGACATGCATCTCTACAGACCTCTCTTTTTTTTTACCTGGAGGAAGGCCTCTTTCTGCTTGTTTCCATGGAAATGTTTGTTCCTTTGGCTATAATCTTCCACGATATGGATAAACTTATATATCTCCCATGGAGAATCTTCAGAAGTACGGTTTTTTAACTTTATATTTCCACTGAGACATGCACAAATAATTGCCCAGTAGTTATACTTAGACTAGGGACAAAAAAAAAAAAAGGAAAATAAAAACACGTTTATATTGTTCAATGAATCCTTAAACTGTCAGAAAAATGCCTTCTGCAGAGGCATTCAAAACTCTTCACTTCCTATATTTTTGTTATTTCTTTTCAACCTTTTCCCACAAGCTGCCACTTAACTGATGTAAATGTATGACAAGTATTCATCACAGGTACTATCCCACCAAACCAAGTCATAATGAGAAAAACATGGAAACCCATCATTTACACTTAAAGTGCAGCCGGTGCGACTATTCACGCAACACGCAGCAACTCTCAATACATTTTGGCTTTAAACTTTATTTGATTCATTTTCTGTTTTCCTTTTGGCCAAACCACTATCTGCGGCTTAAAATGCATTTGAAAGATAAGGATAGAACCCGTGGTAAATATTTATCTCAGTTTTTCATCAGGTAGGTGTCAGAAAATAAAAAAAAACAAAAAGTTGTAAAATATAGGAAGTAGTGGTGAGTTCTCAAATACAATCCCTCTGTCTTTATCATTAACTGTCATCACGTCCATCCAGAATGCAAAGACAATACACGCACAAGGAAGGCATTTTTACATTTTTTTTCATTTATCAAATCATAACTATTGTGTAATTTAAACAGATTTTGGCCCTTAACATTATGGTTGCTAGGTAACATACCGGGCGGCAGTAGCTCAGCGTGTTCGTCCAATGATCCAAAGGTTGGCAGTTCGAATCCCACTCTTGACATAAACATCATTGGTTGAGCGGGTCAATCCCTGACCCACAGGTTGGCGGTGCGATTCCAGCTCCCAAAGATGAATATTGTTGTTGTGTCCTCGGGCAAGACACTTAACGCACCTCACCCCCAGTGGCTGTGTGAATGATGTGAGTTCCTTGATGTACAGCACTATATAAAATGTGACCATTTACCTCTAAGTCATTTCTGCTGCCCGTGTCCAACCAGGAAGTAAAAGTATAACCTAAGACTGGGCAAGATTTGTAGTCAAACCTTACATCTAATTATGTTTAATATGTTTTAGAGAAATGAGTAGTCTAACCTGTCATATGCACTTAAAAGGTGGACTTTTTTCGGGGTGTGCCATCTGCTTGTCTTCATGATATGCGAATGCTTTACTTGGAACGTTCCACAGTATGCCTTTTAACTTATCTATCTTGCATTTATTCAATTACTGTGCATGTGTTTTAATAGTTAAAAAACATGCATTTTTTTATCCGCAGACTTGTCCAGTGTTTTTAGACCCGTTCATAATTACTGTAGATGGCCTAGTCTGATCCTCTTTCCTCCTTCATGTTCCTCTGTGGTTTTTCTCTTCTGTGTCGGGCTCATTTGAAGCCCACTTCTCCTCTGGCCTCCTCAGACTTTACACTGTGGAGGTAATGGACCGCGTGATGGAGGTCTGATCTCTTGCTCTGAACCAAAACGGACCCAGTGGAAAACAGCGAGAGCCCGATACAAGACGTGGGAGGTCCCTGGGGAAAAGTGAACTGACTTCTGTGATGCAAGCCACTGATTGTACAACTTTAGAAAACAAGAATACTTCAGAAAACAGGAAAAGTGCAAGGTCTATGAAGCGAAACTGTGCCAAAATATGTAATAAACAGAAAGTGATAGAAAAATAAGATTAAAAAAATAAAAATGAAAAGACTGAACGAGAATTGCATCAGATTTGAACCTGGGCTAAAAATGCCAATTGTCAGGAGTCAAATGTAAACACTCTTTCTTAACTCAACAGCACAATCATTTCATGCTAATAAGATGGAAACAGCCCTGTAAGCCAAAGTGTCATTATGGTAATGATATAATTATAGGTCACGTCTGTTATCTAGTATTTTAACCCCACTTATGTCATGGGGTTAAACACTTAAATTAGACCCAGTGAGGACAGTACATCCATCATTCTTTTCCTTAGACTTAAGTTTTTAGTTTGACTTATTTTCACTTCGTAAAAAATACAGAATAAGATACTTTATACCATAGAATGTGCAGGATTGTTACCAAAAACCATCAGGAGGCTTAAAATGTGGTACCCTTCATATAAAGTGCATAAGGTTCTAATAAAAAAAATAAAAAAAATCCTATTTTCAGCTTATGAGAGATAAAATACATCAATACAAAATTTAATAATGTCAACTGGACAAAAGTTTCAGAGTTTCGCTGATGTTTCGCTGCTCATCAAAGCGGCTTCTTCAGTTCTGGTCAAATCATTGCTGGACACGGCCTTATATCTGTCTGAAGGAAGGAGCTAACTACACTGAAACTAACACACCTGCTTGTTTACAGTTTCTGTCTGTTTGTTTGGCTAGATCTAATTAACTACACTGAACTGTGCCTGAGTCACATTTTGCATAATGGTTCAGGCCCCTAATGTTTGCTCTCACACCTTTTAACATACTGGCTATCACTTTTTTTTTTCCTTGTTTTGATTTAGATCTGAGGATAGAGTTATAAATAGGAGATAAATCATGTCTAAACCCCCCATTCCTGTTCAAAGATGTCTTTCCTAACAAAAATGCCTCTTTAACTTTCCTCTTGAACCATCTCTTTTAAGATCTCTACCTCACTATCTTCAAAGGAGAGAAGAGTCTCCAGACCAGAACTGACGAAGCTGCTTGAATGAGCAGCAAACGTCTTCATTCTAAAATCCAGACGGACAGAACAGAATTTTTCTTTTGCTATACCCATACTCCTACTCAGATATACTCATACCTGGACGACTGAGGGATTACACGGACAATACAAACAGTTACACAGTTTAACAGGAAATGCCACATGGAAAAGTGCACTTATTCAGAAGCATTTTAAAGTGTTTTTAGACTGACATTGTGAACGCTCTAGAAAGGAGGAGGACTGTTCCGTATTTTAGATCCTTTGTATAGAACATTAAGCTGAGACTGGGTAGTGCGACAGTGAGGAGCTCTAATGGGACGCATAAAATTCATTATTAAAGACAAACCAATTGTTGAGATGCTAAGGAAGCATCTTTCTAATAGATACATTATACCGAGCTGTGCTGTGTGGGCAAAAGTCTCCTAGCCTTCCATCTTCATGCACACATCCTCCAGTGCTTCCCAGGCCAGCTCAGAGACACAGTTCCTCCAGCATGTCCTGGGTCTTCCTGGGGCCTCCTCCCAGTGGGACATGCCTGAGCCCACCTCAGCAGGCTCCTCTCCATGTGGAGGAGCAGCGCCTCTACTCCGAGCTCCTCACCTTACAAGTATTGGCATTTTTAAGTAGATGTGTGTGTCACTACATCAAGCTTTACTTTATGCTGTTTTTATTTAGACCACTGACACATATGTGAATGACTGGAGTCTAAGCAGTGATATTGTACAACAGTTTCCACTTGACTGACTGCTCCCTCTCCCCATGTCTGCTCTCAAACCCCACACTAAATGTGAATGAGCACATCTGCGGAGTGTCCCAGGACACTGCACAGGTCACACGGGGTAAGACTCCTGACAGCTCTCCTCATCCCCCTCCTCTTCCTCCTTCTCTGGGTCAATGGGCTTCAAGGTTAATCAAAATTTGGAATAGTTTCCATTAGTAATTCATATGGCAGCAATTATTTAAAGCCACTCTCTGTGACTTTCTGGAGGTGGCATGACACGTTATGATACTTTGGAGCATTTTTATGCCATAGACTGGAATATTATGGCCATAGGAACATCATTTCCATGGAAGTAAGCTGGAAGCCCTGGCCAAATAAGAGTTAGGTCTGTGGAGATGCAAGCCCGCACACAATAAGGGTGCATGCTTTTCTGTGAAATAAGAACATTTGTGCATGCTGTGGCTTTAAGTAACAAGATTTCCTCTGCAAACAACAATATATCCCATATTTTCATTTATGTAACCTTGCCCTGTAGTATAGATCTCCACAAACATGTTCTACATCGTTTCTTTCTTGTTCAGCAGTTTGCCGTCTCTCAGTTGTTAATGTTCTTGGACGTGTTTTAAAACATGAGCCTACTGTTAAAAAAAATCACAAATTGAGATCATCAGAAAAATTACAATTACATATTTCTCACAAACTGTCCAGTCCAACTGTGACCAGTTCACACAACACTTCAGCTGTAGCACTTTGTCTATTCAATGCAGGCATGGAGCAGGTGCAATCAAAGCAAATATAAATCTGCTAATAAAGAAATATAGATAAGACTAAAGAAATTCTTGGTAGACTAAGGATATGTTCTGCCGATCGATTGGTGTGGCAAAAGCTATAAAAAATGGTAAATGGTCACATTTTTACATAGTGCTTTTCCACCCCATCAAGGAACCACTCACCCATTCATACTACAGTGTACTCAGACACTGGGGGTGAGGTGGGCTGGAAGTGTCTTGCCCAAGGACACAACAACAGCATTCATCTGTGAGGGCTTGAATCACACCGCCACCTGTGAGTCAGTGGATCATACCGCTCAACCAATGATGTTTTATGTTGAGAGCGGGATTTGAACCGGAAACCTTCGGATCAGTGGACAAACGCTCAACCAAGTGAACCACTGTCGCCCTAAAATATTGCATATCTCTGTGTATTTGACCCCAACTGCCCTCATAAGACTACACCTGCACAGGAGTTTCATGCAAAAACTACTATTTCTGTAAAGTAAGTACTACATAACAATGCATTTATATAAAAACCGAATAAGCTTGAGATGACAGCCCTAAGCAGCTCCACCTGTAAAATTAGCCTAAACCTTAAACCTTTAGATAAATACTTGACAAAACAGAGCCATAACCTAGCATTTGTTTACACAGTCGATATCTCCAGTAGAAAGGTCAGTCCTGCCCGTTCGTTCAATTCTGTCAGTGAAACAGTGTTAAAGTGAAAGTGTGTATAAATGTGAGGAGTAGAATGTGGACATGTTTGTTTTGCTTACAGTAGATGACCCCCAGTGTGAGCCGTGTGCAGTCACCAGGAAAAAACTGAACCAGCCGAGTGCGAAAAAACATCGGCTCGCTTTCAGATGAAGCTGTCACACACGTCCTTTCATCGCAATCAATACAACCTATTCCAGAATGAGAAGTGAAAAAATATATATATAAAAGACAAAATACCTTTAAAGTGTGACAGGTTTGAGTACTTTTTCACAGAAACATAATTCACGCTTTACTATAATTTCTACCTTTTTTTTTTTTTTTTTTTAAATGGAGGTGAAGTTTATAATTTTACCTCCCGCTGGGACACATGCAGCAGATAGGGCGTACGCAGCGGTAACCCTATTTCTGTTACCTTTAGCAGCCATTCATGTTGTAGTCAGGACTGCAATAATCGAGACCAAGACCTGTCCGAGACCACAAGGTCCCAAGAGTATGACAAAAACCAAACCTCTGACGGTTGAGACGAGGACTTTTAAAGAACGAGACCAAACTGAGACCACTGCCCAGCAAGACCAAATCAAGTCTAAGTAACAAAACCAAGCCCAAGCGACTAAGACCGGTCTCAAGTACTACGACACTAGCAACCATAATGTAAAAAAAGCATCGAAAAATGCATCGAAATTACACAATAGTTATGATTAGATTGATTAAAATAAATGGCAACTCCTCCTATTTAGTTAAATCATGTTTAATCTGTTAAAAAAAATGCTTTCCTTGTGTGTAAAATGTTCCCGTAATTATAAAAACTTCACTCTACTGAGATCTACGGTAGCCCAGATGGGACAAGCTGTTACGATGTCCGACGTTTTAATTAAAATAGGTGATAAATGTATTCAAGTTTGAGCAGTAATTTTTTATTTGTGTTTGTCTAAATGAACTGTACCCTTTTTCACGAGGACTCTAGGCTATATAGAAGCAGCTCTGTCTCTGCTGTGTTAAGAATGTTTAGTTGTTCTATTTTTTGATGTGAGTTTCAGATTTTTACGTTGACTTTTTTCTGGGACGGGCTGCCATTGGCCCCATGAAAATCAAAGTTTGATTGGGCGCTACCGAGTCATCTTTCATTATTTCTTCTCGGGGTCTTTCGTGATAATTTGAGCTCATCGAGTTCTATTTTTTGATACCTGTAACTGGCATGTCTGGTTGTATTTACTACTTGATTTTTGCCATTTTCCGGGCTCCAGACGCGGTTTTATCCTTCAAATATAAATATATAAGTACATAGTTATAGAGAAGATGATATATTACTTTGACATGTTTCGACATTACACTACAACTGTAACTAAAACTACTACTACTACTACAGGATACTACTAATTACAATCTAAAAAGCAAGTTCCTTCACTTTTGTAAGTCACTGCTATTACTTCAAACGCTCAGGGCTACAGTGGCGTTTAGAGAGTTTAGAGTGGTCCCCCAACCTGAAGGTCAGAGGATCGATTTCCACTTGGACCGAGTTCTGTTGTTATGTCCTTGGGCAAGACACTTTCCCCACATTGCATAGTATGAAAGTGGTGTTTGTGTGTGTGTGTGTGTGTGTGTGTGTGTGCTGCTGGTGGTGGTCAGAGGTACTAATAGCAAAGACTGGCAGCCTCTCTTCTGTCACTCTGTCCCGAGGCAGCTGTGGCTACAGTACTGAGCCCACCATCATCGGATGTGGAGTGAATGAACAGTGACTGCAGCTTCAACGAGCCTGTAGTACTGCATTACAAGTGGATTACAAGTCATTAATAGAAATGCTACTGGTACTGCTACCACCACTGCAAATACTGCTGCTACTATTCATACACCAAAAACACAAGCCCAAAGGAGAACAGTGACACTCATCCATTTTACTGACAGGCTCATCACTCAAAGCGTGTCCCTCGGCCCCTCACAGCTGTCACAGATACAGTGCATGTCGTCTGTCACTTTACAAGACTTTCATATTAACTGCTTGTGTGTACTGTATCCTAGTTTGGTGGAAATATGCAAGATTCTAAGGTGCTGTGCCTGATTTTTACTGTATTTAAAATGAGAAAAACAGAAGTAGTTCATTTTAAACAGTTCGGATCGGTCCAAACTTATTCTCCACTTTCCTAACATACTTGCACCATTCTAATTATTCACCGCAATGAGTTTATAAGCTCTCTTCACAACTTTCAGAGACCAGAGTGGTGTTTTGCTCACTGTGAACTTCCTTAATATTGGGCAATAAACTGCTGTATTATATTTGATGCAGACCACATGTAATGCACATATTTTGACCTCAAGAGCTGCTAATACAATATATGCGCACAGTACTAGGGATGTAGTCTTTGTTCTCCTTACTCAAGACGTCATTGCTCCAATCAACCCGTTTTTCAGCGCTACTGGTACACACCCACTGCGCTGTACTTACTTTTTATCGATGATACACATAGGCAGCATCGCTTAGTCATTTTTGTACAAATGGAAAACCACTATTAGCTACCAAAATCTGCAGTTGTCCATGAGGTGTCTCTTTGTTGTAATGACGTTTATGGCAACGTCAGCTCCCAGCAAGATCACTATACAATATAATGATTCATAGGTGTCATAGATCATGAGTATATAGTAGACACAAGCACAAAATGTGTTCTTTAAAAGCATCAGAAGCCACAGTATACTGGTGTTCCAAAGGGAGGTAAACATGAAACTCCTCTCATTAACAGTGGATATTTCTGTCTGTGTATCTACTCTGTGTTCAGACTGTTAGTGCAGTGATCAGAGGCAGGTTTGGTCATTAAAATTACCACATGTGGCTACCATCCTCTTTTCCTTCTCTCTTTTCTCCCTCTGTCTTTCCTCGCCCACTCTCTCCTTCGATATGCCCGCATTCTCCTCCTAACCTTTTCAGCTTCTCCTTTTCTTCCTCTCTCTTCCCTGTCCCTCTCTCCATCAACCCCTCTCTCTTTCTCCGATCCCTTCTTCACATACACATTATTTGCCTTTCTCTCTTCCATCTCTTGTGAGTGTAATTAGTGCATTAGCTTTTTTTCGCTGCTAACAACAACAACAAACAAACCATGGAGCTAAAGTGAGTAAAAGTAGCGCTAACATCCCGTTCATGTCTCCTCTGTCTCTGCACGCTCTCACGTTAGTCTCCCGCTCTGTATGTGCGTGGTGCATGTGTTTGTGTCTCTGAATAGCACGTGTTTAATATTACACGCAAGGAGCTTATCCCCAGTTTGCTGATGATGTGAAAGCATGTAAACGCCACAGAGTCAGGGTCAGGTATGTTTTAAGGGGGGGCATTTTACTGTGGTGTTAGGATTCAGGCGGGGCGGACCACTACCATAGACTATATATCAAAATGGACATAGCTAACCTGTTAGACGCCATGTTACAAATAAGAAGAAAGCATGGGTGCACTTCTGGCCTTCAACAGCCTCGCTCCGGATCGGCTAGACTCCAAATTCCCCCTATAACTGCTAGCCTTGATGAATTTTATTTGACTAGATCCAAACGCTATGGGTGACGTCACACTCACTTAGTCCGCTTCTATATACAGTCTATGATCACTACTCACAAATGTATGCAACAGAAACACAGCTTCTATATATATTTCTGTCTTTCTTCTGTCTTTTCCCTCCCTCTCCTCTCTTCTCCCTTTTCTTTCTCTCCCCCTACTCGCCTCTTTTCTCTCCCCCTTCTCCTTTTTCCCTCTCTCATTCCTCTTTCTTACCCCTCTCTCCGACTTTTCTGCCTCTCTCTTTCTCTCTCATCCTTCTGTTTCTCAGATATGTTGCTATTAGTCGTTTTCCTGCAGTGAGGGCTGAGACGGGAGCAGAACACAGGGACTCGGCTCAGAGGGAGGCAGTCCAGAGTGACAAACAAAACCACAAACGCACCACGCACAGCTCATATAGAGAAGCGGCAATTTAAAGACTTTTTTATATGGACATGGCCTGACCGCAACACTGTTGGAAATGAAATAATGGCATGAGATACAAGATACTCAGAGCCAAATTGAACATTTTGTTAATACAATGTATAGTATGATGCTGCACCCGAAAATAACCAGACCAACCAGAGTGACTGTGCACAGTGCTACGCTAATTGACAACTTTTTCACAAATATCATCAATGACAAAATGACTAGTGGAATATTAATCAATGATATTACTGACCACCTACCAATTTTTATGCTTCTTGATGTAAACTATAAAAAAACATACCAGTATAATACAAACACGGGTAATTATAGAAGGAAAGTGACAAGTGAATCCATAAGTGCTCTCAAGCAAAGTCTTAAGTCTCAAAAATGGGAAAAAACTTTAAACTCAAGTGATGTAGACACTGCATATAATAACTTTATAATCAATTTTAAATCATGTCTCGACCTGCATTGTCCAATGTTAAAAATAAAGCATATCAAACAAAAAAGTTTAACCCATGGATGACGAGTGGCTTGGTAAACGCTTGTAAAAAGAAAAATATGTTATATAAAAAATTCATCAAGACTAAAACCAAGGAATCTGAAATCAGATACAAAAAGTATAAAAACAACTAACCGACATAATGAGGAAATGTAAGAAAAATACTATAGGACTTTGCTTGACAGCACAAAAACAATATTAAAGGCTTTTGGAAAGTATTAAATGAGATTCTTGGTGCAAGGCCAAAAAAACAACTGCATTGCTGAATATTATACACACAATGATAAGACATTAGTAAATATACAAGAAGTGGCTGAAGGCTTCAATAAATACTTTGTGGAGATTGGGCCGGAACTTGCTAAATCAATTCACCGTCTCGCAATACCCAGTGTGGACAAGCTGCTTTCTGCGAAAATCTAAACTCAAGTTCTTTCTTCCTCAGCCCTGTCGATGAGTACGACATCTTGCAGGTTGTGGGACAGTTCAAGGGCAAAAAATCAAGGATTGTGATGGCCTGGATATGAGCTTAATTAAACAAGTCATACATGAAATTGTTCAACCATTAAAACACATTTGTAACTTGTCCTTTGTAACCGCTAAATTCCCATCAAAAATGAAAATTGCAAAAGTACTGCCAATATTTAAAAATGGTGATAAACATTCCTTTGTTAACTACAGACCTATCTCTCTGCTGCCTCAGCTATCAAAAATTCTTGAAAAACTATTCAGTGATAGACTTAACAACTATATCAATAAAAACAATCTTCTACACGAAAGCCAATACGGCTTTAGAGAAAACCGTTCCACTTCACTTGCATTGATCGACTTGGTTGAGGAGGTGAGTAATTGTATAGAAACAAATAAATATGCTCTTGCAATTTTTATCGACTTAAAAAAGGCATTTGATACGATTGATCACACAATCTTAATCCATAAACTAGGAAAAATTGGAATTCGTGGCTGCCCACTGCATTGGCTCGCATCTTATCTATCGAACAGAACGCAGTTTGTCCAGATGGGCGAGTACTCTTCCACCCTGAGGCACATCACTTGCGGTGTGCCTCAGGGGTTCTATACTTGGCCCAATTCTCTTCCTAATATACATAAATGACCTGTGTTCCATCTCCAAAAAACTTAAATTGGTGCTCTTCGCCGATGATACTACAATACTGTGCTCTGGGAAAAACCTGCAACAGTTGATGGAAGAGGTCTCCAGGGAGATGACTAAACTAAAAGAATGGTTTGATTGTAATAAACTGTCGCTAAATTTGAAAAAACTAAATTCATGGTAATAGGTAACAAAAAAATTGACTCTGAACTCAAGGTGACTATAAATAATGAAATCATTGAATGTGTGCATGAACATAATTTCCTTGGAGTCATCCTTGACCATAAACTTTGCTGGAAGCCTCAGTTAACTGCTGTAAAACACAAGATAGCCAAATCCATTGCAATTATGAGGAAATCTAAATGTTTGCTAGATGAAAGAACACTTTATACCGTATACTGCACATTAATATTGCCATATCTTAGTTACTGTGTAGAGAGGTGTGGGGAAATACTTATAAAACAAATGTTAACATTATATCCATTCTCCAGAAAAAGGCGATACGGATAATTCATAACACTGGGTACAGGGAACATACAAAACCCTCTGTTTCTCAAGTCAAAAATAATCAAATTCGAAGACCTAATTAAATTCAAAACCTTACAAATTGTGTATAAAGCACGCTACAATCTGCTCCCAAATAATCCAGGGCATGTTTCAAATTAGAGATAACAATACAATTTAAGGGCACAAATGAATCTTAAGAAACTGTGTGTTCGCACAACCCTAAAAAGTATGTTCATTACCCGACGTGGAGTCGATCTTTGGAATGAATTGGACGAAAGCTTAAAATGTAGTATCTCTCTAGTAAACTTCAAACGACTGTACAGGTTAATATATTTTAAAAACTATGCTATTAAAGAAGGATCTTAATAAACTATGAATACTCACCAGTGTGACTGTAACAAATGTCTGTAATGTATGATCTATTGCCTCGATTTACTGTCAATTAACTTCGATAACTTTAGCAAGTCCTTATTCTATGTAAACACTATGTACACACATTACATGCATGCACATGCACACGCACACATATGTGTATGGGCATGTGTATGGATGATACACAGATACACTTTACACGCATGCACATGCACACGCACACCTGGTGTGTATGGGCATGTGTATGGATGATACACACATACACTTTACACGCATACACATGCACACGCACACCCGGTGTGTATGGGCATGTGTATGGATGATACACAGATACACTCCACATGCATGCACGTGCGCACGCACACATGGTGTGTATGGGCATGTGTATGGATGATACACATACACTTTACATGCATACACACATGCACACGCACACCCGGTGTGTATGGGCATGTGTATGGATGATACACAGATACACTTTACATGCATGCACGTGCGCACGCACACATGGTGTGTATGTGTGTGTATGGATGATACACATACACTTTACATGCATGCACATGCACACGCACACATGGTGTGTATGTGTACGTGTATGGATGATAATCGCTGCGCAACTATTAAATGTATGAACATGTATAAACTGTTGAATAATCACTTATGCACTAATAACAATTCTCTGTAATGCATTATTTACTTTGGTCTTTACTGTTTTCGATGCACTTTTAATGTACTCTGGTTATAATACCACGATGTAATCCATGTAAACATTATGAACACACATTACACGCGCACACGCACACCAGGTGTGTATGGGCATGTGTATGGATGATACACACATACACTTTACACGCATGCACGTGCACACGCACACCAGGTGTGTATGGGCATGTGTATGGATGATACACATACACTTTACACGCATGCACATGCACACGCACACCTGGTGTGTACGGGCATGTGTATGGATAATACACACATACACTTTACACGCATGCACATGCACACGCACACCAGGTGTGTATGGGCATGTGTATGGATTTGGTAGGAATGTTATCGATAAATGCTATCTGCAATGTTGGGCCTACATCTTGCTTCTGCATCAACAGCTGAATCTTGTGATTTAGATTAACATGGGGGGTAAGCTCTTACAAGTTTTCTTACTTCTGCTTACTCCTTTTGAGCATTGTAAAATGTGGATGTGCACTGTTTTATCTGTACTGACTTTGAAATTATTATATGCCTGCCTGCTCAAATAAATAACATTCATTCATTCATTCATGCAGGTTTCTAAATTCAGCAATGAAAAGAAAACTGTTAATATAGGTATAGCACACATTGGTAGAGCTATCTGTTGTACAAAAGTAGTGTAAAGAGAAGGTTTGCCATCAGTACAGGACTGGAGAGTGAACACACTATGGTATTGTCCATTCAAATCTGTTGTAAGGAGTATTATAGCCTCTGATGACACATTATTATTTCTAATCATTCCATGAATTTTCCATTTGAGCAGATTATTTAAAATATATGTCTGTTAAAATGTACTAACATGGCAAGTAGAGAGAGTGGTAAAGTGCTTTGCTGGGTCACAGTTAAGTAGAGTGAAATGATTGGACAAGGAAGAATGCAGACTCAGCACAAACAAGATGGCAAAAGGTATATATAAACATAAAATAAGAATTTCTCACCAAATGTTGACTTGATCGTATGATAAACTGCTTTATTCCAGTTATGGCAACTTAAATGTTGAGCAGACATGCACCGCCAAATAAAGCGAGTTTATGGATGCACGGCACTCGTGTAAAGATCAAAAATATTATATTTCCAGTGCATAATGCATCTAACAGGAGCCAAATCCAATGCATTACGTCAAGAGACACCAAAACGAGGCGCAGAGGAAAAAAAAAGATGATAAACCTGAAGAAGTTTTGTGTTTACGCTATCTTTAGTCACGTCTCACAGCACCACACACTTGCAATTGCCTCTTTGATTCAGGTACGATCTAATTTTGATTATGAAGAAAAAATAGTTATTGGGTGACGTTAGTATCTCACAGAGCAAGGCTCTGCCCTGGACCTTGAGCCTGGAGCAAGAAAACACAACTTGGCTGGAGGGAGCTGCACCAAACAGACCTGCTCCAAAGCCCCAAGCGAACAGAGCCAAGGGAAAAGAGGCTTATTTCAAAAGAAGTATGGTTAATCTCATTTTCCATTCTTGGTATATTTATTGCTTGTTTGACCAAATACATGGCAAGCTATAAAACCAAGAGGATTTTTGATCTTATAGTTTAATCATGAAGCAAGACCCCCTAAGCTTATTTGTGTAAAATTTGTGTTCAATTCCCCATGTGCACCAACAAGTCAACACTGCACCGATTCTCAGGGAGAATGTAGATACCTTATTTGCTGCAGAGATTGGCAGCGCTGTGCAAATCACAAAATTGTAAAAGGCAACGCCTCCTGTGGCAAATTTTTTGAATAAGGTCTGATTTTTACTGGCCACGCAAATGTAACCAATGAGCACAATGATAATAAGTTACTGCATTATGATAGAGTAGTAGTAAAATCAGGCCTTACTTGAGTACATGCGTGGAACCGTTGATCTGCGTGGTCGTACACTGCGCGGACCCCAATATGGAGGGCCTTCTGTACCTCTTCCTCCCACAGCAGAGGATAATGAGGAACGCTCGGCGAAACGACTTATTCAGGAACGCATAGAGGATGGGGTTCAACATGGAGTTTATGTACCCCAACCAGAGACAGGCCGCCCACAGCTGCTCCGGCACCGTGTAACCAATGAACGGGTCCACTACGTTTGTCACGAAAAACGGGGCCCAACATAAGCAGAAACATCCCATAATGATGCAGAGAGTCTTAGCGGCTTTAGTCTCAGTCCTCATGCGGTGGTTTCGTTGGTGGTCGGCAGAGTCTACAGTCGCGTTAGCTCCGGCTCTCTGGAGCATGGAGATCTGCAGCGCATGGGCCCGGGCGGTGACGTAGATCCGCTGATAGGCCAGAACCTGAGGACCAGCGGGATGTAGAAGGCCACCACGGAGCAGGTCAGAGCGTAGGGCTTGTTCACCATGAAGACGCACGGGTGGAGTTACTGCCCTCACTGTGCCGACGCTCCTCAATCTGGGGAGAAGAAAGGAGAGGTCAAAGATCTCTGGGGTTGCCACTTTGCGAAGCTACTGGGAACAAATCATCTAAAGGGGCCTTACACTTCTATGGGCTATTAACTGCTAACACATAACATATTTAGATCACCATGTTGCCAAAAACGGTTCACTTTTGTTTTAACCCTCTCAGTCTCTGCTCCTTTTACCCCCCCTTGAGAGAGCTATCGCAACACAATTAGCATTCAGTCCTCTAATGAAACTACTGCACACCACATCAGGTTTGTGACATTGTAGTGTACTGTTTTGTATCACACTTTTGCATATTTAGGGAAAATTGTCATGCGGGGGAGAGCCTTGTGGACAGAGCAAACATACTGCTAACCATAAGGAGGGTTTGAGTAGGGCCCGGAAGAGAATGCTACATTACTCAGACATGCATGGATGGCATCTAAAACCCGTTCAGGCATTTTTGATGAGGCAACAGCGTTATAACATGGTGGAAAGCAAAGTAGATTTTGCATCATGCCCCCTCTTTAACCTCCGTTCATATATACTGACAGAGATTAAATTAAACTTTTTTAATATGAATAGGCCATAAACCTGGTTAACAAATTTGTAATCTGACAGTTAAACAGCAGAATCTTCAGTAGAAGTCTGACCTGGCCTTTACTTCATTTAGAAAGTATAACAGTATCAACTATGAAGTAATGCATGTTTCACTGTCCCACTAGAGATCAAAAAGTCTTGGTTTATTTGTAGTTCAAGTAAACCGAGACTTACTACTCACTTTTAATTTCAATTGTGTTAAATATGCATGACATAAATATCCTGGTGGAGGGTCCATCCCCTTGAAGATGTTATTGCTTTGCCAGGAAACCTTAATACCATAATGTGGAACATAACAATCTCTAAGGAGACAAGCACCAGGCCAAGTTACATGGAAGCAAGCCCCTCACAATAAGAATGCATGCTTTTCAAAGTAGTTTTTGAACAGTAAAACACCTGTAAAATGAATTACTGCAAGACTATGCAACATTCTAGGCACCTTTAATGTGTGAACTTAAATTTTATGTAAAAGACAAGTGCTTCATCTTGGTTTACTTGAGTTGTACAAATATAGATATATTGATTTATAATGGGACAGAAAAACACAAGACATTTAAAACTTTAAAAGTTTTAAACGATTCAACGTTAAAAGCACACTGAAAAAACACATGTCTCTGAGCAGGACTTGATCTCCACACAAATAGATTCTTGTTTGGCCTGGAGGAGGGCCTCCTCCGGCTTGTTTCCATGGAAATGTTCTCCCTTTGGCTATATCTTACACAGTATGGCATAAAACATATCTATCTCCATGGAGAATATTTCAAAGAATGTATGGTTTTAACTTTTTATTTCCATGGAACCATGCAGGTGACTGTCCACCTCCATGAAGTGACACACTGCCACTTTAAGTCACAATTTGTAGATAAGATAAGATAAAGTTATTATCTTAAACTTGTTATTTGTCCCTCAATGAGGAAATTACAGTGTTGCAACACCAAGTTCATGAACAGCAGGAGAATAAGAGCATGCAATAAAGATAAATAATGATTAAAGGACAATTAAAGGAAAAGTAACATTACACTGTGTTGTTAGAGTAAAGCTATAGGGCTACAAAACAAAATAAGGCTCTGACTGTGGTTATGTGCAGCAGATGGACAAGAATTACACTGCCCGACTAGGCCCTGTTGTATTTTGACTTTGACTCCTTATGTTGCTGAATAGCAGAATGATTTTACTACTTATTTTATCACCATCAAAGACAACACCACCTCCAAACCTCGTCACTCTCTGCCCACCATCCTGAGGGAGAGGAGCACCGTGACACCCACATTAACCCGTGGACCTGATCCTTAATGTTCCTCTTATATCCAAGCTGCGTGAGAGCAGACAGAAGCGATCGATACTCCGCTCCCCCGAGTCTGAAGAGCTGGAGTTTAAGAATGAACAGTCCAAAACACATCCATCTAAAGACAGGCTCACACTACAGGGACCTATGGGATTTATTAGAACAATAGCAATGTACGATAAGGTGATAAAGTGGGTCTAAAGATAGCGGTCCTCACTTCAAGGAGAAAAATATTATAAGGAAAATACAGTTTTTCAAAATGATAACTTGTTTAGTTCTTGTGGGATGAGGACATTATTTAATTAATTTGCCTTAAAGGAAGGGTAATATGCAAAATATATATGTATATTTTTAGCTTTCTACCATGTTCCCTCATCAAAAACATGCCTGAAGAGGTTTTAGATGTCATCCATTCACGTTTACGCAATCTAGCAATCTCTCCTGGGCCCTATTTAAACCCTCGTTATGGTTGGGAGAAAGACTCTGCACAACGCTCAGCCCACAAGCCAACGTCACCAATGATACCCATGACAATTCTCCATAAATATACAAAAAATAAATAAAAAATGATACAAAACTGTACACAGCAACCTGACAAACCTGATGCAATGTGCTGTGGTTTCATTAATGGGATGCACGCTGATTGTATTGTGATGTCACTCTGAAGGGGGAGTGACTTAGCGCAAAGAGCAACGGGAGGAGATGCTCAAAGCGTCAAAAACAAAACTGAAACTTATAAAACATGTTAATATGTTGTTTTCAGCAAGTATAGCATTTTCAAAACGGTAAAAAGTAACATTGTGATCTAAATACTTTGCACATTGTCAGTTAATACCCCATAGAACTAAAATACATAAAATAGCATGAACAAAAGACTTAGTACACAATGCTTTATTAAAGAATACTATGGAGGCTGCTTTTCCCTTAAACACTTGTCTCAAATAACTCCAATTCAAACAGGATCTGTGTCTGAACCCGTTGCAGCGCAGGTAAATGGCTGAGCTCGTTGTGACACTGAGACTCTGTAGTTTTAGCCTCTGTCTGATCTACTCTCATTATAAGTGGGAACAAGCTCCGCACAGAGAACATCAGATTTGTATTTTTGTTAAATATAATGATAGGTGCAGCTGGTGTCTGGAGGAATCGTCAAATAGACAGTAGGCTGCTTATTTGTTGGGTCCTGACAGTTCTCATGTCAAAGCTGAATCATATCTCGCTAAAAATGATACTTAGGGACTTGTAAGGGAGTTAAAGTAAAAACAAAAGTCCAGATGGAATTGATATCAAAGTTCTGTTCAATTATTGTGGGTTTTTGTGGGTTTGGAGTACAAACGGGTCCAGATTCACCCCAGAATGGTTGACTTGAGTAAAAGTAAATGAATGAATGAATGATAACTCTGGGACAAGCTACAGGTCAGATCTGTGGAGAGATGACCCCGATCCTGTACAGTACAGAATGTGTTCAGTCAAATTTACATAAATGTTCAATTGACACTACAGCAGAGCAGCACCAGGACGGAGAGGCAGAGGAAATATGCGTCAGAGTCACTATTAATAATTTCTTATGTGTCTAACCTCGTAGGTTGATCATTAAAATTAAATGTGTTACAATATTTCTAAAAAGTCATTTTTATTTACAGTATAGGAAAATATTTATATTTTTATTTCTCAAACAAATGTTTGGGCCTGAAAACAGGTCTTGATCTTTGGTTTCATTCTATAATACTGTACTTATTTTTAAAACTCTACAAAGGTTTGAACTTTGAGAGTATTTAAACAAGAGAGAAATGTGAGAAAATGTTAATGCCTGTCTGAGAAAAGTGCATAAAGTATATTATATAATTATAATTATGTTATTTTGCATCATGCCCTCTCTCTGAAAACAAAACATTTGCCATTTATAATAACTGTGAGACTTAGATATCACAAAAAAAATGCTGTTTTGAGTGTCACAAAATTCCATCTGCTTTGGCGCTCCCCGGTGGTATAAATAATGCATCTAAACAACATGCCCTGATTGACAAGTATTTTCATGTTAGAGGTTAAATCAAAATAATATATGCCAAATCCTTGGACTCGAATGAAATAAAAGCCCCTTGACACATTTCACAGTTGTCAGTTATGCAAATGTATAAATAAAACACTGACACAGCTCTCCAGTTATGAACTAAAGTCGCCACAAACAAAACATCCCTCGCTAACACTAACCCCTGGCCCCTTATTGGACGTCCGTGCGCTCTGATTGGTCGGTTCGTTTTGGTAGCTCAGACAGACAGAGCCAATGTGATTCTCAGTGGAGCTAATTAGCCTCGCCACCTAGCATCAGCACGTTTGACCAGTGGAGTTTATACTGTCTGAGAGGTCATAGGTCAAACGAGAGGGTAAACATGAAGTGATAGTTTAGCTTTAATTAATGTTTGTACGAACGTGTGGAGGAGCTGTCAAAACAGTTAGAAGCTGCGAATAACACAACAAGGATGGTTTAGGTACAGGAGTAAATGGTAGTTTTCTATAACAAGACATGGGAATTTAAGTGAGCTCATGCAGAAGGAAGGTCTGACCAAAGGAAGAATGAAAAATCAATAAAGAAAGAATAATAGGATCGTAACACTGTAGAATCCCTGTAGTTTAAATTGAGCTGGAGGTCAGGTCAGAATTGGCTCTGTGCACAGTGGGAGCTAGTTCCAATCAGAGGGACACTCTGTGCGACCATTTCCAGCGTAATGTAATGTCTATGAGGTTTTGGCCAAGTTGTACTAAAATCACTAAATCCTGACAGATCAGGCAGGGGACAGGGAGCTGCAGGTGGATGTCTTAAACTTCACCAAAGGACAATTCTACACCGCCTGGCCAAAAATAAAAAAAAAGTCGCCACCAAAAAACAAAAAAGGTCACGCACTCTAATATTTCATTGGACGCCTTTAGCTTTGATTACGGCATTCCCTGTGGCATTGTTTCGATTTCGCTTCTGCAATGTCGCAAGATTTATTTCCATCCAGTGTTGCATTCATTTTTCACCAGATCTTGCATTGATGATGGTCGATGGTCTGACCTCTGCACAAAGCTTCTCCAGGACATCCCAAAGATTCTCAATGGGGTTAAGGTCTGGACTCTGTGGTGGCCAATCCATGTGTGAAAATGATGTCTCATGCTCCCTGAACCACTCTTTCACAATTTGAGCCCGATGAATCCTGGCATTGTCATCTTGGAATATGCCCGTGACATCGGGGAAGAAAAAATCCATTGATGGAATAACCTGGTCATTCAGTGTATTCAGGTAGTCAGCTGACCTCATTCTTTGAGTAAACTGAACCTAGACCTGACCAACTGGAGGATTCTCGTACTTATTTGCTTAGTTAAATCCAGATGACGGCTTTTTTTTTTTTGGCCAGGCAAAACGTCTTTGTGTGTCAATGCTAATGCTAACTTCTATTAGAATGTTAAATGTAACTTAACAAAATGGTTTTTTAGGGTGTAGATTATTTCAGTCATGTTAATTAATATTTATCAAGCTCAGAAATTAACATTAGCCCTGACACATAAAGACGCACCTTTGTAAACACAGAAGAGCAGAGTCCCCTGGTCAAGATTTCTTTTCATTTGTAAAGTGTTTAACGTGTTGTCAGTGACATCCACCTGCAGCTCCCTGTCCACTGCCAGAGCTGTCAGGATTTAATGATTTTAGTGCGACTCTGCAAAAACCTCATAGACATTACGCCGGAAACGGTCGCTCAGACTGTGCCGCTGATTGGAACTTGCCAGCTGCCGTTGTGCACAGAGCCAATTCTATGGGGGAGTTTGCTGTTTAACTGTCACATTGCAGATTTGTTGACCTGGTTCACGGTTAATATCACTGCAATGACTGGGCCTATCCACCTGAACTGGCACAATGTTCAGCGTCCTCTCTCTGTCAGGATAACTTTTTCACAGTAGCCTCAGTAAGTGGTACGTTTTGGCAGCAACAAAGATGTGATTGTTGTCAGTTGAAAGGACCTGAGATTAATATGATAAACTGGTGGACACAATCTGTAGCTACCCTGGTTTTCTTGATAAAAAGGACTTCACGCTCCTTACTGATGTTCATGTTCCAAAAATTTAATCTTTTTAATAGGAAACTTCAACAACTTCACACCTTCACACCGTGAACACCGAACACCGTGAAAACTAAAAAGACAGATAAAGTAAAATGTTCATCTGCATTACATACAATACATTTTAAAAGTAAATACAAATAAACAGTCATTACAGTGTTCGCCAACATGACCAGCGGTAGTTAAACTGACATTTTCTTGCTTTTCTGTATTTCTCTTTTTCTCGTCTTTTCACTCTTTTCGCAGCTTCTATTGTGTCTTTCTCTTTTACTTCCGGGGCAAACACATGCACCCACGTGACCCACAACGGTAAGTAACTTTTTTACAATGAAATATATAAAATTATTAACAAAGACATTAATGTTCTTACAAAAATATAGAACAATTTGAGCAAACCTTTTACAATATATATACTGACATATTACCGTCAGCTACACAATCCATAAGAAATACTGATAAAGTTCAACATTTGTGGATCATACATTTGGAGATTTCTTTTCGAACACAGTGAATCTCAAATGGAGTGATAGACCCCTGCCCTCCATCTGAATCTCCATCTGTCTATTTGAAATACTGACAACAACAACTGACTTCATATCTTCATCTTTTGCCAAATCAAAAATAAATGATCAAAAGAATTACTTCAACAGCAAACGCTTAAAGCAACACTGTGTAACTTTCGGAAGGTGCAATGTCACTTGTATGATTCCATGGAAATAGAAAGTTAAATCTCTACATTATCTGTGCAAATCGATAGTTTTTTATTTTTTATTTATTTTTTTTATTTGTTTTTATTTTAATTTAATTTTTTATATCATATGCCTGCTCAAATACACAATATTCATTAATATATTCATTCACTGTGGAAGACTGTAGCCAAAGGAACATTTCCATGGAAACAAGCAGAATGAGGCCCTTTTCCAGGCCAAAGGTTTGTGGACAAGGCCGCTCACAGTAAGGTCGCATGTTTTTTACGTTTTTCAATCATCCAGAATGAAAACAGTGAGGCTTTAAGTCATCCTTGCTGTCATTTTACTTCTCCATTCTCCATTTCTTAAAGGTCATATATTACGCAAAATTGACCCTTGAGAGCTTTAAGCCATGTTATAATGCTGTTACCTCCTCAAAAACATACGTGGAGTTTTGTTTCATCCACACATGTTCGAGCAATCCTTTATTACTAGTCTATCTGCATTTTTAAAGCTCAAAATGCTCTTTTCCACCTTGTGATGTCATGAAGTGGTAGTTTTCAAGTTGACAGCTACCTTTTACCTTTTGCTTTTGTTGAGATGAAATTCAAGGGCTGAAATGATCCACACGATTCTAGTGAAGGTGCATGGAGTTTAAAAACACAGTGGAGAACTTCCTGTATCACCACATGACATCACAAAGTGGAACAGAGTGTTTTCATTTTGAGAAAAGAGCACGGCCTAAATATGCAGGATTTGTGTAGTAACATGTGTGAAAGAAACAAAACACAACTCTAGGTCTGTTTTTGATGAAGAAACATTATAACATGGGATTGAAAAGAGAGCACTACAGGCCCTTTAAGAAGCATCAGCATTTGAGAAAACTGAAATCTGAAGTGCCAAAGTAATACACGAATCCCATGCAATTCAAAACAGATTTGCAGAGGTCTAAACTACAGGGTTAGCAGCTTTCACACAGAATAAAGCCCCGTGGAGACTTTGAGTATTTTGCTGTTTGCTGCAGTTTATAGAAAGAGCCGTTTGTGACCGTTCAAACTGCAATTTTGACTTGATTCTGTTACCACAAGGGTGACATAATATGTTTATTTACAATTACAAAATGTCAGACTAAACATGCAGCGATCCTTTAAAAAGTAACTCAAATCGTCCATCTTGTTTTGAGTAAAAAAATATAGTCACGTTGACCCATAAACACTGAATCCTGCTGTATTGTATTAAACATGTGCTCATTGTTTTCACTGTTTAGAAACGCAATACTCTTTTGTCTGATCCTTTTGTAAGCCCCTGAAAGCATCACGGTTTAGCTGAGTGGTGTGTTTGGTGTCAGTGGCCTGCCTCTGCCTCACTGATGACATGTTGATGCAGTTACCATAGAAAAACATGACAAAGTCCACTCTTTGTAAGTGCTGCATTCGTGCCCGCATTCGTGTGGGAAATAATTGTTTTCTGTGTTGGATAATAGGTTGTTGGATTGGCCACAGCTCAAAATCTATTCAAACATATTGTATTGTATTGTATTGTACTGATATAATAATGCAAAACCACGTGTCACGGTACAGTGAGCAAAACAGCTTAAGGCTTTAGTGCTATTGACTATTTTTATTAGGGATGCTGAACAACTGGGACGGGATATCAGCTTCCAAATATTGGTTCAGCTAATATCCTGGTTGGACATATATAAATTGGTGTAAAAAAAATATATTTCCTAGTTGTAGTTGGCCCACAAAGTCTCATAATGTTTGAACTTTTATTTATACAAAGTTGATCTGTGGTTATACATTTCGGTTTTGGATCAGTTTTGTCGTATTTTATTTTAGTTTTAATCGGATTTGAAAAATTTGGATCTTGTGACAGTTTCATCTTGTGAGACTTGTTCCATCCCTCTTTAAAGTGACACCTAAACTCCGCCCACACAACCACATTTCACTGAGCAGTGCCTGGAGGACTAAAGAGTGCCTAAAAAGGAAGATTAAAAGGGGACTAAAGGAGAACTAAAGGGGGACTAAAGGAGGGCTAAAGGAGGACTAAAGGAGGGCTAAAGGGAGACTAAAGGGGGACTAGAGGAGGACTAAAGGGGGACTAAAGGAGGGCTAAAGGAGGACTAAAAGGGGACTAAAGGGAGACTAAAGGGGGACTAGAGGAGGACTAAAGGGGGACTAAAGGAGGACTAAAGGGGGACTAAAGGAGGACTAGTGGAGGACTAAAGAGGGACTAAAGGAGGACTAAAAGAGGACTAAAGAGGGACTAAAGGAGGACTAAAGCAGGACTAAAGGGGGACTAAAGAAGGACTAAAGGAGGACTAAAGAGGGACTACAGGAAGACTAAAGGGGGGCTAAAGGAGGACTAGAGGAGTACTAAAGGGGACTAGAGAGGAGGACTAGGCGGGGCGGGGTCTGGACGTACTGTATGAGGAACAGTGTGATTGGTCTAACAGGTATCCACGCTTCAAACTCTGCCCCTGCAGCCAGGTGTTTGCAATCAGAAAAAAAACTGTCTGTAATTAGGGCAGTGGTGCGTGATGTCACCAGTTACTTGAAATTGCAGCGGCCCCTGAAGGTAGAACAAACTTAGATTTAGAAGTTTTTGACCTGAAAACTGCAGACTTGTTTAGTTTGCACTAAAGTTTCCAAAAGTGACCAGGAACAGTAGATAATGCTATTAAAACCATATATACATAGTTTAGCAGTGACTTTAACATTAGCCTGTTTTAGCTGTGTTGTGCTAACTGTCGCACTCACCAGATGGTTGATGCCGATGCTGTTCCTGCACTGCATAATGGTGTGTGTGGTGTCTTCATATGTGTGTGTGTGTGTGTGTGTGTGTGTGTGTGTGTGTGTGCCTGGCTGTGTGTTAGCTGTATATTGTGTGTATTTGTGTGTATATTTGTGTGTACATTTCTCACCAGTGGTCGATGCTGGTGCTGTTCCCCGCATGATGGTGTGTGTAGTGTGTTCATTAATATGTGTGTGTGTTTTAGCTGTATGTTCGTGTATTTGTTTGTAGATTTGTGTGTATAGTTATATGATGTTTATGTGTGTACATTTCTCACCAGGTGGTTGATGCCGATGCTGTTCCAGCCCTGCATGATGGGCAGAAAGGAGATGAAGGTGGGGATGGACCAGCAGCCCCCGATCATCATAGCCACTCTCATGGGAGTCATCTTATTTCTGTAGACCAGCGGCTGGCAGCAGATCGCATAGTACCTGAACACACACACAAAATGCATTTATCCCACTGTACCTGAACACATCACAAGGCCTTTATCTGTATCACAAGGCCCATTACACTGTATCTGAACACAATAGATTTATCACATAGTACCTGAACATAACACAATCTATTTATCGCATAGTACCTGAACACAAACACAAAAGGCATTTATCACACTGTACCTGAACACAACACAATGCTTTCATCCCCCATAGTACCTGAACATAACACAATACATTTATCACATAGTACTTGAACACAACACAATGCATTCATCCCATAGTACCTGAAAACAAGGCATTTATGCTCCTTTTTAAGAGAGACCAATGGCACAGACAGGTAGGTGCTTCTGTCAGTCTAAATCTGAATTTTGTTTAGTAGAGATAGAGAATTCCACAACTGAAATAATCCAAATGATTCTAGTGAAGGTGCATGTGTGTAAGCAGCTCTTGAGGTCAAAATAAGTCTGCTAAGTGCTGTATGAAGTGTTTTATTGTCCAAGAATTAGGAATGGCTGGTTAACATGCTAGAACGATGTGAAAAGGGCTTGTAAACTCATCGTGGCAAATGAATGAGTAATAAGGAGGTTAGAAATACATAAGGTAAGTGAGGAGTAACTTTTGGACCAAATCATTTCAAATGAACTTGTTCTGTTTTTCACATTTTTAAAATGGTAAAAAATCAGGTACAGTGCCTCAGTGGAACTTAAATTGAAAATCTAACAGATGAAGGGTGTTCCCTGGGTTAGTGGTATCTGTCTCTCTGTTGTCTTCTTGTTTTGTCTTGACATTTCTGAGCAGCCGCTGTTCCTCCGCGTCTCCATCACTGAAGCCCATCTCCTCTGACACTCTCTCTCCTTATCTCGCATTGTTTTCTACTAAAACTGCTGCCCTGCCTTGCCCTCTCTCAATCACTCTCCCTCTCTCCCCCACTCCACCCACCCTCTATCACTTCTCCCTTTCTCCTTCCTCTCTTTCTCTCACTCTCTCCTCCTTTTTTTCCATCTATCTCACTCAATCCCTGTCTCTTTCCCTTTCTGTCTCTTACCCCTCTCTCCATCTCTGTCCTACTCTTTGTTTCTATCTCTCTTTCTCTTGGTCCATCTCTATCATCTTTCTTTATCTTTCTCCCAATCTTCCTCCTCCATCTCTCCTCCTCTACCCCTCTCTCGCTCTCTTACCCCTCTCCTTTCTTTCTCTATCCCCCGCTCTCTCTCTCCTCTCCATTTCTCATGTATGTGTGTTTCCCTCTCTGTCTTTTACCATCTCTCTCCATCTCTGCCCTGCTCTCTCTTTCTCTCTCTCCATCTCTACCCCTCCTTATCCCTCTCCCAATCGTCTTCGCTCTCCTCTCTCCAACACCCCATCCCTCTATCTCCCTCTTTCTGTCTTTCTCTAACCCGCATCTCTTCTCCTTTACCCTCTCTCGCTCTGTTCCCTTTCCTCTTCCTCTCTTCTCTTCTCTCTCCTCTCCGTTTCTCATGTGTGGTTGTTTTCCCCTCTGTCTCTGGGCCCATTACACTGCCTGTAGGAGATTGGCCGTGACAGGCGCTTTTATCTGAAAGCCCAGAGCGCGGGGACAGGAGCGGTGGTCAGTGTGGGTCATATGGATTCAATAGAAAGTCTTCATTACCGCTGTATATCAAATGTGCCCTGGTGTAAATGCAAGCCGCCATATTCGAGGTATTCATGGGTTTAAATGTCCTGTTATATGCTGCATTTTGTGGATTTTTTTCCCATTTGAAAGATATAACATTCGGTTTTTGAATCTGTAATCGGTGCCACTAATGCACTTTGATAACCTAGTGATAAACATTTATAATCCTAATCCTAATAGCAATTAATAATCCACCTGTTTTGAATGTTTTAAATGGACCTATGCAGTTATTAGTTTTGTTTGATTTTGTTTGTATTGTTCTGTATTTTAGCAGAGCGCTCATGAAAAAGACAGCTTGGTAATGTCATTGAGCTCTCCCTGTATAAATAAAGATAAATTAAATGAAAATCGCTATGGCAACAGTTCCAGATTCTCATCATTCTGAAACCCATGGATAGTCACGTCTATGCAACTGGGTTATTATTATTGAAAACCTCCTTAGTATTGGTATTCTGTTTTGTAACGTTGACTAAAAAGTAGTTAAAGGCACTATTTTCTTGCCTTATTTTTTATTTTTTTTAATTGTTTTTTTTTAGTTTTTATTTTACTTCCTGGATGGTCGTCATGGGCAGCAGATGTGATATATGCAAAGGTAATTTCATAACTAGCAACCATAATGTAAAAAAAGGGCAACATGTTTTTGGATTAGATTAATAAAAATAAATGAAAATAAAATAAAAATAAATTAATAAATTGTTAAATCAAAGTTTTAGTTGCCAGAAAAAAAAAACAAAAAAAAAAAAACTAAAACTGCCAGATGACAAAGGTAGAGGGGTTTTTTGTTTTAGAACTCAGCGCTATTTCCTGGATTTTTGTACTTTATTCTCAACAATTTTTCCACAAGATCCTGCTAGCTTTTTGTTAGTGCTTTGCCTGGAATGTTCCGCAGTATGGCATTTAAGTTAGCGGGACTACGTTAGGAAAGTGAGGGGTAACTTTGGACCACTGCAACCTGTTTTAAAATGAACTGTTTCTAAGACAGTAAAAATCTGATACAGTGGATTTGTAATATCTACATGTGACACTTCTGACCCCAAACCTCCTGCACATGTCCCGGGCTCCACTGATCTCTGGCCCGGTCGCTAAAGAACATCACAAATAAATACAAATGGTGAAAACGTCAGCGGTGCACATGTTTGAGTCAGTTCAAAGACAGCAGGGCCCATTGGACACGCTCGGGTGGTGCAGAGCTTTGCCACTCGACCATGAAGCGTCTGGTTCTAATCTGCCCCGTCGGAGTTTGTGTATTCAAAGAATGCAGCGGTCAAAGCTGGTACATGCAGTACTGAGGGGGCATGTCAATCAAACTTGTAAAATAATCACATTTTGAGGACGAAATTGTACTACTGCCATGGTATTTTTAACTGCACCGCTCAGTAACCTTTATGTGTTTGCGTTTGTCTCTAGAGAGATGTAATTGCTTTGCGTAGAATGTTCCAGAGAAGTGCATTAAGGATTCATTCAAAGTGCGTGTGACAGGTTCTGATGATTATCAAATTTGGACATAATTTGTGGGGATAATACTTGTAAATGTAAAGTATAATTTTGCACCAATCAAGAAGCAATTTGCAAAGAAAAGTTGAAACTATGTTGAAAATTACAGGAAGTGAATAGTTTAGAGAGTTTGATATTTTATCCAAAAGTTATGCACAGTTTACACAAGAAAACATTTTTTCCCCTAATATTTTAAAGGTGCATTGAATAACTTTTCTGGTGGAGGGTCCGTAGCCGGCTTCTCCATACAGATGTTACTGCTTTGCCTTGATTATTACACAGTATGGATATGAACTTGGCTATCACAATGAAGACACATTAATAGTCAGATCTATGGAGAAGCAAGTCTACACATAGAAAGAATTAATGTTTTTCTAATAATTTTTGAGCTATTAAACATCTGTAATTGAATAAATGCAAGGTCGATATGTTTTATGCCATACTGTGGAACTTTCCATGCAACGAAAAAAATATCTCCTCTACTTACATTTACATAGTGCATCTTTAAACATTGTTTCAACAAGATAAAGGTGTTTTCTTTTTTTTTTTTTATTTGTCACATAATCTTTTCTGTGTACATTAAAGGAGTTTTGACCCTGTGTACAGTACGGTTGCTAGGTAACAGTAGCCAGAATTCCTTGGCGTGATATCATGATTTCCAACCAGGAAGTAAAATTATTTAAAATATTTTAGTAAAATCTTAAATATAATGGAATTAACTGTGTTTTTAGTAAAATAAATAGTCATAGGCACTTTGATTGTGTGGTTTACTGCGCAGAAATTCACAGAAAAACAAGCATTAATCCTCGGAGCGCTGCACCTCTCCACAGATCTGACCTGTAACTTAGTCTCATAGTGCCACAGGCTCTCTTCCATGGAGATAGATTCTCTAAGGTCATACCGTGGAGCATTAGAGGAAACGCAATAACATCTCCATGGAAACAAGCAGCTGACATTTACTCTCCACCAGAAAAAGATACATAGTGCGCCTTTAGAAGCTTGACCGAGCTAATGAAATAAATATTGTTTCTAATCTCTTCGCTCCATGGAGATGTTATTGCTTTACCTGGAATGTTTCACAGCATGGCATTAAAAATTATCTTACTCCAAGGAGATAAGGACCTAATGCCAGCAGGCCCAGTTATTTGTAGGAGCGTTTCAGTTTTGCTCGCGTCTCTCGTGGACATATTTTATCGCGTAAACTAAGCTGCGGGATGGTTACAAAAGCCCAAAGCAGCGATATCAATGTGCAGCTTTACTTTGTACTTTTGCTTCATGACGTGACTGTGGAACACTTGTTGAACGGGGAGAGAACACGCGGACTTTATGGATTTACAGAGAATATAGGAGCAGAGGATGAGTGGAGGAGAGGGCAGAGGAATGGAGGATGAGTGGAGGAGAGGGCAGAGGAGTGGAGGATGAGTGGAGGGAGAGGGCAGAGGAGTGGAGGATAGCAGGGGAGAGAGGGAGAGAAAGAGGCAGAGGATTGGAGATGAGGGGAGGAGAGGAAGGAGATTGGAGGATATGCAGAGGAGGAGAGGGATAGGATTGGAGGATGAGCAGAGAATTGGAGGATGAATGAGGAGACGGTGGAGGAGTGGGAGGAGGAATTGTAGAGGAGGAAAAGGGGAGGTTGGGAGGATGAGCAGAGGAGAGGGCAGTGGAGGGAAGAATAGCAGAGGAGGAGAGGGAGAGGAGGGTGGAGGATGAGAGGAGGAAGATGGTGGAGGAGTGGAGGAATAGCAGAGGAGGAGAGGGATAGGATTGGCGGATGAGCAGAGGGAGGAGTGGATAGGCAGAGGAGGGAGGGAGGGCGGAAGAGAGGATTGGAGGTGAGGAATGAGCAGAGAGATGGGAGGAGTGGAGGAATATGGTGCAGAGGAGGGAGGGGATAGGAGTGAGGGATAGGAGGATGAGAGAGGAGGGAGAGGGAGGATGGAGTTGAGGATGGCGGAGGAGAGGATGGATACAGAGAAGGAGAGGAGTTGAGAGGAGCAGAGGACAGGGAGAGGATGGATTGGAGGATGAGCGGAGAGGGCAGAGTGAAGGATAAGAAAGAGAGAGAGGGAGAGAATTGTAGGATGAGGGAAGGAGAGAGCAGAGTAGGAGTGGAGGATACAGGGTGGAGGAAAAAAGGAGAGGCTTGGAGGATGAGCAGAGGATTGGAGGGCAGAAGAGTGCAGGGTGGAGCAGGAGGAGGAGAGGGTAGTGAAATGGAGGATGAGTGGAGGAATACGGGTGAAAGGAAGTTCAGAGGAGTGGAGGATACGGGAGGAGGAAAAGGAGAGGAGTGGAGGATGAGGGCAGAGGAGTGAGGAGGAGGAGAGAGCGAAAGGAGTGGAGAATGAGCAGAGGAGATGGCAGAGGAGTGGTGGATGAGGGGAGGAGGAGGAAAGAGAGAGGAATGGAGGAGGATGAGCAGAGGAGAAGGCCGAGGCTGAGACATGTCTGTATTTCTTCTCGTCTTCTACAGCAGCACAAGTCTATAAACAAAACTGTGAACACGACCGTCTTTATTAAACTCTGGTTAAAATATAGGTTTTATACAAGTGCAATAATCTGAATGTGTTTTTTAAAAATATAATCTAATAACCAGAGACATCCCTGACGCCCGTGCTCAATGTAAATCAAAATGGTCGCAAAGCACACGCACTTCTGAGGTGACGGAGTTGGTCTAAATGAAGCGCTACTGATACTTTACAGTGACATCGTGCTGAGGGTGTTCTACATGTATCTCTATTGGCCAAATGGTCAGCAGTTACCATGGAGACAGAATGCACACATTAGCAAACACAGACAAAAACGCTTTAAGATAGTCAAAAAATACAAAATGGATTTAATAACCACATTTGCAGGAGCGATCAGTACGAGCGTTAACGTGTTTTAGATGTTTGATTTTCAACATAGAAATGAGAGTGACTAACTAAAAACTGCTAAAAATGCTAGTTTGTGACTCATTTTATGTGTGAGAGACTTGTTTAACAGCACAAATACAGCTAAGTCAGTTCTTTATGGTCAGATTGTGTTCAAATAACGCTCGGATTAACTGTAACTTGAGTAACAGAGCTTCTAACAGAGCAGTGCTTACAGTTCGGCTGCAAAGTATCAATACATGAAAAACAAAACTAGTTCATTTCAAACAGTTTGCAGTTGTTCAAAGTTATTCCACACTTGCCTTATGCATTCAGATGCTAACTGTGCACTCACATAGCTGACTTATTTTGACCTCAAGAGCTGCTTATACAGTATTTCTGTACTGGGGCAAGACAAATTTTGCTCAAAAACATGGGGAAAAATTGGGCAAAGGGCCGTTAAATAATGTAATACAGTAGCTCCCGTGTGAGTGGTCCACCTGCAGCCTTGAGTGCTACTATTTTTGGGAGAGAGTGAATGGAGAAGGGGCCCTTGACCTTTCACTAATGCCATGGGACACACAGCCCGAGCTGCAAACGGAGCTCTAAATTACTGATGCTCCTCAAATGCCACGTGCCCAGCTCCAGTAATGAGCTGGCACCACAAAGAAGAGAGCGCCCGCATCCTACCATCCACAACTTCTTCTGTTTGTAGGTGGATATTTTTAAATGTGATTTTCAAACCGTGAAAGGAGGAAGTAGGTATTTAAACTGTCACCCCGCAGCTTTAACTTGTTTAGTTCTCACAAACTCTTTGGCACATTATTAGCATTTTCATATGGCAAAGTGAAACAGCGCCTTCAGCTGTAGGTGTGCAGTGACGTTTATGGGTAGGCAGCAGACTTGAGGTGGACGTCAATACTTACTTGATAACAATAACACCACTTTTTACACAAACTATATTGCAAATTAGTATATTTATTTTACTGACATATACTACTGTTTACTACTTCAGTACTATTGTTATCTATGTAACTATTATGGATCTAGAAACCATCTGAGTGGCATATATCAGCTCTACAGGTGTGTAATGCACTTACTACACAAAATGTACATCCATGAAGAGATACTAACAACAACAGTGCACTGGTCAGACAGGTGCACTGGTCAGACAGGTGCACTGGTCAGACAGGTGCACTGGTCAGACAGGTGCACTGGTCAGACAGGTGCATGCAGGCTAAAATAAGTCCTCATGTGTCACAAACGTCTCCTTAAACACACCCTGTGTTACAACAGTGCGTCACACTCTCCTCACAGATGCAAATCAAAACCACGTCTTTCCTGAAGAAACATCCTGCATGTCCCTGAAGTGGAGCAGGTCCAGAACAGCCACATGTTCCTCCACACACGTGTGATAGTCCCGTTATTCCACTAAAGCTGTATCTTCATAAACAGACAGATCACAAGCCGCTGTCACTCCACTGCTCCATCTGGGTTCTCCATTTCACACAAACTAGCGCTGAAACCGGCTCACTATTTGATTAAATAACTACCTGTATTACTAGCAAACATCGAATCACTAGAAACATCAAGATAAAAGTGAGTTATTTCAGTCACTTGTGTTGAAAGTCGGTGCTGCTGTTGTTGTCTCCTGCTGCACATGTGCACTCACTAGAGATCTCCTCAGATGTCTGATTCCTCCGTGGGTTTATCATGGGGTTTATTCAGTGCTGTTTAAGCCTGTCGTGGTCCTTAGTACACATGCAGAAGCAGGCAGAAGTGAAGGGTATATTTTTTTATAATTTAATTATAGTTTTAGCACGCAGCGATTTTAGATTTTATTGGACAAACACTGCTTGTCTTGATTGCCCTGACTACACGCCACTGACTGTGGGATATGTAGAGTGTTCCAAGACTGCAATGGTTAGTATATCTGGTGCGAGTCAGGCCTATTATAGTCCTGGGTATAGTCCTGGTTTAGTCCTGGGTTATAGCTAATTTAAATCTGGAAAGGTCAGGACATTTCAGACATTTCATATTTAAGAGGAATTTATAGTCCAATGCTGCTGGTTAAGAAATTAGTGTGTTTTTTCTGGAATATCTCTATGTTAGACTTGGGTTAGACTTAGTTTGATCTGGTTTAGGCTTTGGTTTAGACCTGACCTGAATTAGTTCTTAGTTACTTGGTTTACACCTGATTTAGTCCAGGCTTAGTTTAGTCCTGTGTGTTATACCTAGTTTAGAATTAGTTTGGACCTGGTTTAGTCTGAGTTGGACCTGTTTCAGTTCCATGCTAGACCTGATTTAAACCTAGTTTAGACCTGGTTTAGTCCTGGTTTTGACCTAATTTAGCCCTTGTCTACTGCAGTTCTTATGGTGTATTATATCAGAAGTAGTCCAAGGTACAGTGTTGAACAGGTGCTGCTGGTCACATGTGATCCTCTCCTGCTGGGTCCAGATTGTCCTCTGTAGGCATCCTTAGAACAGTCATCCCTCTCCACATGAAACCATCAGTTCAACCAGAACATGCACAGACATAATTATGACAAGCACCAGGAGGCTGTGGCACATCACACACATTACCCCGGTGCTTTCACGGTGCGATGGCCAAGTGTTCCACCATTATTTAAGAAAGACATTTGGACTTGTGTCTGCTATGTAGTTATAATCTCTGACACCTGTGGATCATTATATTATATTTTGGACATTGTAAAATCGCAATATTAATCTAAAAAACACAACACTGCTTACTTTGAGTTGGAAAACTGCAGAGCCCAATGAGGTATTCATTAGGAGCCGATTCCTTCCATAAACGTCATCACAACAACGAGCCGCCACCTCCTATGGATAGCTGCAAGCTGCTATTTTTTTTTTCTTTAATTTGTACCAAAATGAATCCTATGCGTATCACTGATTTTAAAAAATACGACTGGAAAAAGTACAGGGCAGTGAGTGTATGCCGGTGGCAGTGAAAACAGGGGTAGATCAGAGCAATGACGTCTTTAATAGAGGTGAATAAAAGATTACTCAAACATGCCTGAGTCTAAAGACAACTTTGAGAGGGTAAATGAGAGGCTAAAACTATTATAACATGGTCAAAAGCTCTAAAAAGTGTTTTGCATAATAGGAAGACCACATGGACGATCTTATTCATAAACAAATGCAGCTTTTTAGATCTAACCAGTGTTCATTTGAGTCACGATGACTCCAATAGACTACACAAACATAATACTCTAAATCATGAATAGCTAATCATTTCTTTCACAGTTATTTTGAGACATGAGAATGTAAACAATCAGCAATTAATATTCAAAATGGCTGCCATAGTTCTTCATAAAAAGACCCATAATTTTAAACATAGACCCCTGTGCATAGCTTCCCATTAACTGCTCTCTCGCTCCCCTGCTTTCCCTCCCCTTTCTCTTTCCTCTCTCCTTCCCCCTGTCTTTCTTTCTAAGCGACAGTAGCTCAGTGGTTAGTGCCTTATTGACCTCTGACCTTTCAAATGTGGCAAGTCAAACTCCAGAGCAGAAATCATCAAAGTAATAATAAAGTAATGATTGTGAAGATCATAACAGTTATTACTATATAGACAAAATAAACTGATAACAATGAATTATAATAAAAACTATTATAACAAAAGTTTATAATAGAAGTAGATGAGGAGTAGTAGTATCAGTGATGACTGTACATTTTTTCTTGTTTTTTTTTTGTTTTTTTACCACTGTTATTTATTTATTTATTTTTAATTAATTCATGTATTTATTTATTCATTCATTCTTTTTTTTTTTTTTTTTTTGCATACTGTGTGTGGTTTGTGGTTTGTTTTTTTCTGGTTAACTTCTTTGCCAGTATTTTTTGCTTTCCATTAGTATTATTACTTATTATGCTTACCATATTTGGCTCTATATGTATTTTAACTTATATTTGTGCAAGTATATATGTATGCATATATGGGGATGTATGTGTGTATGTACATATACTTTTTTAAATTTTATTTTATTTTATTTCCTGTACTTACCCGGTGCCAAGTAGTGAGGAGTGGGAGGGCTGTAAAATGTAAAAATGCAATAAAAAAAAACAAAAAACTTTCTTCGATTTTTTCATATATGGAAGATTTTTATCGTTTTGGCTTCTACAAAGGCCTGCAGTCAGACTACACAAACATTCTAAATCATGAATAGTTAATCATTTCCTTCACAGTTATTTTGAGACACTAGAATGTAAACAATCAGCAATTAATATTCAAAATGGCTGCCATAGTTCTTCATAAAATTATAATAATTTTAAATATAGACCCCTGTGCATAGCTCCCCATTAACTGCTCTCTCGCTCCCCTGCTTTCCCTCCCCTTTCTCTTTCCTCTCTCCTTCCCCGTCTTTCTTTCTAAACGACAGTAGCTCAGTGTTTAGCGCACACATTCACAAACCCAAAAGTCAGAGGTTTGACTCCCGCTTGGATCAATATCTGTTGTTGCGTCCTTAAGCAAGACACTTCATCCACATTCCCTACAGTATGAATTTGGTATGTGAGATTTTTAAGTGTGCTCCTTGGTCACACTTTCTCTAACTCTTCATCAATTTTCACCCTATCACTCTTGCTTTCTCTTCTCCTCCTCCCCTCTCTCTCTTTCCCATATCCCCCACCCTCTTTCTTCCTTTCTTTCTACCTCACCCCTGCTCTCCCTCTCTCTTCTTTCTCTGTGCTGAAGCATTCTCCGATCTCCCTGCTCATCCCCTTATTCCCCCTCTCTCTGTTTGTGCAGAAACATCATCTCATATCTCTCTATTTCTTCTTGTTCTCCCTCTATCACCTCTCCTTCTCTGATCCTTCCCCTCTCTCTATCTCCCCCTCTTTCTCTCTCTTTGTGCAGAAACACCCTCTCTAACTCCCCATCTCTTCTTTCCCTTCCTCTCTTTATTGCTTCCTCCCTCACATCTCCTCTGTCCCTCTCTTCCCCCTTCCCTCTCTCTCTTTGTATGGAAACATCCTCTCCTGTTTCTCTATATCTTATTTCTCTCACTCTCCCTCACCTCCCCCTCTCTCTTTCCTTCTCTCACCCCTCCCCTCTCCCTCTATCTCTCTCTCTTTGTGCAGAAATATCCTCTTCTATCTCTCTATCTCTTCTTTCTCTCCCTCTCTTTATCTTTCTCTCCCTCTCTCACCCCTCCTCTCCCTCTCTTTGTGCAGAAACGCCGTCTTCCATCTCCCTGTCTCTTCTTTCTCTTGTCTTCTCTCTCACCCCCCCTCTCCCTCTCTTTGTCTAAAAACATTCTCTTCAATCTCTCTAACTCAACTCCCCCCCCCCCCTCCCTCTCTTTGTGCAGAAACATCCTCTTCCATCTATCTTTCTTTCTCTCTTCCTCTCTCTCACCCCTTCCTGCTCTCTCTCTCCCTCTCTTTGAATAAAAAACATCCTCTTCGATCTCTCTGTCTCTTCTTTCTCTCCCCCTCTCTCTCATCCCTCCCCTCTCTCTCCACCTCTCCCTGTCTTTGTGCAGAAACATCCTCTTCCATTTCTCTATCTCTTCTTTCTCTCTGCAGATTTCTTTTCAGTCTTTGGTAAAATGCACGCCGCAGCTGCTCCTTTGTCTCACTCTCTTTTACATCACTTTTATTTATTTATTTTAAATTCTAAACTTGTTCTAAAGCGCACACGTGTAACAGGAAGCTCGGGACATGCTAGTTTTAATGGCTAGCTGCTGAAATAATGTCATATTTGCTTGTTGTTCATTCGGCACACACTACACTAATGACTTTTGTCTGCATAACATATTTTAAAGTACTTGTCAAACTCTTGTATACAAAGATGTTTACATTGAATTTAGAAATAATTCCTTCCTGGGTTAAGAGTCTTACACAAAAACACAATGGCAGTATTTATCTGTGGGAGCTGGAATCGCACCGCCAACCTGTGTATCAATGGACCTGACCACCAAGATGTTTAATGTCAGGATGCACGATATGAGAAAAAAGATGCGATATTCATTAACTACGTTTAGTATTATGATAACTATACTATTGAAATATTTTAGCATACTCATTGCATCAAAATGAAAACTTAACTTAAGGCTCGTGGGCGAAATGTGGCCCACCATGTCATTTTATGTGGCCTGTGACAAAGTAAATTAAAAAGTATGACTGTCTTAAAATATCAGTTTATCAGTAGATACAGTTACACAGTTTTTTTTTATATCTATGCAAATTCACATGCAATAATTGTAACTTGAATAAGTAATAAATATAGAAACAATTAATATTAATTAAGTAGTTGCATTTATTTTACATTACATTTGGTTACATTTAGTTACATTTGTCTTACAGTTACATCTGGCCCTTTGAGTGCAACCATTTTGTTGGTGTGGCCCGCTGTGGAAATGAGTTTGACACCTTGTCTTACAGTGTCGGCCAATATTGCGCTATTCATATTTTTGCAGTATATTATGCAGCCTTTAATTTAATACCATACTGTGGAACATTCAAAGCAATAACATCTCCATACACAGTTAGCAGACTCCACCGGAAAAGTTACATAGTGCACTTTTGTTCCATGTTACCTTTTATTGTTTTGAAAATGCTATAATAGTCGAAAACAGCATATTAACCTGTTTTGTTCCATTTGCTCTCCATGCTTAGTCACTCACCCTTCAGAGCACTATCACATTGAAATCAGTGTGCATCCCATTAATGAAACTACTGCACATCGCATCAGGTTTGTGAAGTTGTAGTGTATTGTTTTGTATCACGCTTTTGGAAAATTGCGGTGCAGGAGCAAGATTACTTAAACATGCACGGATGACATATAAAACCTCTTCAAACCTCGGGCATGTTTTTGTTGAGAGAACATTGTAACATGGTAGAAAGTCCCAAAAGTCAGTTTTGCATAATACTCCCTCTGTATGTAATGTCTAGGACCACTTTTGTACTTACACTTGAGTAATATTTTGGGATAACAGTACTTTACCTGGTTATGTTTTTAGAAACTCTCCCCATCTCTCACTTTTGTAATTTTATGTATTTTAATCTTATTTTTTGTTTTTATTTTTTAATGAACCCAGATTTAATGAGCCGTACACCAGGAGTAGAAAGGGCACAGTGGCATTTGAAGTTGGAGCAGGAAAAATAAGGGTGACCGGAGAAGACTGTACCTAGCGAGGAGAGGGGCACCAAACCTCTCGGCCCTGGGCCTTAGTGGGTTTGCGTCTTGGTAAATAAAAATAATGATTCAAACTATTGGACCAGAGCAGGGTTTGACTGCGAAATGGAAATACAAGCTGGTGTCATTAGAGGAGGGTAGTAGCCCTAAAAGCAGGAGTGTCACACTCAAATTCACAGGGGGCCAAAATTAAAAACTTTGACTAAGTCGCAGGCCAAACTAAATATTTATTGAAACATTTCAACAACATCTGCATATTTTTCAGAAGGGGTGGATTAAATTTGAGTGAGGCGACAGGTAGCAGATGCTAATAAGTGTCACCAGAAGTGGTGGGGGCCGGCGCCAACACAAAGTGTTGTGGGATTCGTAGTATTAGAGGTGCTGGTGCTATACCGGCTCGATGGCCAGAGGGCCAGCTCTAATACATATTTGATATGATCTTGCAAGCCAAATATATTTATATTGAGGGCCAAATTTTTCCCGTGGGCCTGAGTTTAACATGTTTGACATAAAGTGTATTAAAACAAAGTTACTGTCAGATAGTTGGGTCTGGTGAAGTGAAGTGACACGTAAGCTAAATATGTTAAAATGTAATTTAATTTTTTTTTTTTTTACTGTTTTATGTTGTTTTTATGATGTAAGTTGAGATAGTAGGTGACCAATGTGTTACTTTTGCTAAAATGTTAACTACCCAAAACATTTTGCTTACCCTGACTTTAACCATTTTCCTCACCTTACCGTAATCTTGATCCTAAACCCTAACCTTTTACATCTTATATGGCGCAAAATTAACTCTTGTGAGTTTTAAGCCAATGTCACACATGTTTGAGTAACCCTTTATTATTAGTCTGTCTACATCTCCAAAGCTCAAAATGCTCTGTACCACCTTGTGATGTCATGTAGTGGTAAACTTCAAGTTAAGAGCCAACTTTTACCTTTAGTTCAGTAGAGATTGGGAATTCCAGGGCTGAAATCATCCAAATGATTCTAGAGAAGGTTTGTGTGCTAAACATGTGAGAATGAAACAAAACACAACTCCACATGTTTTTGATGAGGAAACAACATTATAACATTGATCAGAGAATAGTGCAATATGGGCCTTTTAACTATTTCCATAACTTGAAAACTTGAAAAAACATTCATGCATTCTTAACTTGAAAACCATTTTAAGGATCTGATCTTTAACCTGCCTCTCTGGATATAGACACGTTTAATGCCATACTGTGGAATATTCCAGGCAAAGCTATTACATCAGACAAGCATGTGGCACTGTATTGGATTTTTTTTCAAGTTCATTTTAAACCGTTTGCAGACTGGGTCCAAAGTTATCCCTCACTAACCGCATGCACTGATTTCCAAAACCAGAGAGAATTGTCAATATGCTAAACTTAACAACAACTAGCATGCAAACACACACTTCCTGAATATCGGACCATAAAATGTCTTAGAATTAGAAGCAGACGACACAGAGTGGAGTAATTCTGACCCCAAGAGCTGCTTATACAGTATATTTGTACTGGGGCAAGTCTGAGGTCTTTAGATGAATTGAGTAAGGTTTTATCCAACTACACAACAAATCTTTTCTAGTCTTTTATGCGCCCTGTTCTGTTTCGCTACTATATTATTGTTGATATTCGCTGTCCTAAAGTGCATAGGCAGCAGCCCGGTGTCCTGCCCCCCGGACCAGATTCATTATGTGCAAAAGTTTGTCCTTTTTAAAGTGCAACTGCAGCAAGTCTCCTCATAACTCAGAGTCTGCATCCCCAACACAGAGTTCACCTTAGACAACAGATATAATCTACCAGCAAACTCCACAAATGCTGCTGAACAGGTCTGAAGATCCACCACACCTGGGAGAGCTCTGCCACCTGCTCATGATGTTATAGTCCTGCTTTAGACCTGGTTTAGTCCTCCTGGTTTAGTCCTGGTTTAGACCTGGATTAGTCCTGGTTTACCCCTGGATTAGCCCTGGTTTAGTCCTTGTTTAGTTCTGGTTTAACCCTGGATTAGTCCTGGTTTAGACCTGGTTTAGTCCTGCCTATGACTTACATCAGACCTGGATTAGTAGTGGTTTAGACCCTGTTTAGTCCTGACCTGGTTTATTCCTTTTTAGACCTGATTTAGTCCTGGTTTAGTCCTGGTTTAGACCTGGTTCAGTCCTGCCTCTGACTTACTTTACACCTGATTTAGACCTGATTTAAACCTGGATTAATCCTGGTTGAAACCTGTTTTAGTCCTGCCTATGACTTACTTTAGACCTGGTTTTGTCCTCACCTGGTTTAGTCCTGGTTTAAACCTGGATTAGTCCTGGTTTAGACTTGTTTTAGTACTGCCTATGACTTATATCAGACCTGGTTTTTTCCCAGTTAAGACCTGCTGTAGTCCTGCCTATGACTTACTTTAGACCTGGTTTAGTTCTGACCTGGTTTAATCCTGACCTGGTTTAGTCGTCGTTTAGAAATATTTTAGTCCTGTTTCGATCGGTTTTAGTCTAGGTTCAGTTCTGCTATAGTCATGGTTTAATCCTGGTTTAGTTCTGATTTAGTCCTGGTTTAGTTTTGTTTTAGTCCTGATATAGTCCTGGCTTAGATCTGGTTTAGACCTATTTTAGGTCTGATTTAATCCTCAGTAAACATATTCTACAACTCTCCAGTCCTACATATGTTCACATTTGAGCGCTAATGATTAGAGCAGGGTCAGTCTGGAGGAGTTAGCGTAGCCTCATAACGCTGTTTGGGACTGTAGGAGCCTAATTATTTCTTTTTCGTTGGTACAGGGGTCTCACCTGGAGCGAGGGCACTGCCTCCTCCAAATCCAAAACAGCAATCTATATATTTACAGATGCCAATTAGAGTAATCATCCACCTGCAGTGCTGCAGCCAGACAAGAACAAATATAAGAAGAGAGAAAGTGAGACAGTGGTTTAAAGGTGCACGTTGTCCTATTTCTGATTCCAAAATGTGATATATAACATAAACTGGGATGCCATTAGCAGCCATTTACTCTATGTCTATGGAGAAATGATCAGCAGTTCTCTGGTGATACTATGCACACATTAGCAAACACAGATACATCTTTAGATTGTCCCAAAGCTTGTGACTGTAATTGTATGTGTGAGCGACTTCTTTAACAGCACAAATCAGCTCACGTGTTCTATTTCCAGACAAGTCCCTTCTTTCTGGCCAGACTGTGTTAAAATAAAGCTCAGGAGTAAGTCTAACTTGAGTAACGGAGCTTTGTAAGGTATTTTCTAGCAGTGCAGCACTACTCCAAACTGGTATCTTGATTTACTAATGCTAAGGTAAATAACACGTGCGATATGGAATGCATGGGGGTCACCAAGATGCTGTGGAGACCAGCGTGGGGGCCTACAAGGACGTGTGGATAAGAAGATAACACCTATGTTCTGGTCTGTTGATTAAAGCCACTTCTTATCTGTAGCCCCTCTCACCAAGGAATGTATGACCCACACTTTGAAAGGATTATAAAACAATTACCATCGTATGACTTTGCCTAAAGTTTCTTAATGTGTAACACCATGCTGATAAGAAGAAGACCCGCATCACAAACACATGCATTGGGAGACCCTATAAAAGCTGTCAACATGCACATCTCAAGACTCTCTTCTATCCTTTCAGGAGAGTCTGTTGCTTCATTGTTCATTTTACCTTTGTGAAACTAATTAAACCTTCTGACTTTATGTTTCAGTCTCTTTGTCCTCTTTGACGCATACACCAGAAACAGAGTAGTGCTTCCAGTTAGCTTCACAACCCCAGGGAATGTTGATGACATCAGCTGCAAAGTATCAATACATGAAAAACAGAAGTACTTCATTTTAAAATTTGCAGTGGTCCAAAGTTACTCCTCACTCACCTTATGCATTCTGATGCTAACTGTGCACTCCCTGATTCTATGACAATGTTTAAGAGCACAAATCAGCTCAACTATTCCAGATACATCGTCTCTTTATGGTCAGATTGTGTTAAAATAAAGCTTAGATTAAAGTATAACTTGGGTAATATAGCTTCAGACAGAGCAGTGCCTCTAGTTAGCTTCCAACCTGCCCACAACCTGTTTTCCCTTGAAACGCTAACTTGTATTTTGTATTTGCTCTGGACCATGAAGCTAGCTTAAGATCCGGAGAATGGTACTTCAGAGGCACAATAATAAATTCTACAAAAACAAGTTGGACTGAAAAACGAGAATCGGTCCTTTTGATCCTAAAGCTTAAATCCAGACGTATTTTTTGAACAGAAGAGGGAGCAGAGCAGGTGATGCGTGTCCAACAACACAACTCATAATAAAGGCCTCCTCTGTGGCTTTATTAACCTGCTACATCACTGTGAAAGAACTTTGGACCAGTCCCTCACTCTCCAACGCAGTCTGCAGAAAAACTCTTTTATATCTGATCATAAAGCATCAGCGAGAGTGATGTGGACTCAGCTTGGTCCTGTTTTAGTCTGGTTTAGTCCCAGTTTAGTCCTGGGTTTAGTTCTAGTTTAGTTCTTAGTTTAGTCCTGATTTAGTAGTCCTGTTCTGGTCCTGGTATAGTCCTGTTGTAACCCTGGTTTAGTTCTGCTTTGGTCCCAGTTTTAGCCTTAGTTAGGTCCTGGTCTAGTCCTGTTCTGGTTATGCTTTAGTTTTGTGTTTAGTCCTGGTTTAGTCCTGTTCTAGTCCTGGGTTTATTCCCAGTTTAGTCCAGTTTTAGTCCTGGGTTTAGTCCCGGTTTAGTCCCGTTCTAGTCCTGGGTTTAGTCAGTTTAGCCTGGTTTAGTCCTGTTCTAGTCCTGCTTTAGTTTTGCGTTTAGTCCTGGTTTAGTCCTGTTTTAGTCCTGGGTTTAGTCCTGGTCTAGTCCTGTTCTGGTTATGCTTTAGTATTGTGTTTAGTCCTGGTTTAGTCCTGTTCTAGACCTGGGTTTATTCCCAGTTTAGTCCAGTTTTAGTCCTGGGTTTAGTCCTGGTCTAGTCCTGTTCTGGTTATGCTTTAGTTTTGCGTTTAGTCCTGATTTAGTCCTAGTAAAGCAATAATATCACCAAGGAGGTGCCTCCCCAGAAAAAGTTACATACTACACTTTTAAAAGCAAAAATGAACTTTGGCATTGAAAAAAACAAACAATGATAAACTTATCATTTATTGAAATTTGGTATATTTTGGTAATTTTATGAATGAATATTTAGAATCAAGCAAAGCACAGCAGTTTGTACTGGGGTTGTCAAAAGTATCGAAAATTGATACCAAAACTAGAATCTAATCTAGAACAACTCATTTGAGCTGGTAACGATACAAAAAAAATCCCAATCACAGGACATAGATATGAGACCACTGGGTAATATAAAAGAAAGTAGTAGGATTTAATGTTGAAAATCACGTTCTATTGTATATTGTATAAATAAAAAACACTAGTTCGTAGGAAAGTTTGTGCTTCTGAAAACACAGGCAAAATAAATCCCTTCTGCCATAGTCTTATCTGTTGTGCTTCTACAGCTCCATGCATTTAAATTGAAGGAATAAACAATAAATGACCCACAAAGTTCCTAGTTTCACAACAGCTCCCTACGTATCTCTTTTCTCAAGCTTTTCGAAGGTAGGAGCCACTTTGACAGTTGTGATTTGGTCTAAATAAAAACAAATTATTTTCAATGTCAGCACTTCAGCCAATGTGGCGGAGTTAGCTTCAATTTAGCAAAGCTTTCAAGCACAACATGGACCGAAAACCCGCAAGAGGGACAAGGACACGCAGAGACAGGCAGAGTGACCGCAGGAAGTGGGATGTAGTTGTAAAGTGTTTGGAAATTTAAAAACCTAATATTGTTGAGATCATTTATGTTACAACTGAGATTAAAAAAAAAAAAAAAAAAAAGTTTCATAACAAATACCTCTACCCCTCCACCGGTTCCACATTTTAACAGTCTACTTGATTGTTAAAGCCACTCTGTAACTTTTTTGTTGATCTCCATGGATATTACATTGCTTAGCCTGTATTGTTCCATTTGGAAGACAAAATAAATCTCTGGATTGTAATGTTCCACTGTATGGCGTGCCACCAAAAAAAAGGTCACACACTCTAATATTTCGTTGGACGCCTTTAGCTTTGATTACGATATCCGCTATGACATTGTTTAGATTTCGCTTCTTCGATGTCACAAGATTTTTTTCCATCCAGTGTTGCATTCATTTTTCACCAAGATCTTGCATCAGTGAGGGTAAAGTCTGACCTCTGCACAAAGCCTTCTCCAGCACTTCCCAAAGATTCTCAATGGGGTTAAGGTCTGGACTCTGTGGTGGCCAGTCCATGTGTGAAAATGACGTCTCATGCTCCTAAACCACTCTTTCACAATTTGAGCCTGATGAATCCTGGCATTGTCATCTTGGAATATGCCCGTGACATTGGGGAAGAAAAAAATCCATTGATGGAATAACCTGGTCATTCAGTATATTCAGGTAGTCAGCTGACCTCATTCTTTGAGCACAGACTGTTGCTGAACCTAGACCTGAACAACTGGAGGAGACTTGTACCTATTTGCTTAGTTAAATCCAGGTGGCGACTTTTTTCTTGGCCGGGCAGTGTATATCTTGCATTTATTCACTTACAGGTATTTTTAAGAATCCTTGAAAAACATGCATTCTTGCTGTGAGCGGTAATTCGGCATGGTCACATAATATCCTTGTCTCCATGGCGATAGATAGGTTTAATGCCATACTGCAGAACCTTTTAGACAAAGCAACAAACACAGCAGAAACACTGTAATGGGAGACTGGAACTAACGTATCAGTTCAATCTGTTGCATTGCTTCAGGGGTTGGTAAATGGTCACATCTTTATATAGTGCTTTTCCATCTTCCAGGCACTCAAAGGGCTTTATATCGAGGAAACACTCACCCAGTCAGATCCAATGGGTGAGTGGTTGGGTCAGTGGATCTGACTGCTCCACCAATGATGTTTATGTTGAGAGTAGGATTCAAACTGCCAACGTTTGGATCAGTGACAAACTGATCCAAACCAACTGAGCTACTGTCACCCAGAAACATGGAGAAAGTGTCAGCTGTCAACTCCAGTCTCTCTCTAAAACCTTCAAATCAGGCTTGAAATCTTGGTGTAATAATGGACTCAGACTTGAACTTTAACAGCCACATCATATCAATAACATCTGAAGCTTTTTACCATCTAAAAAACATTGCAAAACTCAAAGGTTTACTGTCAAAACCAGACTTCGAGAGACTTATCCATGCATTTGTCTCCAGTAGGTTAGACGACTGTAATGACCTGCTCACTGGCCTGTCCAAACGAGCCTTAAGACAGCTGCAGTACATCCAGAATGTTGCTGCTCAGGTCCTGACTAGAACCAGGAAGTACTTCACACATAAGTCCTGTGCTCAGATCTCTGCACTGGCTCCTGTGGCTCAGAGAATAAACTTTAAAACAGCTCTGCTTGTGAACAAGTCTCTCCATGGACCAGGACCAAAGTACATCTCCCACATGTTAGAGCCACATGAACCATCTCACACTCTGAGGACTTCAGGTACCGGCCTCCTGCTGGTGCCCAGAGTCAGGACTAAACATGGAGAATCAGTGTATCAGTTTTATGCAGCTAAAACCTGGAACAGTCTTCCTAAAGATGTGAGACAGGACCCAAAACAGGTCTGTTTATCTGCATATGACTGAAAGGTTTTTATTCTGCACTTTTCTCCTTTAATGTTAATCTTATGATGATTATTGTGATGATTTATGTTTCGAAATTTTTGTATTGTGATTTTAATCATTTTTATTCTGTAAAGCACATTGAATTACCTTGTCTATGAATTATACTATACAAATAAACTTGTCTTGCCTTGCCATTAAAAGCGCTGTACTAGATTTTTTCTCTCTCTCACATGAAAAACAAATTTAGTTCCTTTTGAACAGTTTACAGTGGTCAAAAGTTATCCCTCACTCACCTTATGCAGACCGAACATCTCAATTATTCACTGCAATGAGTTTAAAAGCAGAGTTTACTGTTGTAGTAAAGTTAGCAACTACTTCTTGGTTATCGAACAACACAAGGGAAAAAATCGGGTACAGAGCCTTTAATATCTACAAATGCCTTTAATAATTGGAATAATATATCTGAATAGCCCGGACACAACATTTTCTTGATTAAAATGCACACTATGACCTCAAAAACCTCTTAGGTCGGCTCTTTTGACTCCATTGAATCCGCAGTTCGAAAAGCTCTATAGAGGCTCTCTCCATAGTAAAGATTGAGAGCGCTTTAAAAAGTGCAAAAGCGTAGATTCCCAGCACTTAGTTACAAAATCGACTTTTATGAAATTTGAGAGTGATTTTCCTAATATACGCCAGAGGAGAATCTGAAAAACTGACAGAAATAAATGCAGAAGTTCAAAATCTCTGAATAACCTGTTCATAAAATGCTTGCTAAAGGTTTTCAAAATGCTGCTAGTTCAGTCTAAGTGAAGCAAATAGTAAGCAGCACGTTTTATAGTTTTATAGATATTTTTCCAAACTTCTAACTGCATTTTCCTGACAACAAGAAATGGGGTCGGTGAGTAGACAAAAAATGTGCTCGTATATAGACTATAAGCTGTTACTTTTTTCCCACGCTTTGAACCCTGCATCTTATGGCCCAAGTCACTGACAGTTGAAAAAAATCATAACTCATTTGTTACCGTCGACATTTTAATACTAGAGATGCCCCAAGTGTAAATGCTAGTCCAGACTTCTTCCTGTGGGGCTATCTTAAAGAAAAGGTGTGAATAAACCTCAGGCAATAAACAACTTAAAATGTAATATCAAGCCCAGAAATGCTTTCACATGTTATGCAAAGTGTGTTGAATCGGGCTATTCAGTGACAAACTGAAAATGGTGGATCCTTAAAAAACATTATTTTTAAATATTAGGCCATTTTTACTTCCCCTAGTTTAAGTAGTGATAAGTTCAAGTGTAAGTGAACAATTATAACCGTATATATTGTCAATGATCTCGGAAGGTTCAGTTTACTTATTACTAAAATTTGGTGAGTATAACTTAAGAATTAAAGGAGCTACTGAAGATTTAAAAGTCTCAGTGACTTTTGGGCCACCCTCTACAACGCTGCAGCTTAGTTATAGATTTTTACTGGCTAACAGCCACCAGGGGGCACTCTCTACCAGTAAATGCAAAAGTGAGACAGACGTGTTATGGAAAGATTATGCGCTGAAGAATACACTAGTTTTGATTTTGAACTGTCATTCTGTGCATTATGCACACACCCTCAACATGGAAAACACACAAAGAAATGCAAATTATGCAGCTTTGAAGTTAAAGGCAATGGATCTGGCATCAAAGAAGGAAATAGAGCCATTGCACGTAAGCTTGGCATTAGTGAGCTGACAGACGTTGGAAGCGGCAGCGTGAAGAACTTAGTCATTGTAAAAAAGACAACAAAAGCCTCACTCCTCCACTCTCCCCTTTAGTCCTCCGGGTACCTCCCACTTTATCAGCTCTGTTTCAAATGTGGTTGTGGGCGGAGTTTAGATTTTTATACATGGGCAAGGAAGTGTCATTTCAATCTTTACACATTTCCAGTTGTGTTTCATAATCCTTGGCCTAAACTTCTGCTGCAAAACTATATATGACATTCAGATTCCTCTGTGTTTGATTCGGCAAATGAAGAATCCTGATCTGAGTCGGCCATCTTGTCTCGTTTGTGTCACACGCCTCAAATGTTCAGTGCATTTGTCTGTTTGATTCACTGATCCAGAGCAGGTTTAACAGACTCTGTTAGATTTAGATAAAGACAGACAATTCTATTTAGAGAAAGAGGGGGAGAGGAAGAGAGGGGAGAGAACGAGAGAGGAGGGAAAGAAGGGGGATAGAGTAAACGAGGGGAGGGAGAGAGGAGAAGCAGTAAGAGGGAGAGTGGGAGAAAGAGAGCAAGAGACACTACAAGAAACAGGAGAGAAAGAGAGAGAGAAATTAGGGAAAGAAGGGGGATAGAGTAAACAAGGGGATGGAGCGAGAGAAGCGATGGAGTAAGAGGAACCGTTGGAAAAAGAGAGCTAGAGACAATAAAAGTAACAGGAGAGAAAGAGAGAGAAGAGGGAAAGAAGGGGGGTAGAGTAAACAGATATATAGAGAGAGGACAAGGAGAAAGAGGGACTGTGGGAGAAAGAGAGCTAGAAAAAGTAAAAGAAACAGGAGAGAGCAAGAGAGAGAAGAGGGAAAGTGAGGGGATAGAGCAAACAGAGGGAGGGAGGAGAAGGAGTATGAGAGACTGGGAAGAAAGAGAGCTAGAGAAAGTAAAAGAAACAGGAGAGAGAGAGAGAGAGGAGTGAAAGAAGGGGGATAGAGCAAAAAGATAGTGGGAGAGGGGAAGACTGTGGGAGAAAGAGAGCAAGAGACACTACAAGAAACAGGAGAGAAAGGGAGAAGAGAAAATGAAGGGGGGTAGAACAAACACATAGAGGGAGAGAGGAGAAGGAGAAAGAGGGATTGTGGGAGAAAGAGAGCTTGTGACACAAAGAAATGAGAGAGAGAGAGAGAGAGAGAGAAAGAGAAAGAGAGGAGGAGATAAACTGGAAGGGTAAAGCAAGAGGAAAGAGAAAGAGTGAGACAGATGACACATTTAAAGAAAGGCAAAAGGAGATGGAGTGAGAGATGTGATAATTAATCTGGAACTACCCTATCTTGTTTTTTTTACAAGGTATGATGGTCTTAAAATCTCATTTTATCAGGAGATACGAAGTTACACAGCCATCTTTACATCTTTGCAAATGCATATGCAATATTTGTAACTTGAATAAGTAATAAATACAGAAACAGTTAATTAACACGTTTAAAAAGTAGTTACCTTCATTTTACATCTGGCCCTTTGACAGCAGCCATTTTGCTGATGTGGCCCTTGGTGAAAGTGCGTTTGACACCCCTGCTCCACATAAATCCAGTGACATTATTCATCACTACACATATTTAGTCTTGCCGCCTGTATCTGCCTCATGGTGCACACAACAAATAGTAAATAAACACATATTCACCATTTACTGTAAGTAGTCTAAGAAGGTAATATAACGAATGCAACAATTTCCTCCAAACCCACCAGAGCAGAGACAGAGGAAGAGGAGAGAAGAGCAGTGCATCACCTGGAGTTTAAATGAAGCGTCTCACTCCATTGACTTAAACATTCCTCCTTTAAATTTGCTGAGTTGGCATCTGCACTTTGTCACATTATAATTCAGCTCTAGGACGTTAGGTTTGCTTTAGTGATTCAGTTTAGTTACAGGATGGAAATAGAAGTGGAAGTGCCTTATTAAAGGTACACTCTGTAACTTTGCTTTCTTTGATGAGGAGACCTAAATGTAAATATATACTTTTATATGGAGATTGGTTTCACTGTTCATTTATATGGCAGAATGTTAGAGTTACGTAGCATCGGACAGTAGCTAAACATCCGCATTGTAGCAACAGGGAAAAATAGCACATTTCTCATCTTTGTAGATCTACGAGTCTGCAAACTGCTTTTCTCTGTCATGTTATTGCTTTGTCTGGAATGTTCCACAGTATGGCATTACATGTATCAGTGTCGCTTATTTAATTATGGGTGTTTTTGTTTCTCCAAATCATCTTGAAAACATGTATTTTTACTGAGCAGACTTGCCTCTGCACAGATCTGGACTGTAACATGGCCTTGTGGCATCACCTGCTTGTCTCCATTAGGTTTATTGCCATAGTGTGTAATATTTCAGATAAAGTAATAACATCTCCATGGTGACAACACAGACTGTATATATAAATGGACAAAGCCAACCTGCTGGCCGCCGTGTTCCAAACAAGAAGTGAGCGTCCGGTTCCTTCACCCCTCTCGCCATAACTGCTGCTTTGAGCTTCGCCATTTTGCTCTTAAAATGCTCGTATTAACCCGCGCTACATGATCCTGTTTTGATTTGGCTGTTTTGTCCATAAATCAAGATATGAACATTAATAACAGAAAAATAAGGTGCCTTCTTTCCCTGCTCCCGCCAACGTTAGCAGAAAGTGTGATTGACAGTGTTGCAAAGCGCACGCTCCCTGCTAAACCAGCGGTGCGGGCGGAAAAGAGAATTCGCTTCATCAGCCTCAGCCTAACCCTAACCCTCTGGATTGGCTCGTTTGGTTGCTATGATATTTGTGGTTGGAATTCCACATATGGCTCCAAATTCGCACCGTAACTGTTAGCCTCGATGAGCTTCGTTTGACTGGAGCCGAACGCTGTGGGTGACAATACACTTATTTAGTCCACTTCTTTATACCGACTATGGGAGATAAGCAAGTTATACTACAACTACTATTACTACTACTATTGCTATTATTACTACTACTTCTACTACCACACTACTAATGCAGCCTCTACTACTGTGTTTGAAAGTGGCCTGTGATTTTCTGCTCCCATGTTCTGCAAATGGGTAATTGAGAAATCTTTTAGGGCAAAATCAATGATGGGACGTGCACCTGGGTTTATTTTCTGACAGGGCAGAAACATGGTTACAAGGCAGAGCTGATGTGATGCACATGAAGCTAATGTTTTTTTCACAACATTTTAAAAACAGCACATACATAAAAAATACACGTCATATTTTCTAATCATTGTCAAATCACTCCAAACACAAACTATATATTTAGTTTCTTGTTTATTTCAAACGTGTATTCAAGTGTTAAATGCATTCATTTTTTTAATGATTTGACCAATATATGTATAATCATCAACTTTTTTATCAACATCAACAACAGTTTTATTCTTTGAAGCATTATTCATACAATATTGTTACCCTTTTTGTATTACTTAACACCTCCATCTACTTCGCTTCTCATAAAGACTATTGTTTTTGTAAATCCTTTTGAAGTACTTTATGTTTACACTTTTTAATTCCACTGGAAAACTTCCATAGTCTAATTCCACATACTGAAGCACAAAAGCTTTTTCTTAGTTATCCGCACGCTCACTAATTTGTTATAATAAGTTAAATTAATAAGTCAATTTGCCTCTCAAAATTATAAACCACTTCCCTCCCAATAAAAAAAAAAAAAAAAAAAAAAAAAAAAAAAGAATTTTTTCAGGTAGAAATGTGTTATTGGTCTTATATACATACATATATATATATATATATACATATATATATATATATATATATATATATATATATATATATATATATATATATATATATATCAATATATATATATATATATATATATGTTATATATATATATATATATATATATATATATATATATATATATATATATATATATATATATATATATATATATATATATATATATATATATATATATATATATATATATATATATATATATATATATATATATATATATATATATACATATATATATATATGTATATATTGTAATATATATGTATACAACATATTGTTTTCTTTTGGGGTGTAACTAACTTTTTTACAAATGTGCTTTGTAATTATTGGCCCAAACGTCTGCACTTTATGTCAGGTTTGCTCATACTAGTGAAAAGTGAAGGATGTTCAGTGACTTTTAATTCAAAACTTGTTTTGTTCAGGGAAGTACTGCAATATTTTTTGAAACTTTTTGTAAATGTCTACTTGTTTAGTACCAATGAGATTACTATTCATCCTATTTCCAAAGTACATCATTGTAGTTTTGTTCATATTTGTTTGTTTACATTAAACCATAACCTTATTCTACAGTTACATCTGTGATTTATTAGGGCAGCTTGTTCATAAAGCAAAACAAATTGGTGTCATCAGTAAACTATATGGGTTTCAATTCAAGACACTTGACACAAATCATTAACATAAAGAATGAATAGTTTTTGGCCCAGTACAGACACAGTCAATAGTTAGGCACTTGGAACTGAAATCTCTCACAGTTACATATCTCTTTATTTCTACTATTTTGTACTTATACAGATTTCTACAGAAACATACTAAAGACAACAAATAAATGAAGCAAGACGCATGAGACTATGTAGCAAAGAGAAACATGTTAAATAACATCTGTTTGGAGGCTGCGCGGCTGGGCCCGTACCAACTTTCACTCACTGAGAAATGTTTCTCTGCATCAAACCCGGCCGATGTGCCGCCCCCAGAGCCATATACCGTGATTGGTAGGTTCGTTCAGCTCCGCACACAACACTGTAAAGTGCCACACATGTCAAACTCGCGGGCCGCATTAACATTAAAGTTTCATATTAAGGCGGGGGCCGCAAACTACCGGCCGAGGGCTGCAATTGGCCCGCGGGCCGCGAGTCTGAGACCCCTGTTCTAGATCAAGTCATTTGGCTAAAATGTATTATTAGAACAACTAAAGCACCGAGCTAAGAAATTGTTTATTAGTAATGTAGGAAGTTGTCCCTAATTGACTTATGATCATGATATATTTTTCATGTCAATGTGCTATTGTTGTCGTTTGATTTCTTTTAGAAAATATTAACTATTGTTGTTTGGCATCAGGGCAATCTTCTCCAGGTACTTTAATGCTTCTGCTATCTTTATGTCTTCATATTCTTCTGTCAATTTTTTAAGCACAGACTCTACATTTTCTTTACGATCTTTGGCTTTATGGTATTTGTCTTTTAACTCTTCCAATGTTGTCTTTTTTTGTGACCTGCTTGTGTTCCCATCTGAATTTCTGATTGAAATGTATAGTCCAGTGACATTTCCTAGGACCTACAGTGCATCTTCCATTTTGAAACATGGTCTCACATTTGTATTTAACTGCATCGACTGATAATGACAAGTGTGGCATTTACGGCAGGTGGTGAAAATGTAACCACACCCAGAAGCACTGACCTGACAAAGCCCTGTGGCAGTGTCTCTTATTTTTTTCCATCTCTGCCTCAAGTATCTTTATTTTTTTTAACCACACTTTGCAATTTGTCCAATAATTTCTGTAGCACCCATTGTCTTTTTAGTACTTCTGTGGTGAATTTCAAGCATTTGGGCTAAGTTTTCTCTAACTCAGTAAAGAATCTTTCCATGTTTGTGTTTCCCATGACCCAGAAAATTCCCTTAACATCTTCTGCAGAGCACAGGTTTGGGGCGAACAGTGCAGAGGTGGGAGTGAACTCCAACTGCTGTGATGGCCTGGAGAACTGGAGGCTCCTTAGCATCTGCAGACGTCACCAGAATCATGAGTTCTTTGTTAAATTTTTCCCACAAAAAAAGATTGCAGAGTTTAATGCGTAGTGCTGGGTTGGACTGAGTCGAGTGGAAGGAGACTGAACCACAAAACAGACTTCATGAACATGATTGATCCCAAAATTACTGAGGAGGCTAAAGATCTGCTCTGTGATCTCTCTCTCCCTCACTGCTTCTCAACCCTGGAGTATTGATGATGGTGAGCGAGAAGTCGACTTGAAAGTTTATTTGGTACATCACTGTCTCAGAGGTCTCATTTAGTTTACTTTAAACTGAAATGTGTCAGTGCATTTGACTCCCAGGATGTGGTTGATCATAGCATTGATGAGAGTGGTCTTCCTAGTACTAGCAGGTCCAAAAAACAACATTATCTGAGCTTCTTCATGACTTGGTCTACAATACTTGGTCTACAACACTTGGTGGTGATGGTAACAGTGGAGCTTTCTGAGCTGGTTCCATCTTCTCCACAATCACAGAGGACCCTGAGGGTGTACTCTGTTCCAGGCTGAAGTCCAGATATCTTCTTCTCCTCAGAATCAGAGAGTTCTCTCTTCCACTCAGCCTCGTCTCCTGCCTGAGTGTACTCCACAAAGTATCTGATGCTCTTGACATCTGGTCTTATATCAGCAGGTCTCTTCCAGTGGATGTGAATCTCTGAGGAGGTTGAAGTGGCAGTGGGGTCTTCAGGTGGGCTGCATGGTAAAGTTTTCATGGAGGTGTCGGGAGCAGCAGGGCCCACACCTGCCTTAGTGACGGCTCTCACTCTGAAGCTGTACTCTGTGTTTGGGGTCAGGCCGGTCACTGTGGCTTCTCCAGCTTCAGCTTGGAGCTGCTGGTTCCTCAGCTCCTGTCCTTTCTCACAGAACTCCACTCTATATCCACGGATATTCTCCACTCCCACTGAGGGAGCGCTGAACTGCAGGTTCACGCTGTTTGCTGTGGCTCTGACCAGAGTCATAGAGCTCGGTTTAGACGGGAGCTCAAAGTTCGCACTGGTGAGAAACCCATCTTCATAAAGATGAATGGTTGCATCTTTGTGGTTTGCATCAGCCAAGCTCACTGCCAAGAACCGAAGGTGCTTTCTGTCCTGGTCTTTGTTGGCTTCTGCAAAGTCATCAAACAACTTTTCTTTGAGTCTCATTTGGTTGATCACATCTTTAGCCCTGTACCAGGGATTTGGCTCTGTTTCAGATTTGTTGGTTTGAATTCCTTCTAGGTGGTTCTCCAATTCTTTAAGGTATGGCTCGGCACTTGCCAGAGATGTGAAAACAAATGCCAGTGCTTTCTCGGGGCCACAAACTTTCTCATTGAGGTCATTTTCAGAGGAGATAATTTCTGTGTTTTGCATTAGATTTGTGAGGGCGTTTATGGTGTTGGCCTCTTGAAGAACCCCATCCATCCACAGGTTCAAACGATGAGAGCTGAATGGACTTTCCTCTCTCTTCTTCAGGACAGCTGCTAGTGCAGCCTCCTCCGCCCCTCCTCCGTGGATCGATGGAAGCTTCTCAGCCAATGTTTCCTTGAGTCCCTGCCTGAACTCAGAGTAAAAACTGTTAAAAGTTTTGACTTTTTTGGAAATGTGTGAGAAGTTTTGGCTAGCTGGACTCTTCAGGACATCATTACACCTCATGTCCATTTCCCTGAAGTTCTCCAGAATGCTCTCTGCCTTAGATATTAACCTCAGACTGATTTGACGCACCACTTTAGATGCCCTGGAGTCTAAGATACTGAGTGGCAGCAGGTGCACTGTCACAGGGACTGCATTCTCTCCACTGGAGCCTAGAAGTTTGGGCAAGTCTTGAAAAAGTTTGACAGATTCTTAAAAAGTTGTTGGACTTTTGTCTAAAGAGAAATCTCCATGAAAAGTGCAGGAGAACTTGCTCACATTTTCTCTGTCTCTGGCCTCCATTTGCAGTGCCCCTACTTCATCACTGGAAATCTCTGGGATTTTTTGAATCATTACCTTCAGATTTACTTGAATGTCTTGGACCTGTTCATCTTCAGATGTTTCTTGGTCAAACACAAAGAAGGCCTGGGCGCCGTAGAGGATGGCTGACACTACATGAGTTGCTAGACCTTTGTCATTCACTTCATGATGCTTTATGTTGTCTCTGCCAAGCTGGTTCATGGTCAGTTCTTTGAACACTGTGGTAGTCTTGTACTGCAGAGTGACTCTGGCTTGTTTCCTGGAGCTTTTATTATCGTTCAGATATTTTCTGATCCTTGAACATTCACAAGTCCAGTCAGAAAACTGGCTTTCAGAGCAGTGTCCATTCCCATTGAAGAGGCCTTCTCAGAGACGGAGTCAGACGTCACAATCTGAAACTGTGTGTTGGGTTTTGAAATGTGATATATTGCTGAGGAAAATATAAATGATAACCGATAATACTGAAATTGATTATACCAATAAATGATTCCAAATATAGAATATTATTCAAAAAGTGGCAATAAATAAGAAACATTTTAGTTTGTACCTATAATGAGTCGACAAGTCCAAAAAAATATCCAAAGGACAAGTAGAAAGAAAAATACCCAGGATAAATATCGAAGCCCAAACATCTCTTATTCATTAAACGGTAAGATGATGTAGTATTGTTTGTGATAGGCCTAGTTTTATTTTAATTAAAACAATCAGTGGCCTCACATAACTTTACAAACTGCATTAGGGCATTTGTGTTTTGTAAATGATAAACGACTGTACTTAATTAAAAATCCTCACAGAACAAAAAACAACCATAACATTTAGTGAGGAATAACTTTGAACTGAACTAGTTTGAACTAAGCTTTAAAAACAGGCACAGCACATTTAATACACCTTGTAATGCAACCCAACTTGAATAAAAGTGTGTACTCACGGCTGAGCGGACGAGACCGTCTGATGCAGAGTGGAGCTGTAAACTTTCATTTCCGTAAAGAGAAACGCCCTTTGAATTAGAGCAAATAAACTGATAATACAATGTTATCAGCTCAGAGCAGTTGAAACTGTCATGTAAAAACTGCCAAAAAAAAAAAAAAAAGAACGGTGTCTGAAAGACCAGAAGTCAGGATGAGCAATATTGATAAAAAATGTACAGGATGCAATATTTGTTCTATCCGAAATATCCTAAAAACATGTATTTTAAGTCTTACTTGAGGTTTAAGTATAAGACAAATGTGAAATGACTGTAAACATACCCACAAAAGTGCAGTTATATAATTAACATCTATAATAACATCATAAACAATGTGCTTGATTTTCAAATTTTGCTCAAAGCTCAAGTCAATGGCTCACATGCCCAAGTCCAGTTGAAAATCATATGTTTTGAGTTTCAAGTCCTTTCGTCTTTAAAACACATGAGCAAATACAGCTTGTATTTTACAGTTCTGTTCATGTCACATTAACAAACCAAACTGTCTAAAAGTGTACGAGCAGAGGGTTTTTTAAACAGCTCAACCAACAGAATCAGCACAGATACAGAGGCAACACAAGTCAGAGCTTTGTGAAAAACATATTTTGGCATCGTAATAACAGTAAGTTAGTCATTTCAAAGGGTAAACACACTCCCACTCTCACTCTGAACCATTAAAAACATCTTGGTCATTTCTCTCTTTCTTCTCTTTCTAATTTGTTGGAATTTTCACATTGGCGCAACAGTAACTCAGTTTGTAGAGTGTTTGTCCACTGGTTGGCAGTTTTTGTGACATCATTGGTCGAGCAGTCAAATCCACTGACCCACAGGTTGGCGGTGTGATTCCCACCAATGAATGTTGCCATTGTGTCCTTGGGCAAGACACTTACGCCCCCAGTGTCTGTTTACACTGGTGTATGAGTGTGTGTGTGTGAATGAGTGAGAAATTCCTTGCAGTAAAGTGCTTTGTGTGACTTGAAAGTAGAAAAATGCTTCATGAAAATGTGACCATTTACCTTTGGCTTCTGTCATAAATAAATATAAAAAGAGCCTGTCTTTTGAGCGTTTTTTTTGACGTGAACCCATTTCAGAGATTCAGACCTCATGAAAGAGCCGAACGTCTGTCTTGTTTGACTTCCTGACTCAATCACGTTGTTCAATTGTGCATTAACTTCGTATCTATAGAATGTTAACTCTTACCTTAATTTTTTGTGACTTGCTTCTTTTATTAAGTTGTTTTAGATCAATATTAATCCAAAATTATAACATCCACGGGTGTCAGAGATCATAACTAAAAACTGGTCATGTTAGCACACATTCACCATAAAATACATAAGCGTGGATAATACACACACAAAAACACAAACACACACACACCACTGACCCATAACTCATTCCTCTATGTTCAGACTTCCCCTATTAAATGAAACTTCACCTACTCCCCCGCCCTGAGGCCCTGCCCTGTTTAGACCTCTGACCTGAAAATACCAGTTTTACCCCAGTGCACAATAAACCATGATTTAACACTCCTTAAATCCATTACATAGACCCCTCCCGTGTCAAGGTCAAGCAGCTGTGGGCTCGGTCTAATGCCTGGAGATGCATTAAAGAACTGTCACGTTGAACTATAGTGTATTATAAATCTATGAAATGTATTTAGGACAGACGAGGTTATGGTTTGGAGGTAAAATGCCTCATGGACTTTTATTCTCCAGTTGTAGAAACTGTTGTTATTGATCTATACTTAACAATCTTTCAACATGGAGTAATGTGCATGACATTTCATAAGAGAAAATTGTGAGAATTTGGAAGAATTTCATCAGAAAACTTGCAAATTGTTTTCTGATATAACATATAGAAATGTTTTTAGATTATTTTAAGTGACTGTTGAAAATTTTGAACTCCAGATCAAACAAAAATGACCAACAATAAAATCACGTAATGGAAAATGTGCTGCTTGCTACAGCAAAATGTCACTATAGATAAAAAAAAGCAGGGCAATTAGCAGAAAACCGGTTCTGCAGTTTTGAACAAGACGTCAGTGAACCTGTTTCTATTAGTACCTTGTCAGTCAATAGTCAGTATTGCATTTCACAGTAAACAAAATGTCCTGTAATGATCTATGTGTGTGACAGGTTCGTGGACTGTGTATAGAACTGGACTGAGGGAGTGTGACGTCACCCATAGCATTCGGGTCCAGTCAAATTAAGTTCATCGAGGCTAGAGGGGTTATAGGGGTGAATTTGGAGCTGAGTTTCATATGTGGAAGTCCGACCGGGAGTATCATACCAACCAAAGAGCGATGCTGTTGAAGGTAATGCCCCTTCTTGCTTAGCAACGCTGTCAATCAAACCTGTTGCATAGGGAAATAATGCGTCTGATTTGTATGTTATTAATGTTCATATCTTGATTTATGGACACAATAGTGAAATAAAAACACCACAGTCATGCAGAGCAGGTTAATACAAACATTTTAAGACTGATGTTTCAATGTAAAGTGAAATAGAGCTGGAAGAACGACCATGATCAAGTCTTATTTGGAAGGCGGTGGCGTACCTGTTAGCTTTGTCCATTTATGTATTCAGTCTATGGATAGGTTATAACTCAACTCAAAAAAGCATCGTACCACTTTATATTTACTACTCCTTAGATAGCCTTACTAAAGTATGAACAAAGACTTAATCCATAATGAGCAAATAGTTTAATAAGGATCACGCTGGGGGTGTTCTACATATACCTCTATGGGGGAATGTTCAGCATTTATCAGCAAAAAAGCCAAAAAAATTCAAAACATTTTCAGGAATCAATACAAGTGTTTATTCATGGTCATAAATGTTTGATAAAAAAAAAAAAAAAAAAAAGTGAGAGTGATTAACTGAAAAACTATTGGCTAATGCTAGCTAGCTTGTGACTGCATTGTTATTTGAGAGAGACTTGTTTAACAGCAGAAATCAGTTCTTTCTGGTCAGATTGTGTCGAAATAAAGCCTGGGTGTAGCAAAGCCTCAGACAGAGCAGTGCCCACAGTTAGCATCACACCCCAATGCAATGTATCAATACGTCTCATTTAAAAATATCATTCAAGCAGATGTAAAAAGCAGCGCTCCAAACAATCAGACATCCCGCTAGTGAGAACTTATGATATACCAGCGTCTTACCGGTCGAGTGCGATGCAGCAGAGGTGCAGGATGGAGGCGGTAGTGAGCAGCACATCCAGAGAGGTCCTGACCAAACAGAACGTCTCTCCGTAGATCCAGTGCTCATGGACCAGCTCTATGGCCCCGAACGGCATCACCAGGACAGACACCAGCAGGTCTGCGAACGCCAGCGACACGATGAAGTAGTTGGTCTTGATTTTCCTGCAGCAGAAAGAACACAGTCAGATTATAGATTTGGTCATACTTTGCACTGATATCGCACTGGAGGAGACCGCATGCATGTCTATGGAGGAATGTTTAGCAGTTACAATGATGACACAATGCACAAATAAGTTTTTAGATTAATAAACAAACAAACAAAAAAAAAATACAAAATGGATATTAATGACACATTTTCAGGAGGCTGTGATAAATACGAGAGTTCATGGTCCTGTTTAGATGTTTGAATTTCAGCAAAAAAGGTGAGCGTCACTAACTGAAAAACTGTTGGCTACTGCTAGCTAGCGTGTGACTGCAATATTATTTGAGAGACTAGAGCACAAATCATCTCATGTGTAGTAGTTCCAGCTAAATCAGTAATGTATTGTCAGATTGTGTCAAAACAAAGCTCAGATTAAAGTCGACTTTGACTAACTTCAGACAGAGCAGTGCTTCTAGTTAGCTTTGTAGTATATGGACAGGCCTCATGTGAAAGCTCAGAACCTCCAGACTTCACCCACTGAGCTGCAGAGGCTAGTCCCGGTTTAGACCTTGCTACGTTTTGGTTATAATATTTTGTTTTTGATGAAATAGATTTTGAAGTACACATCCAAATTAAAAATAAGACTAAAATCAATGCCTCTTTCACTGAGTTTAAATACAGCCCGAGGCACAGCTCACACTAGTAAATAAGCATGAACTTTCTGTTAGCGTTGACACTGACAAAATCGATTTGTGTTTTTCACGGACTTTTCACTTTAATGTTTTGTATAATTTCAGCTTGACGTGCATGTATTTATTTGTGAACAAAAGAACAGTGACAGTAATTGGCTGCACTGACAATACACACGATTATGTTTCACTCAGCAGGACAATGCACATATTAGTATCAGTCAACGTCAGACGGGCTTTTACGACGGGAACATTAGCCTAATTAGCTCGGCGAGGATAGTGTTACTTTTATGAAGCTAAATGTGTCGTCATCATCATCATAGTTACAAGCCGTGTACTCAGAGGTGGGTAGTACTCAGTTACGTTTACCTGAGTACTTTTTTAATAAAGTTACTTCTCTAGCAGCATACTTTTACTCTTACTTGAGTAATATTTTTTTGGAAGTAACTACGTAACTTATGTAAAAGTCAACAAAAGCTTTATGTTTGTGTTTCTTGCTCTGCTCCGTCACATGTGATTTTATTTGTCTCATTTTTATTTTATTTGTCCTTTGAGAAAATAGCAGGTTTTGTTCATTATTTCATGTTTTGTGCTTCAGATTACTTAAATGTCAAATTATAAATCTGATGTCACATCTTGACAGTTACTTTTTAAGTTACCCTTACTTGAGTACTTTCTTGGGACACTATTTTGTACTTGTACTTGAGTAATATTATTTTGAAGTAACATTACTCTACTACTTACTATAATATTTGTCTACTCTACCCACCTCGGCTTGTACCAGATTTTTTCCATGTATTTGAGCAAGTGCAGATATATTGTATAAGCTGCTCTTGAGGTCAAAATAAGTTTGCGTGTACTGCCTGCATTTAATTATAAAGCGTTTTACTGCCCGAGTGTGGTTAGCATGCTAGTTGTTGTTAGCATTAACGAGACTGCAAAAACTCTTTTTATGATGGTTGGAGTGCATAAGGTAGGTGAGGAAAAACTTTGGACCACTGCAAACTGTTTAAAATGAACTAGTCCTGGCAGTAAAAGTCAGGTACAACGTTTTTAAAATACATGAGTTTGCTTTAGATTTGTACCGAGATGCTTATAAAAACCCACGGCTGCAGAAATGGACCGGCATGCCCACGAAAATGATTAAAGCTGTCGCGGAGGAGGTTGTTTTGGGATGAGGGCCAGACCAAGCAGAAGGTGGACCAATAGTGAGACACAGGTCCAAACGCCATTCCCCTTCACATATTGGACCATTTTTCACTGAGCAGACAGACAAAACAGCAGAGGACAGGAGGCATTCGTCATCTGCAGCTAAGACCAAAAATCATGAAATGTCAACAGAAACATAGAGGTTTACGAGGAACAACTTTATGAACCACTGCAAGTGTATTTTTCAAAAGTATAGGGAAAAACATCAATACACAAACACTGTCACTGTTCTTTCACTGGAGGATTATTGATACTGATCAGGGCAGACTGGGAATGTTCAACAAGAATGAACCAGGACTAAACAAGGACTAAAGCAGGGCAAAAGCAGGACTAAAGCAGGACTAAAGCAGGACTAAACTAGGACTAAAGCAGGACTAAACCAGAACTAAAGCAGGACTAAAGCATAACCAAAGTAGGACTAAAACAGGACTAAAGCAGGTCTAAAGCAGGACTAAACCAGGACTGAACCAGGACTAAAGCAGTACTAAACCAGGACTAAAGCAGGATTAAAGCAGGACTAAACCAGAACTAAAGCAGAATTAAACCAGGACTAAAGCAGGACTTAAGTAGGACTAGACCAGTTTGTCTAAACACAAGGTTTAACTTGCTTTTATATAGGTCTAAACACGGTTTTTTTTCCACCTTCAAGGAACCACACACACATTCACACACCAGTGTACACAGACACTGTACTACTGTCTGTATTTTGTCTTGGAAGTAACACAACAAAAATATAGTTAGTGCTGCAATATTAATGAGTCTTATTATTATGGTCTGTTTGGGCTGGAAACTAGAGCTGCAATGAATCAATGCACCATAATACATCTTATAGAAAGTGTTTTGGGTTCAGCTCCTGGACCAGAGGAGGCTGTTGAAATAAACCTTTAGGAAAATCTATCGCCATCAATACGACCAAAATAAGTTATTACAAAGGAGGAGAAGAAAGTATTTAACCACAAGCTCACATCACTGCACTAGGGTTAGAACAGAGACAAAATGAACTGCTGCTTTCATGAGGAAATAAAGTGAAGGCTCTTTTCTGCTGTTTCTTTGTTACATTAAAGGCCCTGTACCCTATGTCTCCATGTTTTTGAGCAAAATGTGCCTTGCCCCAGTACAGATATATTGAATAAGGAGCTCTTGAGGTCAAAATAGTCGTCTGCTGTGTTCTGTCTGCATCAAATGATCAAGCATTTTATTCAATATTCAGGAAGTGCAGTTAGCATGCTAGTTGCTCTTAGCTTTACCATGATTGCAAAACTCTGCTCTAGTCTCTGGAAATTGTGAAAGTGCTTAAAAACTTATCACAGTGAATAATTAGAATGTTCAGAATGCATAAGGTAAGTCAGGAATAACGTTGGACCTCTGCAAACTATTTAAAATGAACTAGTCAGACTTCTGTAGCCACAGCTGCCATGAGGCATTAAGTGGCTGCTATTCGTTTCCATTTGTCTTGACCCTAAGGTTGATCAAAGGGAGGCTAGATTTGACAACAGATTTCCCCATACGAGAAACTGAAGAAAACATGAGAGGGTGCCATCTACTGGTGAAAAAATAAATAAATAAATAAATTAACAAATAAATAAATAATAATAATAATAATAATAATAATAATAATAATAATAATAATAATAATAATAATAATAATAATAATAATAAATAAATAAAAATGTACATAAATAAATACATACATAAAAATACATACATAAATAAATACATAAATAACTACATTAATAAATAAAATAAAACCCCAAACTTTCAGACAGTAGCTTTAAAAATGTAAAATACTAAATAAATTGTCCAAAACAGTATTTTTACCCACTGCCACTGTCTCTTTGTGAAATAAAAACTGTTCCTCTGTATCTCTCCCTCCAGCTGTCAGCCCCTCCTCTGTTCCTCCAAAAACCACAGCCTCGATAAAGAAGACAAATTTTACTATAAAAGATACCATTTATTTCTACTGTTGCCATTTTTCCTCCAACAAAATCCTCCACAGACAAAGATAAAAACTATAAATATATAAGACACATGGTAAATGTTAAAAGACATGACTATATATTTCTGAGCTTAAATAAATAGAGTTTTAAACAGTTGTATATGAATTAGGGCTGTCAGAAGTAGAGAAACTAATCAATACTGAAACTAATCAATACCAAAATTTGTATTGAAACTAGATCCATACTAGAAAAGTCACATTCACAGGTTAGAAATGCCTTTCCTGAATAGCTTTAGAACCACATAGACTGGTAAACGCCCCTGGACGACTGAAGGATTACACAGATATAAGGCCAAATGGGGATATTAAAGACAGTACTACAGTGGAAAAATGTGGAAAATCACATTCTATTGTCTAATTGTCTATAGTTGTGGTATCTTAATCGAGTCTCTTCGTTCAAAATGTAGTATCGTGACAACACTAATATGAACGTAGGCAGATGCTTGAACGACTTTGGCTGCGTGAAAGACAGTGCTCCAGCTGTAAGTGTGGATTTCCATGATAAAAACCTCAAAAAACACTGGAAGAGATGGAAGCTAACAACATAATGAGGGACTTATGCAAAAGTGCCAGATGGTATAGTGCAACAACAGTTTGTCATTTAAACACAATGGATATTACTTGAATTAGGTTTGTGGAGTGGTATCCAAAAGAGGGAGAGTGGAGTATATGAGGAGGGATACGTTTATAATTTGACTTCCTGGTTGGACACAGGCAGCAGATATGACATACGGTATAGAGAGGTGATTTCAGAGCTGTTACCTAGCAACCACAAAGTAAACCAGGGCCAAAACTTCTGTTGTGCATAAATTTTCCCTGCACTTTGGATGGAGTTTTATGGACTGAGAAGAAATGTAGATACTTTCCAACTTTTCTCCAACTTTTCGTCACAAAATGTCTCTATGATAAATATTTAGCACAGATACTATCCCACCACAAAGTAATAGTGTTGTAAAAATGTAAAACTTTGATAAGAAGGGATAGATTCAATACTCGATACTGATTTTGATACCCAATGGATAAAAAATTTTGTCCCTTGTGTTCACCTTTTTGGCATGCTTTTACAGGATTTGCATTGTGTTCTTTTGCATGCTTTTACAGAGACATTGTAGCGCCCTGATTGGTTAAGAGACTGTAGATCATTGTCCATCAGTCTCCTCCGTGTCTCCTGTACAGTACAGAATGTGTTCAGACAAATTTACATACATGTTCGATCTCAGTGTGACTCTTAAGTGCTGTAAGTTTGCAAGTTTTCACCCCAGATAAGCCCACAATGTCGATGAAACGTTCTGCGCTGACGAATTTCAGAAACGCTTTGGACTTAAGTGTTTCTATGCACGGAGAGGAACTGCTGTGGATACCGCTGGAGCAGAGACACATGAACGACACATTTAAAGTGATCATCGAGGAAGAGGGATCTAATATACGAAGGTTTGAACTTTGAGAGTGTTTAAACAAGAGAGAAATGTGAGAAAATGTTAATGCCTGTCTGAGAAAGGTGTATAAAGTGTGTGGTGATGGGGTTTTACAGCCTTAAAACATATAATAATTGTCAAAAAAATCCCTCAGTCGTCCAGGTAGGTTTCATAGTTCTCCATGGGCGTATATTAGCTTGTGTGTCTTATAATTGTTCTGCTACAGCTCAAGATCATTCTAAAGCTTTCAGGAAAGGTTAATTTCTGTCCTGTGGATGCGATTTTTTTTAGTACAGATCCTTGCTCGAATGTGCATGTACAAGTAGTTTCGATACCAGTTTTAGTATGCTTTTGACAGCCCTACAAAGTAATAGTTATAACAACATGAGTACCTGTCACATGGACTTTAAAAGGCACCCTTAAGTGGATCCATTGTCTCCATGCAAACAGCCGCTTTAGCCCATCATGTTGAGAGCCATGTCCTCAGGTCTGGAGCAGTGTGAGCCCATCACTCAGTCCGTATCTGCTTTAAGGGAAAACTGTCTCTTGTTTCTATAAATAGGGCCATTTTAAAACAGGGCTGTGGGCTGTTCCATAGGTCTGTCACTGCGCAAACACAACCTGAGTAAACATTTAGGCACCGTTCCATCAACTTCACTGTGAACTTTTAGTAGCATTTTCAATACAGTACCGGTGGCCTTGAGTCAAGTTTAGTTTGTTCCTGGTAAACTGTTGCTATTTCTTGCCAAGTCATGTTTAACCGGAAGATGCATTTTGTTTCAATCGCACATTTTGTTTCAATCGCACATGCTTAACACACAGATCCTGCATATTTAGGCTGAGTTCTCCCAAACCGAAAACACTCTGTTCCACCTTGTGATGTCGTGTGGTGATGCAGGAAGTGCTCAACTGTGTTTTTAAATCCCATACAACATTTGAATGATTCTTGAGCCCTGGAATTGCCAATCTTCACTGAACAAAACATAAAAACGTAGCTGTTAACTTGAAAACTACCACTTCATGACATCATAAGGTGGAACGGACCATTTTGCACTTTGGAGATGTAGACAGACTAATAATAAAGTGTTACTCAAACATGTGTGAATGAAACAAAACACAACTCCAAGTATGTTTTTGATGAGTTAACAACATTATAACATGGCTTAAAGCTCACGAGAGTCAGTTTCGTGTAATATAGGACCTTTAAAGGAACATATTATGCATATTATAATGATAGAATAGTTTCCCCTCAAAGTTGTATTTCCATTGATTCATGAATGTTTAAGTAACTCTGTATTGTCCTGCATTCGAGGCTTTGAAGCTTAGAAAATTCCTGAGTTCACCTACCCCCTATCCCCACCCACTGCGATCATACATACAGATTTAAATGGTCATGTTGCCATTTTTTCCAAATTATTTTTTAACACAATTTTGCACACACACACACACACACACACACACACACACACACACACACACACACACACACACACACACACACACACACACACACACACACACACATCTATTCCCATTGATTTTAGTTCATCAAATGCACATATTGTGATACATAAAATATATTTCCAGGTGTGGTACTAATCCTGGACCTATATAAATCCCATACATCATAATGCCATAGTACCTTATAAGTCATTCTCTTGGCACTGGTTGGGCCCTGGGTTCATGGAGGTGACGTAGCCTGTAGCTTTTCCACTACAGCTGCTCTTAATGGGACACAGAGCAGAGCTGTCAGTGTAATTATCAGAGTGTGAGCTTAAGTCCTGTTTAAGGCTCATGTTATTATAAAGAGCTGAGGAGTGGACTGTGTCAAATACATACGACTCGACTCGACAAATGTGGTACAGAAAGGTTCCTATTCTATTTATTACTTTCTACTAAAGCTGCAAGACTATTTTCTGATCTATGTTGTATCTAATGTTTTTTCCTCATCACAAACAGACCTAGAGTAACACACAAACTCTACATATTTAGGCCAAGTTCTTCTCTCAAACTGAAAACTGTCAGTTCTTGTGATGTCATGTGGTGAGACATAAAGTGCTCCATTGTGTTTTTAAACTCCATACACCTTCACTAGAATCATTCGGATGATTTCTGCCAATGTCTACTCAACTACAGGTAAAAGGAGCTTTATGACATTACAAGGTGGAATGGAGCATTTTGCACTTTGGAGATGTAGAGAGACTAATAATAAAGTGTTACTCAAACATGCGGGAATGAAACAAAACAAAACTCCAGGTGTGTTTTTGATGAGATAACAACATTATAACATGGTTTAAAGCTCATGAGAATATGTTTAGCGTAATATAAGACCTTTAAGTACAATAATTTGCTGGACAAACAATAAAATATCATCTTATTCAGCTAACTGCTAACCCTGTAGTTTAGTTATTTCAGTGCTTTTGTCTTTTTATCTGGACACAAGCTTGCAAAACTAACTGCAATTTTTGTCAGAAAAGTCATAATTAGATCTTTTTCCCAAATCTTTCAGCCGTATACTTGGTATACTTCTACTACTATTGTGTTGTCTTGTGTTCATGTTTTATGTAAAAGCCCAAATTAGGACAAACATCGAGAATCAGCCTTTGCAAAAATGTCATTGTGTGTGACATGAGCTGAAACACACTTGTCCCTGTCAAATAAATAACTAAACACATTTAAAGCTGCACTGCGTGACTTTTCTGATTAAAGGGACAAGCTTGTCTCCATGCAGATGTTTTCGCTTTGCCACAGTATGACATTAAACTTAGACAAGACACCATGCAGTATAAAGTGAAAAAATGTGCTTGCAGTTATAAGAGTGAAAAATCTTTACATCTACATTTCCTCCCATTTGACTTCCTAATCTGAGCTGTTTTTGTGTTTTTGTTGTTGTGTCTGGAGGGGCAAAGCCAGTTTCATCTTTGCATTATAAAATTAATGACGTTTATATTTATAATTTATGATCTGTTGAGGATGGAAACTGGAGTTCACTGCAATGAATCTTTTGCAATATGTTGTTTTAGTTTTGCTTTTGGACTTGGACCGAAGATGCTACAGAGAGATGGTTTTATGATATAGTGTAATGTGTATAGAGATGCACAGTATGGCTAAAACATATGGGACGCAGCACATTTGGCAGAACACACACATCTATAAACATGTTTCAATCATTTTAATGTGCTCAGATTTGTCCAGCTTTGATACAACCTCCATGAGAAGTGCCATATAAGCAGGCACAGAGCACACCCCCATCAGGTTCTATTGGGTTTGAATGGTTATTGCATTATAAAAAGAAACTGCCTCATCAGAAGACGGGGTGAAAATGAAAATAAAAGAGAGAGTCCCATATAAACCTGCAACTATAACGCTTATTTTTTGCTGGTGTTGCTTTACCTGGAATGTTCCACAGTATGGCATTAAACATGTTTGTCTTTATCAGCAGTGAGAGAAGTAAAAAAAAAACTAAAAAATAAAAAATCAATAAATAAAATACCAATGAAAAGTAAAGGTATCAGATGAAAAAATCTACTTGAGTAAAAGTATTTAAGTACCCGTTTAAAAATGTACTGCAAGAGTAAAAAGTAAAAGTATTTCACACAGACTGCCACAGATTTGTTCAACAGAAGCAAATGAATCAATTGTTCTTTTCTTTGTTTGCTTAAATTATGAGATTTGTGTTAAAAATAAACCCTCACAGCAGGTCACAAGCAATAATGAAAAATCCTTTTACGTTTCAGTTCTGCTGAAAAAGAAAGAACAGATACCTTGAAGCAAAAGTAAAAAGTATCCATTTTAGAATGTACAGTACAGTACAATGAAGAGATACCTACAATTTGTACTTAACGTTATTACTTTTCTTTTGTAATGTTACACCACTGATCCTTATGGACAAGAGCATGGTCATATTACAAGTCAGATCTGTGGAGAGGCTATTGGTCATGATAAAGAAGGCATGTTTCTTTTCATTTGTTTGCAATAAGAAATGGATAAGGAGCTGGAGGACGTGTCTGGGGTGAGGGAAGTCTAGGAGTCCCTGCTTAGACTTCCCCTGCGACCCAGCCTCGGATAAGCGGAAGAAAATGGATGGATGGAATAAACATGTTGGATAAGTTTAATACCAGGGGAATATTCCAGCAATTCCAGCATTAACTACAAGTTACATAGTGTAGCTTTAAATTTTAAATTGATAATATGCAGTTGGACAATAGACTTCCTTTTTTTTTTTTTTGTTGTAATTTTTACTATATTTGAAAACTCTGAAACTTCTAACATGCTTCTTCTAACGAGCTGCCTAGGCTTGAGAACAAAAAGTCTGGCTGTAAACAGAAATGCTTGTTGGTTAATAATGACTTTTCAACTAAATATCCTCAGTTTGGCCCTCCGCTGTGGCTGCCGCATCCCTTTATCCTTTCCTTTCATCGTGGGAGCTGTTTGTCTGTCCGTCCCTGGTCTATTGGGTGAGCAGTTGTTAGAGGAGCTGAACATCCTCCCGGGGCATAAATGATAATAATGAGAGATGAATAAACAGGGATAGAATGTCATAGTACTGTTGCTCGGGACACTCACAGTCCATTTAAACTCAAGAGCACACCTGCACAGACCAGTACCAGATATTTATAGCATATGTAGCAGAGGAATATGATTTAAAGCTGGGTATTTAATCAGAATGTGTTTTTGCCCAGTACGGATATATTGTATAAGCATCTGGGGTTATATAATAATCCAGCGGTGTACTATCTGCATCTAATTATAAAGTGTTTTATTGTTTGATAATCAAGAAGTGAACTATCAGCATGCTAGATGTTGTTAGGACAGCAAAACGCCGCTCTGGCCTCTGAAAGTTGTGTAAACTTACCACTTATAAACTCATCCTGGTGAATAATTAGGATGCTCAGAATGCATAAGGTAAATGAGGAATAACTTTGGACCACTGCAAATGAACTAGTTCAGTTTTTCACATTTTTAAGAGAGTAAAAATCAGGTACAGTGTCTTTAAAGCAGTTTTTCAGGCAGAAAAGTAAAGCAGGTGGACAGCCCTTAAACAACTTTTCATCCCATAGAGTCATAAAGTAACTCATATGGTTCTTTCTTATACATTTGCTATACATAACCTGTTTTCTAATCAGATCAAAAATAGTAGCGGCTTGCTTTTTGAATGCACTTAGCAAATCACAAAGGCTGCAATGCAATTTATTTATTTATTTATTTATTTTTTTTTTTTTATGTACCATCATTTCTTCCACAAACAACAGAATCTCCAGTCTTATTCTGCATAAAAACTGCTAACGCTGTAGTTTAGCTCTGTACAAACATGTTCTGAAATGTCCCTGCATGTCCATGTGTCTCCATGGGGTTTCTGTGTAAAAGCTGCTAACCCTGTAGTTTAGATCTTTACTTTGGGCTCATAAAACATGTTCTGAAATGTGATTCTTGTTGTGTTTTAAATGTGAACTTTGAGCAGAATCCTATTATTATGAATAGAAATCGTAAATCTAATCACAATGTAAATACTTATGAGAAAAAATGCTCTACCTGTAACTAAATCAAATCACCAGTACAGTTCTCATTGGCTTTTTGTTGGTCAGTATGGCAAGACAGATGGATGTGCCAAATTTCAACTGTCTATGAGAAACGTTGCCAAAAAATGAATTGGAGTTGTTAGGGGGCACTAGCGTGTCATTTTTGGATTTTTTTTTCTGACAAACTTCAAAAAAAATATACATGTATATATATATATATATATATATATATATATATAAATATATATATATATATATATATATATATATATATATATATATATATATATATATATATATATATATATATATATATATATATAGATATATATATCATCACCTACCTTGAATTTTTGACTTTTCATTAACGTTCAGGGGGTCAAAAATGGCCTCAATCCGGTCACAAAAACAAAAATAATGGACATTTTTTTCTTCTAAACCGTAAAAGCTACAGTCATGTGACTTTCTCACATTGTGCCCCATCACAAATAAGGGGCTTGTGATTTTTTTCACAAGTCCAAGACAAATTGATTGCCTGTTATGAATTTTTGAAAATTAGAGGGCGCTAGAGAGTCATTTTGAGAGATGAAGCCATGATTTGCATGTAATTGTGTTCAGCTTCCAAATGTGAATAAATGCTGTATTAGCTTTTTCCAAACGCAAAAGGTGTGAAAAATATTCCAAAAATTGCGATTTTGTTGAAAATTCACCATGACAAAACCCAAAGTCATATTCAAAATATAATTGATAATCTTTAATCACACATGGGTTTAGTGGGTTTTGGCCAAATTTGAAGTGTTTGTGATGAAAACTGGGAGGAGGTCCTGAATGTGAGGGTGTTTGCTTTTGTCGTTCCTGGGTTTGATCCAATATGGCCGACTTCCTGTACATTTTAGGGCGGGGCCGTAATATCATTTTTGTCATATCCTGACATTTTTTGATGCAAGTTTCAGATTTTTATGACTTTTTTGACTTTTGACTTAAATGAAAGTTTGAGGGGGCGCTACCGAGTCGTCTTTCATTATTTTTTCTCTGAGTTTTCAGTGAATTTTAGAGCTTGTTAAGTTCTAATTTTTGACACCACTCACTGCCATGTCGGGGCGTGTTTACTGCCCGATTTGTGTCATTTTCGGGGTTCCGGACACGGGTTTTAATGAGTCCCTTGCCGGGACATTGTCCCAGGCTTGAGCCTAATAATACTTTCACTACATAACTCTATTATGTACTGGTCCAAGTATTTTTTTGGCCATTTTAGTGCAAAATGTGCAGCTTTCTGATCTGAAATTTATAATCCTGAGTGTGTGCTGCCTTGTGTAGCCACTGCCACTACGTGTAGGTGGTGACATCACATAAGACTTCCCTGATTACAGCTAGGTGTTTTTGATTATAAACATCTGGCTGCAGGGGCCGAATTAGACCAATCACACTGTTCCTTATACCCCCGAGACCCCACCCCTCTTCCCCATCACTCTCCCCTTTAGTCCTCCAGGCACAGCCCAGTTTAACAGCTCTATTTGAAATGTGGTTGTGGGCAGAGTTTAGGTGTTCAGACGCACTTTAAGTCTTGCTGTCACGAAGCATTTGTTTCGGTACTGAAGAAAGTGTTAGATACTTAGCAATTTTCATTCAGTGTAAAGATAAACTTTGTTATAGAAGATAATATTTCAGAGTTCAGAAACGAACAAAAATCTATATTGAACCAGTCCCACTGTTCTACTTTACGGGAGAATTGGACCAATCACAGGACAGCATTGTGGTTTGGGTAGAGATCAACGATGAAGAACCCAAACAAACCAAAACAAACAAGGTGGTGCAGACAGACGTAAGGATTATATTAATTTTGAAAAACCTGCACAGGGAAGCGCTTTGGGCATTTGTGGAAGGAAATACATCTGTGATTTTCTCTGTGCTGCATTTAACCAAAGTTTGATTTCTTGTCTTGTTTTGCTGATGCTTTGTCCACTTATGTTGAAATATTAGAGTGAGCGTTCAGTCTTTTGTTGACCACTTTTAGAGAGAGAAATCCCAAATACAATGTGTAGGACTCCACTCAGGCTGCTGCACTGTCATTCTAAGCAATTACAGTCTTTATGGAACAAACAAGCTGTCTCGTTGCCAGGGTAACGGGAGCACAGCCGCTATGCTACTGAAAGTTCACTTTATTTAAATGTCCAGTATGTCACTTTTCGACCTGTTTTTTGCATTGCCTGATTTGTTTCACAGTATGGCATTAAATGTATGTCCATTGTGACGCCACCAGTTACAGGTCAGGTCTGTGGAAAGGCACTCCTGTTTACAGTAAGTGCAGTAATACATTTTTTTAAGGTATTTTTGAGCAATAAAAACACTGGTGAGTGAATTAATGAGAGAGAGAAAGTTGAAAAGGGTGTGGGAGAATAGAGAAGGAAGGTGGAGGAAGATGGAGAGATGGGTGAATGAGAGACGAAAGGGGGGATCGGGTTGATAGGAGGAGAGGGAGGGAGAGAGACAGATGGAGACGGAACTTCAGTGGTGGAACAAATGGAAAAATTAAAGTGGAAAAGTAGAATAGACAGTAGAGAGAGAAAGAGAAAAAGAGAGAAAGATTTAGAGAGGAGGGAGAGAGAGGGATAGCCTGTTTGTGACCTGTCTGTGAACCTGAGCCTCCATCAGCCCCATTGGACCGGAGAGTTTGTCTCCCTCATGAGAGCCTTGTGCACTGGTGTAGGTTTAAAAATATCACAATTAGTGAACTACAGTGAGCCTGGAGTTTTCAGTACATGCCTCAGTAATATGACCAATGGAAATATGAATGAAAAAACAGACAATCAAAATGTGGACTAAACCAAGACGAAACTCAGTATTAAATCTGAAACTAAAGCAGGACTATAAATGTTTACTTTAGTAACTGGTGACTTGACAGTTCAACTAAAGTCATCCAGAAAACAAGGAAACTAAACCCAAAACTAAACCTAAACCAGGATTACAACAGCACTGAACCTGCATTAGGACTAAACTGGGATGAAACCAGATCAAAAACAAAATAATTACAAATGTTATGAAACTTTGACATCCAAAACAAAAGTTAAGTAATGCTGTAAAGCTGAACTTCTTACCGTCTAAAAATACATATATGGAATCAGTATCAAGAAACCTTAATATTTCACATAGAGCTGTTTTTCTTTTAGCTTTTGCATGTTTGTGTGCCCCTAAGACTCACAAGCCTCCTCTTGACCTCTCTCCTCCTCTCCTCCTCTCCTCTCTCCTCCTCTCCTCCTCTCGACCTCTCTCCTCTGCCCTAACGCGCTCTGACTCTGGTCGTGAGGGCCGTTCGATGCCGCTTGCTTTCTTGTGCAGCCCGGTACCAACTGATCCACGGACACACATCTAGCACAGATATAATAAACTCGCCGTTATATCAAATGGATTTATGTGGCGATTTCCTATCAGGATTTTCATTATATATCTACGGACAAGGTTGTTAGTGTTACATGAGGAGCGGGCAAAAGTCACTCTGGAGAAAATGCGGTCGCTGTTTTTGTGCGGCCCGGTAGAAGATGCGTAATGGACCAGTAGTGGTCCCAGGCCTGGTGGTTTGGGACCACTGGCCTAGAGCTAATACTCACACTCTAACAATGAGAGCGCAACTGCCACCTACTGTAGTGAATGTGCAATTACACTTTATTCCAGTATGGCAAAAGAAAAGCATGTTTCCCGGGGTCATTCGCTCCCCCCCCTGGCATCGCACTGCGCCCCCCACAGGGCCCCACTATTTGAGAAACACTGATCTAAGGATAGATGCATCTGAACTGTAAACCACACAAGTTTAAAGGTAGTCCTGACCTGAGTTGTCGGTCTTTGCACACGGCCACCATGACCAGCAGGTTTCCCAGAATGCTCATGAGCATGACCAGAGACAGGAAGCAGATCAGAGCCAGCCGCTTGGGCATGCTGTCGCTATGGAGACAAGAGAAGACAGTACATTTAGTCATAACGGAAGCCTTCAGGTACAATCAGTAACGAGTTTGTTCACCCACGAGTATAATTGAATACAGATATTATATTATGCATTATTTCTGTTGTGTAATTGTAATGAGGAACATGCCCCTGTTGATATAAGCAAGCAGTAGTAATGAACACGATCTGATGGAAGAGATGCTTAAAACAAGTCTGGCGATGATTTATCACTTAAAAAACACGTCTATAACATCACAGTCATGGGAAATTTCAAACTGCTTCATTGGTTTGGTGACTGCTATATTAATTAAACCAGTGTGAATGATGCAAAATGCAACTCTAGGTATTTTTAATGACAGAGCAGTATTCTAACATGGCAAAAAAAAAAAAAAAAAAAAAAAAAAAAAAAAGAGTGAATTTTTCATATGTTCTTTAAGGATGATTACATTTCTTCAGTTCACACGTGTTCAGTTTAAGTGCCCCCTTCATCTTGACTATGATAAGCCCCTTTCTGCTGCAGTGCTACTTCCTGTAAGTCAAATACCAACATGATTTTCGTGTTTAAGCTTCTCTCCGTGTGTAATCCCATAGACCAGCCACACACACAGTGAAAGTGCATATTTTTCTAATTCTGACTTGCTCTGGTGAGTTGTTGTCTGTGCTAAATATTTATCACAGTTTTAAATCAGATAATTGGCAGTTTGTGGGAAAAAAAGTGAGAAGAAAAGACCCTCTACTTATGTTGTCAATACTGAAAACTCCGTCCAAAAAGCAGGAAAAATCTCCTCGCTACAAAGACATTTTTCAGTAATTTTGGTCTTAAAATGTTCATATTAACCCGCTTTACTTGATCCTGGTATTTTTATTTCACTATTTTGTCCATAAATAAAGATGTGAACATAATAACAGACAAATCAGACACCTGCTTTCACTCCCGCTAGAGTTATCTGATTTACAGCATTGCTAAGCTCCCACTTCCTGCTAAACCAGAAGTGCAGGCGGGACGGGGCGTTACCTTCTACAACCTAGCTCCAGATTGGCTCTTTGGTTGCTCAACTCAGCTCCAAATTCACTCCTGTAACCGCTAACCTCTGTGAGCTTTATTTGACTGGAGCCGAACACTATGGGTGACGCCACACTCACTTAGTTCACTGCTTTATACAGTCTATGGTATGTCACATCTGCTGCCCGTGTCCAACCACGAGGTAAAAACTTCACCAAAATAAAATAAACAAAACTAGTCTAACCAGTCACATGCACTTTAAGTTTGACCTTGCCTCCAGGCTGCTGCTGTGGAAAACCTGGTGAGTTGTGGTTATAAAAGATCTATCAAATGCTTTTATCTCGGACCTGTTTGACATTGGGGTGTAATACGGTGATATGCTGGATGTTTGTGCTTTGTCGACGCTACATGTTGAAGTTTTTGACAGGTAGAAAAAAGAGGATTAAGTCAGAGCCAAAATGGAGAACTTAAAAGCCAGTATGTTTGCGTTTCGGTGTTTCTATAGAGAGGCTTGAATGGGGAAAACTATTAAGGTTCTTCTTCACATAACCACTCGAGACCAGCTAATCTTTACTTTTATTTTTAAATGTCTTTTAATAGCTCAACTTTGGATACCTCTTTTTTAAAAGGGTCTTACTTGCAGCTGTATACTCTAGGGCTGTCGACAGAAAATTGAAAATCAAACAGTAATGGACTCTAAAACTAGTATCAAAACTAGATACTCATTTGAACAGGTTAATACTAAAAAAAGTCCCATTCACACAACAGAAATTACCCTTTCCTGAATATCTTTAGAATGATCTTGAGCTGTATCAGAACAAGTATAAGACACATGGACCACTCTGGAACCTACCTGGACCACTGAGGGAGGAGTGAGGAGATATAAGGCCGCGTGGGAATATAAAAGAAAGCACTACCATTTAATGTTACATTCTATTGTCCACATAAACAGTGTTTTTTAGTATTTTCGTGGTATCGGTATCAGTATTGAGTATCGAGTCTAACCTGGAGACCTAAGAGCCATAAGTGTTGTGAGGATTGGTCATTGACAGTCCACGCTGGTTCACTTCACTGTCTGGTGAAAAAAGGACTAAAGCAGGACTAAACCAGGACTAGAACAGGACTAGAACAGGACTAACCCAGGACTAAACCAGGCTTAGAACAGGACTAACGCAGGACTAAACCAGGATTAAAGGATTAGAACAGGACTAAACCAGGACTAAACCAGGATTAAAACAGGACTAAACCAAACTAGGACAGGACAAACCAGGACTAAACAGGGACTAAAACGGGACTAAAAACTATAAACCAGGACAGGACTAAACCAGGATAAGAACAAAACCAGGACTAAAACAGGACTGAAAAGGACTCAGGACCAGGACTAAACCAGGACTAAACCAGGACTAAACCAGGACTAGAGCAGGACCAAACCAAGTCTACATCAGGACTGAATGGGCCCAGACCAGGACAAACCAGGACAAGGGCAGATTCAGTCTTAAAGTTCAGATAAAGTTCACTCTCTGTTCTTATTATTATCTTGTAAATTGTAAAACCCACGCTCCCCTCAGCTGGAGTGCTCCTCTCTGCCCTCGTCACTTTCTCTCTCTCTTTCTCTCTCCTGTTTCTCTCCCTTCCATCTCATTCCCCTTTTCTCTTTCTCCCTTTTTCTCTCCTTTTTTTTCTCTCTCACTAACTAACTAACCGCCCCCTCTCTGTCTCCTCTTGTTCATCCCTCCCTCTTTTCTCTCCTCCTCTCCCCTCTTTCTATTTACCGCTTTGCTCTCTGCCTCTCTCCCCCCCTCTCCCCATCTCTCGCTCCCTCTCCTTTCTCTCCCCCTCTTGCCTCTCTCTACCTCCCTCTCTCCCATCTCTCTCTCCCTCCTTTCTCTCCCTCTCTTTACTCTCTACTCTTCTGCTCCATCTCTCCCTCCGTCTCCTCTCTCTTTACTCCTACTCTTCTCTCTCTCTCCTTCTCCCTCTCTCTCTCCCTCTTTACTCTCTCTCTCTTCTCTGTCTCTTCCCCCTCCCTCTCTCTGTCCCCCTCTTTACTCTCTACTCTCTTTCTCCATCTCTCCCTCCCTCTCTCTCTCCCTTTTTATTCTCTACTGTCTCTTTCTCCCCTTCATCTCTCTCTCTTTTCTCCCTACACTCTGTCTCTTTCCCCCCTCCCTCCCTCTATCTCCCTCTCTGTCCCCCTCTTTATTCTCTACTATCTGCCCCCCCCCCCTTCCATCTCTCCCTCCCCTCTCTCTCTCTCTCTCCTCTTTGCTCTCTACTCTGTCTTTTTCTCCCCCTCCCTCTCTCTCGCTTTACTCTCTACTTTCTGTCTCTCTCTCTCTCTCCCCCTCCATCTCTCCCTCCCTCTCTCTCTCTTCCTCTTTACTCTCTACTGTCTCTTTCTCCCCCTTCATCTCTCCTGCCCTCTCCCTCATTCTTTACTCTCTATTCTCTCTCTGTCTCCCTCTACCTCCATATCTCCCCCTCTCTCTCTCCCTCTTTACTCTCTTTCTCCAACTTCCTCTCCCTGTCTCCCTCCCTCCATCAGAAGATCCATTCTATCTCCGCAGGCTTCAAACACACTGATACATACAAATAATCACATCTTTGATCAGAGCTGTGACTCTAATCACGACTAAAGCCACATTACGGAGCTTTCATGTTCAATTACAAGGCACTTTCAACCTTAAACAGGACCCAGAGAGGCCATTAGGACAGATACCGCTGCTGCCGGAGGTTTCACAAGACATTTACACCGGAATAAAAGGATACGGGACGGTAATTGTCAGGCTTTTTCAACACTGATATAAGCATAATTTAAAGGTGGTTTCGGAGGTGAAAGAATAAAACTTGTTCTGCATTTCAGGTCAGGCTAAAAAGACTCATGTTATATTACAATTTCAATGTAAAGATTGTAATTATAACTACATACCCCTTTGTCTCTAAAAGTTAAAGGCGCTGGACCTGATTTTAACTGTCTTAAAAACTTTTTAAAAGGTTTGCAGTGGTCCAAAGTTATTCCTCACTTTCCTTATGCATGCTGAACACCCTGATTATTCACCTAGATGAGTTTATAAGCACTTTTCACAACTTTCAGAGAGCAGAGCCTAGCATACTATCGTGCACTTATTGATTCCTAGACAATATTATAATCAGACAGGGGCGTTTGTTTTCCTGCTTTACATGTGTCGGCTACTTCCTGTCTCGTAGAAGGCGTAAGCGTCCCCTACTGGCCGGAAAAAAACAAGTACAGGATGAAGTCGAATCGTGTAACGCAGGTAAACTTGCTTGTCTCCATGAAGATGTTATTACTTTGCCTGGAATGTTCCACAGTAAGACATTAAACTGCTATATCTTGTATTTATTAAATCACTGATATCATTATTGTTAAAGAAGAACCTTGAAAGATATGTCTTCCTACAACACAATCTTGCCTCTCCACAGATCTGACCTGGAGCTTAGCCTGGTGTCACCTGCTTATCGCCATGGAGACAAACTTAATGCCATGATGTGGAACAGACAGTTACCAAGAACATTTTATGTAGCCAAAGTTATTCATGTTTGCATTCTGTGTCAAGCTGATTTTTCAAAAAGAAAGCAGAATGAGCCCCTCCCTTTTGGTTGCCAGATTCTATGACTAAACCCAGTATGTTATGAATCCAAATGTCTGCATTATATAAGCTGCAGTCTATATTTAATTTATATTTATTTGTTTATCACATAGGCAGTGCATAATGACCAACAATAACAGTATAATGTGCCAGAGTTCTAGGCTAACAGGATAGTTTTCAGTTTCAACTATAACAGTTAATGGCATCCCAGCTTCAGCCGTGTTGTACTGACCTTTATAAAGCAGCATAAGAGCACACGTTATAGCACTTAATATGCTACAAAGGCACAGAGGACATATGTATTCTCCACAGTCCCTTGGTGAGCTGAAGAGCATATGTGGGTGTCCTTTGCTTTGATTGGCTCATTATTTCAGTAATAGTCTTCCACTTTGTTTCATCCCTGTGTTTGCTCTGGCTCTGCTCCGGTGCTGTTCTGGCTCGGCTCATGACTAATGCTGTCTCTGAATCAATGTATTCTCCAGGCTGATTTAAATATCACCACTTCCCTGTCAACTGCACGGCGGACATCTGCTTTTTCACGACCAGGACAAAGGGCGAAGCTATGAGAGGTCAAATGACTGAAATGTAACTGTACATGTATAAGCATGACGCGCTGGGAAATGATGGCTCTAAATAAATATATGATGACACTTTTTTTCCATTTAATACTGCAGAGGTTCCACCACCTGCTTGTTTCTAGGGAGATAGATGAGAGTAAATGCCATATTGTGGAATATATAAGCAATAACATCTCCACAGAGACAAGCAGGTGGTGGACTGCAGTGGGTCTTAACATGATCTGCCAGAGAGGTACAAAAATAAAATTCACATAATTTTCAAAGGAAAATTAGATGTTATTGCTCTTCCTTCTATGTTCCACAATATGGCATTTAACTCCTATCTATCTCCCTAGAGACATGCAAGGTACAGATCAGATCTGTGAAGAGGCAACCCCCCTCACAGTTAGAATGTATCTTTTTAAGGTGAAACACTTGTAATTGAAAAAATTGTAGTTTAATATCATACTATAAAACACATCAGACAACAATATCTCCATGGAGACAAGCAGGTACAGTGCAGTTCACCTGAAAAGTTACATAGTGCATCTTTAAAACAAAAATCTATCCATTTTCTTCCACTTATCCAGGGCCGGGTCGCGGGGGCAGCAGTCTAAGCAGGGACTCCCAGACTTCCCTCACCCCGGACACGTCCTCCAGCTCTTCCGGTGGGACCCCAAGGCGTTTCCAGGCCAGCCGAGAGACATAGTCCCTCCAGCGTGTCTTGGGTCTTCCCTGGGGCCTCCTCCTGGTGGGACATGCCCGGAACACCTCCCTAGGGAGGCATCCAGGAGGCATCCTGAACAGATGCCCGAGCCACCTCGGCTAGCTCCTCTCAAGGAGCAGCAGCTCTAGTCCGAGTTCCTCCTGTGTGACTGAGCTCCTCACCCTATCTCTAAGGGAGCACCCAGCCACCCTGCTACAAAAATACAATAATATATACACATTGAAAGTAATAGATATGTGAAGCCAAGCAATCTGCTAAGCAAATCAATATAAAAACCTGGAACTAGACTAAACCGGGTCTAAAACCAGGACTAAACCAAACCTAAAGCAGAACAGGGCAAGACTAATCTGCATCAGAACTTAACTGGGCTAAATCATAAACAACGATGGGTGTGAACGCAGCATTAGAGTACTTAAATCAAGTATTCAAGCCCCCTTAACTTTTAGTGTGTAATATCTTTTCACTACAGTGAGATTGATGCACTTAGTACACGCTGACGCAGCAGGGTACTGTTCTGAACACAGAGCTGTCCAAGGCCCTTATGCCGTGTGTTTAATGAAAAGTCCATAAGAAGAGATGAGCTGCAATGAAGTACAAGGAGAGGCCATAGGTTTAACTACAGACCTGAGGGAAGGAAAGAGAGGAGGGGGGGAGCAGAGCCAGGACTGTCAACGCACAATACAAAAACAAAATGGCAGCACTAATTTAATTTTATAGAGTAATAACACAATGTGGGTAGAAAACCAAAAACTCTACTCAGGTAAGACTACTGTGGCTGATTTGTGAAGCAGGGCTGTATATATAAATGGACATAGCTAACCTGGTAGCCGCTGCGTTCCAAATAGGAGGTGAGCATGGGCACTCTTCTGCCTCGGGGTCCAATTCACTTTCTATTGAAAAACTGTTGCTTCTCTCTCTCTGTAACTGCTGTTTTCAGGCTCAGCATTTTGGTCTTAAAATATTTGTATTAACCCGCTCTATATGATCCTGGTATTTTTATTTCGCTATTGTGTCCATAAATCAAGATATGAACTACTTTCGACAAGGTTGCTATGTGTGGTGAGGGGTATTTACAGTCTATGGTTGTGTAAAAAGGCAACTGACTACTTCACTCACACAGATTTGGCCTATTGCAGTGTGTTTGTAGGTGGTGATCAGATACGATACGAGGCATCACTGTATTCAAAAGCGGCCTCTGCACTAGGATAAAAACGTATAGCTTGTTGGCTTTTGAACACAATTTCTCTATCCTCTTCTCTTAGCTGTACATTCCTCCCCCAGCGCTCTGGTCTGCTCTCTGGTTCAGATCCTAATTGATCCTGCTTTTTGCTGATTGCCTTCTGAAGTTGAGATTTCTGCAGGTCAAAGGTCACGTGGGTGTTTATGTAATTTCTGCTACTGCCCCTCCAAAAACTATTACGTATCCAAAAACTGACTCAATCTGCAGTGAAAAGACTACAAACTGCAGTGAAAAGACTACAGCTGCTATTTATACAGGAAAAGTTCATGCAAAAACTACTATTTATTTATAAAAAACTAGGAAACTAAAACACAGGAGTTTAATTTGACTTTTTACATATAAATACCAAGAAAACCCCAACCAAATCTTAAGATAACTCACTCATTCAGTCAGTTCCCCTTTCTATTGTTGTCCCATATACATCTTTTTAATCTAAATAAATAACTTGATTTCAATACTAAGAAATCGGCTCAATACTCGATACCGATTTCGATACCACAATGATGAGTTATTTTTTAGATGGTAGAAAGTGATGTTCTTATTCTAGTTTTTGTCCTGTGAATGTGACTTTTTTAGTATCAAAACTCATTCAAATGAAGATGTAGTTTCGAGTGTAAGCATCGATTAGTATCTGATTTTTGATACTTTTGACCCTAACACAGACGGCTAAATTCAACCCCCAAAAGTCCCAAAAGTGAGTAAAATAACCCAATGATTTCAGTCTCTTCAAATGTCCTTTAAACTGTCTGAGGTCTTTATATCGTGTGGCAGTTGCTGATTGGAGCTTTGGGCTTTGATGAGGGCAGCGTTGGTGGTCCCAGACGAGAACAGTGAAATCTCTAGAGCATTCAGACATGTTTTTAACTTTAGAAAGAGGCAGAGATGGAAAGTAACTGCACAGAAGGTACTGTACAAATGAGTGAAATTATGTTAAGTTTGAAGTTGCACAAGACGTTTCCAGGAGAGTGCCGGAGCATGAACTTGTTGACACTGTAGAGGTTATATGCACAACTCAAAGATGCGTAATCTGGTTTAGCCCCTGTTAAGTCCTGGTTTAGTTCTGGTTAGTTCTGGTTTAGACCTAGTTTAGTCTCAGTTTTGTTCTGGTTTAATCCTGGTTTAGACCTGCTTAGTTTTGGTTTAGAAATGGTTTATTCTCAGTTTAGTCCTGGTTTAGACCCGGTTTAATCCTGGTTTAAACCTACCTGGTTTAGTCTCAGTTTACTCCTGGTTTAGGCCTGGTCTATTCTCAGTTTAGTTTAGTTTTAGTCTCCGTTTAGGCTTGATTTAGACCTGGTTAGGCTATGTTTAGTCCCGGTTTAGACCCTGTTTAGACCTGGGTTAGTCTCAGTTTAGTCATGGTTTAGTCTCAGTTTAGTTCTGTTTTAGACCTGGTTTAGCCCCTGTTTAGTCCTGGTTTAGCTCCTGTTTAGGTTTAGCTCCTGTTTAGTGGTTTAGCCCCTGTTTAGTCCTGGTTTAGCTCCTGTTTAGTCTTGGATTAGTCCCTGTTTAGTCTTGGTTCAAATCTGGCTTAATCCAGCAACTCAGTTTACTGCAAACAGCCCACTACAATTGTTACTTTTACAAGTGCATCTACCAGACTAGTTAGACTAGTTTCAGTGGGTTGCTTAATTTGGCTTTTAAAAGTTTCGTACATCTTAATTTGGGTATTTCAACTTCTAAGAATAATCCATGACAATTAAAATGCCAAATCCCAGCAGGTGGCGCAGGGATTTCTTTAACTGGTACACTGTGGAGTGAAGGAATTGGAGCTATCATATAAAAATGGGCAGTTTATCATATGAGAAAACCTTAAAGTTGCACAACGTAACTTTTCTGATGCTAAGGCCATAACCCTCACGTCTCCATGACATTACCTCAAAGTTTAAATTGTTTTTATTTTTCAAAAAACTCAAACAAACATGCGCTCTCAGATCTATGGGCTTGCCTCCCCTTAGATCTGACCTGTAACTTGGCCTGATGATGTCACCTGCTTGTCTCCATGGAGATAGATAAGTTTAATGCTGTACTACGGAATATTTCTTTCATAAGTTCAATGAGACAGGCACATGACGGAGTGTCGTAATGCACCTTTAACCTAGAATATTACTGCTCTGTCCTCGCTTCCAGTTTCTAATTACAATGTTCTAATTCCGTCACAAGAATAGCTGATAATTGGACAGTTTTATCTTGTTGTTTTGTATAAATAAAACAACAATAGTTAGTGACGTAATCTTGTTTAGCACGATTTAATTAAAATACCCGTTCCTTTGTAGCTAAACAACCTGACGCGTTACTTTTCTCCTCTGTGGTTTATGGGTAAACAGTGATATAAGGGCAGCCCTCCTCTCCCGCTGCGTCGGAGCGTTTTGGCACAGGACGTGGAAGACTTAGCGGGACGTCCTAATTGGGAACAAAGGGGTCCAGACTGTAGCGTTCTCTCTCAGCAGGAGAATACAAGATGTCTTTATCTGCAGTGAACCAAAGCAGCTCCAAGGCAGTCTGCACAACAAGCAGACATGTGTTAGGACAAGGCAGGGAGAGAGGAGAAGGAGTGACGCGGATTTGGGCTAACGGCTAATAGCATCAGCCAGAAGATGACAGTGACAGAGACGGAGTATTTTTAAAATTGTCTTGCTTTGAGAGTTTACTCACTTAAGTCTTAGAGGTGCACTGTGTAACTTTTCTGATGATGATCTGCCAGGGGGAGAGGATAGGAAATGACGCGGATTTGGGCTAACGGCTAATAGTTTCCACCACCAGGTTGCAGCCAAACCTCCTTGTCAAAGCCTGATCTTGTCAGTTCTCATCAGCTAAGTAGGGCAGGGCCTGGTTAAGACTTGGATGTGAGACCACTGGGAGTTCCAGATGCCACAGTAGAGCGCTAGTGGCCAAAACTGTTGTTGTGTCCTTAGGCAAAACACTTCACCCACATTGCCAAGTATGAATGTGGTGTGTGTGTGACTGTTGCAGGTCAGAGGAATCGATTGGCAGCCTCGATTCAGTCTGTCTGCCCCAGGGCTGCTGTGGGTACAACAGTAGATTATCGCCACTGGATATGGACTAAATTAATAATACAGGAAACAGTAAAGTGACTTTGAACATCTGGAAAAGCGCTACATAAGACTAATGCATTATTATAGACAGAAGAAATATCCAAAATGTTGAACTGATTTGATTGCAAAATATGTGTCTCAATTTGAGATGTTGTAACCAATTGAAATCTTAAAGGTATACTGTGTAACTTTTCTGGTGATGATCTGCCACCTGTTGGTCTCCATAGAGATTGTATTGCTTTGCCTGGAGTTTCCATATGTTGTAAACTTGTATTCAATTTCAAACCTTGCATCTTACTGTGAGCAGGGTTGCCTATCCACAGATCTAACCTTGTCCGGTGATGCTACCTTGGATAGTTTAATGCCATACTATGGAATATTCCAGGCAAAGCAATAACATCTTTGGCCGATACAGCAGACCTCCACCCGAAAAGTTGCATAATACACCTTTACTCTGCAACATTTAAAATCAAAATAAATATGCTTAGGGAAAACTAAGCTCAGACCACATGAATGCAGAAATAACAACTACTGGCATCCGTATGTGAGTGATGGAGGGGGCGTTACGGATCCGGGCTAACCCTAACAGCTCGCAGTAGACAGGGAGGGGAGTGTAATTATGTTGGAGAGCAGCGAGTATCAGACTAAATGGAGAAAACAGGTGGAAGGAAGCCCAGAAGACAGCCCATACATCAGACGTTTGAGTGGGCACGGCTGGAAAACAAAGAGTTCATCTGATTCACAATGCTAACGTTATTTCAGGTTTCAATTAACAATTCCTGGACCAAAAATAGACTCTTGAAAGAAGCAGTATGTAACTTTTCTGGGAGAGGGCTTGCCAGATGTTGGACCGAGATGTGGAGATGAAGTTATTGCTTTGCCAAATATTTCAGAATATAAAAAGTCTCTTTCTCTGTGGAGTCGAGCAGATGGTGCCTCCAGGTAAAGTTACAGGTCATGGGTGTCACTTACATAACTTTACGGAGAATTCTTACTTAAACTGTACATACAAACTAAACAAACTTCCACAAACTCACTCACTTTTCGCGTCTCAAACCTGCAGAGTTCAGAGCTTGTGGACTGGAAAGCAAATGTCTGTGTTTAGTTGTCTTTTATAGATCACAAACTTAACCCTGAAATCATATACGTGAAATGTTTATACATGTACACGCTTTATAATTGAGATATTTCTGATCCATAAAAACTACTGAAATTTAATACACACAATATAGATAATATGTTTAATGCCATACTGTGGAACATGCCAAAGCAACATGTAGCACCACCCACAACAGAAAACTAAGGACACGATGAAAGTATTTGACCTGGGATCCAACCAGTAGCAGTAGTAGTAGTAGTAGCAGCAGCAGCAGTAGTAGTAGTAATAGATAGAAGCAGTAGTAGGTTGGGGGGTTGAGTAGAAGCAGCAGCAGTAGTAGTAGTAGTAGTAGTAGTAGTAGTAGTAGCAGTAGTAGTAGCAGCAGTAGTAGATTGGGTAGTGAATAGAAGTAGTAGTAGTAGTAGTAGTAGTAGTAGTAGTAGTAGTAGAAGCAGAAAAAGTAATAGTAATAGTAGTATAGTAGTAGTAGTGGCAGCAGCAGTAGTAGTAGTAGTAGTAGTAGTAGTAGTAGTAGTAGTAGTAGCAGCAGCAGCAGTAGTAGTAGTAATAGAAGTAGTAGTAGGTTGAGGGGTTGAGTAGAAGCAGTAGCAGTAGTAGTAGTAGTAGTAGAAGTAGAAGAAGAAGAAGTAGTAGTAGAAGTAGTAGTTGTAGTAGTAGCAGTAGTAGTAGTAGTAGTGGCAGCAGCAGCAGAGTAGTAGTAGTAGTAGTAGTAGTAGTAGTAGTAGTAGTAGTAGTAGAAGTAGTAGTTGTAGTAGTAGCAGTAGTAGTAGTAGTAGTAGTAGTAGTAGTAGTAGTAGTAGTAGTAGCAGCAGTAGTAGGTTGAGAGAGGCGGCTCTGTAGATACCGCTGGAGCAGAGGCAGGTGAACAACACATTTAAAGCATCATCGAGGAAGAGGGATATAATATACGAAGGTTTGAACTATGAGAGTGTTTAAACAAGAGAGAAATGTGAGAAAATGTTAATGCCTGTCTGAGAAAAGTGCATAAAGTGTGTGGTGAGGGGTTTTACAGCCTTCAAACATATATAATAATTGTAAAAAATAAAGCTGACTACTTAGCAGATTTTGCCTATTGCGGGTTATTTTTAGAACATAACCCCCGCGATAAACCAGGGATCACTGTAGTTCCATTAGCAGCAGTAGTAGTAGTAGTAGTAGTAGGAGTAGTAGCAGTAGTAGTAGTTGAAGCAGCAGTAGTAGATTGAGGGGTTGAGTAGAAGCAGTAGTGGTAGTAGTAATATTAATGGTAGTAGTCGTGGCAATAGTGCTAGGATGACATGTTTAACAACAATTCAAGTAAGTATTCAATTGTTGACTCAGACAAAAAATCATTTGGGACAAATTTCCAAAGCTTCTGATTAGCAGCGCTAGCTCTACTCTGACACTAAAATTACTCTGGTTAAAAATAACAACTTTTAAACCCACGTGTCCATCAAAAACACTCTCTGTCTGATAAAAATAAACTATTCTTCCACATGTCACGAACTTCAATGTAAGCTGACATTTGTATGTTTTTCAATTACAAATTCTTGCTTCGCTAATTCACAAAACCTTGCCGCCTTTGAGATCTGAAATTACCTTATTCTAAAGAGCCGTCCATCAAACCTCACAGCCCACCTGTACATTTGGCCCTGGTTTTAATGGAGATGTGTTTTTGCTGTCAAAGGACATTATTTTGGTTCTTTTGACGGAGGAAATTTAAGCTAACCGCCCTCACAGCAGCCGGTCGGGTCAAGCGCAAGGTCACGCCAATTACAAAGTGTTTAGCTAGCTTCAGCATTTAGATTTTGGTTCTAAAAAAGCAAAGGAGAAGCCACAAAAAGGTACATTTGGGAATCTGATTTGTGTTTTGGACGTATTTGAGAGAAAGTTAAAGAGAGTATAGATTTCAAAGTGCGGTTGGAATTTGTCTAAAGAGCACCTGCAGTGAATCAAAGCCTGAAAGTGAGTTTTTGGATCTGAAGCTGAAACCACCTTCACTGAAAAAACAAGTCATACAGTTTGAAGTACATGGTGTTTTCCAGTCTTTTGACACCTGTCTTATATTATGCTGTTTTAGGCTTTAACCATGTTTTAATCCCAACAAATACCTGGAGTAATTTTTTTGTTTCATTTGTGTTTTGTGCTTCCTGGTATAAGTCATATATGAAAGTCCTCCATATATTTTTAGGCCATGTACTTTTACTTGATTTATTATTTTTGCTTCTCACACAAACTGCCTACTCTATACACTTCTACACGTTATTAATCTTGAAGACTGTCGCTGAAAGTGATCAAGATGTTCAATCTAATACTCTAATCTGATTGATCACAACAATGGAAAACAAAAAAATCAAATTTTAATTTGTGTGAGAACATCTCCACCTCCGCAAATGCTCAATGTGTTTCCCTTTGCATATTTGTCACAAACAAAATACAGTTGTCCCTCGTTTATCGTACTGGTTACTTTCTAAAAATAACCGGCAATCGACGAAATCTGCGGTGTAGTTAGCTTTATTTTTTACAATTATTATATATGTTTTAAGGTGTAAAACCCCTCACCACACACTTTATACACTTTTCTCAGACAGGCATTAACATTTTCTCACATTTCTCTCTTGTTTAAACACTCTTTAAGTTCAAACTTTCATATATTATATTATTTATTATATATATATACTTCCTCGATGAGGAAGAGGGACGCTTTAAATGTGTTGTTCATGTGCCTCTGCTCCGGAGGTATCCACAGAGGTGCCTCTCCGTGGACAGAAACACTTTTGAGTCCAAGGCGTTTCTGAAATTTGTCGGTGCAGAACATTTCATCGACATTGAGGGTTTGGTCGGGGAAAAAACTTGCAAACACACAGCACTTTAGAGCCACACTGCGATCCAACATTTACGTAAATTTGTCTGAACACATTCTGTACTGTACAGGAGACATGGAGGAGACTGATGGACAGTGGTCTACACTCCCTTAGCCAATCAGGACGCAGAACACAATGCACGTTCATACACTGTAAAAAAGCATGCAAAATTTCACCATAAAAAATCCATGACATAGCGAGGGACCTCTGTACTTGGTTTATTATTTTTGCTCCTCACACAAACTTTCACTCTAGCTCCTGATGTTTTAACCAGACTCACACCAGATTGAAATGTGTAGCCTGCTCAATACACTTTTACACATTATGAATCTTGATAACTCGGAAAACTGAAAAATGTAACTTTAATTTGTGAGAGAAGAACAAACATCATCACCTCCACAATGCTCAAAGTGTTTCCCTTTGCATGTTTGGCTGAAGTACAATGCCATGTTGGTTTTGGTTCACTTTTAGCTCCCGCCCACTGGCTGAGTTTGTGAATTCAAAGATATCAAGGGAATACATTTGCTTTGCAAGGTTACATGCTTTTAGTGTGATGCAAAACATCACATTATTCACCTGTGTATCCCCATCCCGACAGTCTCTGCATGACAACGTATCGTCAATACAACATTACTGTCAGGAAAAAAACACCTGACCAATGAGCTCTGCCATGAATCTCTTTATAATTCAGCGAGCGAGAAATGAATCACATTAAAACATGTGTCCACCTCCATGTCTGAGTCACTCTGTAACAAAGAGAAATATCTTTTATACATGTACATTTCATTTAGTTTAACTTCCTCCAGTTGACACATGAAAATCTAAGTGGATACGGCTATAGTCCACAAAACTCAAAACGTTTTAAAGTATAAGCATATTATGCTTAATAGACTTTGTGAAACTTTTATCTTTGTTATAGTATTGTTTTGTATCAATCAGACATGTCTGTTTAATCCCTCAGTCGTCCAGGTCGGATCTATGTCAAAAGACAAAGTTTAAATCTGTCAAATGGACAAATTGATGTAAGAGTGAAGACGTTTCACTGCTCATCCAAGCTGCTTCTTCAGCGGCTTTGTCTTTTGCTATGGATCAGACATGTTTTTATAATCCACTAGTTAAAGTTGCACTATGGAACTTTCCTTGTGGACAGTCCCTAACCTGCTTGTCTCTATGGATTTGCCTGGAATGTTCAACAGTGTTTGCACTAAACATATCAATCTCCATGGAGACGGACAGATGAAAGCCCTCAGGCCAAGTTACAGGTCAGATCTGTGGACAAAAAAGTAAGAATACATGTTTTTCCAGGTATTTTTGAGCGACAAATTGGCACTTTCAGGCAATGCAATAACATCTCCATGGAGAGAAGTTGGAAAGTTGTCCACGTTTAGTTGCGCTAATGGACATACTATATATTTTTAAACCAGATTTCTTGTGTTGTTTTTATTCCTGTTTGTGTTTGTGCTGCATTCACTGTCACTACGGTAAAAAGGACCTTCCTGCTGTACAGTCACGGTCCATTAAACGCCTCATTCAGGACGCAGGCTCATTTCCTCTGCACACACTCACATAAGGAGTCCACCGAGCTCAACCCAGTACTATAGTGTACTTTCACTCTGCCAACACTGTTTCTGCTTCATTAAGACACTAGATTGGTGTTAGTGGGTCACTGGAACCATTAGGGAATCTATAAACTTGAGAAAACAAAGATAGGTAGATTATGAAGGTGAACCAAGCCATGAAACTGGTAAAATTGGTTTAATATTATTTTTAAACATTAATATTGTTTCAAATCTGGCAACCCATTTTTGTCAGTAAAGCAAAGTCTTATCCAGAGATGCAAACTGGGATCAATCCTGCAACTCTCCCCCCTCAGTTCTTAGGCAAATGCTTAAACCAATACACTACAGCGCCCTCTTCTGGCCTGGCTGAGGTCTATCTGAGCGTGCATGTTTGTAAAGGGCTATAGTGCTCATTTAAGTGGCTCTATAAAAAAGGATTGAGTAAATAGAGCACATAGCTTCTCCTCGCGAGTCCCTGTCCTCATGTTTATTTCCAGCCCAGGTCCTTCTGCGTCTGGGGTCAATGGGACTGGAGCATTTTCACTTTCTTCTCAAATATTTCCTTTCTGACTCAGAAGCTTCACCAGAGCTCTGCTGAACTCAAGAGCGTTGTTTGGGACCGGCCTTTAAAAAGCAAAATCACAAAAGTGTCCACTATATTTAGTCAAAACAGACAGATGACATATTGAGTTTTATTTCAGCATCTGCTTCAAATAATGACACATTTATCATCTGGAGCGGCTCAAAGGGATCAGGAGACAAAAGCACAGACGTCTTTCCCTCCACGAATTTACGAAGAAGAGTTTCTCTGAGTTCAAAAACAAAATACTGTCCAGGATATAAAACAAATGTTATATTCAATTATGTACAATAATTTATTCCCCAGCAGGTCTTCATCTGTGCTGGAATGTAACAAAGTAAAAGTAGTAAAGTATAGTACTTAATTACATATTTTAGGTATCTGTACTTTACTTCAGTACATTTTGAGTTGTCTACTTTTTACTTTTACTTCACTATATTTGAGAACTGTATCTATACTTTCTCCTCCACTCCACAAGACTACAACGTAAAAGTATTTTATTACTGTCAGAGACCTGAAGAAAAGGCTGAGGGTTTATTTTTAAAACTTTCATAATTTGAAGCAAAAATATAACAAAAAATAAGCAGATAAAATCAGGTTGAATAAAAAGATTAATTACATTCTAACAAAATTCAGAAGAAGAAATCTTTATAAGAGTCAGTCCATGTAAAGCTTTATTAAATCTGTGTGAAATACTTTTACTTTTTACTTTTACTTTTAACATGTAGTTTAATACTTTCACTTAAATAGATTTTTTCACTTTTACTTTTTTTTTTTTTTTTTTTTTTTTTTTTTATTTTTTGCCCTGGTGTCTGTACTTTTACTTAAACAACAAAACTGACTGAGTTTCACCACTGGGCTTTATTGTATGTAATCTGTACACAGTCACACAAATATTAGATTTGGCTCAATTCAAATACACAGTTTTTGATTTATTTTTGTTTGTTTTTTTTTTGTTTTATATATACATATCTCAGTGCCATCCTCTTCGTGATGATCTGGGTCAGTTTTGTTTTGTCAAATATATAACCAGAATGCAATCAAAGAGGGAGGGTGAGAAAGAAAGAGAGCAGAGGTGAAGGAGGAGAGGGAGATGAGAGAAGGAAAAGAAAATAGAAGTGCTGGCAGAGAGAGATGATATATGTTAATGGGATGAGAGAGGGGAAAAGGAGAGAGAGCCAGGGAGAGAGAAAGAGAGATGGGTAGGAGCATGGTTTAGAAAGACTGTGAGAAAATGTGACAGAGAGAGGAAATTAGAGGGGTAGAGAGAAAGAAAGAAAGAAAGAAAGAGAGAAAGATATAGAAAAAGGAGGAAAAAGTATAATTAATAAAAGCAGTGCGCTAGATAGAGAGGGAGGGAGAAAGAGAGATGAGGCAAAAAGAGATGAGGCAAGAGAGAGAGAGAGAAACAGAGGCGAGAGGGGATAGAGAGAAAAGGAGATGGTGGAGCAGGGAGAGAGAGAGGACAGAGAGAAAGGGAAAAAGGAAAAGAGAGGTTAGGTGAAGGAAGTCTGGAGGAATGGCGTCTGCCCAGTATCATCCCTGTGTGACCAGGCTGCTCACATCCATCAAACTGACCACGATTTGGACCAGAAACGAGGGAGTTTCCACAGCCAAAAGAGCCAAGGTGTGTGTGAGAGAAGGGGAGGGGGGGCCTGCATGTATGTCTATGGAGGAATGTGCAGCTGTTACCAAGGTGACACTTTGCAAACATTAGCAAACGCAGCCAAATACGTTTTTAGATCGTCTGGAACCTCATGAAATCTGGAGATGGGTCTAATGGTGCTGTACTGTAGAAAATAGTGAATAATTAATGTTAGCCTGGTCACCTGAGACAGCAAATAAGTTCTATATGGACTACAGAGCTGTTTTAAAGCCTCCAGAGAATCAGTGCAGTGTGGACTTGTTGTTTCACATGAACATTTTACACACGTACACCTACAGCTGTCCCTCGCTATATATCGCAGTTCACCTTTTGCAGTCTCGCTGTTTCGTGGATTTTTTTGTGCAATTTTTCATCCTTTTGTTACAGTGTATGAACGTGCATTGTGTTCTGCGTCCTGATTGGCTATGGGACTGTAGATGTTCGATCGGCACTACAGCAGAGCGGCGCCAGGACAGTCAGAGGAACTGTGAAATACATGTGAGTCACTATTATTTAATTAAACAACAGAGAAATGTTAATGTCTGTCTGAGAAAAGTGTATAAAGTGTGTGGTGAGGGGTTTTACAGCCTTAAAACATATAGAATAATTGTGAGATCGTGGATTTCACCTATTGCAGGTTATTTTTAGAATCTTTAGAATACTTTATATTATTTTAGCGGAACAAGTTTTTCTTAAATTCTCCATTGAAATGAATGGGATTCCCGCTTAGCCAACAGCAACCCCACAAAGAAAGCGCGGTTAAACAGAATTTAGAGAAAAGTGTGTGTGTGGGGGGGGCTGAATAAGGTCAAAACTTTGCAAAGATGTGTAGTCTGGACTCTGGTCTCATCTCCCGTGGTTCTGTAACTGTCAGATCAATCAGACAAATGAAACAAACGGTAGTGTGTTTATCCCCTGATCTGAAGCTCCCACAATTCCAGCTCCCACAAATGAATGTGGTAGATATGTTCTTGGGCAAGACACTTAACCCACCTCACCCCCAGTGTCTGCGTACACTGGTGTGTGAATGTGTGTGAGTAAGTGAGTGGTTCCTTGATGTAAAGCGCTTTGAGAGCCAAAAAAGTAGGAAAGTGCTATACAAAGGTGACAATTTGTGGCCATCTAGAAAAAAGAAAAAAAAAACAACCTTTCACTATCAGCTCTAAGATCACAGAGAACAGCGACTATAAATATATTCTGCAGTTTGGAGGAGGACCAACTGTTGCCTGGAAACTTGTTTGTGCAAGAAGACCACTGATCCAGGATTCAACCAGGATTCAACTTTAACAAGAACAACCACACGGATACACACAGACGAGGAATAACCGAGGAAGACGAAAGAGAACAAAATATAACGAGCTGAATGTTTAAAACAGTGAATAAGCTGTAAAAAGGAGGGGGTGAGAAGGGAGGGAGAGAGAGGAGGGAGAGAAGGTAAAGGGTGGTGGTGAGAAGAGAAAGAGAAGGTGAGGGAAAGAGAGAAAAAAGTTGGGAGGAAGGGAGAGACAGAATAAGGAAGGGAGGAGGAAAACGGGAGAAGAGAGAGAGGAAGGAAGGAAGAACAGAAGGACAGAGAGAGGGATGCAAGTGAGATAAGGTCGGACAAGGAAACAAAAGAAGAGAGAGATGTGGCAGGGAGGAAAGACTGGGCGTAACTGGCGATAGATCAAACACATGGCTCAGTTGTATTACATTGAAAAACTCATTAATTTGGATTCAGTCGCTTTTTCTAGTGGAGGGGCCGTGGAGGGGAAAGCACTGTCTCTGATTGGCTTGTTTGTGACTCATTATGTCTTTGCCGATTGGCTTTCCCAACCCTTTTCCCAAACCTTAACCATTTCCTACCAATGCCTAACATTAACCTGACACAGGTCTACAGCGAGGCAGGAACAGTCAGCCAATCAGAGCCCACGCTTCCTCTGCCTCCCTGTCAAACGAGACAGGAGGAGGGGGTGTGATCGTGAAAATTGGCTTTGTGCTTTCAAATGAAGCATCTGTCTTGTAATCATTTAATAATTCTCCGAGCGAATTAAACAAACAAGAATAAAATGCATTTGTTCCAATTTGGAGTGTTTAAGGGCGACAGACGGCCTTCAGCGACGATAACACAACCTGATGGAGAGAGAAGTGATGGAGTCAGCAGAGAAATGGGATATGGCCTGTGGTTTTAAATACAGAGAAATGAGATACGGCCCAGGCTCAGATACAGTAGAGTGTCTGCTCCTGTCTACTCCTGTCTGCTCCTGTCTGCTCCTGTCTGCTCCTGTCTGCTCCTTTCTGCTCCTGTCTACTCCTGTGTGCTCCTGTCGGCTCCTTCTGCTCCTGTCTGCTCCTGTCTGCTCCTGTCTACTCCTGTCTGCTCCTGTCTGCTCCTGTCTGCCCCTGTCTGCTCCTGTCTGCTCCTGTCTACTCCTGTCTACTCCTTTCTGCTCCTGTCTGCTCCTTTCTGCTCCTGTCTACTCCTGTGTGCTTCTGTCTACTCCTGTCTGCTCCTATCTGCTCCTGTGTGCTCCCTTCTGCTCCTGTCTGCTCCTGTTTGCTCCTGTCTACTCCTGTCTGCTCCTGTCTACTCCTGTGTGCTCCCTTCTGCTCCTGTCTGCTCCTGTCTGCTCCTGTCTGCTCCCTTCTGCTCCTGTCTACTCCTGTCTGCTCCTGTGTGCTGCTCCTGTCTGCTCCTGTCTGCTCCTGTCTACTCCTGTCTGCTCCTTTCTGCTCCTTTCTGCTCCTTTCTGCTCCTATCTGCTCCTGTGTGCTCCCTTCTGCTCCTGTCTGCTCCTGTTTGCTCCTGTCTACTCCTGTCTGCTCCTGTCTGCTCCTGTGTGCTCCCCTTCTGCTCGTGTTTGCTCCTGTCTACTCCTGTCTGCTCCTGTGTGCTCCTGTCTGCTCTGTCCTGTCTGCTCCTGTCTACTCCTGTCTACTCCTGTCTGCTCCTTTCTGCTCCTTTCTGCTCCTGTCTGCTCCCGTGTGCTCCTATCTGCTCCTGTCTGCTCCTGTCTGCTCCTGTCTGCTCCTCTCTACTCCTGTCGGCTTCTGTCTGCTCCTCTCTGCTCCCGTCTCAGATGTAACACTAAACCAGGGCCCAGGTCTCAATGGGACGTCAGGACTTGTTTTCGACGCCATTATTTAGTAAGAAGAGAACTTAAACAGAGAGCGAGTACATTTGAGGAGGAAACTAAACGCTCTCGTATTGTACTTCTAATCAGATTTCTAATTTGTCCAAAGTCTGCTTATACTGACGGAGGTTTGAGTGTAGACCTGTCAACTTAAAAACAAAAAAAGGAAAAGTAAAAAAAAAAAAAAAAAAAAAAGTATTTTGGAAAAAACCTCTAAAGACAAAAAAGATCAAAAGAGAACGCCTTAGAGTCCCACTGGAGGAGCTGGAGGAAGTGTCTGGGGGTGAAAGAAGACTGGGAGCCCCCCCTTAGACTGCTGCTCTCTGGCCCCAGATAAGCGGAAGAAAATGGATGGACGGATGGATGAAAGAGATATTCTAAAATACTATAAAATCCCACTAATGAACTGGCACAGGGGGTTTAACTATCAGATTTCTATTGGGACATGTAAACGCAGTAATAATCTCATCTAATGATTGGCATTTCTGATTATTCTGTTGTTTGTTTTTTGTTTGTTTTCTTGTTTTTTTTTTTTTTTTTTTTTTGCTGTTTAGTTACAGTGCATATAACATTATCTGCCGACACAAGCCTCCAACACGTTTCGCAGAGGAGTGACAGGACATGGGCAGATCTACACAGATATGAGATTTCATTAGAGTCCATGTACCTGCTGTAGACCATATCTCCCCCTCCATCTCCTCTGAGGATTTAAAGAGCAATTAACTGTCTGCGGATTACTCCTGTGTCTGCTATCAGATCATCCACAGAACTCCTCCTCTGCATCCTCTGCTTCATCTGACCATCTCCTCTCATCCTCTGCTTCATTTGACCATCTCCTCTGCATCCTCTGCTTCATCTGGCCCTCTCCTCGACATCCTCTGCTCCATCTGACCATCTCCTTCACATCCTCTGCTTCATCTGACCATCTCCTCCACATCCTCTGCTTCATCTGACCCTCTCCTCCACATCCTCTGCCTCATCTGACCATCTCCTCTGCATCCTCTGCTTCATCTGACCATCTCCTCCACATCCTCTGCCCCATCTGACCCTCTCCTCTTCATCCTCTGCTTCATCTGATCCTCTCCTTGACATCCTCTGCTCCATCTGACCCTCTCATCCGCATCTTCTGCTCCATCTGACCCTCTCCTCTGCATCCTCTGCTCCATCTGACCCGCTCCTCCACATCCTCTGCTCCATCTGACCCTCTCCTGTGCATCATCTGCTCCATCTGACCCTCTCCTCCACATCCTCTGCTTCATCTGACCCTCTCCTCCACATCCTCTGCTCCATCTGACCCTCTCCTCCACATCCTCTGCTCCATCTGACCCTCTCCTGTGCATTATCTGCTCCATCTGACCCTCTCCTGTGCATTATCTGCTCCATCTGACCCTCTCCTCTGCATCCTCTGCTTCATCTGACCCTCTCCTCCACATCCTCTGCTCCATCTGACCCTCTGCTGTGCATTATCTGATCCATCTGACCCTCTCCTTCACATCCTCTGCTTCATCTGACCCTCTCCTCCACATCTTCTGCTCCATCTGACCCTCTCCTCTGTATCCTCTGCTCCATCTGACCCTCTCCTCTGTATCCTTCTGATCATACAGTGATAGTTAGATAATATTTCCCAGTGGTCACTCGTCGGTCTCACTCAGACTCATTAACACAGACTGTGACTGTGTCTTGTCCAAGTCAGTAAAGTTACTGACCCTCTGCCACAGTAATATAATGACTATCCCCCCCATACAAACTGCAGTCCTGTGCACCCAATGTACTCTTTTTTGTCTGAATGTTTTGTCTTCTTGTTTCATTCTTTCAGCTTTAATCAGCATGGCTCCAGTCCAGGAAAAGTCTAAATTCAAAAGAGGAACTGGACCAAAGAACAGCAGCGTGTTTGAGCAGATAGTGCTGTGTGTAATTAGACTGTAAACCTCTTTATAATGGAGTTTTCGTGTCTCTCTTCTTTCTCTCACCCTTCCCCAGTTCCTCTCACCCTCTCTCTCTTCTCTCTATTCATCTTATCTCTCTTTCTCTCAGCCCACTCTCTAATTAGTCTACATGTGGTGAAATTGGGTCATAAAATGTATTATTGTCTTTATGGAGATGTTAGTGCTTTACCTAGTATGTTCCCTAGTATGGCATTAAACTTATGATTTTGGATATACAGTTGTCCCTCGCTATAACACAGTTCACCTTTCGCAGCCTCGCTGTTTTGCAGATTTTTTTTTTTTGCGCAATTTTGTATGCTTTTTTTTATACCATATGATCATGCATTGTGTTCTGCTTCCTGATTGGCTGAGGGACTGTAGACCGCTGTCCATCAGCCTCCTCCGTGACTCCTGTACAGTACGGAATGTGTTCAGCCAAATTTACAAAAATATTCAATCGACACTACAGCAAAGCGATGCCAGGACGAAGAGGCACGATCAGAGGAACTGTGAAATACACGTGAGTCACTATTAATTAAGTAAACAAGAAAGAAATGTGAGAAAATGTTGTGTGAGAAAATGCCTGTGTGAGAAAAGTGCATAAAGTATGTGGTGAGGGGTTTTACAGCCTTAAAACATATAGAATAATTGTAAAAAATAAAGCTGACTACTTGTGGATTTCGCCTGTTGTGGGTTATTTTTAGAACTTCAATTACATGAGTTTTCGTGGCTCAAAATCACAGTGAAAAACATGAATTCTTACTGTAAGTGGATTTGTTTCTTCACAGATCTGACCTGTAACTTGGACTGGTAGCATCTCCAGACTATAGAACATACCAGACAAAGCAACAGAGGTGGAGGAAGAAGTAAAAAGTACAGATACCGCAGCAAAATTATACTCAAGTAAAAACAAAAGTATCATCTGAAAAATCAACTCAAGTTGAAGTATTAAGTACAAAATTATAAAATGTCCTTAATGATGAAAAAATAAAAGTATTTTGTGCAGATTTTGAGATCTAATAAATCTTCAAATGATTTTGATGAAGATTGTTCAACAGAAATCAAATTATGAGTTATTATTTGTTAAAATAAACCCTCAGCCTTTTCAGCAGGTCTCTGACAAAAATACAAAATACTTTTACTTTTCGGTCCTGTTAAAAACATAGTGAAGTAGAAAGTACAGATACCTGCTCTCAAATGTAATGAAGTCAAAGTACCCAGTTTAAAATGTACGTAAGTAAAGCACAGATAGCTAAAAATGTTACAAAGTATAGTATTTTACTACTTTTTCACTTGTATAATCGCTGGTTTTAAAAAAAAATAAAACAAAGAGAGAAAAAGCAAGAACAATACAACACATATACCTGTCTGTATTGCATTAGTGCTTTTTGTTTGTGCTCTCCTGTCCATATAACATTTATTTCAGTTTAACTTCGAGTTTGACTTTAGTTTTCAAAAAGCATTTTCAAACTCTGCTCCAGCACTTGCACTTCTCAGCATCAAATTGCATCATGAGGTTGTGATGTTCGTCCCAATCGACTTTTTATGATCTGAAAACGCAGCGTTCAGAACCAGCCAGTGGCAGCGACGCCATGGGACATTTGAAACTCTCTGAACACGGAGCGAGGACATAAGGTGCCGGGCTCAATCACGCCTCTCAAGTGAACGATGACATCACGTAAATGAAACGATATTACCCATGATTCCGAGAGGCTGCTATTTACAAACACCGGCTTTGGAAGAACAGTGCGTCCAGAACACAGTTATGCACCTGTGACAGCAGTTTGAGAAGAACATTGTGAACTCAACATGGACTTTCACTAAAACTGTTCAATGAGATGAGTCCATATATTTCCTTTATTCCCTCGTTCCTCTCTCACTCACTTTTTCAGTCTCAGCCTCCGTCTCCCGCCTGTCTCTCTCTCTTCTCTCCTCTCAATTTCTGACTCTCCCTTTTGTCTTATTCTCTCTCTGTCCCTCTCTCCTCATCTCTTTCTTATCCTTTTCAATCTGCCTCTCTCTCTACCACTCTCCTCCCTTCTTTCTCCCTCTTCATCAGTCTAACACCGCTGTCTCTCCACTTTATCTTCCGCTCTCTTGTCTCTCTCTGTCTCTGTCCCTCTTTCTCTCGCTCCCTCTCAGTTGCTTTCTCTTTACTTCTTTCTCTTCATCAGTCCATCACCCCTGTCTCTCCGCTCTATCTCTCTCCCCTCCCTCTCTTTTCTCACCTCTCCCTCTCCATTTCTTCCTCTCCCTCACTATAACTTTTGACCCTCTCTCTCTCTGTCCCTCTCTCCTCACCTCTCTTTCTTAGCCTTTTCAATCTGTCTCTCTCTCTACCACTCTCCTCCCTTCTTTCTCCCTCTTCATCAGTCTATAGCCCCTGCCTCTCCACTCTATCTCCCTCTCCCTCTCTTCTCTCTCTCTTATCCCTTTCTCTCTCCACCTCTCTCTCCCTTAGCCCATGCTGTCCATCTCTATCTTCGTCATTCTGTCTTTTTCTCTTTCCCTCTCAGTTGCTTTCTCTTTACTTCTCTTTCTTCATCAGCCTCTTGTTCTCTCCCCTCCCTGTCTCCATTTCTTTTTCTGTCTCTCTATCACCCCATCTCTTCATTCTGTCTTCCTCTCTGTCTCTCTCTCTCTCTCACTCTCAGCCTCCCTCTACTCACCTCTTTCATAGCCCTTTTCTATCAATTTCTCTGTCACTCTCCTTCTCTTTTTCTCTCTTTCCCTCTCTTCATCAGTCTATCACCCCCTGTCTTTCCACTTTATCTCTCTCCTCTCCCTTTCTCTCTTCTCATCTCGCTCTCACCATTTCTTTCTCTCCCTCACTCCCTCTGTTTCTCCATTCTATCTCTCTCTTCCTCTCAGTCTGTCTCTTCTCACCTCTCTCTTTTAGCCCCATTTTTACCCATCTCAATCCCTGTCAAAAGTATCAAAAATCAGATACTTATTGATACTTAAACTAGTATTGAAACTAGATACTCATTTGAGGAGGTATCGATAGTCAAACAGTCACATTCTCACACTCTTCCCTTCTTTCTCTCTCCGTTTCCCTCTCTTTATCACTCTATCACACCGTTCTCTGTCTCCCTCTCACCTCCTGACCTAAACCTTGTCATTTACATCAAACCGCTCCATCATTTTTGCTCCTCAGTCGGTGTTTCCGGTTCAGTTTTGAGTTCGCAGTTGTCAGTCAGAATGATTTGACCGCTGCCTCGGGCCAGAGCTCTCACATATTCAAATATCATAAGCTGCAGATGGTTATATTTAGACTGAGGAGTGAATGGACAGAATACATTGGGGGTGTTTATGTTACTCTGCTGCATTATTCATTGTTGGAGGCAAAACAGACACAGAGACTGATACAAAACACACATACGGATGAGTTTGGACGACTGGGTCTTGTGCGATAAACTTCAACTTAACCTTCTTGAAAGCGGCACACAGTTGAGGTTATGGGAGGTGTTATGACAAAACAGTCCAGTAGGGGGAGCAGCAAATATATTTTCCATTTTTTATTGATCGTATTTTCCGAACTCTCCAAAAGTCGCACTTTTTTTTCTTTTCATAGTTTGGCCGGGGGTGCGACTTATACTCAGATGCGACTTATATGCAGAATATAAGCAGAATCTGAGTATATAATTTCACATCTTCGTTATGGTGACACTGACAACCACGTTTTTATGTTCATTATCATGCATTTTTGACTTATACTCCAGAGTGGCTCATAGTCTGGAAAATACGGTGCTCAAAAGATACAATGAGAGTCAAAAGTTTGACCACACCCTCTTATTGGAATTGTCCAAGCACTTTGTCCCTCACTGCGCTTGTCTTGAAATGTTTTCCTTTGAGCTCAAACCCACTCACTCCGACTCCTGCTCCTCTTTTAAACACAGATGAACTCGTCTTTTCTGCTGTCGCTCTCAGTAAAGTGAATGAGACAGGAGCAGACAGAAGCAGACAGGGTAAGACAGGAGGAGACAGCAGGAGACAGGAGGAGACAGGAGGAGACAGGAGAAGACAGGAGGAGACAGGAGGAGACAGGAGGAGACAGGAGGAGACAGGAGGAGACAGGAGAAGACAGGAGGAGACAGGAGGAGACAGGAGCAGACAGGAGGAGACAGGAGAAGACAAGAGGAGACAAGAGGAGACAGGAGCACACAGGAGGAGACAGGAAAAGAAAGGAGGAGACAGGAAAATACAGGAGGAGGCAGGAGGAGACAGGAGCAGACAGGAGGAGAAAGCAGCAGACAGGAGGAGACAGAAGCAGAGAGGAGGAGACAGGAGCACTTTGGCTGTACTTTGGCTTTGACATACCTCTGCTTGTACAGTTAGTGCTTCTCTCCAGAAGCCCTCCACTGTCACTTCTCTCTCTCTCTCTCTCTCTCTCTCTCTCTCTCTCTCTCTCTCTCTCTCTCTCTTTCCCTGTCTTCCTCTCTCCCCATCTCTCTCCCCCTCTCTCCTCCCACTCCCTGTCTCCTCTTCTCTAGCAATTTATCTCATTTAGTCTTTGACAGCCTCTTCTGGTACAGCTAGTGCCTCTCTCTGCCTGTCCTTCACTCCCTCTCCCTCTTTCCTCCCACTCTGTCTGTCTTGCTCTCTCTAGCTTTCTCTCCCCCCATCTCTCTCTCCCCAGTCAGTTTTAGTTCCACCCCCCTCTCTCCTCTCCCCCTGTCTCTCTTACCCCCTCTCTTTCCCTCTCCCTCTCTCCACTGGTACAGTTAGTTAGGTCCCTTTCCCCCCACACCCTCTCTCTCGCTCTCTCCCCCCTTCCCTCCTTCCCTCTCTCTTCCCCCCTCTCTCGCTCTCTTTCCTCTCTCCCTCCGTCTCCTTCCCTCGCCATCACTCCTCTGGTACAGTTAGTTAGGTCCCAGTGGCAGCTGTTTGTTTGTCTCAGGACAATTTTAGCTCCTCCTCCCTCTCTCCTCTTCCCCCCTTTCTCTCTCTCCCTCTCTTTTCTGGTACAATTAGTTAGGTCCCTGTCTCAGCTCTGTGTTTGTGCCAGTCTAAGCTCCTCCTCCCTCTCTCCTCCACAGCCTCTCTCCTCTTCTCCCTCCCTCCCCCTCTCCCTCGTTCCTCTGGTACAGTTAGTTAGGTCCTTGTCTCAGCTCTGTGTTTGTATCAGTTTTAGCTCCTCCTCCCTTTCTCTCCTCTCCCCCCCTTTCTCTCCCTCCTTCTCTCTTCTCTTTCTCTCTCCCTCACTCCTCTGGTACAGTTAGTTAGGTTCCTGTCTCAGCTCTGCGTTTGTGTCAGAACAGTTTTGGCTCCAGACTCAGAGCTGTTGTAAATGTCGACAGAGTAACTCCACTGAAACTGTAACAGGGACTAGACTTTTACTCCTCCTCCTGTCTTTAGAAAACAGCATTTCACTTATTCAACGTATTTGTCCTCCAGACGTATATTTCTTTAGTTTGTGAAGAAAACTCACTTAAAGAAGCACTGTGTGACTTTTCTACTGAAGGGTCTGCCAAAGGTATGTTATTGCTTCCCCATTAAGCAGTCTCCATGGATACAAGCAAGTGCCCAAATTGCAGGTTTGGAGAAGTATTTTTTTTTAGAAGTACTGAATTACACAAAGTTACATTTTGCATGCTCTCCTCCTTCTCTCATTTGCTTCTCCACCTCCTCTCCTTCCCTCTTCCTTCTCTCCTCCTGTCCCTCTCCCTTCCTCCTTCCTTCTCTTCCCTTCCTTCTTTCATCTTTGTCTCCTTTTCCTCATTCTCCTCTACTTCCTTTCTCTCTTCCTCCTCTCTCTCCCCATCCTCCCTCTCTTTTTCCTCCTCTCCCCATCTCCCTTCCTCCTTTTATCTCTGCCTCTTCATCTCCTCATCCTGTCCCTCTGCTCCTTGTCTCTCTCCTTTCCTCCATCTCTCCTCTTTCTCTCCTCTCTTGCTCTTTTCCTTTCTCTCCTCCTCCTCTTCCCTCTCTCCTCCCCCTTCTCCTCTCCACCTCCTCCTCACTTCCTTCTTTCATCCTTGTCTCCTCCACCTCTTCCTTCCTCTCATCCTCCTCACTTCCTTCTTTCATCCTCATCACCTCTTCTCTCTCTCCTCTCCTCCTCTTCCTTCCTTTCCCTCCTTCTCCTCACTTCCTTCTTTCATCCTTGTCTCCTCCTCTCTCTCCTCCTCCTCCTTCCATTCCCTCCTCCAACTTCCTTCTTTCATCCTTGTCTCCCCCCTCCTCTTTCTCCACCTCTTTCCTTCCTTTCCCTCCTTCTCCTCACTTCCTCCTTTCATCCTTGTCTCCTCCTCCTCTCTCTCCTCCTGTTCTTTCTTTTCGCTCCTCCTCATCGCTTCCTTCTTTCATCCTTGTCTCTCCTACCTCTCCTCCTCTTCCTTTCTTTCTCTCCTCCTCCTTCTCACTTCCTTCTTTCATCCTCATCTCCTCCTCTCTCTCCTCCTCCTCATCCTTCCTTTCCCTCCTCCAACTTCCTTCTTTCATCCTTGTCTCCTCTTCCTTCCTTTCTCTCCTCTTCACTTCCTTCTTTCATCCTTGTCTCCCCCTCCTCTTTCTCCTCCTCTTCCTTCCTTTCCCTCCTTCTCCTCACTTCCTTCTTTCATCCTCATCTCCTCCTCCTCTCTCTCCTCATGTTCTTTCTTTTCGTTCCTCCTCCTCCTCCCTTCCTTCTTTCATCCTTGTCTCCTCCTTCTCCTCCTCTTCCTTTCTTTCTCTCCTCCTCCTCACTTCCTTCTTTCATCCTTGTCTCCTCCTCTTTCTCCTCCTCCTCATCCTTCCTTTCCCTACTCCAACTTCCTTCTTTCATCCTTGTCTCCCCCTCCTCTTTCTCCTCCTCTTCCTTCCTTTCTCTCCTCTTCCTCACTTCCTTCTTTCATCCTCGTCTCCTCTTCTCTCTCCTCCTCTTCCTTCTTTTCTCTCCTCCTCCTTCTTTCATCCTCGTCTCCTCCTCCCTCTCCTCCTCTTCCTTCCTTTCTCTCCTCCTCCCTCTCTTCATCTGACAGCTTGATTGGCAGGACGTTGACAGCGCCGCTAGCATACCTCGCTACGCCGCTAACATCCTGCTGCTCTGAATGAACCGCGCGGCGCTAACACTTTCTCAGCTGTGTGCATGAATGAGATGCTTACATAAGGATCACTCAATGAAATCTTCAAACTCCAGAAGTGAAAACAATTTTTAAATAAATAAAACGGCACAATGTTGGCTGCAAAATCACTCGCTGACACCGGCGCTGACGAAAGACAAGTGAGAATTTTGCAACGCTAAAAGCTGTTTTGTTCTTGCCCAAAAATGTGTCAAAATCGTAAGTAGTAACTGTGCAAATCAAAGGCGTCGGGTTGGAGATATTTGAAATGTTTTTCAATAAGGAAATGTTGATTGCATAAATTTTCTCCTGCATCGACCACCTGTAATGAGAGATACAAGACAGCAAACAACAAGTATAAGTACAAGTACAAGTAGAGCTGCAAATGTAAAGTAAATTGGGCCCATTCTGCATCCTGATTGGCTAAAGGACTATAGACCATTATTCATCAGTCTCTTCCATGTCTCCTGTACAGTACAGAATGTGTCCAGCCAAATTTACATGAATGATTGATCGCGGTGTGACTCTTAAGTGCTGTATGTTTGCAAGTTTTCTCCCCGACAAAACCCACAATGTCGATGAAATGTTCTGCACTGACAAATTTCAGAAACGCTTTGGACTTTTCTGTGCACAGAGAGGCGCCTCTGTGGATACCACTGGAGCAGAGGCAGGTGAACAACACATTTAAAGAGATCATCGAGGAAGAGGGAGATAATATACGAAGGTTTGAACTTTGAGAGAGTTTAAACAAGAGAGAAATGTGAGAAAATGTTAATGCCTGTCTGAGAAAAGTGTATAAAGTGTGTGGTGAGGGGTTTTACAGCCTTAAAACATATAGAATAATTGTAAAAAATAAAGCTGATTGGTGGAATTCGCATATTATTCCTGACTCTTCTCCAGCTTGTTTCCATGGAAATACTGATTCTTTGGCTATTGACTTTATTCAGTCCTTCCCACTTTTGCCATAAATGTGACCAAACTGCACTTTCTTTGTGGTCGCACTTTCTGTTAAGTAGGAATCCCATTAATTTCAATGGAAAATTTGGGAAAAGTTACGCCGCTAAGACCTGTTATAAATTAGGGCGAATTGTGTGAAATGTCCAATGCTCATGTGCAACAACACCAACTTCTGGAATAAGGTGAAAAATCTTCCATAGTACTGCATAAAACACATCTATCCACATGGAGAATGTGCCCAAGTATGGTTTTAACTTTCTGTTTCCATGGAATCACAGAGATGATGTGCCACCTCCAGGAAGTTACACACTGTAGCTTTAAAGTGGGGAAAAGTGACACACCAGCTCCATATTTCACACTCTGTCTGCACACAGCAGACTGCGATACATCTGTATTTCGGTCCATATCTCATGTTCCTCTCACCTCTGCACAGTGTAAGTCTGTCTGACCGTCACTCCTCCGGCTCTGCTCCAAAACTAATGACCACACAGACAATACATCATCAGTGTGAACGCACCATGAGTCTATGAGTCTGATCACGTTTACTCTGGACTGTCACAGATCTGACCCTTAAATCAAGTCCAATGGACCAATGTGCAACAAATACACTCACGTCTTCACAATGCAACTGCACTGACTAAAGTGATGGTCATTTAGTAAAAGTGTTTTAAAATAACTGTAGCCAAGATGAAATGGATGAGGGGGAGAAAGAGAGGGGGAAAGAGAGGGAGACAGAGAAGGAGACAGAGAAGGAGAAAGAGAGGGGGGAAGAGAGAGAGACAGAGATGGAGACAGAGGGAGAGGAAGAGAGGGTGGGGGTATTAAATAAATTTGTTTCTTTCAAAATTTTCCATAGGCCAGGTTTATATCTGATTTAGACCTGGTTTAGTACTTGTTTAGTTCTGGTTTGGACCTGGTTTATTTCTGGTTTAGACCAGATTTAGACCTAGATTTAGACCTGGATTGGTGTAGACCTTAGTCCAGGTTTAAACCTTGTTTAGACCTGGTTTAGTTCATGTTTAGTTCTGGTTTTGGACCTGGTTTATTTCTGGTTTAAACATGGATTGGTTTAGACCTTGTTTAGCCCTTCTTTAGACCCGGTTTATTCCTTGTTTAGACTTGCTTTAGCACTTGTTTAGTCCTTGTTTAGTCCTTGTTTAAGCCTGTTTTAGTCCTTGTTTAATGCTGCTTTAGTCCTTGTTTAGACCTGGTTTAGTCCTTGTTTAGTCCTTGTTTAGTCCTGGTTTAGACCTGGTTTAATCCTTGTTTAGTCCTGGTTTAGACCTGGTTTAGTCCTTGTTTAGTCCTGGTTTAGACCTGGTTTAGTCCTTGTTTAGTCCTGGTTTAGACCTGGTTTAATCCTTGTTTAGTCCTGGTTTAGACCTGGTTTAGTCCTTGTTTAGTCCTGGTTTAGACCTGGTTTAATCCTTGTTTAGTCCTTGTTTAGACCTGGTTTAGTCCTGCATTGAACTCAGACATCTTGGTTTTAGAAGTAGTCTGAAAAGCAGGTTTTTAAAAATAGCCCTTCAGTAAATATATTCCCTGCACTCGTGTGGGAAAGTCCTGCTGCTAACTCCTCCTGGCTCCTCAGATAAACTCACTAATCGACAGCAGCAGATCCATTTTAGATACGACCATGAGTCAGGCTGTGATTCACAACAAACTTTCACCAAACTTTAGACTTCATTTGAATCACTGCAAAAACAATACCACACTAGTTTAGTCACTAGTGCTTAAATCAGCAGGCTGGTATCAGATTACTCCAAAAAACAAGACTATTGGTATATAACAATCAGGAAGTGCGTGGTTAGAATGCTAGTTGTTGTTACCATTACCGTGATGGCAAAACTCCATCTCTTAAAGTTGAAGAAACTGCTTATAAACTCATCATGGTGAATAATTGAGATGCATAAGGTAAGTGAGGAATAACTATGGACCACAGCAAACCGAGAGAAGAGAGAAAGAGGAGAAAAAGGAAGCGGAGGAGAGAGAGAGGAGGAGACAAGGATGAATGAAGAAAGGCAGAGGAGGAAGAGGAAGGTGGAGAGGAGGAAGGAGGAACGGAGAGGGGTAGGGGAGGAGGAGAGAAAGGAAGAAAGAGAGAAGAATGGAGGATAGATAAAGGGAAGAAGGAGAGAAGTTGGAGAGAGAGGGAGGGCAGAAGAAGTGGGGAGGGGGAGGAGAAGCTAATGAGGATAGAGGGAGGAGGAGAGAAGGAAAGAGATGAGAGAAAGGAGAGGAGGGAAGGGGACAAGGAAGAGGGGAGGAGGTGGAGAGGCAGATGAGTTTTCATGTTTTTAAAGCAGTAAAAATCAGGTACAGCTCCTTTAAATCTATATAACTGTTCCCCAGCTCTCACCAGGTCTTCAAGATGGTGCTATTATGCAGGGTCTTTGGGGCACATGCACAGATTTTGAATAGATTTAGATGAAAAGTGGACCATCAACTCAAAGCCAATCACCTCTGCTTTTAACTGAGCAACAGAGAGGGCAGGAAGCAGTAGAGAATCATTTTAATGTGTGACCATTTATCATTTTTGACCAAAGCATCTTAAACCAATGCACATGGCTCTTTACCTGGCAAATCCAGACTGAAATATGTCTGCATTTCTTATACAGATTGATATCAGTCTGGTCTTCATGCCCTCCATTGCCTCTCAAGCTCGGTCAAATGTGATCATGCAATCAAAATGGGGACATTCACCTGTGACCAAACTCACATCGTCATAAAGTGTTCAAGAAGTGAGTAGTCTGGATTCAAGGCTAAAAATATTCAAATGATTCTAGTGAAGGTGTATGGACTTTAAAAGTGTTTTCTGTTTGAGAGAAGAATTCAGCTTTAATATGCAGGATTTGTGTGTTAAACATGTGTGAATGAAACAAAACACAGCTCTAGATATGACTTTGACAAGGAAACAACATCATAGTGTAGAATTAAAAAAATAGCCTGATATAGGCCCTTTAAGGACAAGTCCACTACAGTCTGCAGGCCCTCTCCCTGCTCCGTCTGCTCCCTCTGCTCAGCACATTTTCTACGTAAACAAACAGAATTCCTTTGAAGGAAGACACTGTTAAACTGTTTCAGACCCAAATGTGCTAAATGTCCAGCGCTTTCTCACTGAAGCAGTATTTATGTATCATTGTCCCAGAAAAGCCCTGTTTGCTCTGTTGTATTTAGACTGAGCCTCTCCAGTGGCCATCTTGAATCCTCATGTTTGGACTCAGATCTGCGTCAGAGAGCTCAACTGTAACACACTCTACAAACACTGTGTAACTACAAACACGTGTGTAACATACAAACACATGTGTAACATACAAACACGTGTGTAACATACAAACACGTGTGTAACATATAAAGATGTGTGTAACATACAAACGTGTGTAAAATACAAACCAGTAGTGTGTAGTGACTTTTATGGGTAGGCAGCAGACTTGGGGTGATCAATATTTAGTTGATACAGTTTAATAAAACCACATTTTACACAAACTACATTGCAAATGAGTATATTTATTTTTACTGACATTTGATGTATATATAGTAAGCCATTTGACAGTCAAATTACAGAAGCCTTCTACATTGTTTATTAAAATGTGTATAAATTGGACTGTATTTGACACAGGGTCAGTGAGCTATTTGTATCTTCACAGATTTGTCCTAATCCTACACCTTATTTAAGCAGCTGAGCCTTCAGTACTATAATTATCTATATAATTATTATTATTATATATCTAGAAACCACCTGAGTGGCATATATCAGCTCTACAGGTGTCTAATGCACTTACTACACAAAATGTACATCCATGAAGAGATACTAACAACAACAGATGCACTGGTCAGACAGATGCACTGGTCAGACAGGTGCATGCAGGCTAAAATAAGTCCTTATGTGTCACAAACGTCTCCTTAAACACACCCTGTGTTACAACAGCGCGTCACACTCTCCTCACAGATGCAAATCAAAACCACGTCTTTCCTGAAGAAACATCCTGCATGTCCCTGAAGTGGAGCAGGTCCAGAACAGCCACATGTTCCTCCACACACGTGTGATAGTCCCGTTATTCCACTAAAGCTGTATCTTCATAAACAGACGCTCCTCTCCAGCCGCTGCCATGCCACAGCTCTATCCAAATCCTCTATTTCACACAAACTAGCCCTGAAACCAGCTCACTGTTTGATTAAATAACTGCCTGTGTTACTTGCTAACATCTAATCATGAGAAACTGCATAGAACACATCTATCTAGTCTCCTGCTGCTTCAATCATGCTTCAAAAAGGCAGAGGTGAAGGATTTATTTCATAACTATTTAATTATACTTTTGACACACAAAAATTAACTCTAATTAACTAACTTGTTCTGGTTTGGTCCAATTTTGATCCATCTTTAGCCCTCATGTAGACTTTAGTTTAGTCTTGTACTAGTGTACTAGTTTAGACATGGTCTTGTCTGGATTTAGTCCTGATTCAGCCAAGATTTAGATTTAGTCCAGGTTCAGTTCAGGTTCAGTCTGAAATCTAACAGTTTTCAGGCATGAACAAAGATCCATTCTGAATATTCACCTGGATGTGACTCTAGTTAGACGGGCCGCAGGCTAAATACACCAAGCAACATGATCTGTTGAGCAGCCCATTTGTCCATAATAAAAAAAAATACATAATTTGCACAACTTTGAGGTGTCTCTGCAGCTCTTAGAGTGCCCTGCTCATCTGGCAGCACTGTCTGAGAACACCTGTCGAACGCAGACACAGAGAATACAAGCTTATGATCATTTGGTGTGATTGTAACAAGCACAAGGAAGTCTGCTTCGCTTGTTAATAAGGAACATGAGCAGCAGCACTTCAGGAGAACTTCAGGAGGACTCCAGGAGGACTCCAGGAGGACTTCAGGGGGACTTCAGGGGGACTTCAGGAGGACTCCAGGAGGACTTCAGAAGGACTCCAGGAGGACTTCAGGCCAAATTCAGGACTTCAGGGGAAACCTCAGGAGGACTTCAGGAGGACTCCAGGAGGACTTCAGGAGGACTGCAGGAGGACTTCAGGAGGACTTCAGGAGGACTTCAGGCGGACTTCAGGAGGACTTCAAGAGGACTCCAGGAGGACTTTAGGGGGACTTCAGAAGGAATTCAGAAGGACTTCAGGGGGACTTCAGGGAGACTTTAGGGGAACTTCAGGAGGACTTCATTTTTTTTTTTTTTTTTTTTTTTTTTGTTTTAATATGACAGTATGACATAATGTAGACGCAATTCCACTAGTGTTACCTATCAACCTTAATGTAAACAACGGGCAGAACTGTTCTAAGTCGCACTGCATCATAATCACACAAAGGTTATGATTAATCTAATATAAATAAATAATGACATCTTTAATTTGTGAAATGAAGACTTTAACTGCCAGGGATTCTGTTTTGGAACTTAGTCTTAATTCCTGATTTTTTGTACTTTACTTTTATCCACAAACACTTAACTGGTGTAAAACTCTGATAAATATTTAGCACAGGTACTATCTCACCAAACAATATCGTAACATTACAGAAACATGAAAACCTGCCATGTATCTTTATAGACATTACAGTGAACCTAAAGCCGAATGTACTGAAGGAGGACACAGCATGTAGTAAATCAGCTCAAGGTCACATGGGCGAGCCTTCAAGATGGCCGCCTGAAACGGTCCCAGACCATAAACCATCACATATAGAAAACATATACAGCTAAATCCATGAGTGAGCCTTGACCTGCTCCTCTCAAAATGTCAAAAACTTTATACATTTAACAATTTTTTATCAAAGAAGATCCAAGACATAAGGAGGAGCTGGAATCCTGATGCCATGAATCTATTTATAAGGACAAACCCAAGTGTTTTTCTTTTAAATTGCCTGTGATAAAAATGAAACCTTATAGCAAAGTCTGCATGTCTTCCCTGTGTTACTGTGGCAGAGGGTACTGTTTCCTCCTCTCAGTGTGGAGGTTGTGGGTTAGACTCCTGATCTCTCTGAATGGTGCATGCGTGTCCTCCCTGTGTTACTGTGAAAAAAGCTATATTTGATCTGAACAAGTCTACGTCATATCTGGGGACACAATGAAGTGTTATGCAATTTAGAATCAAAATGTTACATATAGTTCCTTCAAACTCTCTTTTACAATGTGCAGAGAAATTCTGATTCTCTGCACAAAACGCTGTAGGCAGTGGACATGATCTGAGCGTTGGGTGTTTAAAGCTAGTCTTTAGTATTTGAGCTCAGTCTCCTTCACTTTTCATCAAACCACAGAGCCGTGGGGCAAACAGCTCGAGGGTGACCAGATGGAGATGAACCAAATGTGGAACAGCACCTCTGTTTAAGTGGGACAAAGTGTGACAATGAGGGACATCCTGTTGGAAAAGACATGTATTTTTTCTGTTTTCATTGCTTCTCCAGTCCCCGTTCAAACAAGACACTTTATTTCCTGTATTCTGCTGCATTCTGGCCATTATTTTGCCAGGAATCAAAGCAATAAATATAACAATGGACTGGACTGCCGTTTGGGCAGTTTCAGTCTGTGCATTGTCAAAGTTCTCTGCAGTGGGTAAATGCAGAGGGTTTATTTTGTCGCAGGGAGTCTTATGTTGTGCCTTAATGTTCATAAATGTCATGGGAACTTTTCTAAGCTTCACTTATCAAAAAGATAAGATAAGGTCACTCATGAATAATCAGAGGAGTTGATAGCTCTTTGCAGCCCACGATAAAACAAAGCAGAGAGAGAAAAAGCACAAGTGGGCCACAGACAGCTGCTCTTTAAAGCGCCAGAGCCGTGCCATACACAGTATGTGCTGCTCTCTCTCTGGGGTGTCCGCTCTGCTCCGGTGAGCGCGCCTTTCTCGTGCCTCTGCCGTTTCACATCACATACTATAACACCTGCCCCGACACTGCGGTGGACACTTGGAATGTGCAGTTATGAGAAAACAGTGTCTGCTGCACTGTGCTGTGTACGTCTGCTGATGAAAAGATTTTGCTGCCAACACTGAATTGTGGGACCCAGCCCCAGTTGGCGTGATGTGGGATTTGAGTTGAAGATGCTGTGCAGTCCCACGCAGAGCGGGACATCTGGTCACCCTAAACGGCTCCTGGGTCTTATCATCGATTATACAGTTTAGTGTTGCAGAGCCAGAGGAGAAGAGCCAGAGGAGCAGAGCCAGAAAAGCAGAGCCAGAGGAGAAGAACCAGAGGAGCAGAGCCAGAGGAGCAGAGCCACAGGAGAAGAGCCAGAGGAGCAGAGCCACAGGAGAAGAGCCAGAGGAGCAGAGCCAGAGGAGCAGAGCCAGAAAAGCAGAGCCAGAGGAGAAGAACCAGAGGAGAAGATCCAGAGGAGCAGAGCCAGAGGAGCAGAGCCAGAGGAGAAGATCCAGAGGAGCAGAGCCAGAGGAGCAGAGCCAGAGGAGCAGAACCAGAGGAGCAGAGCCAGACGAGCAGAGCCAGAGGAACAGAGCCAGAGGAGCAGAACCAGAGGAGCAGAGCCAGAGGAGCAGAGCCAGAGGAACAGAGCCAGAGGAGCAGAGCCAGAGCAGAAGAGCCAGAGGAGCAGAGCCAGAGGAGCAGAGCCAGAGCAGAAGAGCCAGAGGAGCAGAGCCAGAGGAGAAGAGCCAGAGCAGAAGAGCCAGAGGAACAGAGCCAGAGGAGAAGAACCAGAGGAGCAGAGCCAGAGGAGCAGAGCCAGAGGAGCAGAGCCAGAGAAGAGCCATAAGAGCAGAGCAAGAGAAGCAGAGCAAGAAGAACAGAACCAGAGACGAGTAGGGAGGGAATTTACATAAGCAGAGGCATGAGACCAGCAAACGTTTAAATTATGAAGATGAGGCCTGAGAAAAATTGATTTGCAATTTTTTTTTAACACTGTCATTGTGATTGTGACTGTGATTGATTATATAGATTAATTTTTGTTTAGAATCACAAATTCACCATTGTAAACCCGTTCAGGAGCATTCAATGTTGAATGAAATCTGAGAGAAGACTGAGACTGAAATCTGAACTGCTAGTACAGGAATCCCATACATTTACATACTTTATATAGTCTCTTTGTGCATATGGAAAATAACAAAAAGTATAATGTAATATTTAAGCTGGTTATCTTCTCTCACCTGTCACCTGTTTGCTCTATCAGCCAATCACAGCCTGCTTTCTGTGCCTCTCAACCAAAACATCTCAGACTGAAAACCCACCTCTTCTCCCTGGCATTTAATACCAAACAGGATGATGATTGATTGTTCTTTTGCTATATGTTATCCGTATATTTGTTTTTTTTAATGAAGCACTTTGGGCAAGATGTTTTAAATGTGCTATATAAATAAACTTGAATAGGTGACGGACTCTCTACCAGAAAAGTTACACAATACACCTTTAAGCAGATGTATATTTCACCATTTGTTAGTAGAGAGTTTAATATGCGTGATCAAACAAAGATGGTACACTTATAGAAACCGCAGTAACTCTCAGAACAGCGTTTAATTCTTTCAGCTCCAGCGCACATGCATTTAGTGTATATAGTGGTCTATGAATAATTGAGTTGCAATCTCACTTTAAGGTCCTAAAATGCACCCACATCCAGTCCCAAAGCAAACACGGTGTGAGAATTAACGAAGATTACAATCATAATTTGTATAACTGCTCAAAATAACTATAGTCTTCTTCAAAAGTAGCCCCAGCAGGCATTACGGTTTTTTTGCCCTGTGTTTTGTGGACATACATTTAACTGTAGTATTATAGTAAAAAAATCCTGGTGCAGCGTCTTACCCCTGGGTGACGAGCTCCTCCATCTCCTCCATCTGTCCTGCAGCTCCCGTGCTCATGTCACCATAAACACACACACTTCCTGCAACACAAAACAGATACAACTTGAGTCAGAGAGTCATAGGAACGTCAAAACCACCACACTGACAATGGTTCGCCCCCGACATTATGGAAATGCAAATTGTTGTCCAGCGACTTGAAGGTTGGAGCTTATATCACAGCTTACAGGCATACAGCCATTGTGTCCTTGGGCATGACACTTCACCCACAGTGCTTGAGTTTGGTGCGTGAGACCATATAGGTGCGTGAGATCATATAGTCCAAAAGCGCCCCAGGTGTCTCTTTACAAGGACGCAGTCTCCATAGGTGCAGAGCGAGCGATTATGACAAGCAGCCAACTTTTTTTTTGAGTCTGGATTAAAAAAAAAGTCAGCTAAACTTGATTTCTGCCATAAATAATGATCATATTTGACTGGCACACACATATTTATGGACTAATAATAATCATACATGTTTTTGTCAAGCTGGAACTCACATAAACGGACTGATTTTTAATTTTTTTTTTTTTAATCTAAAACGTGGACATTATTGCTCTTTTAATAGCTCAAGCTAAGGTAACCCATTAACACTTGCTACTTTACACAGCAACGGTTCATTTAAGAGAGTTTTTTTCATAATCAGCAACCAGTCGTGCAATAAATTCAGTTCAGTCATGTTGCGTCCAGTTAAAGACCTGTTGCCATGTTGTTGTTTTTCTAACCCTCGCAATGAATTAAATGAATGCAACATGCTTTTGAGTGTTCATAGTCTAATGCCCTGATGCTGTGTTTAGTTCAGAGTTGACACTTTTTGTTGTTCTTGTATCTGTTTATATGTTGTTAATGTAACTGCTTTTGTATGTGACACTTGGTTCCTATGCCGACAAGCTGATGTGAAGGTTATTTTCATCAGTTACTGGTCTGTTCAGGAGACTGGCTCTGGTGAGTGCTGCTGTCGTTTTCCTCTTGTTTTAGCGTGGGTTACATGGGCGTTCAGAAAGTAAACAACCAGAAGAAATTCTGCAAGTTTCCTTACACCAGAACACTACAATATGTAATAGACTTATGCATTATTGTTACAAAAGTAATTACTCCACAGCGAGATTAAGTAATTGGTATAGCCGACAAACCACATTTTTTACAATACAGTGGTCCATCGTTACGTTATAACCCGCAATAGACGAAATTCGTGAAGTAGTCAGCTTTATTTTTTACTATTATTATATATGTATATGTTTTGCGGCTGTGAAACCCCTCACCACACACTTTATACACTTTTCTCAGACAGGCATTAACATTTTCTCACATTTCTCTCTTGTTTAAATACTCTCAAAGTTCAAACCTCGTCAGTGCCTTTGTCAGTGCAGTTTCATCGACATTGTGGGTTTTCTCAGGGAAAAAATTTGCAAACATACAGCACTTTAGAGTCACACTGCGACTGAACATTTACGTAAATTTGGTTGAACACATTCTGTACTGTACAAGAGACACGGCACGGAGGAGACTGATGGACAATGGTCTACAGTCCCTTAGCCAATCAGGACGCAGAACGCAATGCACTTTCATATGCTGCAAAAAAGCATGTCAAATTGAACTAAAAAATCTGCAAAACAGCGAGACCGAAAGGTAAAGCGTGTTATAGCAAGGGACAACTGTACTTAAAACTTCTGGAACCATGTCTTCATGATTTCAGATGGACATGATTGACAGGTGGATTAACCAATCAGAGAAACACCTGGTCTGTCAGAACCAACATGAGGAAAAAAGAGAAATTAACACAAAGGCCAACTCTCATCTCTCATGTATCAGAGGTAAAACAAAGTATATATTTTATTCTGAATGATCTGTTCTCTAACTGCGCTTTCAAATTATGACATTAATGTGATGTGAAAGTCTGGGGTAAACCAATAGAAGAATTTATTATACTTTCTATATTTGGACAAAACAAAGCTAAATGTGAGCGAGCACAAACAGCGGAGAGACAGGAGGGGTCAGAACATGTGACCTTTGACCCTAAGCCCCTGGATTACCTCCTGAAAATCCGAGCGGGTCAGACTGCAACAAATCAGGAGCATCTGTCAGATTGTGTTTCTTTACAATGAGCCCACTTCTGTGTGAGGACGGAGGACTGATTTACAGAGTGATATCCGCAGCCTGGCGTGTGACAGTTGTGCGAGCTGGGCCTGCTTGTGAAATAGAGGTAACACAATGTTTTTGATAGATTGTGCTCATGTGACTGTCAGCACAAATGATCTAAGGGGATTATTTTTCACAATACCTTCAGAAGCGGTGCCGTTTCTCAGCCCCAAAGCCGTGATTGTTGTCAGTTGAAAGCAAGACGATTAATATGGAAATTTGGGGTCTCAAGCCGTAAAAAATAATCCCTGACAAATATGTAAATCCAGAAATCTGAATGTGTGAATTTCTATCTAATCTAATCTATCTAATGATAAGATAATACATTTGGTTATTTCTTTCAAAAGCAGTGAATCTCCCATAGAGGTAAATGGTGTTTGCCCTCCCCTACACACATACAATATTTATTAGCAGTGACATATTCTTTTACAAGTCAGATCTGTGGAGAGGCGACCCATCTCAAAGTAGTTTTTTTTAAATATATATATATATATTTGAGCAAAATGTGTCTTGCTCCAGCACAGATGTATTGTATAAGCAGCTCTTGAGGTCAAAATAAGTCCGCTGTGTACTGTCCGCATCTAGTTATAAAGTGTTTTCTTGTCCTATAATCAGAAAGTGTGTGTTAGCATGTTAGTTGTTGTTAGGTTTATACTGTCATGGCAAAACGCTGCTCTATAAAGTCATCATAGTGGATAATTAGGATGGTCTGAACGCATAAGGTAAGTGAGGAATAACTTTGGATCACTGCCAAAAAAATAGTTTTGCATGTTCTGAAGACAGTAAAAATCTCATTCAGATAAAGCAATATCAACTCCGTGGACTCAAGCAGGTAGCGGATCTTGCAGAAAAGTTGCATAATATCATTAAGTAGAACACAATGATTTAATAGACAGTGATAGATGACATATGGATACACAGCCTGTTCAAAGCTGATTTATTATAATTAATTTGCACTGACATTACCATAAGCTGCACTAATCATGCTACATATGTAATCCTCTTATATAATGTCTGGGGTGACAGATGCGGAGCTGTGTACTAGCGCAAACATGCCGTATATTTACAGTGGAGTCGGCAAGTCCCATATGCCCTGTGCGTTTAACCTGCTCTCCACAGGCACACGGGTCGGTCACGGGGCTAACAGCTGAGGAACTGGGGCAGGAGAGGTGTGTGATGGGAAATAGGTCAAAGCAGCGTGGGCTTTTGATGGTGAAAGATGTGTGAATTACAACTTTGGTGCTGTCTCTCCTTTGTACTATACATTCACTCTGTACCATATACTCACATTTCCTGTCCCTCCTCTGTACCATATACTCACTTTCCCTCCTCTGTACCACATATTTATCGTCCCTCTTCTGCACCATATATTGGTTGTTCCTCCTTTGTACCACATATTCACAGTCCTTCCTCTGTATCATATATTTCCTCTCCCTCCTCTGTACCATATATTCACCCTCCCTCCTCCTCTGTCCCATATATTCACTATCCCTCCTCTGTACCACATATTCTCTCTCCCGCCTCCTCTGTACCATTTATCTACTGTACCTCCTCTGCATCATATATTCACCATCCCTCCTCTGTACCATACCTTGACTGTCCTTCCTCTGTACTATATATTCACTGTCCCTCCTCTGTACCATACCTTCACAGATTTATAAAACAATTTTCCACATCGATTAGCTTTGAACAATACTCATTTCCATTTGACATTTTTCTATTCTTTTTTTTAGAGCCATGGATCACTTCTGACGCCATCAAATATAATCAGTATGGATCACAGGTGCGTAAAAAGTTTCACTCGATTTGTCTAATCTTGTCCTGACATTTAGCTCCTGTGACGTCCGCGGGTTAAACATGGTGTCAGCTGTATTCTGTGGCGAGCGTATAGGACCTATACAGACGTCATGTAAAGTCCGCAGACGCTGAGTCTCCTTGACAGTGGTGCGTATTTGAATTATTGTGATGGTAATGTATGTGGACAGGTTTATATGCCAAGGAGCCTTCGCTGTCTCACTCGACCTTTAAACGACTAGCTAACAGCTCTGCTAGCTTAGCGTTAGCATTGCCCGCAGCTACAGGACTACAGCGTGGACCTTTTGTTTGCATTGACTCAGACACGTTCAGTGATGGTTTTAAACGGCATTATCGTATTTATCTTCAGTTTTTATGACTATGAAAAGTAAGAAGTTGAGTCTGGTTAAGTCCTACATAGTGACCTGGTCCAATTGACTTAGCTTTTTCATTTTTCCTGGGAACAGGTGGAATAATTCTTGTTTTTTTTTTATTTTAAGAAATATCCAAAAGTGTTGAAACATTACATTCTCACCTCATTTCTCTTCTCCCTCCTCTCCTCCCCTTTCTCTCCCTTTTCACCCCTTCCCCTCCTTTCTCTCCCATCCTTCTCTTTTTCCTCCCATCCGGTCTCTCTCCTCTCCATCCTTTGCCTCTCTCCTTTCTTCCTCATCTCTATCTCTCCACTTCTTTAATCTCCCTCCTCTCCTCCCCTTTCGCTCCCTTTTCACCCCTTCCCCCCTTTCTCTCCCATCCTCCTCTTTTCCCTTTCTCCACTCCCTCACCTCCCTCCATCTTTTCCCTCCCCTTCTATCTTCCCATCATTCTCTCTCCCCTCTCGATTCTCCTCTTCCTCTCTTCTTTCTTTCTCCTCCCTATCTCTCCACTTGTTTTATCAACCTCCTCTCCTCCCCTTTCTCTCCTTTTTCACCCCTTCCCTCCTTTTTCCTTTCCCTCCCATCCTCCTCTTTTCCCTCTCTCCACTCCCTCACCTCCTTCACGTCTTTTCCCTCCCCTTCTAACTTCCCATCCTCTCCCTCTCTCCTCTCTTTATCATCCCTATCGCTCTACTTCTTTTATCTCCCCCTCTCCCCTTCCTTTTTCCTCCCTCCCCTCTCCTCCTGCCCTTCTCTCCACCTCCTATTCACCCTCTCCCTCCTCTAACTTCCCTTTGTCCTCCCCTCTCCTCTCTTCCTCTCTTTATCTCGCTCTACTTTTTTATCTCTCTATCTCTGCTCCCCTGGTCTCCTCAGACACTCTCCCGCTGAGCTCTGTCTCTTTGTCCTCCTCATCTCTATTTTGGACCCCCCTTCTCCTCTCTCTGTCTCTCTCTCTCCCCTCGTCTCTCTCAGTCTCTCACTCTCCCTCTCTCTGTCTCTTTTGTCTCATCATATTTTGGACCCCCCTCCTCCTCTGTCTGTCCCTCTTTCTCTCTCTTCGTTTCTCTCTGTCTCTCCTCTTCTCCTCTCTCATTTCTCTCATCTCTACCTCTGTCATTTTAACACAGTCTCATGATCTGCAGATGATCTTGGGATTACCCTCAGCGCATTATCTCGCCGCTCTGACCTGCTCTGCTCCAGTGCTCTGCAAAAACACTGCAAACTCAATGTAATAGCCCTGCTTAAAATGACTTGGCTCCAGAGTCTTATTGGTTTATTTGATGGGGGTGGTGCACAGTAATAAACATATATGACAATGTCCAACCCTATTTCAACACTGGAGGCAGGGTGAGTGAAGTGTCTTGCCCAAGGACACAAGACAAACAAGAGGAAAGGGAATATATTTTCGTTTTATTGTCAGATAATCAGGAAGTGCAAGTTAATTAGCTAGTTGTTAGAATTAGTGTGATGCCGATACAATCTACAATATTTGTCTTGTTGCTGTAGCCAATAACCGATATTTGCCCATGCAGTTGTCCCTCGCTATAACGCAGTTCACCTTTCGCGTTCTCGCTGTTTCGTGGATTTTTTTTTGTTCAATTTTGCATGCTTTTTTTACACGATATGAACGTACATTGTGTTCTGCGTCCTGATAGGCTAAGGGACTGTAGACCATTGTCCATCAGTCTCCTCCGTGTCGTGTCTCCTGTACAGTACATAATGCGTTCAGCCAATTTTACGTAAATGTTCGATCGACACTACAGCGGAGCGGCTCCAGGTACCGTGAGTCACGAAGATTAAATGAGAGAGAAATGTCAGAAAAGTTAATGCCTGTGTGAGAAAAGTGTACAAAGTGTGTGGTGACTTTTACAGCCTTAAACAATAGAAAATGTGAAAAAATGTAAAGCTGCCTACTTCCCCGATTCGCCTATTGCTGGTGTGTGGTGAGAATTTAACCCCCTTAATAAACATATAGAATAATTGTCAAAAAAGCCCAAAAATGAAAGCTGACTACTTCCCCGATTCGCCTATTGCTGGTTACTTTTTAGAACGTAACCCCCCTGATAAATAAATAAACTGCATGAAGATTTTAAAAGCAAAGCCCACAAAATGATGTTAAAGGGCCCAGATTACTCCATTTTCCAGTCGGGTAAAATGTTTCCTCATCGCAAACAGACCCGGAGTTGTGTTTTGTTTCATTCACACATGTTTAACACACAAATTCTGCATATTTAGGTCGTGTTCTTCTCCGTGTTGGATAATCAGGATGCTCAGAATGCACAAGATAAGTGAGTAACTTTGGACCACTGCAAACTGTTTAAAATGAACTAGTTCTGTTTTTCATGTTTTTAAGACGGTAAAAAATCATGTGCAGCGCCTTTAGCTTGAATTTGACTGTTGTTAGCGTGAGCATTTGTTTAACCTTCATGTTTCTTCTCAAAATAACCGTAGCGCTAAAACTCATGAAATTCCAATCACACAGAGTTAAATTATTCTCAGCTGCAGCAAAGATACAACTTTATAAATCATTCAGGAGAAACTTCACGTTCAAGCTCATGTTTCTTTCTTGGCTGGAGGATATCAATACTTTTTTCCACTTCTGTGCTGTAAACGGATAGTCACTTTAGAGTTTAATCACTGCTGAAAAGTAACATTAAAAATTTTAAATGACTTGAATTCAAGAAAATGCCCATTGATTTCAGCAAATTTCACTTAATGGATACATGTCCAAGTGATGTTTTTCTGTCTCACAGCGGCCCACGAGCACATTTCAAACAGCTGCTCAACTGGGCAGAACCTGGAGGACTAAAGAGTGAGAGGGAGGAGGAGCTTTACATATATGGAGCAGTGTGATTGGTCTAAGAGGTATTCACACTTCAAACTCCGCCCCTACAGCCAGGTGTAGGTCAGAAACACCTGTATGTAATCAAGGCAGTCTTTTGTGATGTCACCAACTACTGGAGCTTGCAAAGACCACTGACGGCAGCACAAACATTTTGATCAGAAAGCTGCAAATTTGCCTAGATTGCACTAAAGTTTATCCTGCAACTAATTATTTTCTTATTGATTGATCTAATGATTAGTGGAGTAATTGACTGTACAGTCTGCAGTGGCTGTGTTCGCTTTAGCTGCACCTGCACATGTAGCTCCGCTGAGAAATGCAGTGTTCCTGAAGGACAGTTTATGTTTGGACAGAGTTCTGTAGAGAGCAGAGCGTACAGCCTGTGGCACATACAGCACTGTGAGTCTGCCTCACTTTTACTGCATGAGGAGGCTTTTCTCATGTCACTTTACATTCAGCTACACTGTTTATGTTATCAGTGTTCTTCATTTAAAGACACTGTACCTTTTTACCTTTTCTGTGAAAAACAGAACTACTGGTAGTTCATTTTAAACATTGTGGTCCAAAGCTATTCCTCACTTACCTTATGCCTTACAAACATCCTAATTAGTCACCATGATTACTTTATGAGCACTTTTCACAACTGTCAGAAGCCTTTTAGCCATGCTAACCGTGCACTTCCTGATAATCTGATAGTAAAATGCTTTCTAATTAGATGGAGACCGTGCACAGTGGACTTATTTTGCACAGTGGACTTATTTTGACCTTTAAAACACATATAATAATTGTAAAAAAATAAAGCTGACTACTTCCCTGATTTGCCTATTGCTGGTTATTTTTAGAACGTAACCCCCCTGATAAATAAATAAACTGCATGAAGATTTTAAAAGCAAAGCTCACAAAATTGATGTTAAACGGTCCAGATTACTCTGTTTTCCAGTTGGGTATAATGTTTCCTCATCGCAAACAGACCTGGAGTTGTGTTTTGTTTCATTCACACATGTTTAACACACAAATCCTACATATTTAGGCCGTGTTCTTCTCTCAAATAAAAACACACTGTTCATTCTTGTGATGTCATGTGGTAAGACATTAAGTTCTCCACTGTGTTTCTAAAGTCAATTTGGGTTATTTCAACCCTGAAATTGCCTATCGCTATTGAAAAAAGGTACAACGCAGCTGTTAACTTGAAGACTACCACTACATGACATCACAAGGTGGAACAGAGCATTTTGAGCTAACTACTAATAAAGAGATACTCAAACATGTGTGAATGAAACAAAACACAACTCCAGGCGGCTTATACAATATATTTCTGTACTGGGGAAAGACACATTTTGCTCAAATATATGGAAACATGTTATATATTTATTATAGATGTAACTTTTTGCAGCTCGTTGAGTTTTAGCCCATGCTGATGTTGTGCATGGTGCAGAAATCGTCTCTCTGTCAGGCATCACAGAGAAGGAGCTGACAGGTGCAGACTCATCTAAACTCCCCGCTCCTGTCACTGTAAGAAAAAAAAACAAAACAAAACCCCAGACCGATGCGTGACATCTGCTGCTGAATGTGAAACAAGGGCCTGGTAGAATGAATGATCCTGAAGCGGAGAGCACTGTCCTCCAAATGCACCTGTGCTATATGCCAGCATAGGGCTCTGCAGTGAATGACTTTTTAATGCAATGAGATTCAGTTGTTTCGAATAGAGAGGTCCACAGCCAATTCTCTGTCTGCACTGCTGGACTGGAGGTCAGACTTTGGAGTAGGGCTCAGTGATATGGAAAAAAAGTCATCATATTGATCGGTTTTATTTTGGCTTTTCAAAAACAAAACAAAAATGGCTTTTAGTATTGATTTCATGAACATAAATAAGGGAGACTTTTAGGACTGGCTGTGGACCTGTTGATTATAGAAACACAACAGTACATCTCTCTATCTTTCGATTCATTGCACAGCCCTACTTTTGTGTTAAATGATCCATCCTTCAGTGCAGTTGGGGCAAAATGTTAAGGCCAGTGGGTAACCTGTAACTTTGTGCATCAATCCGCCTCTTTTTCTCAGAATTACAAACACAAACGGCTGATGAAGCACAACACATTTCTCTCCATATTTCAGTTAAATTCTTATAGAAGACGTGAGGATAGGAGGTTTAGCCTGGATGGTTGTCTGCAGTGGTTTGTCTACAGTCCAGTGTGAGGCCGCAGCTCACAGACAGGGGGCGCTCAGTGCAATGGAGCAGGGGCGGAGCACAGACAGGGCGCAGAGGGCTGTGGCTCCACACTCACTGAGGACTGACATGCACAAGTGTGAAATACAGGCTAGTTATAACTGTGACACAAGTGTTCCTATAATAACTAATGCCCCCTTTTGGGTTTGGGGAGAAGCAGCCTAATCGAAATCAACAGAAATTAACTAGTGTAAAGAGAAAAAATAAATAAATAAAAAATAAAAGTTGATTAAATTTCCCCCCAGATCACAGGGAATTACTTTAATTTTGTTGCAAAAAAAAATCCTGAGGAGACCCCAGCCTCTCGTGATTTTAAAATTACACGCTGTAAAATCAAAGCAAAATTTGATTTGGGGCCCCTAATTTGTGAACTAATGTTTACGAAAGGTCTTAAATACACAATTTTAGACTATTTATTAGTGCTGTGGAGGCAGGGGGGCATCATCAGGAGTCTCCAGGGGAGCTAAAAGACACACTGTCACACTTTATTCAAAATAACAAAACCGTGAGTTTTATGAATCCAAAGTATCACCACACCCTGCAACGAAGTACCAAACAATGAATAAAGCAGCAGTATTGTTAAGTACTACTGCTATTTGTACTTTCTGCATGTACTTTCTGCACTTCATTTGGAGAAACATTTTGCTGCTGTCAGATTTGTCACATCAGCAGGTTCAGTCTCTGTGACAAACTTTGTGTCGCACTTTTGTGTTTGTGTCACCTGAACGTCAAACGACACAGTCAGCAAAAGCATCTGCTCAACTTTACTCTGATGAATGGTTTTGAGTAACTTTCGCCTATAAACACGACATTATGTCCAAAAGATAAATGTCTGTGCATGCATTTGAATTTACTTTGTTTTATTAAGACGTCTTAGCACATTACAAAATTACCCAAGCATCTAATGTTGATGAAGGAGCATTTTTAAGTAAGATTAAAAACAGTTACATCCCCATCTGTCTCCACTCACGCTACGCTAGGATCACTTTACATAATGCACGTGACAGGGCCAGATGAAGAAGGATGTTCACATTTACTGCAGATATTAGCGCTGTTAGCATGTGCGGCGCTATGTCCAGAATACTAATCTGGCTAAATGATCCTTAGAGGAGCAGAAATACTGATGGAATGAAAGATTAAGTTCATACATGAGTGTGTCAGATTAGCATAGCTCTTGTGAATGGGGAACAGAAAGGAAATTACACTTAGAGAATAAATGAATAGCCTCTGTAAGCGCCGATCGGTTTAGCAAGAATCACATTTTCACTGTATTACAAATTCATCTTAATCTCTTGGATAAATCAGACTGTATGTTACTATGACAAGGTTTGATTGGTGCAGCGCGTTCACCCACCAACCCCAGAGATCGTCAAAACTGGGACACACCCGGGTCGGTAGCTTGGAATAAATAAAATACTGATAAGAGCGTGTGACATTGTCCATTCTCGACTTTTGTGTCAGTCATAAGCTGAGGGACTTCAGTTGGTGCATTTTTTTGCCCTATGCTCATTTTCAAGCACAGTTTTCTGCATTTTAGCAAAACAAATGACAATATATTCCCCTATTTACTATTGGCGGGGATCAGATTGGTCAAAAATATGGTCGCTTGGGACATTTCTTGGATAAAACTAGGATACATCAATGGTTTTGGATAAATCTGCTGGTGCACGGGACAAGGGGTCAAAGATTGAGACTGAGATTGTTTCCTGGAAATAGGGATATCTGGTCACACTAGTCCTTGGGGAAGACACTTCACCCACCTCGCCAGTGTCTTGGCTGAGATGGTGATTTATGGTGACTGGTGTGACTGTTCGTAGCTTATAGCATCAACACTGGTGGAGTAAATGAATGAGACAATGTAAAGTGGTATTGAGGGTCTAAAAAGTGCTTAATAAAAAGCAATATATTAGTATCATAAACTAGCAGGAGTTTTTCAGATAAATGACACACTGTCCATGAATTCTACACATTTTTGAAGGAGTATCATGCGACTTTCTAGAGGTTGCTTACAGCTTTCCATGGAAATGGTAAAACATGCGGATAGGTTACAGACAAAGAAATGGCATTCTCAATGGAGGTGTAATCCCGCTCACAGTAAGGATGCATGTTTTTCTCTTTTTCAGGGCAATAAAACGTCCAAAATGATTCTATTCTTTGGCTAAGTTACATGGTGTGGCTTTAAAGTAACATAATTAGGTGCAGGGGACAAAGCAGTCTGTTGTTCTAGGCTCCAGGGTCTTAAGTGCCCAAAATTGGACCTTCTTCCTATTAATTTATATTGCAGGGAGACCCATGTGAGGCTTCTTACCCCAGGCCCCCAAATTTCTGTTGACAGGCCTGATTAAGTGTTATTTTATTCATTTATTTTATGAATGAAAATAAAATATGCAACAAATTGATTATAATCTAAAAATGAAATACGCTTTCTTATCTTGAGGTGACCTCTGTGATGGTGGGAGAAAATATGATAATGTACAGTACCTTGAATCCTTGAATAATCCCTGATGACTGATTCATATCTGCTCTTGAATTAATCTAAAGCAGGCTTATAACATGTAGGTTATACAGTGTGATGCAGTGGCGAAAGCTGACTGTTTTATCTTTGGCTGAACAAAAGTTTGTACAAAACTGAACAAAAGTTTGTACAAAAATAGTGCTTTGGGATCCAGCAGATGAGGGAGTGTAGCCCCGAGGAAGTCCCTGGAAACCTGGGAGTGCGCCGCTTGTGTCTAAGTTATTCCAGCTCTGGGCCTTTCGGATCCACTGTCCCTGCTACAGTGACAGAAGAGCGGAACAAATGTGAGCTACAGCCCGAAATAGAGATGTCACTGAATCAGCTCTGTGAGAGGAAACATCACAGGTTTACAATGATTCACAATCACTGACTCCAAACTGAACTGAACTCAGCCATGAAATGCCTGACTTCATTTAATTCACAGGATCTAATTAATCAGCATCTCTGTTTGACCAGCTTTACGAACTCAAACTCTCTGAGTGAGAAAGTCAAATAAACGTGACATCAGGGACGCCTCAGGACTTTCACACAGGGGTGGCCAACTGGATCACATGTGCATTTTGGGACGGCTAGATTTAGTGGCTTTTTGGTAGTTTAATCAAAGTTTAATATTGTTTTGCTTTAGTCCCTGTTACTTCCTTTGGTCTAGTTTGTTCCTTGTTTTGTCCTAATTTTGTCTTAGTTTAGACCTATTTACTCCTGATTTAGTTTAGCAGGGATTTGGTCCTAGTTTAGTTTAGTTTTTTTCTTGTTCAGTTCTGATTTAGACCTGGAGGTCCTCCAGCAGAAATCCTTTAATATGACAAACCACATCTTTAGTAATATTTATGTGTCCCAGCTGGATAATTAAATTACTACTACTCTCTAGTGTATCCTGTGTGATGTACTTGTAGGCTTACTTTTTCAGGGTATAGACTGGATTGAAATTACTTCCTTATGCTTTCAAAATAGTCAGTATAATAATGATGATAATAATAATAATAATAATAATAATAATAATAATAATAATAATAATAATAATGATAATAATAATAATAATAATAATAATAATAATAATAATAATTAAAACTGCAAGCAGTGATAAAGGCCCTCGCCACCCCTTGCGACCGCGGGGTACACGCCACCGTGGAGTTCGCGGCTCTCGTTCCCGCTTACATCGCCCCTCCCACCAAAATCAGCGACTGAGTAATACTACTCCATTCATTCCAATGAGAGCATTTATGACATTTTCACGCCTGCACGGTTGGAAATAGAGAGGTATGTCTTCATTGGCTTTTTTTTTCAGTATGATGAGTGGAATATGTGTAGCAAATTTCAATGGTTTATGACAAAGTAAATAGTTTCATCCCAGTTAACCAAAACCCATGTATTTCAATGAGAGATGTTGGTTGTTGCCATGGCAACACACTTGGAAATAGAGGTATGTTCCCTTGGGCTTTTTTGTTCAGTATGGGAATAGGGATGTCCATGCCAAATTTCAAATATTTTTGAAAAAGTAAAATTTTTTGGGTCCAATTCAAAATTTCAAGGGGGCGCTGTGGAGCAATGAATTGTCTCATCTATGTAAACTGTATATCATGACATTCAGATGAACAATGTGACCAAATGTATATTAATGCCGGTTAACAGGACACTGCATGTTTGAGTTAGATTCAATTTAATACTAGAAAAAACGCCGTTTTGCTTTGCATGCTGGCCCCACCCACATTTTATGACGTAGAAAAATTCAAGTGACTCGACTTTAATCCCACATGGGTCTAGTTCATTTTGACCAATTTATAAGTTTCTTGAATGAAAATCCACGGCGTAAAAAAATCCAAACGTGAACGTTAAAATTTCAAAAAAATGGGGTTCCTCCCACAATGGCCGACTTCCTGTCGGGTTTAGGGTGGGGTCATAATATAATTTTCTACTTGTCTTGACATGTTGTATGGTTCTACCAAATTTCATTTGTCTATGATGAAAAAGGTCTCTCATTGCCATAATGTATTTTGAACTTTGAGGTGGCGCTATTGAGTCATTTTGAAGTATTAATTTTTTCCACATTAAAATAATACATTTTTCACCAACCTTGAATTTTAGGTCATAGTTGGATTAGTGCAGAGCATCTATTTAGTCGACAACAAAGTCCAGTACTCTGAACCCCATTCATTTCAATGACGCATTTATGACGTTACCACGGTAACATAGTTGTAGATAGAGGTATGTTCTTATTGGCTTTTTTGTTCAGTATTGAAAGGTGGGTGACTGTCCCAAATTTCACATGTCTATGAAAAACTTTGCCAAAAAATGAATGGGGGTTGTAAGGGGGCGCTAGTGTATCATTTTTGAATATTTTTGCTGACAAACTTCAAAATAACTCATTTTTCACCAACCTTCAATTTTGGGTCCAATAAAATTGAGTTTTCGTTAATGTTCAGGGGGTCAAAAATGACCTGGACCAAAATAATAAAGAAGAATAATAATAATGGAAACTGATTTTCCACCCATTATTTTTCTCCTAAACCATAAACGCTACAGTCATGTGACTTTCTCACATTGTGCCCCATCACAAATAAGGCCCCTGTGAATTTTTTCACAAGTCCACGACAAATCGATTGGCTTCTATGAATTTTATGAAAATTAAATTTGAAGAGGGCGCTAGAGAGCCGTTTTGTAAGATAAAGCCATGATTTGCATATCATTGTGTTCAGCTCACAAATGTGCATAAACGCTGTATTAGCGTTTTCCCAACAAAAAATGTGTGAACGAGAAATATTTTATTGAAATATTCAAAAATTTGTGATTTAGTTGAAATTCCCCATGACCACATCCAAAGTCATATTCAAAATTTAATTGATAATCTTTAATCCCACATGGGTTTAGTGGGTTTTTTGGCCAAATTTACCTGGTTTGTGATGAAAACTGTGCGAGGAGATGTCCTGAATGTGAGGGTGTGCGCTTTTGTCATTCCCGGGTTTGATCCAATATGGCCGACTTCCTGTACATTTTAGGGTGGGGTCATAATATCATTTGTGTCATGTCCCAATATGTTCTATTTTTTGATGTGAGTTTCAGATTTTTAGATCGACATTTTTCCGAGTCGGGCTCCCTCTGGCCCCATGAAAACCAAAGTTCAAGGGGGCGCTGTGGAGCAATGTAATATCTGACTTATGTAAATTGTATGTCTGTGCTTACAGTTCAACATTTTGAACAAAACGTATATTAATGCGGGAAATAGGACCCCGCATGTCTGAGTTATGCGCTTTTTAAAAATTAAAAAAATTGCTTTTTTATTAGCAGGCTGACCACGCCCACATTTTATGACCTAGAAAAATCCAAATGAGTCGCATTCAATCCCACAAGGGTCTAGTTCATTTGGACTAATTTCCAAGTTTCTTGAATGTACATCCATGGCGTAAAAAATCCAAACGTGAATGTTAAACTTTCAAAAAAATGGGGTTCCGCCCACAATGGCCGACTTCCTGTAGGGTTTAGGGTGGGGTCATAATATGATTTTTTACTTGTCTTGACATGTTCTATGGTTCTACCAAATTTCATTTGTCTACGATGAAAAAGGTCTGTCATTGCCGTAATGTTTTTTGATTTTTGAGGTGGCGCTGTTGAGTCATTTTGAAACATTAATTTTTTTGCACATTAAAATAATTAATTTTTCACCAATCTTGAATTTTGGGTCCAATAAAATTGAGTTTTCGTTAACGTTCAGGGGGTCAAAAATGGATTTGAAGTCGCGACCAAAATAATAATAATAAGAAGAAGAAGAATAATAATAATGGAAACTGATTTTCGACCCATTTTTTTTCTCCTAAACCATAAACGCTACAGTCATGTGACTTTCTCACATTGTGCCCCATCACAAATAAGGCCCCTGTGAATTTTTTTCAGAAGTCCACAACAAATCACTTGTCTGCTACGAATTTTTGAAAATGAAATTTGAAGAGGGCGCTAGAGAGCCATTTTGTGAGATAAAGCCATGATTTGCATATCATTGTGTTCAGCTCACAAATGTGCATAAACGCTGTATTAGCGTTTTCCCAACAAAAAATGTGTGAAAGAGAAATATTTTATTGAAATAATGCAAAATTTGTGATTTTGTTTAAAATTCACCATGACCACACTCAAAGTCATATTCAAATATAATTGATGATCTTTAATCTCACATGGGTTTAGTGGGTTTTGGCCAAATTTGAAGTGTTTGTGATGAAAACTGTGCGAGGAGATGTCCCGAATGTGAGGGTGTGCGCTTTTGTCGTTCCCGGGTTTGATCCAATATGGCCGACTTCCTGTACATTTTAGGGCGGGGCCATAATATCATTTTTGTCATGTCCCGACATGTTCTATTTTTTGATGTGAGTCTCAGATTTTTCGGTCGACTTTTTTCCGAATCGGGCTCCCATAGGCCCAATGAAAATCAAAGTTTGAGGTGGCGCTATCGAGTCGTCTTTCGTTATTTTTTTTCGCGGTCTTCGGTGACAATTAGAGCTTGGCGAGTTCTAATTTTTGACACCACTCACTGGCATGTCGGGGCGTGTTAACCACTTGATTTTTGCCATTTTCCCCGTTTCGGACGCGGTTTTAATGAGTCCCTCGCCGGGACGTTGTCTCCGGCTCGGGCCTAATAATAATAATAATAATAATAATTACTATTATTATTATTATTTTAGTTTTTACAGCCACATTGTGACCATAAGAATCTTGAGACCTTAAAATGGCATTAACATCTGTCACAGGTCTACGGAGGAAAAATAGCCTTAATATGCACTGTCCCTGAGATAAAGAAAGACAGAAAAGCATTTATCGATTAACTGATTATTTAAGAAAGAAATGCTACTCCTTGTTCCAACCTCCTCCCTTCTTTACCTCTAAACAAACATATTTATCTAAATACTCTGTCTCTCTCCAATTTCATCCTGTTCTTTCAGCTCCGTCTTCTCTTTATCTTTATTTACACAGAGGAACCCAATGAAAGCATGAAAAAGAGAGCATGAGGGCTTTCTTTTTCATGGGCGCACAGTTTAAAATGCAATATAAACAGAAAAAAACAACCAAACTATACAAGTCTATATAAAACAGTAAAAACAGGAGCAGGTGTGTGTATAAAAGTTCATTACCTGATTTTTAAATCGTGTCACCAAAGTATCCAGTTTTGCTATTCCTTGGAGTGTATTCCATTTTTGTGAGGAAAAAACAGCTAAAAGCCCTTTTTCCCATCTCAGTTTTGGTGCGGCTAGTCCTTAGTCTTATCCAGTCATGCGATCTGGTATTAAACTTTCTAGTATCGGTATCAACGATTAACAAGCAGGTGAGGTATTCCAGCAGGAAGTAGTCCCTTAAAAATAATCATCTTCTATATTTCATCACATTTATTATACTGTTACATGCTGTTGTTTATGATCTTAAGTTTATCTATTCTGGACGCCATTTTGAGGACCCTTTCAGAACATTATATATTTTGTTTGAATCTTTAATTGGTACAAAAACAACTTTCTCAACCCCATTTAGTATTCACATCCTATTCAGTCCGTAAAAGTCTTAAAATTTTAGCTGTGTTTTTCCAAGCTACAGCAAAATTGCATTATTCTGGTTAAGTTCAAATTCAACTTTCGAGCAGTGAGCCTGAGGACACCACTCAGTCCATCTGAGCCACAGTGACCTGAGCCAGTGTCAGAGTTACATAAGACAAGTGCTGAACTCCTCCATTCTGAAAAAGCACCGCAAAAATATACCTCTAAAGTCTAGGAAAAAGTATGAATCTTTACAGACGTAGTGTTGAAATAAGTGCGGTTTTCACTTAGCCAGATTAGCTTCCTTAGGTCTTCAGTTAATTATATTTTAGTTAGTAACGTGTCTGCTCAGTTGATTTAAACATATTTTGGCACTGTCTTCCTACTTGGAGCAGTAGATCAACAGCGTCATCTGCTTTTCGACTTTTTCAGATCTGTATCCCAGGTGTGCGAAAGTTGGTGGGGCCCCTCATCCCGATTTACAGTCTGGTGGGCGTGTCTCATCTGTAAAACTATGCGTGGAATTCTTACTAAAAGTCTACGCAGAGACAAATCGCAGACTTCCACAAACTTCCACTTCCACAAACTCGAAAACCCTGTCAAAGTTCAGTTTTTGGACAGGACCGCTCACTTCTGTCCAGATGTCGTTTTTACAGATCAAAAGAGCGAGACCCATGAACACTCAACACTAGACTTGATAACACATTTTGAAGCACGTTATAACTTTACAGCTACTGCAATAAACGATAATATTGACCCAATAACAATAAAGCAGGATCATCCCAGTAATTAATTTTAAATCGACAGTCTCATTGAAAAGGCTTAAGCTGCGACAAATATTCAAAGAAGAAGAAGAAGTTAGTTAATTATTCTGCGCTCTACAGCTCAAATGTGATTGTATTGCAACAAAAATACCCCAAAAGGTGAATTAAACTGAACCTTTAATCTGGCATTTCAGGCTGATTTGTAACAGTTCCCTTTGTTCTCTTAACCGATTATATTCACTTTGATTTTTAAGACTTAAAGCCCTACGGCATCACATTTCGGGTGGTAAGAGCTTCACCTGCGATCCATCCAAACTAACCAGCCTTTGGGATGGAGGCGTACAATCTAATAGGACTAGAAATTGCAGCTAAGGTCTGTGGAGATGCAACCCCACGATCAGTAGTGATTTTTGATGAATTTTTAAAGCACTAAAACACCCATGATTAAATTAATGCTTTTATTTTAGTCTATTTTGATTGAAATGTCACGCAGTATTGTTTTAAGATTGCCAGATTATTTTAACTTTTAGATTATTGTACTGGAAAATGTGTCCTCTGCATTTGACCCATCCTTCAATGCCAATGGTATTATAATACAGTGGTCCCTCACTATATCACGGTTCACCTTTTGCTGTCTCGATGTTTCGCTGATTTTTTGGTGGAATTTTGCATGCTTTTTTTTTTTTTTTTTTTTTTTCTTTTCAGACCAATGTGTTCTGCATCCTGATTGGCTAAGGGACTGTAGACCATTGTCCACCAGTCTCCTCCGTGTCTCCTGTACAGTACAGAATGTGTTCAGCCAAATTTACATAAATGCTTGATCAAAGTGTGACTCTGAAGTGCTGTATGTTTGCACTCGGAAAAAGACACCTGGCCTTCAGCAGAAAAAGTCACTACAGTGGAGCCAGGACGAAAAGGAGCCATCAGAGGAACTGTGAAATATATGCCTGAGTCACTATTGATAATTTCTTATGTGTCCAACCTCGTAGGCTGATCAATAAAATTAAATTTGTTACAGTATTTATAAAAGCTATCATTTTTATTTACAGTATAGGAAAACGTTTCTATTTTTATTTTTAAAGCAAATGTTTGGGCCTGAAAATAGGTCTTAATTTTTTTAATACTGTACTTAAAAAAAAAAATCTACGAAGGTTTGAACTTTGAGAGTATTTAAACAAGAGAGAAATGTGAGAAAAGTGTATAAAGTGTGTGCTGAGGGGTTTTACAGCCTGAAAACAAAGCTTACTACTTTGCGGATTTCGCCTATTGCGGGTAAACGAGGGACCACTGTAAATGAATCTATATGTTATGTTTTAAATCGATTGTGGGATCTGGGCTGACTGTTAGAGACAAGATGGGATTTGAACCACAAACCTTCCAGGTACCGGCATAACCTTCTACTATATACTTTTGACAAACCTACTTCTACCAACTTTCCCGAAATCTGCGCATTCCTAAAAAAAAACGGCACCGAAACACATGGAATTGGGAGCTAAACAGACAAATTACATCAGATATCGCCCGATCCTAATCACGTCTCATTCTCGCCTTTTTCATTCCAACTTTAATTTCAATGTACAAACTTAAGAACTTTTATTTCCCAAACACTCGACGCGCTCATCGCCAGATAATGCACACTGATAATGTTCAACAGCTCTTTTTGTGAGGAGAGCGCACGCATTGACACACACTAATCACCGATTCGTGGGAGAAAGACAGAGAAAGAGAAAATGGAAGCAGCCTTGTGGAGTAGGTGTCATCCAATCACATTAGAATACATTAAACCGCAGGAGAGCAGCTCTTCTGAAATCACGAACTCTCCAATCACGAATCACTGCGACAAGTGGCTCTGTGATCAAAATCTTCAAATGGATCAGACAGAAACAGAAAAAAGGGAATTAATGCAGAAAATGAGCCGGAGATGAGGAGATGGAGGAATCGTTTTAAATGTTTTGGGGGGTTTTTTTGGGGAAACTTTTGGTCATTATTCTTTGGTCAATACTGCTTTTGTTATGTAGGCATGGTTTAGTTCTGGTTTAGTTCTGGTTTAGTCCTGATTTAGCCCTTGTTTATTTTTAGTCCCAGTTGTGTCACAGTTTTTATTCCTGAGCTCTCAAATCACTGTGACAAGTGGCTCTATGATCAAAATTGTCAAATGGATCAAACAGAAAAGGGGAATTATTATAGAAAATGACTTGGAAATGAGGAGATGGTGGATGTGTTTTTAAAAGTTTTGTCGTGGTTTAGTCTTTGTCATGTTTAGACTTGTTTCGTTCCATTTGAATTACTCCTTTGGACTCATTTGCAACTTTCAAAACTGTAGGTGAGTGTTCGAGTCTCCCTGGTCATTGTGATTTGTAATAAACTCCTTGTGCGTAACCTCGGCTCAGACTGTACCCCCCTCTCTCCCTCTTTCCATCTTTTAAAACAGGAAGTGCTCTACTGTGCTTTTAAACTGCATATACCTTCACTAGAATCATTTGGATAATTTCAATCCAGGAACTTGACATCACGAGGTGGAACAGAGCATTTTGAGCTTTGGAGATGTATACAGACTAATAATAAAGGATTAGTAAAAACATGTGTGAATGAAACGAAACACAATTCCTGGTGTGTAACAATATTATAACGTGGCTTAAGCTCATAAGAGTCAATGTTGCATAATATAGGACCTTCAGTGACACATGAACACATATTCTGGGGTGTGCAGTGTCAAAGGCAGAGACACAACAGCAGAAGAGACACGCTCTGACTTTCACACCACAACGACACCGCTCCCTCGCTGGAGTCACAGCTGGACCGGTCCCGTCTGAGTGAGGTGTAAGCCATCCAGACTGTCTCCTGCCTTTTCATGGATATTCTATGGACTAAAACTTCAACGACACCTAGTTTTGTCCTGGTTAAGCCCTGTTCATTCATTATCCTGGTTTAGTTCTTTTTTGGCCTTGATTTGGCTTTGGTTTAGCCCTGGATTGGCTCTGGTTTAGTCCGGATTTAGTGCATGAAAAGTTCCGGATGGTGCAGGTTCAGTTTTAGTTTAAGTAGCATTATACACACAATGTATCTGAGTAACACTGACCTTTGTATTTTCAAATTACATAGTGCAAAAAGGTCACGCTCATTTCAAAATAATGGGACAACTAACCAAATATAAAAAAAATGAACCATTTCCTGACCCCAAAACATAATGTGAATGTAAAATGATTTGGTGAGTCATGAGATTTCCCGACAGAGTTTACGTCACACTTCACCTCCAAACCATTTCATCCAGAGCAAACAGTGTCTGCAAATCTAATGTTCAAGCCGTAGAGATTTATATCGAGTTTGGATGGACAGAAACAGATTAAAACAGAGACGGCTGAGGTCAGAGAGAGGAGAAACATCACATTATAACAGTATTACAGGTCTATGCTGCCACTCCAAGTTACAGGTCAGGTCTGTGGAGAGGTGACCCTGCTCACAGTGAGAATGCATGTTTTTCTATATATTTTGAGCCTTTAATCGGATGTATGCAAGATAAATATGTTTAATACTGGGAAATGTTCCAGGTAAAGACAAAACATCTCCATGGAAACAAGCATGTGACAGACCCTTTACAAAAAAGTTACATATACAAAAGTTACACATATAAAAGTTACACTCTCTCCCCCCTCTCTCTCTTTTTCCCCTCTCCTTCCTTCTCTCTCTCTTTTTCCTCTCATTCTCTGTCTCTCTTCCCTCTCTCTCTCCCTCCCTCTCTTTCCCTCTCTCCCTCTCTCTCTCTGTCCCTCTTCTCTCTCTCTCTCTCTCTCTCCCTCTCTTTCTCCCTCTCTCCCTGCCCCTCTTTTCTCTCTCTCCTTCTCTCCCTCTCTCTGTCCCTCTTTTCTCTCTCTCTCCCTCTCTCTCTCTCTCCCTCTTTTTGCTCTCTCTCCCTCTCTCTCCTTCTCTCTCTCTCTGTCCCTCTTTTCTCTCTCCCTCTCACCTTCTCTTTCTCTCTCTCTCTGTCCCTCTTCTCTCTCTCCCCCTCCCTCTTTCACTCTCTCCTTCTCCCTCTCCCTGTCCCTCTTTTCTCTCTCACACCCTCTCTCCTTCTCTCCCTCTCTCTCGGTCCCTCTTTTCTCTCTCTCTCTGTCCCTCTTTTCTCTCCCTCCTTCTCTCTGTCTCCCTCTCTCTCTGTCCCTCTTTTCTCTCTCTCTCTCCTTCTCTCCCTCTCTCCTTCTCCCTCTCTCTCTGTCCCTCTTTTCTCTCCCTCCTTCTCTCTCTCTCCCTCTCTCTCTGTCCCTCTTTTCTCTATTGTCAGCTCATTTTCTGTCATTATAAAAGTGTAAGATGATCGCTGGGGTCTGGTGAAGCCGCGTGGATCAGCTGCTTTTCGCGCTGACACAGTGTTTCCTGCCTGTTTCCTGTGTACTCACTTCTACAAGACTTTACAATGTCCCCGAGTTCAGACGAGCGTGACTGACAGGTGGACCAGCCAATCAGGAACGAGCATGAACCGTTCATATCAGAACAAACATGACCACTGAGGAGTCAAACAGAAATGCAAATATCAAGAGCCTGACAAAGATGACGGGTTTTTGCAGCCATCAATGAGCGAAGCATCGAACGCTGTTGATCTGAGCTCAGTGTTTAGACGCTGCAGTTTATCCGGTAGTTCCATATTTTCTTTTTCTCTTTTTATATTGGTTTAATGCATCTCTGTAGTTGTTTTGCACTGATGCACATGGGGAATTTTTCTAATAACACTGGCTTTTTGACATTCAATCACGAGCTATAGACCTCTCTCTCCTCCTCCTCTTCTTCTCTCTCTCTCTTTTTTCCTCTAGCCCTGTCTCTTTCTCCCTCTCGCTCCCTATCGCCCTCTCTCTCCCTCTTTCCTTCTTTCCCCGCCCCCGTCTCTCTCTCTTTCGTCTTCTAACCCTGTCTCCTTCTTCCTCTTGCTCCCTATCTCCCTCTCTTTCCCTCTCTTCTCCTCCCTTCCCTGCCCCGTCTCTCTCTCTCTCTTTCCTCCTCTACCCCTGTCTCCATCTTTCCCCTTCTCGCTCCCTACCTTCCTCTCTCTCCCCGTCCACATCTCTCTCTCTCTTTTTCTTTCCTCCTCTAGCCCTGTCTCCATCTTTCTCTCTCTTGCTCCCTACCTCCGTCTCTCTCCCTCTCTTCTTCTCTCCCTGCCCCGTCTCTCTCTCTCTTTCCTCCTCTACTCCTGTCTCCATCTTTCTCCCTCTCGCTCCCTACCTTCCTCTCTCTCCCCATCCACATCTCTCTCTCTTTCATCCTGTAGCCCTATCTCCTTCTCTCTCTCGCTCCCTACCTCCCTCTCGCTCCCTCTCTTCTTCTTTCCCTGCCCCTGTCTCTCTCTTTCCTCCTCTACCCCTGTCTCCATCTTTCTCCCTCTCGCTCCCCACCTCCCTCTCTCTCCCTCCCCCACCCTACCCTCTCCTCCTCCTCATTCTCTCTGTCCCTCCCTCTCTCGTGTCTCTTCCTCTGTCTCTCTATCTTTCTTTCCTTCCTTCTCTCTCTCCTCCTCTCCCTCTCTCTTCTCTGGCTCTGTGTATTGGACAGTAGCAGTAATTAAATCCACAGTCTGTTTGAGAGAGCTCCATCTGTGAAGCAAGAGTGGCTCATTTTAACTAAACTCCAGGCTGAATCCAATCAGCAGACCGGGACGCCTCTCTCTCCTTCTCCCTGCCTCCCCCCTCTTCTCTCTCTCTCTCTCTCTCTCTCTCTCTTTCTTTTCTGTCCTCCCTGTCCCCTCTCCTTTACACCTCTCCCATCTCTCCCTCTGCTCTTTCTGCCCCTCTTCATTCTCTTTCTCCTCCTTCACCTTCTCTTCATCTATCTTCCTCTTTCTCTCCTCCTTCTCTCCTCCTTTTTCTCTCCCCATTCTCTTTCTCCTCTTTCCCCTTTTCCTCTCTCTCTCCTACATCCCCTCTTTCTTTCCCATCTCCCCCATTCCTGCTCTACCCCTCTATCCCCTCTTTTCTCTTTTCCCTCTTGCCTCTCATTTTCTCTCTTCTCCACCTCATCCTCACTACCTCTCTCTTTCTCTCCGTTTCTCCCTGCTCCTTCTCTCTCGGTCTCTCTATGCTCCAGTCTCTTCCCCTCTCTTCTTCTCTTTCTCTCCTTCATTCTCTCTCCCTCTGTTCTCCATTCCCCTAATTTTTCCCACTCCATCTTTTCTCCACTCTTTCCTCTCTCTTTCTCTCCTCTCTCCATCTCTCTTTCTCTCCACTCCCCCCCTCTCTCTTTCTCTCCTCTCTCTTACTCTGGTCTCTTACTTCTCTCTCTCTCTCTCTCTCTCTCTCCACTCTTCCCTCTCTCCTCTCTCCACCTCTCTATCTCTGGTCTTTTACTTATCTCCCTCTCTCTCTCTCTCTCCACTCTTCCTTCTCTCCACCTCTCTCTTGCTCTGGTCTCTTCCTTCTCTTGCTCTCTCTCTCTCACTCCTTTCTCGGTCTCTCCGTCCCTCTTCCCTCTCTCTTTTTCTCCTTTCTACATCTCTCTTCCCTTTCTCCTCTCTCTCTCTCTCTCTCTCTTTCTTACTCTCCACTCCTTCCTCTCTCCTTTCTCGGTCTCTCCATCCCTCTTCCCTCTCTCTTTCTCTCCTCTCTCCATCTCTCTCTGTCCCTCTTCCCTCTCTCTTTCTCTCCTCTCTCCGTCCCCCTTTCCTCTCTCGCTCTTTCTCTCTGTCTCGACTCTTCTCTCCTCTCTCCATCTCTCTCTGTCCCTCTCTCGCTCTTTCTCTCTGTCTCCACTCTTCTCTCCTCCTCTCCATCTTTCTCCGTCCCTCTTCCCTCTCTTGCTCTCTCCCTCTCCACTTTCCCTCTCTTTCTCTCCTCTCTCCATCTCTCTCTGTCCCTCTTCCCTCTCTCGCTCCAGGTAAAAACTCCAGGTTCATTTAAATGCTAATTACACGTTTAGCGTCGTCATGGGGATCCTCTCTCTAATAAACCACAGTCTTGGATGTTTTTTTTTTACAGCTCCAGCAAAAATGTGCAATTCCACTGATTTCTGCAAACCAAAAATTAAAGGCACACAGTAAAATGACACACAGTGGAACAATAAATCTGCTCCATCCGTGTCACTCCCCTTTAAGAGTTATTTTTGGAGTTTCTGTCTCGGGGCGTTTTAGGAACAACATCTTTATTCTAATGTGTGTTTTTCTTTTTTTTTTTTGGTTTATCTAAATTTCAGACATGCCGTTCTCTTGTTCTATACAATTTAAAAATCACTCAGCAGATCCAAAGATTTGATCATTCACACGTTTTGAGTAACCCTTTATTACACTCTGTTCCACCTTGTGATGTCATGAAGCTGTAGTTTTCAAGTTAACAGTTATCTTTTACATTTTGTTCAGTGGAGACTGGTAATTCCAGATCTGAAATGATCCAAATGATTCTAGTGAAGGTGTATGAAGTTTAAAAACACAGTGGAGCACTTCCTGTATTACCATATGACATCACAAAGTGGTACAGAGTGTTTTCCGTTTGAGAGAAGAATTCAGCCTAAATATGCAGAAGTTGTGTGTTAAACATGTGAATGAAACAAAACACAACTCCAGGTCTGTTGGTGATGAGGAAATAAAATAACATAGATCAGAAAATAACATAATATGTGTCCTTTAATGAATAACTTCTGAAACAACACTATATATACTATAAACCTGTAGCTCAAAGAAAAAAGTCTATTGTGAAGCTCGCTGAAGGAGCTGAAGGAGCTGAAGGAGCTGAAGGAACTGAAGGAGCTGAAGGAACTGAAGGAGCTGAAGGAGCTGGATGAAGGTTTCATTTTAGGCTCAGGATGTCCAGTGATGCTGAAACAGGACCACTCTTGAGAAGGTTTGTCGTGGGCCTGTCTACAGCAACAGACAACTGCTATTTTGTTCTTTATGTCTGATCTTGTTTGTAAAAAAATTTCACAAAGTCAGTGCTGTCTGCCTTAAGGACACGAGCAGCAGGCGCCGCAGGAGACACAATGACTCCATGTTCTCAAATATCACTGTGGGATGTTTCTTACTGGAGGATCAGCTGAGAGAAGCAGTGAGATCTCACCTCTGTCGTTTAGTTTAGGGAGAACAGGTCCCTCTGAGGCACTCTGTGGACCTGTGTTCTGCTTCTCCAGATATTCTCTAGTTCAGCATATTTTCTTTAATCCAGGGAAAATCAGATCAGAGAGCCATTTCATGTAAGACAGAACTAAAATGTGAGTTAAACTAAAGGGTGTCTGTATCGACACAGTCATTTAGTGCACAGCGGTCAAATAAAGCACTCTCAGCTGTGGTCTGTGTAATAATCCTCCTTTCTGCCCTCGAGCAGAGGTCTGCAACCTCTCTCTAAAGAGCCATATGTGGCTCTTTAAAGCCTCCAGCGGCTCTTTGCACTTTGAGAAAAAAAAAGGGGGGACTTTATTTATGAAGCTTGTATGTGACAGTGTTCGTAGCAAACCCGACTGTTCATTCTATTAAAATTCTTTTTTATTTATTTATATTTTTTTGCTATTCATCTGAGCAAAAATATTGATCATCTTGTGGAGTAGATATTACAAATAAAATGCACCAGAACGTTGTAAATTACATATAACTTGCTCCTTCAGACTCCCTAAAAACATGTCAAATAAGTCCACAAAGTTCACAGAAATGCAAAATGTTTTATATTCTCTATAATGTTTTAATAGCTGGAAACAGTTGACCTGCTTCTTTTAAATTAACTCTCACTTTGTCTCGTTACTTGTAAAAAACGTTTGGCTCTTTCAGACGTTCATTTGGATTGAAATGGCTCTTGTGGCTCTTTTGCTGTTAAAGGTGCAGACCTCGGCCCTGGAGGACGCTGGGCTGGAGGTGTCAATATCAATGTGCAGGTTAAAATCCCCAACAATGAAAAGTTTCTCTAGTTTTATTATAGGTGATAAAAACTCATTAAAATATTTTAAAAAGCACCAACGGGGCCTCAGGGATGATACATCATGAAGCAATAAAATGTGTCAGAAGAGCTAACTTTCATCATCTGTTCAAAGGAGGAGAAAGGCTCAGTGTCAGTCATTCTGCACATGTGTCTGTCCCGGGACACAGCAGTCAGGCCTCCGCTGCATCGACAGGGCGGGGCTTTCCAACCTTTGACACATCTCCGTAATGAATAGAAAGTCCAAGTTTTTTCCCAGTAAAGAAATAGTTAAGAATAAAGGATTTACAGGGTGCCCCAAAAGTCAATGATACTTTTAAATCTTCAATAGCTCCTTTAATTCTTAAATTATACTCACCAAATTTTAGCAGTAGATAAACTGAACCTTCTGAGATTTTTGGCAATATATACGGTTATAATTGTTCACTTACACTTGAACTCATCACTACTTAAACTAGAGGAAGTAAAAATGACCTAATTTTAAAAAATGTTAAGTGTCCACTATTTTTTGTTTGGCACTGAATAGCCCGATCCAACACACTCCTCATAACATTTAAAGCATTTCTGGACTTATGGCTCTTAGTTGATCCTCAATATGACGTTTTAAGTCGTTTATTGTCTGAGGTTTATTCACAAACACCTTTTCTTTAAGATTATGCCCCACAGGAAGAAATGGGGACTAGTCAGTTCTCAGGAGATCACATACTGCCCCCTGTCTTTGAAAAACACTTATTATTCCTTTAATGGCATTGACACTTGGGGCATCTCTGGTATTAAAATGTCGACGGTAACACCACTGGGTTTCTGAATTTGACCCATGTGACTCAAAGTACCACTGTACAATGAGGGTTCGTTCCTCGGTGATATATTTGCTCATATTAATGTCGGCAGGGTAGCTCTAAATGCTCTAAAAAAATTTAATAAAAATATTTAGAAACAAAATAATTTTTTTCAACTGTCTGGTGTAAACATGGTATATTAGGAAGATACTGAGGGTCGTTGATTTTTGGTCCTGCAGCTCCAGTTTGTGAAGATGCATCGATGGAGGACTTCATCTGGGGACGTCCTGTAGCTCCGGTTCTGACGGGTGAAGCCGGCTCACCTCATGGCTGTTCTAGTCCGAGCTCTGCAGCCTCTCCTCCATCGTGCCCTCTTCTTTGGATTACTCGGAGCAGAATTCCAGGGAGGTCAGTGGGCACTCACACACGGTGGGGGAAGTTTGTTGATAGCTGTCCCAGTCGTTGGATGGGCTTTACATTGACTCTCTGATGTTTGAGAGAGCTCCACGGTCAGAGGTCAGGACGGCACAGGCACAGGGCACGAGGGCTGATATGACTGTGTAAGTTATTAGAAACACAGCAGAAAATCAATTAAGTATCAGCAGCCTGACCACACACAGACACCACCTGGCTCCATCTTGCTCCATCTCGATCCAGATGTTATTGATTTTCCTTCAATATTCCACAGAATGGCCGTAGCCTTATCTCCATATTCTACAAGTTACAGGTTTGGTGGTGAGGCAAGTGTCAGGACCTGAGAGAATAACTCGTCATGGACTTTGGAAGAGTTGGAGAATCAACTTTATAACTGAAACTTTGAGAGTTAAGAGCCTAACTGACACAAGGCTTTGGAAAGTGCTGCTCCTTTTCTGAACTTTTATAGTGTTAAACCTACTTCATCCATAGTAAAGTAAACGGCCAAGGCACTTTAATAAAGTTGGGCATCCATGACATTTACAATCTTTAACTCTCTCTTTCTCTCCTCTCTTCCTATTCTCCCTCTCTCTCTCTGTCTCTCTCCACTCTTCCCTCTCTCTTTCTCTCCTCTATCCATCTCTGTTCCCTCTCTTTCCCTCTCTCGCTCCCTCCACTCTTTCCTCTCTCTCTGTGTCTCTCCACTCTTCCCTCTCTCTTTCTCTCCTCTATCCATCTCTGTTCTCTCTCTCTCGCTCCCTCCACTCTTTCCTCTCTCTCTCGCTCTCTCTCTCCACTCTTCCCTCTCTCTTTCTCTCCTCTCTACACTCTCTTCTCCTTCTTTCTCTCTCCACTCTTTCCTCTCTATTTCTCTCTCTCTGTCTCTCTCACTCTCTCTCTTTCTCACCTTCTCTCTTCCTTCTCACTCTCATTTTCTCTCCTCTCCCTTCAGCTGTCCTCGTGCTTTCTCTCTTTCTTTCCATTTCTCTCTCTTTCTTCTACCCCCTCCTCCCTCTCCTCTTTACACTCTACCTCTCTCTCCCTGTCCCACTCTCCTCTGTGCTTCATTCATCTAATCCCTCCCTCCTCTCTCTCCAGACTCTTTCTTCTCTCTCTCTCTCTCTCTCTCTCACTCTCCACTCTTCCCTCTCTCTTTCTCTCCTCTCTACACTCTCTTCTCCCTCTTTCTCTCTCTCCTCCCTCTCTCTCTCCACTCTTTCCTCTCTATTTTTCTCTCTCTCTCTCTCTTTCTCACCTTCTCTCTTCCTCTTCCTTCTCACTCTCATTTTCTCTCCTCTCCCTTTGGCTGTCCTCTTGCTTTCTCTCTTTCTTTCCATTTCTCTCTCTTTCTTCTACCCCCTCCTCCCTCTCCTCTTTACACTCTACCTCTCTCTCCCTGTCCCACTCTCCTCTGTGCTTCATTCATCTAATCCCTCCCTCCCCTCTCTCTGCTCTTTTTCTCTCCCTCTCTCAGACTCTTTCTTCTCTCTTCTCCTCACTCTTTCACCTCCCCTTCTTTTGCTCCCCTGCCCCTCTCTTCCCTCTCTCCCTCCCAGTCACCTTGCCTCTCTCTCTCTCTGCCTCCCTCCCCAGCCTCCTTCTCTCTTTCCCTCCCTTCCTCCGCCTTTTTCTCTCCAGGTGACCCTTGTTCGGTCCTCTGGGGTTGCCTTTATTGCCTTCAAAGGAGTCTGGCCCATTCACACACACAGAGGTCAGGTTAGCCGCGCGGGGACTAGCGCTTATTGCTAACATTATTGAGTGTTCTGACATGCACTTGAAGGTAATATCTACTCCGGACCACGTTTAGTCTTTGTTTAGAACGTCAGGTGTTGTTAGCGTTAGCCTCGCTGGTGTTTCTTATCACCACCATAAAAAGTTCCTATTTGCGTAACGCCAATAAAACGGGAAGTCATCTGAGGTCACGCGATCGTAAGAGAAACACGCATCGTCACGGTAACTAAAGCGGAATTTCACTGTCTGTTTCCTGGGTTTAAGGTACATAACGTTTTACTGTCAAACATACATCAATAAATCAAAATTTCAACAACTTTCAGTAGGTTAAAGCACCACTGCGTAACTTTCCGTCGCCCGATCATGTTGCCCGTGGCGATAGAAGGCTTATGTCATACTGTGGAACATTGTAGCTGAAGGAACAGTATTTCCATGGAAACAGGGAAAGGAGGAAAATGCTCTGCTCCAGGTCATGTAATTCTAGGCTTTTCACAGCAATAAAATCCTCCAAACGTGCTTTAATTTTAGCCCTTCTTTGGTTGAAAAGTTACACAGTGGGGCTTTAATAAGTCCACATTATTGTAATATGGTTAAACACTCATAAAAGCTGATTCGTGCATGATTGACTACAAACTAAAGATTCTAGATCAATAAAGTATCTATTCATCCCAACAGAGCCCTCCTCTCTCTCTCTCTCACTCCTTTCTCTCTTCTTTTTCTCTCGCTCTTTCCTTTTGTCGCTCTCTCTCTCTCTACCTCTTCTCCCTCTCTCTTTTGTCTCTCTCCATTCTTTTCTCTCCTCTCTTAATCCTCCCTTCCCTCCCCTTCTCCCTCTATTTCTCTCACTCCTCTTCCTCACTCCTCACTCCACTCTCTCTCCACCTCTCCCGCTTTCCCTCAACCTCTCCATCCCGTCTTTTCATGCTCTTTCTCTCCTCCCTTTTCTCTCTGTACTCCGTCTCCTCTCTTTCACGCCATCTCTCTTCTCTTTCATGTTTCTTTTTCTCTCTCCCTCCCCCCTCTCTTCTCTCTAAACAAAGTGACTCTTGTCTATGTGAGCTGTTTACATCACGCACATTTGCACATTTTACTCAGTTTTCACATAACTCACCCTCCTCTCCCATCCCCCTCTCTCCTCTCCCCCTCCTCTCTTCTTTCTTCCTCCACTCCTCTCCCCCTTCTTCCTCCTTTCTCTCTTTCCACTCCTCTCCCTTACTGTCCTCTCCCCCTCTCCTCTGTCCTTTCCCCATCCTCTCTTCTCCTCTCCTCTCCCTCTCTCTCTTCTCCGTCTCTTTACTGCTCCTCCCTCTCTCTCTTCTCCTCCCCTCTCTCTCCTCTCTTCTTCTCCTCCTCTCCCCCTTTCCCCTTTCTTACTCCTCTCCGTCTCTCATCTCCTTTACCCCTCTCTCCTCTCCTACTCTCCTTTCTTCTTTACTCTTCGCTTCTCTCCTCTCTTTTCTCCTTCCCCTCTCTCTTCTCTTCTTCCCCTCCTCTCCTCTCTTCTACATCTTCTCTTCTCTCCTCTCTTCTCTACCACTCTTCCTCTCCCTCTCTTCCCGCTATTCTCTTCTCTCCTCCTCTCCTGTTCCCTTCTTCCTCTTCCACCTCTCCCCCCTCTCTCTCTTTCTTCCCCCCATCTCTTCTCTCCCCCCTCTCCTTTCCCAATTCTTCCTCTCCCTCTCTGTCTCTCTCTCCCCCCTCTCTCTCTTTACCCTTTCCCTCCTCCTCTCCCCTCTTTCTTTTCACCCTCTCCTCTCTTCTCTTCTCTCCTCTCCTCTCCCCCTTCTTCCTCCTCTCTCCCCTCTCCTCTTTTACCCCTCCCTCTTCTCTCCTCTCCCCCTTCTTCTTCTTCACCCTCTCTTTTCTCCCCTCTTCTCTCTCTCTACTCTCCCCTTCTTCCTCCTCCCCCCTCTCTCTTTTCACCCCCTCCTCTCTTCCCTCTCTTATCCTTTTGTTTTGGCTCATTGTCTCTGCATTACTGGGTCAGGACCTCCATGTTGGCCCACACTCGCTCTGACTAAAGCCCGTCTCTGATGCTCCGCTCTGGGCTTGGGGTTCGGGCGACTCTGGGGCTCATCGTTATTTTTACAAAGTGGCGTTTCACTAGAGCAGAATATGACCTAAGTAAGTAAGAGTTTATTTATAGACCCAAAGTGCTTTACAGTCCATTTGTAACTGAGAAAGATTCAAAAATCAGTCAACCATGAGTCTGTGTAAATAAAAGTGTCTTGAGCTAAACCAGTATTTGTGACCATGTCAAATATAGCACGAGAAAAATCACAAACGTAGAGAAAAAAAATCTGCTGAATGGGATATCATCTTCCAAATACTGATTCAGAGATGTCCTGGTATCTGGTATCGGTTGATATCGGGTATCGGCACGTACTTAAAACCATAGTATCAGATTTGACATCGGAACAGAAACAGCTGGATCACTGCATCCATGATACTGCTGATATACAAGGACTTTACTTTTTATTCAATACAGATGCTTAAAGGTGCACTGTGGAACTTTTCCGGTAAGGTCTGCCACCTGTCTGTCCCCTCGTTCTTTATCCTCTCTCTCTCGCTCTCTCTCTCTCTCTCTTCTCTCTGTTCCCTCTCTCTTATCCTCTCCGTCTCTCTCTTCTCTCTGTCCCGCCTCTCTCTCCATCCTCTCCATCTCTCTCTTCTCTCTGTCCCCTCTCTCTACACCCTCTTCCTCTCTCTCTTCTCTCTCTACCCCTCTCTCTCTTCTCTCTCTACCCCTCTCTCTCTTCTCTCTCTACCCCTCTTTCTCTCTTCTTCTTTCTCTCTTCTCTCTGTCCCCTCTTTCTCTCACCTCTTCCTCTCTCTCCTCTCTCTGCCCCCTCTTTCGCTCTCCTCTTCTCTCCTCTCCTCTCTCTGCCCTCTCTTTCTCTCTCCTCTTCCTCTCTCTTCTCTCTCTGCCCCCTCTCTTTCTCTCTCCTCCTCTCTCTCTCTCTCTCTCTGCCCCTCTGTCTCTTCTCTCTCTGCCCCCTCTTTCTCTCACCTCTCCCTCTCTCTCCTCTCTCTGCCCCCTTTTTCTCTCTCCCTCCCTTTCTCTTCTCTCTCTGCCCCCTCTTCTCCTCTCCTCTTCTCTCTTTCCTCTGTCTGCCCCCTCTTTCTCTCTCCTCCTCCTCTCTCTTCTCTCTCTGCCCCCTCTTTCACTCTCCTCTTCTCCCTCTCCTCTCTCTGTCCCCTCTTTCTTCTCTCTCCGCCCCCTCTTTCTCTCTCCTCCTCCTCTCTCTCGTCTGTCTGTCCCCTCCCTCTCTCTCTCTCTCACTTGGCCAGTTGTTACTGTGAAATTTCAAGTACTGTTTTATTAGAAGCTGAGGACCTAGTGGAAAAGTAAACTGTAAAAAGCTCTCTCTAGGTTCTTAAGTCCACACCTAATATCTGTGCCTCGTAAACCTGCTTATTGTCTAAACTTTATCAGGCGTCAGCATCCGGTTTCCATAGCAACCATCAGCTCATCTCGTCACAATTAACCTTTCGCCTGCAGCTGTGACAAACACACGAATCAGAGTCGTTTTATCTGTCTGCACCGCCGCTGTCTGCTTAGCGGCACGTCAAATATGATAATACGCAAGTACAAGTACAAAGTAGTCAAGTGAAGAGTAAAAAGTATTTGGGGAAAGTACCACTCAAGTACAAGTAACTGGGCATATTCCTCAGTATTCCTCTCTTACCTATGTATTTCTGAGCATCCTAATTGTTCACCACGATGAGTTTATAAGCACTTTTCACAACTCTTAAAGACCGGAGCAGAGTTTTGCAGTCACGGCAAAGCTAAAAACAGCTAGCATGCTAACAACAGCTAGCATGCTAACAACAGCTAGCATGCTAACGTGCACTTCCTCATTATGAAACAATAAAACGGCCTGTAATTACATGTGGACAGTACACACTTGACTTATTCTGACCTCAATGCTGCTTATCTGTACTGGGGCAAGAGAAAAATTACTCGAGCGCATGGGGAAAATTTTTACAGCATCGATACAGAAATGAGGGAGTGATGCAACAAACACAAATGTTCAAATCATTTCATATTGTCAACGGAAAACTTTTGTCACTGGGAAGACTTTTACTCACATAAGACGACTGTTACGCTGGTCCATAGTTTCTCAATTAAGGGTCAAGGTTTATCTGATAAGTTAGATTTTATTGAGAGTTTCTCCAGTAAATGTAACTAAGTACCACACCCTTCTGGACACGGCTTTATCTCTGATCTTTCATGGCTCTGTACAGGAATAATGCCATTTATTATTATGTCCTCGATGACACAATGTGAGAACAGAGCTCTTATCAGCTGCTTTTGTGTCTCTGTGCCAACAACAGGGTTAGAACTGTGCAGTAAAACACCAGTGTCACTCATGAGGGCCGCCTCGAAAACGCTATTTTACTTTACAGGTCCAGGTCCTGGGCCAGAAATGAGTTAAATGCTGGGTTTAAGATGACATCACAACATTCTATAGGCCAATAATATTTAATACAGATGGGGGCAGATGAGATTAATATTGTCAAAATCCAGATTTCTGTTGTAATACAAGAGGTTTTTGCATCCAGTCACTGATAGAAATGACGAGGTTCAACATTTGTGATATTTCAATACCAAGGAATAGACTCAATACTGATTCGAGTGTGATTTTTAACATAAAATCATAGTACTTTCTCTTATATTTCCATGTGGCCTTATACTGTGTAATCCCTCAGTCGTCCAGTAGGTTCATAGTGGTCCATGGGCGCTATTAGTTTGTCTTATACTTGTTCTGATACAGCTCTTCTAAAGCTATTTTTATTAAGCAGGAAAGTCCCGTGAATGGGATTATCTCAGTACTGATACTTGTTCAAATGAGTATCAAGTTTTGATACAAGTTTTAGCTTCAATTAGTGTCTGATTTTTGATACTTTTGGCAATAATGCAGAATTCCTCTTGATATTTATCTTCATAACTATGTGTTGAACAAATCCGAGTTTTGGTTGTAATTCCAGACGTAAGAGCAGTGATGGCATTAGTTTACTCTGCTGCACGCTCAGGGAGAGTGGTCGTAAAGAGGCGCGAGATTACAACATTAAATCATTATGTACAAGAAGGAATGCACCAAGCCAAACAGCCAATTTGACTATTTAGATTAGACGGGTAAAAGAGAGAGAGACAGAGGGAGGATGGGGAGGGGGGCAGAGAGAGAGAGAGGGAGAGAAGGAGGAGGAGGAGAGAGAGAGGATGGGGAGGGGGTCAGACAGAAAGGGGGAGAGAGAAGGAGGAGAGAGAGAGAGAGAGAGAGGATGGGGAGAGGGTCAGACAGAAAGGGGGAGAGAAGGAGGAGAGAGAGGGGGTGGCTAGAGGATGGGGAGGGGGGCAGAAAGAGAGAGGGAGAGAAAGAGGAGGAGAGAAAGACAGAGAGAGAGAATGGGAGGGGAGCAGAAAGAGAGAGACAGAGAAGGAGGAGAGGAGAGAGAGAGAGAGAATGGGAAGGGGAGCAGTAAGAGAGAGAGAAGGAGGAGGAGAGAGAGAGAGAGGATGGGGAGGGGGTCAGACAGAAAGGGGAGAGAAGGAGGAGAGAGAGGGTGGCTAGAGAGGATTGGGAGGGGGGCAGAAAGAGAGAGAGAGAGGGAGAGAGGAGGAGGAGGAGGAGGAGAGAGAGAGATAAATGGGAGGGGGCAAAAAGAGAAAGGGAGAGAAGAGGAGGTAGAGGAGAGAAAGAGAGAGAGAGAGAGGATGGGGAGGGGTCAGACAGAAAGGGGAGAGAGAGGAGGGAGGAGAAAGAGAGAGGATGGCTAGAGGATGGGGAGGGGGCAGAGAAGAGAGAGGGAGAGAACGAGGAGAGAGAGAGAAAGAGAGAAAGGGAGAGAGAGAGAGGGAGAGGGTGGGAGGCAGAAGGAGAGGGGGAAAGAAGGAGGAGGAGAGAGTGAGAGGATGGGGAGGGAAGAAGGAGAGAAAGAGGAGGAGAGAAAAGAGAGAAAAGCGAGGAGGGAGGAGAGTGGGAGAGAGAGAGAGGAGGGAAAGAGAGAGAGAGAGGATGGTGAGGGGGTAGAATGAGAGAGCAGAGAGAGAGAAAGAGAGAGAGAAGAGAGGGAGTGAGGAGAGAGAGAGGGAAAGAGGGGGAGAGAGGGGGCAGAGAGAGGGGGGAGAGATAGAGCAGAAGACAGAGAGAGAGGGAGGGAGGGGGAGGAGAGGAGGAGAGAGAGAGATAGGATGGATGGGAGGGGGTCAGACACAAAGGGGGAGAGAAGGAGGAGAAAGAGAAGGGGGTGGCTAGAGGATGAGGAGGGGGCAGAAAGAGGGAGGGGAGAGAACGAGGAGGAGAGAGAGAAAGAGAAAGGGAGAGAGAGAGGGGGGGGGGTGGGGGCAGAAGGAGAGGGGGAAAGAAGGAGGAGGAGAGAGTGAGGATGGGGAGGGAAGTGGGAGAGAAAGAGGAGGAGAGCAAGAGAAGGAGAGGAGGGAGGAGAGTGGGAGAGAGAGAGAGGAGGGAAAGGAGAGAGAGAGGATGGTGAGGGGGCAGAATGAGAGAGCGGGAGAGAGAAAAAGAGAGAGAGAGAGAGGGGAGGGAGGAGAGAGAGGGAAAGAGGGGGGGAGAGAGGAGTCAGAGAGAGAGGGGGAGAGATAGAGCAGAAGACAGAGAGAGAGAGAGGGAGCTGAAGATAGAGGGACAGGGACAGAGAGAGAGAAAGGGAGGGGGGAGAAAGAGAAGTTGTGCACTGAAGACAAACTAAGAATGACACACGGCCACACAGAAACTGGGGCAATGCATAAACAAATATCAGCTACATTTTTTTTATATCAGATACAACAATCTGTCCTGTCTACAAACACTTATGATGGATGAGATGAACAAAGGCACAGAGGAGTGAAAGGGACGAAAAGTTTGAAAGTGTACGGACAGTTTTATCCAAATGGGACCAAAAAGGGACGCTCAAAATATCTCAGAGTCACATCAAGACCCACCACCATCTGACCTTCTCCTCTGTGTCCTCTGCCCCATTTGACCCTCTCTTTTGTCCCTCTGCTCCATCTGACCTTCTTCTCTGCATCCTCTGTTCCCTCTGACCCTCTCCTGTGGTCCACCAAACCCTCCTCTGCATCTTTTGTTTCGTCTGACCCTCTCCTCTGCATCCTCTGTTCCATCTGTGATCAGGAGTACAATCCATTACCTCCTTACTGAGAGAAGGAGACAGGGTAACCACTCAGCGACAGTAACACAGGGAGGACGTCGACACTCCGCTCAGAGAGATCAGGAGTCTGACTCTCAGCCTCCTTACAGAGGAGGACAGAATAACTTGTCTTTTGTTTGACATTTCTTTGCGTCACACAGGAGAAGGGCCTGAAATAGCCGATAACCTTGTGCTCAGAGATACATGAGCAGAGTCTATTTTGGGCTAAAGATCCATCAGTTTAAAAGCACAAAGTGAAGATGTTTAATCAAACCAAGAACAGAGAGAAAAGGTGTTTATATAGTCCTGGTTTAGTCCTCATTCAGTCCTGGTTCAGTCCAGATTTAGTCTGAGTTTAGTCTTGGTATAGTTTTAGTTTGGTCCTAGTTCATTCCTGGTTTAGTCCTGGTTCAATTCTGGTTTTAGGCATGATTTAATCTGGGTTTAGATCTGGTTCAGACTCTGGTAAAAATCTTTACTTCTGGATCAGTCCTGGTTTATTGCAGGTTTAGATGCTCCTGACAGGCTGCCCGGGTGGCACTGGTTGAAGGATGGATCTAATGCACAGAATGAATTTCCCTCACGAAGGATCAATAAAGAGTACCTTACCTTCATTTTAAACACCCCTCATTAAACCCAATTAATCTGCCTCTCTTTGATATAGTCCTCTGAATGTCTGAGAAGGTTCTCCCTGAAAGTGTTCAGAGCCGGAGCATCGGAGCATTTACTTTTTTTCTGATTAATGGGGACAGGAAATCAAACTTTAGTTAAATCCAGATGAGAGAAAAGCATAGACATCTTTCCTGTCCACAAATGCAAAAAGCGCTTAGCTTCTGCACATTTTGCGAAAACAAAATACTCTGTGTTTCTGCTAAAATAGGTCTAAGTACATTTGCTGGTATCACCATATTTGTTTTGTTTCATCCGGTGCTGGTTTACGCCCAAACCACAGTGCTGCTCTGTGATTGATCAGTCTCTGAAACTTTCACAAGGGAAGCTTCAGTTAGAACCTAACAACAAAGATTCTCACGAGATTGTGAACTCACAAAAATCTTGAGAATGAATTTTTAGTCCCGATAGGCTCTACACATATTTTTAAGACTGTAGAATCCACATGCATCTTTTAACCCATCCATTTCACCTCATAAATTATTAAAGATCAGATTTCAGCTCATGGCCCATGCTGTATCATAAGACCATTATATTGTTCAAACCTGGTCTGACACAGTTACCCACTCCACGCACTCAAAGCAGACTGAAATCAGACCGGACGCTTCGAGAGCATAAACGCCACCATTTTCTACAATTACAGCTAATAAGCAGGTAGCTAATTATCTGTTAGCTGCACTAACAACCCGAGCTCCAAAAAGCAGGTTTCAGTGGGTCATATAAGATGTTTTAATATGGGCTTGAAGTATATGCATTACACTGACAATGAGGAATAGGAATCTTAAACAAAATAGCTTGTGTTGTACTGAAGAAGGCATTTGGATCAGTTGCAGTTATGGCCTTTGGATTAAAAACTTGCAGCAGTCCAAAATTACTCCTCACGTACCTTATGCATTCTAATCATCGTAATTATTCACCACACTGACTTAATAAGTGTTTTTCACAACTTTCAGAGACCGGAGAAGAGTTTTGCCACGACGGTAAAGCTGAGAACTAACATACTAACCACGCACTTCCTGATTACTGGACAGTGACTGCTTTATAATTAGAAGCAGATGGCACGCAGCGGACTTCCTTTGACCTCAAGAGCTCCAATAAAACATGGGAAAAACATTAAAAGCGTAATGGGGCAACAGTGGCTCAGTTGGTAGAGCGTTGTCCACTGATGTGAAGCGTTTCGAATCCTGAATCGATTCCAGCTCCCACAAATAAATGTTATCAGTGTGTCCTTGGGCACTTAACTCACCTTGCCCCCAGTGTCTGCGTACACCTGTGTGTGAATGTGTGTGTGAGTGGATGAGTGCTTCCTTGACGTAAAGCGCTGTATAATAATGTGACCATTTACCATTTAATATCACTTGCAATTGTTAGTTGTCCAACCAAATTTCTAGCTTGACTGTAGTATGTAAATTAATTTGAACATAAAGTCGGGACAAGACATACAACACTGATGGTAGCTATGGACAGAAACTGCAAACCTTATGATTGGAAAGACTGCTTAAATGTTCTCCTGTTCTCACTGCGGCCTTGTACAATCAACAAAAACAAAGGCCTTTCCAAATGCCACCATGTTTCGCTACAGATTATAATGATATTGGATCACCCTCCTGTGAGAATCCCATTAATGTCATTTTGATTCAGACAATGGCAATCTCGTCTGGTCTCCAAGCACTGATCGAAGTGCACAAAACGAGCGAGCGTTTCAGGTTATCTCCTCTGTGTAGGAGAAAACAGCATTAGACAAATCCAACACAGGAGGAGATTCATTTACACACCCAGACGCTCCAAATGCCACACCGAAGAACACCAGGTGTGCTTGATCAAACATGTCTGAAGGATGTATGTGTGAATAAGACGGGAGGAGACAATCGATTGAGTTGCATGATTTAAAGTATATAACAGGTTTTCATGTTTTTTCTAATTATGACCTATTAAGTGGCAGTTTGTGGGAAAGTATTGAGAAAAAAATACAGGAATAAGTTCTGAGTTCTAAAACAGAATCGCTGTGCGTTTGTCATCAACACCAAAAATTCCATCCAAAGTCCAGGAACCATTTACCTGCAGGGAAGACATTTTTCTGCTAGTTTAAAACTCCATCCATCCATTTTCTTTCACATATCTGGGGCAGCAGTCTAAGCAGGGACTCCCAGACTTCCCTCACCCCAGACATGTCCTCCAGCTCCTCCAGTGGGACCCAAAGGCATTCCCAGGCCAGCCGAGAGACATAGTCTCTCCAGCATGTCCTGGGTCTTCCCCAGGGTCTCCTGCCAGTGCGACATGCCCGGGACACCTCCCTAGAGAGGTGTCCATGGGCCATCCTGAACAGATGCCCGAGCCACCTCAGCTGGCTCCTCTGGATGTGGAGGAGCTCCTCCCGAGTGACTGAGCTCCTCCCGTGTGACTGAGCTCCTCACCCTATCTTTAAGGGTGGGCCCAGCCAGCCTGCTGAGGAAACTCATTTCAGCCACTTTTATCCATGATCTTGTCCTTTCGGTCATTACCCAAAGCTCTTGACCATAGGTGAGGGCAGGAATGTAGATTGATCTGTAAATCGAGAGCTTTGCCTTTTGACTCAGCTCCTTCTTTACCACAACAGACTGATACAGCGTCCGCATCACTGCAGACGCTGCACCGATCTGCCTGTCAATCTCACGCTCCAGAGACCCAGAGATACTTAAACTCCTCCACTTGAGAAAGGACTCCCCACCCACTCTCTTCAGTTTAAACCTTCATTTAACAAAATAGATGTGTGGTAATTGATTTGTATTTGTCTTATCATAACTATTGTGCAATTTAGACAACTTTTAACATTATGGATGCTAGGTAACACCTATGGAATTACCTCTATGTATGTCACATCTGCTCCCCATGTCCAACCAAGAAGTAATATTATAAACTTCACCAAGATGAAACTAGGCAAGAATTCAACGGAGTGGTGTTTTAGGCACATCCAAAGGAGGAGGCCCAGGGACGACCCAGGATGGGTGGATAGGCAAAATTTGTAGTAAAATCTTTAAAAAAAATGACGTTGGCTATGTTTTAGTGAAATGAGAATTGTAACCTCTGTATGCACTTTAAAGGGGTATTTATGTGGGCCTGCCTCATTGTCAGTAATCGAGTATAATTGAATCCTAGTTTCTAAGAATAGACTTACAACAATATAAATTAAATTGTGATAATGTGGTGATATAATAATTTGGTATGATTAATTGTGTGCCGTTTTAATATAATCCTAGGCTTACATACAAACACATACCATCTGCTTATTACTGTCTATGAACAGTTTACATTTTGCTAAAGGCTTAAAATGTAACTTCACCATCTGCTTGTCTCCATTGAGATGTGGGGGGGGGGAGCTTCATGTATGTCTATGAAGGGACGTTCAGCAGTTACCATGGTGACAAAATGCACACATTAGCAAACGCAACTGAAAAAAAATTGGCCAACGCTAGCTCACTTGTGATGTAATACGAGGGACTCGTGCAGCACTAATCAGCTCACCTATTGCTGTTCCAACTAAGTTAGTTCTTTCTGGTCAGATTATGATAAAACAAAACTCAGATTAAAGTCTAATTTGAGTAACAGAGCTACAGACAGAGCAGTGCCTCTAGTCAGCTTCACCCCCAGGAAATGGTAATTACATGAGCCGCATTTTAGGAAACATTGCAAGCAAAACATCTCCAAATATTTTGGGGTTGGGGGTCACCAAAAGGTCATGAGATAAATCCTAAGACTCAAATGGAAAACTCCACGAGGTCAAACTGAGACGACTTTCATTGAACCACAGCTGCTGAAGTCATGAGATCTAAAAATAGACAGTTCTTTGTTAGGACAAAGGTGCTGTATTGATGTAATCCGTTCTAGTATAAGCTCACATTCTTCCCATATTAATGTCTGGATTTATTTTCATGATTATTATTTTTAGAGTGCCCTTAAAACCCAGGCACAGCTCTAAAAATGTAAATAAACAGTCGTAAATCTCAGGCAAAAGTGGGCCTCATGGTGCAAACAGACATGCCTTCTTCTGCAGAGCCCAAGAGAAATATCTGCAAGGATTAAACACCACAGGACAATGGGACTAAACTCAGAACTAAACCTCGACAGGACCAGGGCTAAACCAGGACGAGACCAGGGCCTGCATCAAAGTGAAACTAGGCTCAAACAAGGACCAAACAAGCACAAGTGAACGCGCCTTTAAACATATCGTCTCGACCAATAATAGTTAGAATTATTTGTAAATTAGGCCAGTTTACTCTTTGTGTGTGTGTGTGTGTGTGTGTGTTTAATTTGGTTTTTAGTGAATATAAATAAACACAAAAAGTAAAGCACATAACCCTCCCAGAATTAGAAAGAAACAAAATTATAATAATGAATAATAAAGTATGAATTGTTAGTCAAAGCCAAAGATTTATATTTAAACCATTTTAGCAAACAGCATTATTCTGTTATTCTGTAATTTATAACTCAAAATCTTAGTCCAGAGAAGCAGTTTTGACGCCTAATAAATATTTAATTAACCCATGAAGTATTTATAAAGTCATATTCTTAATATTCTAAAAGTCTGTCTGCTCTATAGTTATAATCTGTGACACCCGTGGATCATTATGTTTGAATTTGCACATTTTAAATCACACTATTCATCTAAAACGACCTTAATAAAAGAAAACTGCAGTGTCCAATGGGAGCTGACGTCTCTGCAAAAGTCATCAGTCATCACAACAAAGAGCCTTGAAGTTGCAGATCATGCCATCAAGCAGTTTTTGTTTTCGTTTGTACCAAAATGACTACCTGACACTGCCGAATCCCACACATTTCACAGATTAAGAAAATAAAATTGGAGAACGAAGTACAGAGCAGAGGGCGTATACCGATGGTGGCGAAAATGGGGATTGAGCGGCAAACTAAATGAAGTGATTAAAGATGCTCAAAGATGGACAAATTACTCCAAATACAACCTCGAGAGCATTAATGGTTGTTTGCTGTGTTATTTTTGATCACTTCTAACATGTAAGTCTGTATCTTGGTCTCAAAAACTGCAGCAGATTTGGAAAGTAGCCACAGAATATTAGCCTAACCTAACCGAGCCTAGGCTAGCACTCCTCGGGACCACTGGGAGAAATGTGTCGTCTTAAATCATGTCCACTACAGCTACAGGCTAAAAATACTGAGCTCACATACTTCACTGCAAACAGGGAAGTGGCACAGGAGACCAGCCGCACACAGGACAGTACGAGTCAGTGTGTTTTAGACATTCATTTTTAGCTTTAGTCATGATTCAGTCAACTACTTTTTTATTGTAACCAGAAAAAGGTTTATGGTCTTGTTTCTTGGAAGTTGAGTTTGTTTATGGTCCTGTTTGCGGCTCTGGGATTGAAAAATGAAACTTGAGATACACACTTCTTCAGTAGTTTACGAAGATGTGAGTCTGGTCACGGGGTAAGCAGTTTTATGCAGAATAATATGTGGTTGTGTGTGGAGGACAGTATGGTACGTGAAGCTGCATGAAACTGTATCAATTCAAATTACGGCTGGGATTCGGTTGTGACTAATCTTGCAGCTCTAGACTAAGGACTAGGACTAAACAAGTTCTCAACCAGGACAATCAGCGGAGATCTTCATCATTCTGAAAAGACATGACGTCACATTCTGATACGACATACAGATGAATAAAGGCAGGACCCATATCGCCCTTATTTTTTCATGTTGAGCCAGATGAACTGTAATTATAACTGATATCCTCCTGCTGTCCCTTAAACACTCTGTGAGCGAGAGATGCTTTTAACCTACACCTTAACATTATAATATGCTCTCTCTCAGAACAGCTCAGATTACAGGGAAACTCCCCTGAACATCGACCCACAGAAAGCTCTCCAGTCAAACTCCACTCTGTAAGGATAATGATTTATAATGTTAACACAACTCTTAAGACATTCTTTACACGCATATGCCTCTAACGCAACCTCTGACTCTGATATGACACCACGACTGGACATTACACTCTGACATGACATCACTTTCTGACCTATGCTAGATTTTTTTGCCAGTCACGTTGCCCGGGAGAGTTTAAAATTCCACTGCCGCTATAACTGAATGAAAATGATAATATGAAGATCCTCCTGCTGTCCCCAAAATGTTCCGTGTAGGATTAGAGATAGGGTTGGCATTGCATTCTGAAATGACTCTCTTTGCCTTTCGCTCTCCTCCCTCTCCTTCTCCCCCTCTTTGACAGGTTTTATCTTCTCTCCCTCTCTCCTCCCTCTCACCCCCCTGCCTCTCCCTCTCTGTCTGCCTTTCTTCCCTGTCTTTCTCTCTCTCCCTCTCTTTTTTTGTATTCCCTCTCTCCCCTACCCTCCCACTCTCTACCCCTCCCCCCTCTCTCTCTATGTTTCTTTGACATCTATCTTCGCCAGCCCTCCCACCCTCTACCCCCTCTTTTTCTCTTTTTCTCTCTCCCTATGTCTTTCTTTGACATCTTTCTTCCCTCTCTTCCCCACCCCTCCCACTCTCAACCCCCTCTCTCTCTCTCTCTCTCTCTCTCTCTGTCTTTCTTTGACATCTTTCTTCCCTCTCTCTGCTCACATCTGAACATGTGGGACTCATGAAAACTGAATGAATTTCCACTCTCACTCAGAACAAATGGACTTGACCCGAAGTGGTCCAGGACACAACAGACCACTAAATCTTCAAACTTATGAAGTGATGAGCGGTAAAGAAGGGAACTAAAGTAGGACTAAAACCAGACTAAAACAGGTCTACACTTGGACTAAAACATGAATAAATGTATGTTTAAACCAGGAAAATGTCTTGTCTAGTAGATTTTAAACGGTTTGCAGTGATTCAAAGTTATCCCTCACTTACTTCATGAATTCTGAGCATCCTAATTATTCACCACAATGAGTTTATAAGTGCTTTTTCACAACTTTCAGAGACCAGAGTGCAATTTTGCCATCACAATAAAGCTAACAACAGGGTTAGGTTGATTTTTTGTGATCCTTAAAACCAGCGGGTAAGGCTATTACTAAAGTCTAGGCAATTAATCAAATTATAATCAAACTGAGATCTAATCATTTGTAGATTGCAGTAATTGGTTTGGTTATTGGAGATGTTTACAGCCATGAAAACATTTAGCTTGGAGCAGAAATAAGACTTGGGCAAATAAATTAGATCATCCTGTTTGTCAGTAGCTTTAGAGGTTTATGTAAAAAGTCTACCTTGTTATTCATGAACCTTATAAATGTCATATTTTTGTATAAATGTCCTTTTTTATTAAAGGAGACCTATTGCTGGGTTTCAGATGACATCACACAATTCTATAGACCAATATTATTTAATGCAGATGGGGCCTAACTGAAATGAATATTGTTAAAATGGAGATTTTTCTTGTAAACCAGTGAGTTCTTGAGTCTAGTCACTAATAAAAATGATCAGGTTCAGCATTTATGAATTTACCTTTTGGATATTGCATGGGACAATACAATGGTAAATGGTCACAAGGCACTTCAAGGAACCACTCACCCATTCACACACCGGTGTACACAGACACTGGGGGTGAGTAAGTGTCTTGCCCGAGGACACAACCACAGTATTCATTTCTGGGAGTTGGAATCGCAGCGGCAACCTGTGGGTCAGTGGATGTGATCGCTTAACAGTGATGCTTTTATGTCAAGAGCGGGATTTGAACCACGAACCCTCAGATCAGTGGTCAAACACTCCACCCACTGAGCTATTGTTGAGTGTAATCAATAGGGAAAAAAATCAATCAATCAAATAAATCAATATCGCTTTATTTGTCTCTGAGGGGTAATTTAAGCACAAAGTGAAATACTATAATAATAGGAAAGCTCAAGCAGAAGTCTGAGTACAGCTCAACAGGTGGCGTCAGCAGATCCAGTGTTAGGGCAGTGTGAGGAGAGTAACAGCCCTCAGGACAAAAGAGTTCCTCCTCTCTGACTCTTTTTAGTGCTTTTAACCATATAGTTTTTTCACTTCATGTATCCAATCAAAGTTGTATTTAAAGTGATCCATGCATGTTTGAGTAATCTTTATTCTCCTGCATTCACGAGTCAAACACCTAAATCGGATCATGAGCATATTTCTGTTCATGATGAGGTGTATTCTTTTACCTCAAGTTTCACAAAATACCTTCAAACATCAATGAACAGGGAGTGGCAAGTTTCCAGCACAGCATTTTACAAACATGACATAAGTTATATTTCCCTCATTAAAAGTCTACTAATAAAAATCAGCAGGTTCATAATGACTTTATATAACATGTGTCATCAGCGGTAACAGAGCAGTCTAAGAGTTCCTGAGCAGAGGCACGGCCAAATTCCACACATGGGTTTCAAAGCGTATCAAAACAAGCTCTAATTAATGAGGATGTTATGTCCTAGGCCCATAATTAACAAGAGACAACTGCAGCTAAAAACTTTTTGTAAGTAGTTTCCATTATGTAAGTACTTTCAGTCCATCAATCATTTTTTTCTGTCTTTAAAATGTAAAAAAGCAAAACTGGTTCATTTTTAAATTATTTGCACTGGGTTATTTTTCTTTTCTAGCGCATTCAGAGCATCCTAATTATTCACCTTGATGAGTTTATAAGCATTTTTCACAACTTTCCAGAGGTCAGAGGTCATGCTACTGCAAACAACGACTAGCATAACAGCGCACGAGCCATATTTCCTGGTTCAGAGACAATAAAAACATGTTATAATTAGATGCAGGCAGTCTCGTTTTTACCCTAAGAGCAATTTATCTGCACTGGGGCAAAACAAATTTGACTTTATTATATGAAAAGAATCAGCTACCGTCCCTTTAATAGTGCAACCACTTGGGAAGTTTCTTTGAGTGCCTCGAAAATCATCACTCTACAGTTTTTGAAAGAAGGTAATTTGTGAGGCTTTTACTGAGTTTGCATGTTCTATATGTGTTTGTGTGGGCCTCCTCCAAACTTTTTGTCGTCGACACAAAACATGCACAGTATAGGCCAGTCCATAAGTACATCTGTCCCAGGTTTAACCAGTTACACTGAAAGATGAGTCAAACAATTCAAGAACAATAAAACACACAAAACCTAAATATTTAAATACTTGAATTTACCCTTGAGCAAACAAAAGGACTGCATGATCAACCAATACTACTGAGGTTAGAACCATGACTAAACCAGGACTAAACCAGGACTAAACCAGGACTAAACCAGGAATAAACCGTGATCTAAACCAGGACTAAACCAGGAATAAACCAGTAATCAAAACCAAGACTAAACCAGGACTAAACCAAGAATAAATAGGAATCTAAACCAAGACTAAACCAGGAATAAACCAGGAATAAACCAGGACTAAATAGTGATCTAAACCAAGACTAAACCGGGACTAAACCGTGATTTAAACCAGGACTAAACCAGGACTAAATAGTACTCTAAATCAGGACTAAGCCAGGTCTAAACCAGGACTAAACCAGGATTAAACCAGGACTAAACCAGGACTAAACCAGAACTAAACCAGGATTAAACCAGAACTAAACCAGGAGAAAACCAGGACTAAACCAGGACTAAACCAGGAATAAATAGTGATCTAAACCAGGACTAAAACCAGGACTAAACCAGGATTAAACCAGTACTAAACCAGGACTAAACCAGGACTAAACCAAGACTAAACCAGGACTAAACAGTGATTTAAACTAGGACTAAACCAGGACTAGTGATCTAAAATAAGACTAAACAGTACTAAAACAGGACTAAATAGTAATCTACACCAAGATTAAACCAGGACGAAATCAAGACTAAACCAGGAGTAAAGCAGAACCAAATAGTAATCTAAACCAGGACTAAACCAGGACTAAACAGTGATCTACACCAGGACTAAACCAGGACTAGGCAGTGATCTAAACCAGCACTAAACCAGGACTAAACAGTGGTCCAAAACTCATTTTTAACCTGAACTCAAAGTAGGAAAACCCTCCACACTGGTCCACAGCAGAGAGCCACAGGACTGTAATGACTCAGGCTTGTTTATTTACCATTTCATTTGGAGTTTAATCTGACAAACATCAATACTATCGACGTGAGCTTTATCCAGCCTCACATCTGAAGCTTCACATTCAAACTCATTTTCATTAAGAACATGTGCATATATTTATATGTGCCGACCTGCAATACCTGGTCACACTCATCCAATAAAAAACTGTTTATTAAAGCAGGTCTATTATGCAAAATCGACTCTTTTGAGCTTTTAACCATGTAATAGTTCTTTCCGTCTCATTTACCCTCTCGAGGTTGTTTTTGGAGTGATTCGCGCTTGTTTGAGCAATCTTTAATCGCTTATTTTCAAGACAACATATTGCCGATCAATCCCGCTTTCACCGCCCACTGTGACATACTTACTCAATTCTTCAATTTTATTTTCTTAATCGGTGATACGCGTAGGACGCCTAGCAGCTTTTTTCATTTCATTTGTGGGAGGAAAACTGTTTAGGATTAAAGTCTGTCTAAAATAAGAGCTTGTTTTGTAATGTTAGACGGTTTATACAGGGAAGGGGACGGGGCAGATGCAAAGGGGTCTGTTGTCCCGGGCCCCAGGGTCTTAGGGAACCCAGAATTGGAACCTTTGCCCATTAATTTATTTTACAGTGGGACCCATAGACTTCTGTTGGCCTGGGTTTATATAACATTTGTGATTAAGCATGTGAGAAACTGTGGTACTCTGGTACAAAGTGCTATTTTTTTTCATTGCAGAAATTTAAAGGGCGTACACCTGATTTTTTCATATAATTGTTTTTCCCCATTACAGCGTCAAAATGAGACTAATGTCTGTTGTCTGAATCTAATAATGTAGCATTTTATTCTCTGAAAAACAGGAAGTGCACTGTTAGCATGCTAGTTATTGTTAACTTTATTATGATAATTAAACTCCACTCAGGTCTCTGAATGTTACAAAAAGCACTAATAAACTAATTGTGTAAAGACCACTGCAAACGGTTTCTCATGTTTTTAAAAAATCAGGGACAGCGCCTTTAAAGCTTTTACTGGAAGAGGATTAGAGATGGATACAATGATTTGATTTGATTTGATTTTTTATTTTTTTCATTTCATTCATCAGACTCTTTCAGGGGCGGCATTAAAATACAGAACAATACAAAGCAAAAGAAATTTCAATTCTGTCAACTGGACTGAAGTTTCAGAGTGAAGACATTTAGCCGCTCATCCAGGAAACTTCTTCAGTTCTGGTCAGATCACTGCTGGACACGGCCTTATATCTGTCTGAAGGGAGAAGCTCACTACACTGAAACTAAGGCACATGTTTGTTTGTTTCTGCTCATTAGGTAGGTCTATTGAACTAAACTAAGTCTGAACTGTGCCTGACTCGTATTTTGCATAATCTGCAAAATATGACTGAAGAAGCTTCCTGGATGAGCTGCGAAACATCTTCACTCTAAAACTTTTGTGCAGTTGACAGAATACAAGCACAAAACAACTCCATAGGTCCATTTAAAACATTAAAACAGGCGCAGGTGTGACCATAAATGTTTATCACCAGCTTTTTTCCCCATTTTAGTTCTAGCGTGGCCAGTTTTTAGACATAGACAATCATGAGATTCTCTATTAAAATTTCTCATATCAGATTTTTTTTTTGTGTTTTTTTTTCTATGCTCCCTTTTAAATACTATTGCAATATAATATTTTTGTGGTATATAGTACAGTCTGTTTGTCCAGTCATTATTCCTGCTTCATGATTCAAATAATTGCATGTAATTACAGTATGTATGGAAAATGGCATCTTTGAAAATATGATTTAAATAAGGTGTTGAGGTATTACTGTCAGACTAACTGTATATTATTGTAGTAAATCCTTAATTAATGTAAGAAATGAAAGTGTGCCCTGGAGCGCCCCCTCTGTGTGCCTCACCTCTCAACAGCAGAACTATAATGAAAAGTCAACACTCCTGCTCCCCTGACCCGCTGCATAAACAGAGCCAGGCTAAACCTCACAGAACTCAGGGTTTGTAAAGCCTCTTAGATCAATGTAAAGCTCTCCTCAAAGGTGACCATTTATGAGTAAGGATAAAAAAAAAAAAAATGCAGGTAAAATTTGACTGTTTCTGAATCATTTTAGAATGTCAGAATAAGTATGACCGCTAGTATATATATAATATACATAGCTAACCTGCCAGGCGTCATATTCGAAGCGATCCAGTCTGGCTCCAATCAAGTTTCTATTGAAAAACCGTTGCCCCTCTCTCCATAACTGCTACTGTCAGACTCATCATTTTGATCTTAAATTCTTTGTGTTCGACAAATCTGGTGCCTGCTTTCCCTGAGGTCACTCTCGGTAGCCTTAGCAACAGGTTTGATTGACAGTGTTGCGAAGTGCCCTCTCCCTGCTAAACCAGTGGTGTGGATGGGAAAGGGTGTTACCTTCAAAAGCCTCGCTCTGGACTGACTCTTTGCTATGATACTCACGGTAAAATCGGCCGAAAGTACCATTTGTGCAGAAACTCTCTACTGTCCACTGTATTGAGTATTGAGCCTTTTTCTAAATCAAGTTTTCTATCGCTAATAGAAAATCTGAAGTATTTATTGCACAAACGTTTCCATTCAACATGAGCAATGTGATTTTTTTTCTACTTCAACTACATTATTTTCCTGAACTGCCAAGACTACGTGTGTGATTGACAGATGAATGGTAAATGGTCAATGGTTAATAGTAATTTTTTTTAATAGCGCTTTTCCACCATCAAGGCACTCAAACCACTTTACATCAAGGAACCACTCACCCAAGTGTTTTGCCCAAGGACACAATGACAGCATTCATCTGTGGGAGCAGGAATCACACTGAAAAATATGGCGGATTTCGGTAGACTCAATGAGCGAAGCAGTAAAGTTGTTCATCGGAGGTGAGAGAAATGATGATAGATGACCAATGAGCTCCTGTTTCCCATGTGGATAGGCCGAGCGATTACAGAGATATAAACCATAAACCAGGCCAACAAATCTGCAATCTGACAGTTAAACAGCAAACTCCACCGCAGAACTGACCTGTCCTCCAGCTCTGTTTAAACTATTCATGAGCTTCAACTTCCTGTTATACGCAACATTTTTAGGTCTTTTTTACCATTAAAAAGATAGGATATTTTGTTTTAAATCATCACTATTTCAACAGTCCTAATTTTCCATCATTCTGAAATCCATAGTGAATCCAACCTATTCTTTTATTTTAATTTTTTGCCTCGTTGAGTTTCTGGTGATATGCCACAAATTCCCGACAGCCCTTCGTTCTTATCCCACCTCAAAGTTGGAGCTAATCTCACAGTCTGTGAATCTTTTGAAGTGGAAAATGAGAAATAATCTGGATCTCCTGGGATTTGGCCCTGGTCTACAGCCGGGATCCTGGACTATCTGGTTTTAGTCTCTTTAGGTCCACATTACACAGTACGCTAGAGCGTAATAAGACAACCAAATATCTTGTCTTATTTTGAATAAAAACTGTCATCTTGTGTAGAACTGCACAAACATATTCTGGAAGGTGATTCTTGAATTGATACTTTGCCGTGACATCAAGCTTGGGGGTTCTACATGTATGTATGTGGCGGAAAGTTCAGCAGTTGCTATGGTGACACAGTGCACACATCAGCAAGCACTGCCTGAGTTTTAAGATCTACACCTTAAAACTAGTGAAAAAAAAATGCAAAATGGATGTAAACGAACATGAACCTCATGGTCTTGTTTAGGAGTTTGGTTTTCCACACAAAAGGTGAGAGTAACTGAAAAACTGTTGGCTAATGCTTGCTAGCTTGTGACTGTAATGTTATTTGAGAGATTTGTTTAACAGCACAAATCAGCTCATCTATCTACATAAAGTATCTGAGCTTCAGACACAGCAGTGCCTCTAGTTAGCATCACACCTCTTAGAGAATGTTGATGACATCAGCTGCAAAGTATCGGTTACTTTGTCAGTTCTCTTGGATGCATTTAAAATGTGAACTTTGAAACATAATTCTATTATTAAAACATGAATCATGAATCTAATCCCAACGCTTGACAGAAAAATCACAATTAGATATTTTTTTTCCGTAAACGTTCAGCCCAGAGTCTCACTGGGATTGGATCATTGCCGTGCACAGCAGCCGAGTTTGACAGAAAGTCGGGAGTGCCTTTGATTTGGTGCCACTCTCAATGTGTCCAGGAGCGATCAGAAAGTTTGTGCTGTTAGGACTGAAAGTAAAGGTGAGTTTGAAAAAAAAGAAGGTACAAATCAGGAGATTTTCTAAGTTCATATAATTAGGACTGCTCAAGAAAAGAGTGTGTTTAAATTATGCAAACTCAATTTTATTTGATTTCCTACCATGTTATAACATTGTTCCCTCATCAAAAACATGCCTCAAGAGCTTTTAGATGTCATTCTGTTAAAAGCTCAGTTCACAAGCCTAAGTCTTAACTTGTAAAACATGTTAATATGTTGCTTTTGCTTTTGACTAAACAATAGGCATTTTCTAACAATGTGTTAAAAGGTAAAATGGTGATCTAAATGTGTTATGTGTTAGCAGTTTATACCTCAAAAAAAAAAATACTCCTGTCTTTATTTATTTATTTTATGTATTTATTTATTGTTTATTTAGCAAGAAAACACCCGTAACTTCATCAATCTAAGATAGATAATGCAAGCAATAACATCTCCATGGAAACAAGCAAGTGGTGGACGCGCCATCAGAAAAGTTACAGCGTGCACCTTTAAATTGTACGTGTAAATGTTTAACCATGGCCTGTATTTGGGAGATCTTATACAAATGAAATCCCTAATGATAATTAATCAAATCAATACCACTTTATTTCTCCCTGAGGGGCAAACTAAGCACTAAAATACAAATAGTAATAGAAATCTCAAATAAAAGTCTCAACAGGTGGAGTCAGGAGGTCCAGGCTCATCCATCTCCATGCAGGATCACCATGGATACAGGTAAAACAAACTTAAATCACACAATGCAATAATCCAGTAGACCTTCTTAATGGGTCAAATGACTAACAATGCCAAAATATTACATAAAAATTGCAACATAAAAATAAAACCTGCTCAGCGTGCCCGCCAGTCAGCCACAAGAGCAGCCAACTACAACCCTGATATGATTTACGAGAAAGCGCCGTAGACCTGATGTACAGCCCCTCCCTCTCTCTCTGCTCCAGTGTGAAAGGTGTGTGTTTGTGATGCCTCCTCGAGTCCCTCTACACTTTGTTTGCATTTGAGACGCCATATTTAATCAGACTCAGCGTTCAAACAGATTTTCAGCAGCTCTCGGCGGAGATCTGTGTCGGGTTTAGACGATTTGCTCTTTCTCTCTCTCTGTCTCTCTCTCTCTCCCTCTCTTTCTCAATTAAATGTAATGAAAAATGTTTCTGACAGACACAATGAAGGACTTTAATCTGTCTTCCTCTCTGCTATCTTTCTCCTGCCCTCGCACTCTGCTGTCTCTCTTCTCCTCTGTCTCTTTTCCCTCTTTCCCACTACGTTCCTCTCTCTTTACCCCTCCTCTCTATTTCTCTTCTCTCATTCAACTTTTGCTCTCTTCTCCCTGTCCTCCCTCGCGCTCTCTCCTCTCTCTAGCTTCTACTTTTCATCTCCCCTTTCCCCATCCCTCCCCCTCTGTCTTTCTTCTATCTCTCTCCCTCTATTGACTCTATGTCTCAACTCCCTCCCCTGCTCCTCTTTTGAAGGGAATCTTAGTCTTCTGATGAATGCTCCTCTCTGCTTCTGCCTGCTCCTGCCTGCTCCTGTCTGCTCCTGTCTGCTCCTTTCTACTCCTGTCTGCTCCTGTCTGCTCCCTTCTGCTCCTATTTGCTCCTGTCTGCTCCTCTCTGCTCCTCTCTGCTCCTGTCTGCTCCTGTTTGCTCCTTTCTGCTCGTGTCTGCTCCTGTCTGCTCCTGCCTGCTCCTTTCTGCTCCTGTCTGCTCCTCTCTCCTCCTGTTTGCTCCCTCTCTGCTCCTGTCTGCTCTGCTCTCTCTGCTCGTGTCTGCTCCTGTCTCCTCTGCTTTGCTGTCTGCTCTGTTGCTCCTCTCTGTCCTGTCTGCTCCTGTCTGCTCCTCTCTGCTCCTGTCTGCTCCTGTCTCCTCCTGTTTGCACCTATCTGCTCCTGTCTGCTCCTCTCTGCTCCTGTCTGCTCCTGTTTGCTCCTCTCTGCTCCTGTCTGCTCCTCTCTGTTCCTGTCTGCCCTCCGCCTCCCCACTCTACATTTTTAAACATGAAATAGTCAAATAACCAATACATTTGCCCTATATTAAAGAGCTGTATCCGATTGTTACTTCAAATGTGAAAGAGAAACTTGCAGTTAATTTATTCCTCACATGCCTTATGCATTCAGACCATCCTAATTATTCACCATGATGAGTTTATAAGTGCTTTTCACGACTCTCAGAGAGCAGAGTGGAGTTTTGCTGTCACAGTTGGCAACAACAAGTATGCTAATCACGTACTGCCTGCTTATCGGATAATAAAGGTGTAGTGGACAGTAGTGGACTTATTTTGACCTCGAGAGCTCCAGATACGAGGGAAAAATCAGGTACAGGTCCTTTAATGTGTGAATAATCCAGCAAACACACACATATCACTATACAGTTGTCACTTACTATATTGCGGTTCACCTTTCGCGGCTTTTCTGTTTTGTGGATTTTTTGGGTGCAATTTTGCAAGCTTTTTTTTACGCTGTATGAATGTGCATTGTGTTCTGCGTCCTGATTGGCTGAGGGACTGTAGACCATTGTCAATCACTCTCCTCTGTGCCGTCTCTCCTGTTCAGTACAGAATTACATTCAGCCAAATTTAAATAAATGTTGGATCGCAGTGTGACTTTGAAGTTCTGTATATTTGCAAGTTTTCTTCCTGACAAAACCCACAATGTCGATGAAACGGCACCGACGAAGAGAGAAATGTGAGAAAAATGTTAATGCCTGTGTGAGAAAAGTGTATAAAGTGTGTGGTGAGGGGTTTTACAGCAGCAAAACATATAGAATAATTGTAAAAAAATAAAGCTACTTCGCCTATTGCGGGTTATTTTTAGAACATTTACCCCTGCGATAAACGAGGGACCACTGTACACCAGCAATGTATTTATGTCAATTAGTCTGAATCAAAACTGAAATTTGACTTCTAATTACACCAAAATAAATGTAATAATAAGGCATTAATCATACACAATTTTTTGTACACTTTATATGACATTATTCATTCACTCCACACCTGCTGCTGATACGAGCCAAACCTTTCCAGGCAGAAAAAGTGACTGAAGTGAAATTGCCGATCTGTCCCATCTGCCCCTTCAACACTCAGAGACTCAACAGAGTGAAGTGTCTTGCTTAATGACACAATGGCTACGTTCACACTGCCAGTCAAATCTAATTTTTGTTCATTTATGTATTTATTTCTTTATTTTTTGTCAGTGTGAGCAGGCCAGATCATATTTTTTTTTCAAATCCGACTCAGGACACTTTCAATCAGATCAAATCACTGCAGTGTGAACGCACAAGTCACACTTCTGACTTCTACAGCTCTGAAACGCTACAGGTGCCACATTTTTTCACCAGAAAAGGCAGAAATAAAACACAATTCAACAATAACATGCCTGTCAAACATGAGCAATGAAGCTAGAAAGTGCAAATAAAGTGTTGTGGAAAAGACACGGACAAAATATTAACTTTTGCATATTTCAAATCTGATTTAAGTCACATTTTATTTGCAAAGTGAAACAAGTGAAACACCTCTCCCTCAAATAAATAATAAAATAAAAAGCAGATTTGGGAAAAACTCTGAACTGAGAGTCTATAATGGACAATTGATTTTGTGCATGTGATGTCATCAATATTCCCTGGGAGCGTGATGCTAACTGAGGGCACTGCTCTGTCTGAAGCTCTGTTACTCAAGTAATACTTTGATTTGATCTTTTTGTTTTAACACAATCTGACCAGAAAGAGCTGACTTAGATGGAACTAAAACAGCTAATCCCTCTCAAATAACAATACAATTAGCTAGCATTAGCCAAACGTGTTTTCAGTTAGTCACTCTCTGAGCGTTTTGTTGAAAATTAAACACCTGAACGCTCGTGATAATCGCAAATGAAAATGTTTTGTATTTTATCTTGTATTTTGTGATTTGTTTCTTTGAGTTTTGTCTTTAAACTTTTTTGGTAGTTATTGCTCATGTATGCATTGTGTCACCATGGTAACTGCTGAACATTCCACTATAGGGACATAGGAAGAAAACCCCCAGCGGAATGTCACTGCAAAGTAGAAATACGATTACAAATTTCTGTAATGATTGGACTCCAGATACTAAAGTCTTATTAATTGCAACCTCACAATGACAGAGAAGCATTAAATATAAAGTCTTTGGAGAGTTTGACGTTGAAATGATTTATGAGCGCTGAGAAAAATGTGAAGTATATTAATTCCATCACTGTTTAACCATGAGCATCATCTAAGTCTGCTGCCCTCTTCGTATTCTCTTTTTAAACAAGGTCATTTTACTTAGACAGCAGAGGACTTATAATTAATGTGAATGACACACACTTTAAACTGTTTGTAAAAGTGTCATCACAACTTAACCAGATCTGATCCAAGACAAAGGTACTCTAAGCTCACAGCAAGAAGGTTATACTCCCAAACCGCCGGGGCCTTTCTGTGTGGAGTTTGCATATTTCTCCCGTAAGGTATTTTCTATCAGTGCAGCACTACATCAAACTGGTATCTTGATTTACTAATGCTAAGGTAAATAACACCAGTGGATATAGAATACATGGGGGGTCATCAAAACGCTATGGAGACCAGTGTGGAAGCTTACAAGGAAGTGTGGACACTATACGAAGGCCACATTTCCTTATCTCCCTCTCATTAAGAAATGTGTGACCCCAACTCTGAGAGGGTCATAAAACACACCTGGTTCCACTTTACTTAAAGTTTCTTAATGTGTAACACCATGCTGACCAGAAGAGGACCCGTCTCACACACACACAAATATTGGGAGACACTATAAAAACTGTGTAATCCCTCAGTTGGCCAGGTCTGATCCATAGCAAAAGATGAAGTTTAAATCTGTCAACTGGACAAATCGTTGTAAGAGTGAAGACGTTTCGCTGCTCGTCCAAGCTGCTTCTTTAGTTCTGGTCAGATTGCTGGTTGCCACTGCCTTATATCTATCTGACGAGAGGGGCTAACTGCAATGAAACTGTAAACAGCTATTGTCTCCAGAATTTTCAGACAGTATGAGATTCCTGTCTTTTTCAAATCCACACACACTTTAAGACAAAAACTGGTCCACCCAAAGGACAAAACCCTGAACCATAAACAAAGTAATGTGGTCTACTCCATTCAGTGTAGGTAAGAGTGCAGTGAGCATTACACTGGAGAAACTAAACAGCTACTCTATAAGAGGATGTTTCAACACCGGCGTGAGAGCTCCTCTGGACCACAGTCCGCTGTACATCTCCATCTCAAAGACACTAACCACTCCTTTGAAGATAGTGAAGTTCAGATCTTAGCCAGAGAAAAGAAATGGTTTGAGAGGGGAGTCAAAGAAGGAATTTTTGTTAAGAAAGACAATCTTTCCTTAAACAGGAACAGGGGCCTGAGACATAATTTCTCCCCCATCTACAACTCCATCCTCAGACCCAGAAGAATGAGAACAATCGCAGGGTCGTTATGGGCTGAATAGGATGACAATAGATGTCTATCTATTGTCTGAACTGGAGACAATAGATGTTTGCAGTTTCAGTGTAGTTAGCCCCTCCATTCAGATAGCTATAATGCAGTGACCACCAGCAATCTGACCAGAACTGAAGAAGCGGCTTGGATGAGCAGTGAAACGTCTTCACTCCTACAGCGATTTGTCCAGTTGACAGTTGATTTAAGCTTTATGTTTTACTATAAAAACTGTCAACATGCACATCTCAGGACTCTCTTCTGTGCTTTCCTGAGAGTCTGTTGCTTCATTGTTCACTTTACCTGTGTGGAACTCATTAAACCCTTCCGATTTTACGTTTCAGACTCAGAAACGAACATTCTTACACTCCCTGTAACTTAAGTGCCCCAAAAATCCAAAATCCTCCAGCCAAGGTAGTGCTGACTTGGCTGTCCAACCAAAACAACACACTTTGACAAAACTTTACAAAGATGTGTGGGTCTGGAAGCGTATCCTGTCTCCCCGATTTCAGATAGGCATGATTGGTTAACCAATCAGAGAAACATGGTCCATTCTTGTCAAAACAAGTATGGCAGTTTAGGAGTAAAAAACAAAAAAGAAAAAACAAAACAAAACAGAAGACTGAGAAACTGCACAGATTTCTGCAGAAACAACAATCACACCACCAAACTGTGTAAAAGAAGTTATAGATTATGTTCCGAATGTGATGTGACTACTACTACTACTACTACTATTGCTGCTGCTATTATCAGAGAGCAAAAAATAACAACATTTTGCAGACCTGAGAGCGACATTACCTCATGAAAATATCATTTTAGCTTGGAACGATTCACTGATTCTGATTGGACGTGAAAGCCAACGCCCCCTGTCTGCAGACAAATGCATAATTCACAAGCCAAAGACGACACTTGCGTTTGCACTTTTGGGAAAATTTTTAGAAAGAACCTGAACTGAAATGACTTCCGGACGACAAACGAGAATAAAACATTTAGTTTAGCACGAGCTGGAGGTCAGGGCTGAGACAAAGCACTTTTAACACTTTGACATTTGTTCTAAAGAGGCATCCGTAGCTGTTGTTTGGTTTGGGAGCAATAAAAAATATACAAGGGGTACCATGAATTCTGCATGTGAAGCCAAAAGAAAGTGAAGTAGTTAAATTATTTACCTAGGAACATTGTCCAAAACTGAATTAGTGTTGAGTCAGTCTATAAATGCAAGGTTCAAGAGGCAGAAGTTAGAGTTTCAAGCTTGTACTGTTTTTAAATGTGAACATTTATATTAGTTTATTTGACAATTTAGTGCATTATTCATTATTTAACTCACTCTTAACCTCTCTAAGACTAGCAAATCCATGCAAGCAAGATGGGGAAGTGTGTTGCTCAAGGACTCTAATAGAATGCATCTCTCATGGAAGGAATCTAACTGTCAACTTTCCAGTGCTGCCCACAATGTTCTTAATGGTTAGCTAAATGAACCAATTATCTGGGTAGCTAACATAATCACGCATTATGAGTCAGTAGAGAAGTGTGTTACCCATGGACACAACAGCTCGCAAATATATAAATAATATAATCTGTACAATTTCTTCCTTTTCCTCTTTTTTCCTTGCTCCTCTCTCCTTAGTCACACACGCACCACTTTCATACAAGCTAGTTGAAGAGTCTTGCCTAAGGACACAATAGCAGCACTCGGTGTGAAAGAGAATCGACCCTCTGACCTTTGGGATGGGGAACCAACGCTCTAACCACTGAGCCTCTTTGTCTCTTCTCGCTTCCTCTCTCCGCACCTCCACTCTCCTTCTTTGTCTCCTCTATCCTCCCCTCTCTACTCCTTCCAGTCTCCTTCTTTGTCTCCTCTCTCCACCTCTCTCTGCTCCTCCGCTCTCTTTCTTTGTCTCCTCTCTCCTCCTCTCTCTGCTCCTCCACGCTCCATGTTTGTCTCCTCTCTCCTCCTCTCTCCTCCTCTCTCTGCTCCTCCACGCTCCTTCTTTGTCTCTTCTCTCTGCTCCTTGACGCTCCTTCTTTGTCTCCTCTCTCTGCTCCTCCACTCTCCTTCTTTGTCTCCTTTCTCTTCATCTCCCTCTGCTCCTCCATTATCCTTCTTTGTCTCCTCTCTCCACCTCTCTCCGCACCTCCACTCTCCCTCTTTGTCTCCTCTCTCCTCCTCTCTGTGCTCCTCCACTCTCCTTCTTTGTCTCCTCTCTCCTCCTCTCTCTGCTCCTCCACTCTCTCCTCCTCTCATTGCTCCTCCACTGTCCTTCCTTGTCTCCTCTCTCCACCTATCTCTGCTCCTCCACTCTCTCCTGCTCTGCTCCTTCACTCTCCTTATTTGTCTCTTCTCTCCTCCTCTCTCTGCTCCTTCACTCTACTTATTTGTCTTCTCTCTCCTCCTCTCTCTGCTCCTCCACTCTCTTCTCCTCTCTCTGCTCCTTCACTCTCCTTTTTTGTCTCCTCTCTCCCTGCTCCTCCCACTCTCCTTCTTTGTCTCCTTTCTCCATCTCTCTCTGCTTCTCCATTATCCTACTTTGCCTCCTCTTTCCTCCTTTCACTGCTCCTCCACTCTCCTTCTTTGTCTCCTTTCTCCATCTCTCTTTGCTCCGCCACTCTCCTTTCTCTCTCTTCACCTCTCTCTGCTCCTCCACTCTCTCCTCCTCTCATTGCTCCTCCACTCTCCCTCTTTGTCTCCTCTCTCCTCCTCTCTCTGCTCCTCCTCTCTCCTTCTTGTCTCCTCCTCTCCTCTCTTCCTCTTTTCTCTCTCCTCTCTCCTACTCGCCTCCTCTCTTGACTCTGTGTCTGCTCTCATCCACATTTGAGCTGGTCTTTACTGCTCGACTGAAGCACTTTCAGGTGTATTTTATCTGGAGAGTTCAGACACAGGAGGCGCAGACACGAGGTGGTTAAGGATCGATCCGTCCACTTCTATTGCTCGGGTTTCAGTCAAGTTTAATATCGACCTATGATGATAAATGTAAACATTCTTTTCAATGACACGCTCCATAGAGTCAAACTCAGTGCTTTAACCGCTGAAGTACATCTCCGTCGTAAGCTGATACTTGTCAACATCTGACCTATTTTTGTCACAGTCTAAAATGTCTCGTCGCATTTCAATCTTCTCTCTGTATCAGCGCTACAGTGAATCTTCTCCAGTCAAACATGTGGGACGATGCAGGCTGGTTTTTGTTTGTTTGTTTGTTTGTTTGTTCCCTCTCTCAGCGCTCAGTGAATCGCTACACAGTGAGGATGGTCTTCATTTGTTTTCTTTCTTTCAGGCTCTGTAGGCTGGTGAATCTTCATTCTTACATTCAGGCTTGTAGGATGGTGCATTCTGATTTTGTTTGTTTGCTTGTTTGTTTCTTCCTTCTGTATCAGCGTTACTGTGAATCCTCACCATTCACACATGTAGGATGATGCATTCTGATTTTCATAGTTTATTTCTTTTTTTGCACACGATACAATATTTGTCTAGCTGTCATGGCTGATATCCGATATTTCCATAGTTTTAGTTTATAGTTAATTTGACATGATTTAAAGCCCCAGAATGTAACTTTTTTGCCAAAAACAGACGCAAATAAAAGCTTTTTTCATTATGTAAAAACATGCATCCTTGCGCCTCACTCAGACGGCTCCCGGTTCATCTCCGACTCCGGTGTGGGGCCGGTTTAGTTGTGGTGTCACACTGTTGTGGTCGCTGCTGTTGAAGCTGCACGAGCGAGACCACGAGTTCGCGCGAGACCACGAGTTCACACCCTAATATTTACTTACTTATAAAGAGTGGGATCCATCCAAAAATAGAATTCAACGAGAAACCATCCCGAGTTCTGCGGCTTAGCATAACATTTTGCTTCCAAACAATTTTCTGGAGGCAAAGTATTCTGAATCATTTGAACTTTTAGAAATAAAAAAAAAAAAAAAAAAAAAAAAACTACATATTTGGTTTATATTTTCTGAAGTCTTGGGAGATTACACTGATTAGTCCTAACTGAGCTCATTACAGTAATTATAATCTTCAACTGTGAAAGTACTTCTCTTATTGTTGTATCATTTTTGAGCACAGCTAAAACCACTTCACTTCATCAACAGACTTTAAACTCTCAGTTAAATTTGGAGTCTGATTTTCCTAATTAAATAAAGTCCTAATTATTGGGCACATATGTGAAGCAGCAGAGATATCGCCAACATTGTTTGTAGCTTTCAGTGTGTGTTAATCTGACGAGCGGCTAAAGCTCCTTATCTCTGTTCAGATGAAAGCAAGAAAACAAGTGCAGTCTATATTAGCCTAGTGTCTACTGCACACTGGGGAACTCCTTATATTAAACAGCATGTGGAGTCAGTCATCCGCCTACAGGGGAAGTGTTTGGTCCAGATTTAATGAGGCTAGATTAGCAAACTGGGTTAATTTGAAGCTCTAAATCTGTCAAACAAACAAAAGTGTGCTGCCAACTCTGGTAAAACTCTGCCACTGCATTTTAGAGGCCCCCTCACACACCTCTCCAGTACTTTACGAAGATGTGAGTCTGGTTAAATCTCTGGTGAATCTCGCTGAGTTCATTTGGGTGTGATTGACGGGTGGATTAGCCAATCAGGGACACACGTGGTCTGTCAGTATCAAAACAAATACGGCTGCTTACGAGGAAGAAAGAAAGGACGAAATATCACATCTGACTGAAAAAACTTAATATATTTCTTTTTAAATGTATAATTGAGGTTTTATTTATTAGGAAAACATCTGCTCAGTTTGCATAGAGTCAGTTGACAGTGGCGGAAAGTAGAAAAGTACTGCACTCAAGTAGGATTTCAGGTATCCGTACTTTACTTAAGTACATTTTACAGTGTGTACTTTTTACTTTTACTACACTGCATTTGAAATCATGCATCTGTGCTTTGTACTCTACTATATTTTGAATAGGACTGCAAAGTAAAAAGTACTTCATATGATTTGAGGGGTTATTTTTACCATGTTCGTGGAAAGATCCTGACTAAAGTTTTCAAGTTTAAGCTTCGGCTTTGAGAAAAAACAAAAAACACAAAATGCATAAGAAAAATTTAAAAATCTATACATATTGCTGCTGTTGACCAAAATATGTATAATTATGTTAATCAATATCACTAACAACAACACTTTATCAAAAATATCTGTGAAATACATTTTACCTTTTACTCTCAAAGTACATTTTAGAGTACGGATAGTTGAATACTTTTTCATGTGTTGCTTTTACTTTTACGTGAGTAACTTTTTACCTCTGTATCTGTACTTTTACTTCAGTAACACAGCTGAGTACTTGATCCAGCTCTGTCATGTGTCCCGTAGCAAACCCAGGATCATGGACTCACACTCCGCCCTTAGAGGAGTAAAAATCTGCCCACTTTTAAACTCTGACATAGATTTGTGCAGAATTGTGATTTCTGATTTGATGAATGGACTCAGCTCTGACTCAGATTGTGAAGTGTGAAGTGTGAAGTGTATTTCGGATCTTGTTGTAGAGCTACCGCTGCTGCCAAGTGATGTAAGTAACACTACAGAGGAGTCCAACATGCTCCAGTGAATTTGCAGGGACTGAGTTAATAAAGCTGCACCCGGGTTTTACTAGTCTAATCACTTAGTCACTAGACCCAACAAAAATCTGCCTTTTAACAACGTGCCCCCATCTGTATGAAATATCACTGGCCAATAGACTGGTGTGATTGTCAGCTTGGTCCTGTCAGTCGTCTGTTTCACTCCGTCTGCGTCAGAGCTACACAAGCTGACACTTGGGGCCATCTAAATGCAAATAGAGCCATTGATCAAGTTCATTAGGTTGATTAGATTAATTACACCTTTTCCCCTCTCTCTCTCTCTCTCTCTCTCTTCCTCCCTCCCCTATTTCTGTCTCTCTTTCTATCTGCGTCTGTATCTGTCTCTCTCTGTCTCTATTTTTCTTTCGTCTCTTCTTCTGTCGTCGCCTCTCTCTCGAAACAGGTGGTAAAAATACTTAGAGACATCAGCAGATAGGAACAGACAGGAGCAGAAAAGAGCAGAGAGGAGCAGAAAGGAGCAGAGAGGAGCAGAAAGAAGCAGACAGGAGCAGAGAGGAGAAGACAGGAGCAGACAGAAGAAGGCAGGAGCAGACAGGAGCAGAGAGGAGCAGAGAGGAGCAGACAGGAGCAGAGAGGAGCAGAAAAGAGCAGACAGGAGCAGAAAGGAGCATAGGGGAGCAGAAAGGAGCAGAGAGGAGCAAAAAGGAGAAGAGGAGCAGACAGAAGAAGACAGGAGCAGAGAGGAGCAGACAGGAGCAAACAAAAGCAGACAGGTGCAGACAGGAGCAGAATAGAGCAGACAGGAGCAGAGCAGAGCATCGATCGTCCTCCTGCTCTTTTGTGCTTGTCTCTAAACTACACCAGGATCATTACTCAGTGGATAAGTTGGTTCTCTTGTGTCTGTCCCTGTTTGTTTTTGTCTAGACCTCATGTTTGGGTTCTCTCTCTGATCGGTGACTCCACACTCAGCTCAGGTGGGAGGCAACAGGAAGTAGACAATTTGGGGCAGTTACTTTGACATGATTAAGAATACTGTGTACTGTATACGCAACTGGGACGTCATCATAAAGAGCTGTTTCTTTACTTCCTGTCCAGACCACCAGTGACATTGTACGGGTGTCTCAGGGTCCCAAACGAAATATCACAAGTGACCCTTTAACCAGACCCACCGCTCCTTCTCTTGACTTTGGACTTTCATAAATGACTAAACTGGCAAAACGTTTATATGGTTCTTCTTCAAAATGCTTAAGTTACCGAATGGAGCTTGCTGGACCCATGACTGAGAACAGTTTGTCAAAGAAATGAGACGCATTAATTTTACTTCTATGGGGTATTAACTGCTAACACATAATGTATTTAGATCACCATGCTACCGTTTATGCCGAAAGCAACATAGTGACATGTTTAACACTTTCCTTTTTTGACATTCTGAGTTTCCTCTTTCTTTGCTCTCTCTACTAAGTCACCCCCCCTTCAGAGCGCTATCACTACACAATCAGGATGCATCCCACTAATGAAACTACTGCACATCTCAGGTTTGTGAAGTTGCTGTGTACAGTTTTGTATCATGTTTTTTGTACATTTATGGAGAATTGTCGTGTGAGAGCATGGGTGACGTCGGCTTGTGGGCGGAGCATTGGACCGAATCTTACAGCTAACCGTAAGGAAGGTTCGACTAGGGCTAAAACCTCTTCTGGCGTGTTTTTGATGAGGGAACAATGTTATAACAGGGTAGAAAGCTCAACAAATACTGTAGACATTCCATAATATCCACTATTTAATGAATAAAACCTTAATTATACCAGAAAACCTTTAAGTTTAGTGATTCCAAGTTAAAGGTACAGTAATCGTAGTGCACTGCTGCTACTTCAATTATACTCTTTGAAGTAACAGCACTCCGACTTTCGTAAATGTTTGGCAACTCCATCAGCTCTGCGTATAACAAAATGCCCCACACAGTTTTCCTCTCCCATTTCCCAGAAGTTTTGTAAAGCGTCCATAGCCTCTGCATTGATGGATAGCTCTCCACTCACTGTGCACTGAGGTCAGCATTATACGGTCCAGACCTATCACTCCTCATCTGCATTTTTACATAATTCAACACGGCAAACCTGGATCCCTCCCAAATCCACAGACCTGCAGCCTGCTCTCTGCTCCCAAATGAAGTTAACGTTTAATTTATTCTAAAATCATTGACAATACAAACGGGAATCTTGTTGCCAAAATGTTCCTTTTCCAAATCGTGGTGATGGAATTTTAAATATGATTTCGTTAAAGAGGCTGAAGTCAGTGTTTAAATTATTCATGCCTATAGGTCTGTCTGTCACTGTCAGATATATGCGGCTATAACGAAGTCACTTATGCATCTTTGTGGTTTTGGGGGGTTGAACCTGCCACCAAAGCGAAAAATATGACAAGATGTACTCTGAATAACTCTTAAATATTTAATCATGTTCCTTAGTGGTTGACAGCTTCTGGACAATTATTTTTTTTACTACATTTTCACCAGAGCTGCATGATTTAAAGGTGCACTATGCAACTTTTCTGTTTTTTTCTGACCATTTACCATTTCTTTTATGTTATTGCTTTGCCAGGAATGTTCCACAGTACAGCATTAAGCTTATCTATCTTGTGTTTATTTGATTACAGATGTGTTAAGAAAATACCTTGACAAACAACTGTGCTTGCTGTGGTCCCCCCTCCACAGATCTGACCTGTCCTTGTCTCCATAACAACCGATAATTTGAATACCATACTGCGAAACATTTTACAAAGTAATAGCATCTCCATGGAGACAAGCTGCTGGTTGACTCTTCAGTAGAAAAGTTACATAGTGCAGCTTTAACTGGAGACGTTAGTGTTTTGCATGGAATGTTCCACAGTACGGCATTAAACTATATCTCCTTAGCTGTATTGTAATATTTCAAGTTTTCAATGTGTTTAGTTTGAGCAATAGGCATACCTGTGCCTGAATAAATGATAGACTAGAATAATGCCATACTGTGGAACATTTTCATACCTGACAGTTTGGACTCCTGAGAGTGGTCACATGATGCTTCTGTGACGTGTTCTCTCAGGACGACAGCGCCATCTGCAGTCTGACTACTTCATGACAGTATCCCAGGTGTGTGAGAGTAAAAAGGCCCTCTCGTCCCGGTTTAAAGTTAAAATATTTAAATCAACTATATGAAGACTGTCTTAACCTCATTAGACTTAAAGTGCATTGATATTTGTAAAAGTGTAACACGTATAACAGCCCTGTAGGAAGTTCTGAGTAATTTGAAACATAATACTTAAGGTACAGCAGTATATTTTATTCACAACAGCTTTTGAAAATGGGGCCATTATTCAAACACAACGATGTGATTGTCGTCAGTTGAAAAAGCTTTAAACCTTATGATTGATATGGCAAATTTATCACAAACAAATGAATAGAACAGAGGTGCTTTACACACAGCTTTGACAGAGCCGCTGTGTATTAATAAGGCTTGAATCACATTTTAGGTCTGTATCACACTGCAATGTGATGTTTGAGGATGTAGTGGTAGAAATAGTTTAATTTGCTGTTAAAAGTACTGCTTATGATCAACTGGGCCAGTTCAGCAGGAGGCCTGAGGGCCAATAAAAACTGGTCTGATTTGTGACTCGTAAGCTTGGATATTTCGTTCAAAAACTGTGAATCTCCTTTTGAGTTATCCGGGCCCCTGGAATCCATCTAAGATTATGACATCAAATTCTCAAAAGGGAATGTGACCTATTAGTCATCTTATAAACTATTTTTACATGCAGCTTGTGCAACCTCACAAAAGGCCAATAAACTGCTCCTAATCCTTTGCAAACTGTCGAAAAACAAAAGTGATCGATTCATCAGAGATGTCAGAAAAATCCATCCTTATCACAAAGTCAAATGAATTTCTAAGTGGCATCAGCAAAAATCAATGATAGTTACTGATTCAGATTCAATGAAAAAATCTATTTTTCTCAAATGGGACAGATGCACAGAGACGGCAGAGTTCTCACAATGGACAAGCTGGTTTTGGGAAAAAATATGTTTTGACTTTTATTTACAAGTATTACTATTAGATTTGTGATTTATGCTTTAATAGTAAGATTGAAATTTTAAAGGTACCGTGAGTAACTTTCTGGAGATGGTCACCTGCTTGATTCCATGGAAAAAGGAAATAAAGCCATACTTTGTAACATGGAGAGAGATACATTTCGTGTCATACTGTGCAATAGTATTACCACAGGAACAACATTTACATGGAAACAAAAGAAGGAGGCCCTCTTCTACGCCAAAGAAGAGTCAGGTTTGTGGAGATGGAAGCCTGCTCTCTGTAAGGTTGCATACTTGACAGTTCAATAAACACCACCAAAATGTAAAAAAAACAAAAAACAAAAAAAACCTTTTGATTTTAGTCTATATTTTGGCTAAAAAGTTACATAATCTGGCTTTAAATACATCTAAGAGCCTTAAAGCTGCACTATGTACCTTTTCTGCTGTGAGTCCACCACTTGCCTGTTTCCATGGAGATGTAATTGCTTTGCCTAGAATGTTCCAAAGTCGTATCTATTTCCACTGTGAGAAGCAGGTGACACTAGGCTAACTGTGAGAAGCAGGTAACACTAGGCTAAGTTATAGGTCAGATCTGTGGAGAGGCGACCCCGCTCACAGTAAGAATGCATGTTTTTATATGTATTTTGGAGCAATGACAACACTTCAAATTAAATGAATCCAAGATAGACACATTAAATGCTATACTGCGGAACATTCTATCCAAAGTAATAATATCTCAGAGGATACAAGGAAGTGGCAGACTCTTCACCAGAAAAGTTACATAGTGCAGCTTTAACATTTGAGAGAAGACGAGCTGCTGAACTGATTCAACTACAACAAACAAAATTCATACTTTATTGTTAGCAGGGTTTTGGGTATTTTTTAATTATGTTACTTGAATAATAATTAAATAACTGCTACTATTCAGATTGTGATTTGGATTTCATGAACTAGTGATAACTCTACTTTCTTCTCTCACTCTCCTCTGTGTCGCCTATACAGAATGTCACAGGACGTCCTCCCTACACCTGGTCCAAAGCCGGTCCAAAAGTCCCCCAAAGTCCCAGAGAGGACCAGAGATCAGCCCAGTCCCGGGACATCATGACCCAGATTGGGACTCTGAACTGGGTCTAGGTTTTCCTCTAGGACTGAAGCAGGTGCACAGAGGATAGGACACAGCACTGTCATATATCTGATGTTTTCAATAGTGCTGCAGGATTATTTTGGTTATTTTAATAATTTCCCACTGATTATATTTTGATTAGTCATATCAAACTATTATTTCTATTGTACATTTAGATTTCTTTAATGCCTTTTTTAACCAGACAATAATATGCTGACAGAAGACTTTTAGATTCTTCAGAATGATTCATGCCCGGCTGCAGGTGCTCGGGTTTATGCGGTGATGATTCAGATCACAGAGAGGCATTTTAGGATTAAAGGAACTCTATGTAGCCGGCTCTATGGGGGATATTTACTAAACCAGGTGCTGAAAAATTGCATGTATTTGTGGGCGTGTTGCACATGATTTACCATTATGAACTACACCTTTTACTCCCATTGCCATTCTAAAATGTAAATGAGAGTTAAGTGTCAGGACTGTGCTGTTTGCTCTGTAGCACACGCACAGGCCTGCGAAATGTGATGACTTAAAAGTAATTGCAATTTACCCATTTTTAGCATCAGCTTCACATCATGCTAAGTGTAGAAATTTGCCTATGAGCACATAGCCCACCACCTCTAGAGCCAAGTCCAAAGATATGCAAAGGACAAACAGCTGATGCACGAGGGACAAGTTGGGACTAAACTTTCACCGTAGTCTTCTGCCAACGATGGCGAGTCCAGGACACATTATAGAGGTGTTGAATTAGTGAGAGAATAAAGGACACGATCAAAGGCACGCCACACATACGGCTTGGACACTTACCAGCACCAAACGGAGGAGAACAGTGATCCACAGCCCAGAACAGGTGGGCTTTTATACCACGAGGACCCAATGTGGCAGACAGGACAGCTGCTGGGACGCTCCGCTCTTTTGTGGATTATGAGGGACAGGGCCAGTGTCACAGGTAAAGTGTATCTTTTTATTACACCGTGTAATTATCAGGTTAATTTAACTTTGTGAATCAGCAAATGCAAACTCCTGCACTTTTGTTTTACTTCACTGTTAATGCAGAAACTGGAACCGTCTCTCTTCCACAGACACACAAACGTCCAACATGCTCAATTTCCACAAAGTTTTTGCCCTCATTGTCTTGATAAATCAAGCAGCACTCACTAAACAGCGCAATCTGCATTTTCTTCTCATTGTTTTTGGAGCATTTTGGCCAAAACATCCCATTTGAAAGATTCATTAGGTTACAGAAGCAAAATCTGCACTGCATGTGTAAAGTATTAGATCAGAGTCTTTTTAAGTTCAAATCAACTTTGGAACATAGCAACCCAAATGAGAGACTAATGTGAGGCCCCTTCTGCTTTCTGATTGGATAATCATCTTGAGAATAACAACACAGAATTATAACAAATAACTTTGTTTTTGAAATTAAGTCAGCATTATAATTGCTCTGACTAAAAGCTGTACTTGACTTGAACATGTTCATCTCGTATCTGGGGACACAGATATCACACACATATCATATCTGGGGACACAGACAGGGCACATTAATGACATTTAAAATCTAAATCTTACAAACTGTTTATTTCTTTCTTTTATTAATTATATTGTATCTATGATTGGGTCTGCAGTCACAGGAGGCTCCCACCCCGCATCCCCACATGAATCTTGCATAGCAGAACTATCTCTCTGATGACCAATCCCTGATCATAAAAGTGAATGGCCCATGGCGTTATATCTGTCAATACTAAAGTCTCACACTGTACCTTTGATCGGGCCACATCAGCTCTATAAATATTACATAAGTGTCATAATCATAACCTTCAAATTCCATTGGCACTGTGTTACTCTGACTCTGAGCTGAGGATTACACTGCAGTGAAGTCGCTCAGCTGCACGCGACGGTACCTGCATCTCAAACATGACATATGGAAGAGAGACATGTATGCCCTTTTAAAGCGTTTAAAATGACGTGAGTTTAAAATACCAAATTTGTTTTAAACTAGAGATTGAGACCAGATGAGATTTTGACACAATCTCTGTGTTTTTTGTTTATTCCAATGACACATGTGAAACAAAGGAGCTCTTTAGTCAGCCATCATTTACAACAAAATGACATTTTGCTCATTGTTTTTGCAGAAATCCACAATGTTTTTCATGCCCATGTGATATGTATTTTTTTTCTCGTCTTTTGTCCTTGTCAGCATCTGTCTGCATTTGTTTTGATAGACACAGGCCATCCATGTCCCTGATTGGCTAATCCACCTGTCAATCACACCCATCTGAACTCAGGGATCAGTGACCAGACTCACATCTTCTTATTCTGGATCTCAGGCAACAAATCATGTGATCCAGTTCTCAAAATTGGCTGCAATTTTGTATTTATCTTATTTAATATTTTTGTCACGCTTGCGCTACTAAGAGGTTTAACTCAGCAGCACTTAACCTGTTTTTGCAAAGTAAACACATCACTTTCTTTTTGTGTGCACAGTCTTATGGTTATTCTGTCTCGCAAAATCTTGTGCCATGAGATATTATCCCGTCCCTGTTTATGGCATCTTCCTTTTTAATAAGTAAGGAAGAAATTACTATAATTACGTTTAAGTCAATAAATCCCGTATCGATATCACTGTGTCCGGCTGATCAGCATAAGATATAAGAGAATAATGAGAAAGAATCTACTTTATAACATCGACACAACAAGTAAGACAGTAACATTAAAAGGCCTGAGCTGCAGCACAACAGAATCAACCAATAATTACCCATAAGTCAACGCTCTGCCGCTCAAATTGAGTCGTACCACAGACACAATCCCCCACTGCCCACTACTACAAAGAAAATGTACACAGGATAAATACTGAGCCCAAAGATATATTGTTCCAGCTTGAATAATAGGTTGGTATAGTAATTATTATGGCCCACTGACAGGTTTAACCCCGGAGACTCTAAAGGACGGGTCAAATGCAGTGTACAACGTCACCTAATGATGTTATTGGCTGATGGCGATGGATGAGAGACAGTAGAAAGGAAAAAATGTCTTTAAAGATTCTCAGAAACATCTACACTCTAGCCAACAGTCACCATCAGTCATTATCACCTCTCTCTCTTCTCCTATCTCTCCATCTTTCACTCTTTTTGTTCTATCTTGCTCTTCCTGTCTTTCCCCCTCTCTTCCCTCCCTCTCTTTCTCTCTTATTCTATATCTCTGTCCCAGGGTTAGGGTCTCTCTTTTTCTCTCTTTGTCCGTCTTTCCCCGTCGCACTCTCTCATTCCTTCAAATTTTCTCTTATTCCCTATCTCTCTCTCTCTGTCTATCTCACCCTCTTTCTCCTCTGTCCATCTTCCCTTCTCTCTCTGCCTTTCCCTCCCTCTTTCCTTCCACTTCTTTCTCTTTCATTCCCTTGCTCTCTCTGCCTCCCACTCACTCTCCCCTTTCTCTCTTCTCTCCCACCTCACTCTCCCTCTCCCCTTTCTCTCTCCCTCTTTCTACTTGCTTTATCCCTCACTCTCTCTTCCCCTCCCTCCTCACTCTGTGCCCCCCTCTCTCTTCTTCTCTCTCTTTCTCCCTCTTTCCCTTTTGCTTTCTCTCTGTTTCCCTCCATTTCTCTCCTATTTTCTATCTCTCTCTACCTCCCTCACTCTCCTTCTCTTCCCCCTTCCCTCCTCTCCTCTCTCTGCTTTTTCGCTCCCTCTTTATTTCCCTCTCTTTCTCCTCTCTCTGCCTCCTTCTCTCTCTGTGTTTTCTCTCTCTCACTCCCCCCTCCATCCCTATCTCTCCCTCTTCTCCCTCCTCCTCTCTTTGTCTCACTCACTCTCTTTTGCCCTCCCCCTCCTCTCTCTCTCTCTTTCCCTCCCCATCTCACCCTCTTTCTTTACCTCTCTCTCCCCCGTGTTTTTTCTCTCACACTCCCTCTCACACTCCCTCTTCTCCCTCCTCCTCTCTTTGTCTCTCGCACTCTTTGGCCCTCCCCCTCCTCTCTCTCTCTCTCTTCTTCCCTGTCTCTCTCTCTTTCTCTACCTCTCTCTCCCCCGTGTTTTCCCTCTTTCACTCCCCCCTCCATCCCTGTCTCTCCCTCTTCTCTCTCCTCCTCTCTTTGTCCCTCACACTCTCTTTCTCCCTCTCCTCTCTCTCTATCACATTTCACCATCAGTTTCATGTTTGAGTGCATCAAAGCTAACACCATGTGACCTGGTTCGTCAATAAGTCTATCGACAAACGATCGGGACAGCGCCGCGTCTCTCTCGCTGGGCTCCGTCGCTCGCGTGTTCAGAAAAATATGAATGCAGCTCCCCATGAGGCGCTCAATGGCACCGGAATTAGAATGGATTTCCAAGGCACGAGGACTCAAAGAGGAAAGACAAGTCCGGCATACATGACCAATAAAGCAATGTGCGCAGCAAAGACTGAGCTAAAATAAAACAAAACTTACTAACTACTATAACTATGTCTGCTATTATTAACTATTAGCACTATGTAACTTTTCTGTTTGTGGTCCACTACCTTCTCGTTCCACAGTACGGCACTTAAAGGCCCTGTACCCGATATATTGCATAAGCAGGTCAAAATAAGTCTGCTGTGTCCTGCCTGCATCTAATTATAAGGCGTGTTATTGTCCGATAAGAGAGGAGGAAGTGCGATAGCATGCCAGTTGATGTTAGCTTTACTCACTCCAAAACTCCGCTCTGGTCTCTAAAAGTTGTGAAAAGCCATTATAAACTCATCAGGATGATTAATTAAGATGGTCTGAGTGCAAAAGGTAAGTGAGGAATAACTTTAAACTCGTTCTGTTTTTTATGTTTTTATGATATAGCACCTTTAAACTTCTCTGTAATTATTTTATTATTATACATACTTTTACAGCTAAATAAAGAAACAAGGCATTTTTGCCGTGAGCAGGGTTGCCTCTCCACAGATATGACTTCATAGAGAAACCTTATAAAAATAAATATGTTTAATGCCATACTGTGGAAAATAAATGCAATACATCAGTGGTGGAATGTATTGTAAAATGTAATGTAGGGTAAAAGTAGCAAATGAAATTGGCATTTTAGGTGTCTGTACATTACTTAAGCAGATTTGAAAGTGGATACTTTGTACTTTATTAGTATTTTTAGTGATTGTTTGAGATCTGTTGAAGAATCTTGAGGGGTTTATTTTTAATTCTTCTCTAGTCTGAGAAAACAAAAATATACACAGAAAAACAGAAAAAATCTGTTGTTCCAATTGTTTCTGTTCACCACAAATCTTCACCAAAATCACAGCATCTGGAACCTAATTAAACCCCTGAAATACTTTTATTTTTTACTCTTAAAGAACATGTTTATTTTATTTATTATTAATGCAGTCTTATTATCAATATCACCGGTAAATGTCTGTGTCTCTAAATCTAAATTGATCGTAAGTTTGGTCTGAGCAAGTTCAAACTTCAATTCCAATTTCAAAATGTAAACGTTGTGTTGCAAACTATCTGGTAATAAACCAGGAGGATTAAACAGGGATTAAACTAAAGGGATGGACTAAAGCAGGACTAAACTGGAACTGAACCTGGATTAGAGCAGAAATAAACCAGTTGTAACACCTTATCAAAAGAGGAATTAATATGATCAGAACACACCAGACTCAACCAAGACTAAACCAGGACTAAGACAGAACCAAACCAAGTCTACTGCAGGAACTGGATTTAAACCAGGATCAAACCAGGACAAGAGTGAACAACTAAACCAGCACTAAACTAAAATTAAGCATCTAAATGCTAAAAGAAAACTTTCTCAAAATGTAAATGTATCAGACATAAACAGCACAGATGAAAGGATGCACCTCCAGTGTACGTGAGCCACAGTTTGAGAAACACTGTTATATCAATACATTATTTATACATTTATTCTAAAGCCACAGTATGTCACTTTTAGCCAAAAATATATTAAAATAAAAACATTTCGCTGCTCATTCAAGCAGCTTCTTCAGGTCTGGTCTGGAGACTCCTCACTCCTTTGAAGATAGTGGGATACAGATCTTAAAAGAAATGGTTTGAGAGGAGTCAAAGGAAAAACAATCCATCTTTGGAGGACTGGGGGACTTAGACATCATTTGTCTCTGATTTATGACTCTATCCTCAGACCCAAATCAAAGCAAGGAAAACAATAGCGATAGCCAGTAGAACCATTATGCAAAATATGTCTCAGGCAGAGTTCACATCTAGTCTAGTTCAATAGACCTAGCCAATAAACAGACACTGCGTAGTTTTAGTGTAGTTAGCTCCTCCCCTCAGACAGACATAAGGCCGTGTCCAGCAGCAACATGGCCAGAACTGAAGAAGTTGTTGGATGAGCAACAAAACATCTTCACTTAAAAAACTTTTGTCCAGTTCACAGAATTGAAATTTTCTTTTACTTTGGAACATACTTGGATGAGTAAGGGATTACACAGGTTGGTGTCCTGTGAGAAGGCTTGCATCTCCAAAAACCTGACTCTTATGTGGCCTGGAGGAGGGTCTCTACCTGTTTCAAGGGAAATGTCACTCTTTTGGCTACATCCATAGTATGACATAATATTTGTATATTTCTCCATGAAAAATGCATGATGGAGTCATGCAGCTGACATGCCACCTCCAGAGAGTTACATACTGTACCTTTAATATGATTACAAGCTGCTGCTGAAGTCCCAGTGTTAGTCCCAATGTTAGTTCCAGTGTTAGTCCCTGTGTTTGTCCCAGTGCTCGTCCCAGTGTTCGTCCCAGTGTCCGTCCCAGTGTTCGTCCCAGTGTTAGTCCCAGTGTTAGTCCGTGTTAGTCCCAGTGATAGAATAGAATAGGTCTTTATTGTAACATCCACATGTACAACGAAATTTAAAAAGTGCCGAGCAGTTCAAGGTGCAAAACCATCCTCACACATACATCAAACATACATCTCACCTATTTCAGTCTCACATAAATAATAAAAACATAAAATATATACATTTACTAAGTGTGTGTATGTTTGTTAAGTGTGGTAGTGATTATAGGATAAAAATTGTCCTTCAATCTATTTGTCCTTGCTCTGATTGATCTGTATCTCCGACCCGATGGTAACAGTTCAAACAGAGTGTGCCCGGGGTGTGAGGTGTCCCCGAGGATGTTTTGGCCCTTTTTGAGACAGTGGGAAGTGTGTAGGTCAGCCAGTGTCCTGAGAGGGCAGCCAATGGTCTTCTGAGCTGCGTTTATGACCCTCTGGACAGCTTTCCTCTGAGCCGCCGTGCAGCTGGTATTAGTGTCAGTGTTAGTCCCAGTGTTAGTCACAGTGTTAGTCCCAGTGTTAGTCAAAATTTTGGTCCCTGTGTTAGTCCCTTGTCCCAGTGTTAGTCCCAGTGATAGTCCCTGTGTTAGTCCCAGTGTTAGTCCTTGTGTTAGTCCCAGTGTTAGTCCTTGTGTTAGTCCCAGTGTTAGTCCTTGTGTTAGTCCCAGTGTTACTCCCTGTGTTAGACCCAGTGTTAGCCCCTATATTAGTCCCAGTGTTAGTCCTTGTGTTAGTCCCAGTGTTAGCCCCTGTGTTAGTTCAAGTTTTAGTCCCAGTGTTAGTCCCAGTGTTAGCCCCTGTGATAGTGTTAGTCCCTTGTCCCAGTGTTAGTCCCTTGTCCCAGTGTTAGTCCTTGTGTTAGATCTGAAATAAACTCATGGTCTCCTAAAGTGACTGTGAAAAAACTGCCTCTAAATTCAAAGAGCAGGATTCAATGAAAACTTAAAAGCTTTTTTACAACACAAAACATGACAGTAAATGTATCATAATCTGCCCCATCACTACTGCAGTACCAATTACTGAAATATAGTGAAAACACACATTTAAGCAGCCATGCATTTAAATGATTACATGCCCTTACATAAGACAGCTGTCACATGTCAAGCAGATGAGTGTCTATGTCCAGTCACGATTTTTCATTTAGTTTAGTGTAATGGAAATAAATAGAGCACACTTGGATAGAATGTGTTTCAGTGCTGCTCTGCTGATGAACAAATGAATGCGCCTTTCCAGTAAAATGTTGAACAATCATTAAATATAAGCCATAACCTCTTCACATAACCAGATCAGAAGGACAGTCAAACGGGGGGAACTATAAAGGAACGAAAAATACAAATGCACAGGCCATAAAGTGTTTTGTAACCGCATATTTGACTTTATATGATATTGTTTCACAGACATCCTATCATTTCGAAATTGAACTTTGCAATGTTGCGTTAATAAGAGCGCACAGTGAAAGCAATCGCGCGCACAAAGCCTGAAGAAGCAAATTATGAATGAACTCAACATTTTCATTCAAAATCATAGCCTCTCCATATGGATTTAACGCGCGCCCTGTGGGATCATTTACGGGTTGTATATTGCATTATACCTGGGTTAAGAAATGTTTTACACTCCTAGATTCCAGGTGCAAAAAGTCACAATAATGTATTTTCTTTGCGCACAAAAAACTGCCGCTAATTTCAAAGTAAATGAAGTAAAATTGGAATTTGGCGCACAATACAATCTTATCAAACCACTGCACATTTGATTCCAGCACTGGAATCACGCGTTTTGCTTTTTCTTACTGAGAGGCTAAAGTCAGATTTGAATCCCTCCGCTCCCTCCAAAGGTCAGCTCATTTCAGTAACACAGCAGTGCGTTCCAGTCACTAAATACAACGATAATATAAGGCGTTTCACTCACCATTTCTACGTGGAGACGCTGGTTTGGAGCGCAAAACATGTCACGACACTAAAAATCCCCCTGGAGTAGACTCTCACATTGCCCTCTGCCTGGTCTTTTGACACTGGAGTCTTGAACCACTGTTGGTATGAAGCGACAGTGTCCGGGGATGAGCGCACCAAACGCGCTAAGGAAAAGTCTGGCAACTCCGTGCGCTATGACGCGAAGGAGCGCAGGTTAATGGCATCCGCTGCGGTAGGTCTAGAGGTGGAACAAGCCGATTTGCGTTGCCTGAAATTGTGGAGAGGGCTCGTGAGCGCTCGTGGATTGCGCTTGGAGACGTGGGGAGATCCAGCCGAGCGCGCAGCCAGCGAGAGTGACCGGATAACAGCACACATGGACTGGCTCTGCGCACTGGTCCCTCCCTCCTCCCGGTGTTTACGGTCTGACAGCCCGCCACTCTCTCCCTCTCCTCTTCTCTCTCCCTCTCCTCTTCTCTCTCCTCTTCTCTCTCTTTCGCTCGGTGCGTCTTTGTGCGCGTGGCCACTTAACAAATGTCAGGAATGATTGGGGTTTTATGACGGTGGTTAAGCGCGCAATGGACTGAAACAAGTGCCAGGCGAGACAGAAACATGGGAGGTGGGAATGGGGACCTGGAAACAACACAGGCATCAAATGGAGTTAGATTTTTGAAGATGTTTTTTGGAAATGTGGAGAGTTCTTCAAGCAGTGGCAAACTATGTATTTAACATGTTCTATTGTAATTTGACTATGCGCTTTAATGGTATCAGCAGGACAGCCCATGAATGTGGTGTCTGTGTGACTGGTGGTGGTCGCAGGGCAGGCCATTTATTTGAAAGGCAAAAACTATAGTAAATATAATGAAACAAATCACAAAGTCAATAAAACAATCCCCAAAACAGGCATACGAGGCAAAATCCTCTTGGTGGTTCTGACTAAGTAAAGATCTGGAGATGGTCCCAGGCTCTGCTCCTGCAACAGATTTAACCTCATTTGCATTCAAGGATGGGTCAAATGCAGAGGGTGAATTGTCCTCCCTCCCTTCAGATGCCTGGTCGCTGACTGCCCGGCGATGACTGGACCCTAGATGCCTTCCTGTGTCCTGATCCTGTTCTGTGGACCGGAACTCTCCCTTGCCTCGCCTGGCTGGATGGCCCGGTGCCTGACTCGAGTGGCTCCCGTTCTGCTTTGGGTGGGCCCCTCTCTGTCCCTTAGTTGAGTGGGCTCTGGCTCTACACTGTTGAACTCTATCTGCAAATGAATGCACATTAGCCCTAGACACATCTGCAGCCTGTTCGTCCATGGGAGTGGTCTCTCCTTCACTGTGGTTCTCCTCAAGGTTTCTCTTTTTCCCACTGGGTTTTTTTGCGTTTTCTAAGGACAGGAAATGTTCTAGGACAGTTATCAATTTGCTTGTTTTCTGTTGATTCATTTGCTTATTTGTTTCTCTTTCATTGTTGATTTTCTAACTTTCTGTTGGTTAAATCAATTCTCATGTTCAGCCCTAAGAGGCAACTGCTGTTGTGATTTTGGGCTTTACAAAAATTAATTGAATCGAATTAAAAGGACCATTAAGTGTTGATTACATTAATGTAAAAATAAACATTCCGAATTATTGTGATTTTGTAGCTGTAGCACTTGGGACTGTGCGGAGTCCATTCATGCAGCAGTATTATAGACAAAATGAAACAGAAACTTCCTCTAGTGCTCAAAATGCGGTTGTTTTTTCAGTCTTTTTTCACATGTTTGGTGGCAGGGCTGATGGATAACCTCCACTCTGATATACTGCACATTCAATCAATTCTCCACATGCACTTAGAAAGATTAAGCCTATAATTCATCCATGTTTTTTTTTATAGAGAAATGAAAAAGTGCCTTTTCTCTATATCAATAGGCACACAGGCGTGTCGAATGGAAGCAGACAGATAATATATAAGAATAAAGATGAAAACGCTTAGTTTTTGCTGACAGTGTCTTCGCTCATCAGCTAAACAGCACTGCAGAGCTCAGGGATGTGTACCAACTCCACCTGCAGAACTGCCACTTAGCCTAATGTTAAACCAATGGAGATTTGAGAATTGGGTCTCTTTTTACTTAGCTGATGTACCACACAATTTATTAATTCATGTGGGAGAATTGTCTTGCCCAAGGACACAGCTGACAGTTGAATGCACTTAGAGCTGGGATTGTTGACTTTCACATTGACGGGCAAACACTCCTTAGAGAAATGTAATTAAAATAAAAATAAAACAGACAGAAAATTGACTCTACGGAGTCCCTAGTTGGACAATTTTGGCAAAGTTTATAGATTAATTTGACACAGGCTGTGGATGTGACATATGTACAGTTCATAACAGTTCCCTAGCAACCATACTGTAAACGTGGGCCAAAATGTGTCTGTTATTGACTTTATTTTGCAAAATGAACGTCAAAATTGTCTGAAAGTTGTGTTCCTTGCTAAACTGTTCCTACATTCTGTCTGAAATTTTGTGTATTGATGACGTAGATAGAGGGTTTACATTTTAGAGCGGCGCTACTTCACTTTCCACTAACTGTTGTAAAATAAATATTTGTCACAGATACTATTTAGCAAAAAAACAAGGCATTAAAGAGCCTGTACCACATTTTTCCATGGATTTGACCAAAAAGTTCTTGCCTCAGTACAGATATATTGCAGATATATTGTATAAGCAGCTCTTGAGGTCAAAATAAGCCAGCTGTATACTGTCTGCATCTAATTATAAAGCGTTTTATTGTCTGACAATTAGGAAGTGTGAATTAGCATGCGAGTTGTTATTAGCTTTACTGTGACTGCAAAACGCTGCTCTGGTCTCTGAACATTGTGAAAAGCCCTTATAAACTCATCGGGGTGATTAATTGTTGTGAATGTTGTGAATTCATAAGTGAGGGATCATTTTGGACCACTGCCAACCCTTTAAAATGAACTGGTCCATGTTTTTAAGACAGTAAAAATCAGGTAAAGTGACTTTAAAGTAACCTGTTTGACGTCACTGCGATAAAACCAATCATATTACAACTCATTACGGTCCATTCTATTCCCATAACAGTAAACCTTTGTACGATCCTGTGTTTTCGGATGACCAAACCTCTCTGTATAGTCTTGTTTTTATGACCCAGGTCTGTCACTGGACATCATTCCTGAATAATTCACTAAAACCGAGACAAATGTCCACTTACGGGCGTCCAAAAAGGATCAAAACTGAGTCACAAAGTCTTTACAAGAAACCTAATCAAATCGAAAGAAGACACGATCAAACCACTGTCTCCTGGGGGCAATTTTATGATTTGTACAAATACGGTAAAGTCCTGGTTTACGATCGGGCTGTAAAAATAACGTACTTGAAGGTCCACTGTGTAACTTTTCTCGTGACGGGTCCACCAGCTGCTCGTCTCCATAGAGATGTTATTGCTTTGCCCGTAATGTTCCCCAGTGTGGCATTAAACTTGTCTATCTTGAATTGAAGTGACTTTGTTGCTCGTCTCTCCACAGATATGACCTGTAACTTGGTCTCCATGGAGATAGAAATGTTTAGACAGTAGCTCAGTCGGCAGAGCGTTTGTCCACTGATCTGAAGGTTGGCGGTCTTGACATAAACATTATTAGTTGAGTGGTTAGGTTGGTGGTTCGATTCCAGCTCCCACAGATGAATACTGTTGTTGTGTCCTTGAGCAAGATCCCAGCCCTCCTTGCCCCTAGTGCCTGTGTACACTGGTGTATGAATGGATGAGTGCTTCTTTGATGTAAAACGCTTTGAGTGTCTTGAAGGTGGAAAAGAGCTATATAAAACTTTGACGTTATCCCATTTGAACATTTAATGCTGTACTATGGAATATTCCAGGCAACGCAATAACTTTAACATTTAAAACCAAAACAAACAAGTGAGTATCAACCATTTCTGCAAAATTTGAGGATGAGGCACTGTCTGCTCTCATAAGGAGGTTGTGGGTTGTGGGTTCTTGCTGCTTTGGTCCAAGGAGGCTGTGACGAGACTTGCAGTGACATGAGACAGCCTGCAGGAGTCAGACTCATGGGTCAAATGTTGCCTGCGGCTTCACAGCACGTCCGGGGTCAGAGTTCAAAGGTCAGTTTCGACTGTGACAGGGTCAAAGAAGGTTCAGAAAAGCAGTAGCGCAAGGAGACAGCAAACTGTTTACAGAGGGACAGACAGGCAAATAAAACGAATAACACAGGGAAAGGAGAATATATTTATTTTATTATTTATTTATTTATTTACTTATCAAAGCAAAAGTGATGTGTTAAAGCAGGGGATATTATGCAAAATCAACTTTGTTTTAGCTTTCTACCATACCATAACATTGTTCCCTCATCAAAAACGCACCTGAAGAAGTTTTAGATGTCATCCATGCATGTTTGGGTAATCTAGCGATCTCTCCCGCACCTTATAATAAATCTCCTTGTGGTTTGCAGTAGGAGTCTATCCAATGCTCCGCCCACAAGCCCATATCATCCATATCACACACAACGACTCTCCACAAATGTACAAAAGCATGATATAAAACCATACACTACAACTTCACAAATCTGATGCGATGTGCAGTAGTTTCATTAGCGGGATGCATGCCGATTGCGTTATGATAGTGCTCTGAAGGGGGAGTGAGCACAGAGAGCAAAGAGAGGGAAGGCTTAGAGCGTCAAAAACAAAAATGAAACGTATTAAAAATGTTAATATGTTGTGGTGAATATAGCATTTTCACAACTATAAAAGAAAACATGGTGATCTGTGTGTTATGTGCTAGCAGTTAATACCCCATACAAGTAAAAAAGAAAACTATTTAAATGTTATTCCACATGTTGAACATCCTAACAATGAGTTCACTTCAGAATACTTAGGACAATAAAGCCAAACAGTTACAGAGAGAGGGGCAACCGTTCTTCAATAGAAAATTAAATGGAGCCAAAGGTGCTAGCCCATGCTCACTTCTGACATGGAACACGGCGGCTAGCGAGTTAGCTATGTCCATTTATATATTCAGTCTATGAATTTACAGTACTAATTTCATGTCTTCTTTACAACTGAAGGCCAGAACACAATGAGCTTTTGTCTCTGAAGCCGCAAGTCAAGTGCTTCAGACTGAGCGAATGACAGGTCCTTAAAGAACAGTACGCACGTTTGAGAGACTATTATAAATGTGCTCACATGTAAGAGGATGAAGAGAGAAATCAGGGACTTTTGTGCAGTCAACTCTCAATATTTGTACAAATTATAGGTTACTGTGTGTTATTTCAACATTAAACAAACGCCAAGTATAAAATGTACTTTTCACACAGACAGACAGTAGCTTATTAGCAGCATATGTTTAGGATATTTTTAAAGGGTTACTATAGACACATTTTTGCTGCTTGTCTATATGGAGACGTTATTGCGTTCATTCATTTAGACGTGTTTTGTTTGATTGGAACAAATAAGTAAATAAGACCTTGTCATCTGCTTGTCTCTGGAGATGCAGACACACCATATAAATACTATATAATGAACATTTAAATATTTCATAAACAACTTATCTATGTCCAAAGATTTAAAGACAACATATTAAAATTGAATAATGGCATAAGACAAAGTGCATATGACAGTTTTAAAATATTTTTCTGGTTATTGGTTCAGGGGGATAGTACCTGTTTGAGATGCGTTGTCGTTTATTTTTACTAGTCTATTCATAATTATTGTGCAAATTAGTTTTGGCTTTTGTTAACATTATGGTTGCCAGGTAACAGTTATGGAATTACCTCCGTGTATGTCCCATTTGTTGCTGATGGCCAATCAGCGAGGAAAATTATAAACATAAAGAAAAACTAGCTTACAAAAACAAGTTTAGATTTTTTACAAATTCTCAAATTTGAAATGAAATAAAGTTAACTATGTTTTTATGTCAAATGGACTTTACCTGACAACAAAACGTTTTTCACAATTACAATTTTATATGACGTAAAAGTTGTTCATGTTTACATTTAGTCTTTAGTTTGTCAAGTAACCTCTGGTAACATCCAAATTGCTGTTCAGTACAAATCCATAATTACACAAAGAGAAAAGAACAATCCAGTCAAAAGACACAAAAGTCAAAATAAAACAGCTCAACCTGTTTTAAAGCCAGTGTACAAGTGAACAATCTGTCCCATCAGAAAGCAGAATGATCCTCTGGGTTGCGAGGTCCAACAGCTCCAATTGATACTTTGCAGCTGGTGTCATCAAAATTCCCTGGGGGTGTGCTGCTAACTGTAGGCACTGCTCTGTCTGAACCCCTGTTACTCATGTTAGACTTTGATCTGAGTTTTAATATAAAACAATCTGATCATAAAGAACTGGGCTGATTTGTGCTGTTAAATAAGTCTCTCCCAAATGACATTACAGACACAGGTTAGCTAAGCCAAAAGGTTTCAGTTTGTCACTCTTACTTTTTGTTAAAAACTAAACTTCTAAATAGGACAGACTGTGTTTGCTTATGTGTGCATTACGTCACCATGGTAATTGCTGAACATTCTGTCATAGACATACATGCAGTACACACTCGGTGTATCTTGGGCTCTTAATGGTGACAGCTAATGGCGTCCAGTTCAGTTTTGATTGCTTTGATTTACTTTTAATGAAGAGGCAAAAATAGGCTGTGCAGTAAGCCCTATATGGGAGAATCAACTTTATTACCTATACTATAATATAAAAAATATAAACATTCTCACTCATAAAGATCTCAAATTTCTTGATAGATAAAATTCTCTCACATGCCTGAATGTAAAGGCAGACCCATGCTTTAGATAATAAAAAGCACACAAAGTTATAAGTTATAAGGTTAGGCATAACATTTGAGACCTTCTGGACTTGTCTCTGTGCTTATGGAGAAAACAGTACCACAGTTGTATAGTTCAAATAAATCTGATGTAATCTGCCTTAATCCTGACTTTAATCTCTTTGCATCAATCAATACGAGATGCTGTGAATCAGATAAGTCTATGGTTTAGGTATGTTCAGAGGAGGGGGAGTGAATATATGGGTAGAAGGATGCAGAGGAGAGGGTTAGATGGAGCAGAGGAGAGGGTCAAGCGGAGCAGAGGATGCAGAGGAGAGGGTTAGATGGCGGAAACGATGCAGAAGAGAGGGTCAGATGGAGAAGAGCTGGTTCAGTTCTTGACTCTATTAGGTCTATTAAAGGGTCGTATACATTCAGTTAACATTTATTGCTTTATTACACAAACAGAGTATGTGTGAATATGTTTAAAATGCACTTTAAACCTTGATAAAAGGGGAGAAAACAAGACTAAAACTGTGATTATATGGCAAAGATGAAGCATGTAATTGCACAATCAATGCCACATCAATAGACGCTTTCACTTTGACTCTCTTTGTCAAATTATTCTTCCAAAATCTTCACAATAAAAATCACAAAAATAATTTCAATTCACAGTTCGCAGATCGCCAAGGAAAACGGTTGGATCATTGAAGTCCCACTTGCCGTCCAGCTCAATCATAAACTGTATATGTCTATAGCTCAGTTTTAAAACATGGACAGTTTATACCTGGAATGCTCCACAATATGGCATTAAACAGAATTAATCTACCAGGCATTTCTTCAATTACAAGTGTTTTATTGTTTCAGGAAAATACATGATTACAGAGAATGTGTCGCCTCTCCACAGATCTGAACTGTAACATGGCCTGGTGGCGTTACATGCTTGTCTCCATAAGGATAGATAAGAATAATGTCGCGTAGTGGAACATGGAAAAGTTACATAAATATGTACGTCACATAATAAATCTAGAGTATGTCAAGTGAACTAAAATGTAAATGGTTAAAATGCAGGTTTTTGTAGTGTGGTAATAATTTTCTTGGTGTGGTCATTAATAGAATTCACTTTTTGGACATTTGAACATGAGAAAAAAATGCAGAACTGATTTAAACAAGACATTTTCAGGAGTCTGTGATCAATATGACTGTTCATGATCCCGTTTAGGTGTTCGATTTTCAACAAAAAGGTGAGAGTGACTAACTGAAAAACTGTGACTGTGATGCTGTTTGAGAGAGACTTGTTTAACAGCACAAATCAGCTCACCTATTGTAGTTCCAGTCAGTTCTTTCTGTTCAGATCGTGTTCAAATAAAACTCAGATTAAAGTCTAACTTGAGTAATAGAACTTCAGATGGAGCCGTGCCTCAAGTTAGCGTCACACCCCCAGGGAATACTGATGACATGAGACTGCACTATCAACAAAGTTACCAAAGGACACACATTCTGTCTGAACATCAGCTAACCTAAACCTAGCCGATAAAGTGTGTTCGTGCACTGTCTTAATGAGTTTTGACCTTGATGAAACACATGGCCCTGAGTGGAAGTGTCTGCTGTTATTTATGTGCCATTCACCTGTTTGTCTTCGAGGAACAATAAAGCAATAAAGATGTTGAACCTTGTCACCCTGGCAAATGACAATGGACTTTTGATTGTGTGACTGCTCCTTCCCTCCCAACATGTTGCTGCTGCTATGGGCCTGAGGCAGGGTGTAAAGTATCTGATCACAAATACTCACATTAAAGGCCCTGTACCTGATCTGTTCCCCATGTATTTGAGAAAAATGGTCGTGCCTCAGTGCAGATATATTGTATGAGCAGCTCTTGATGTTGAAATAATCCACTGTCTGCTGTCTACATCTATAAAGCATTTTAATATTCAAGAATCTGGAAGTGCATTGTTAGCATGCTAGTTAATGCAGGCTAATTAATGTGACGGTAAAACTTCGCTCTGGTCTCTGAAAGTTGTGAAAAGTGCATATCTTTTTAAGATAGTAAAAATCAGGTACAGCACCTTTAGCTGAGTAGATTTTATCTGCATACAAGTACTTTTTGAATATACTCAGTACTCAATTACTACTGTACTTGCAATTGAGTATAATTCTAACATGCAATTGTAATTATATTTAAACTAATGGTTGAATTCTGTTGACTGACAAAAGTTTTTTGTTTTTTGTTTAATAGATTTAATAGAATAGAAATGGATGGGTTGTGGAGAGTGGGGACAAGGGCGAGGTGAAAACAGAAACGTTGTAAGCACTCTTGAAAGCTTCATACATTTGTTGTTCTCTTAAAGGTTCACCATGTAACTTTTCTAGTGGAGGGTCCACTACCTGCTGGTCTCCATCGAGATGTCATTGCTTTGTGTAGAATATTCAACAATATAGAATTAAACTTTATCTTAATGGAGACAAGCACATGATGGAACTAGGCAGTTACAGTTCAGATCTATGGAGAGGCGAGCTTGATCAATGCTTGTGTTTCAAGATCATTTTAAGTCATAAAAACACCTAATTAATACAAGAAAGACACATTTCATGCAATACTGTGGAACATTCCAGGGAAAAATCTCCATGGAGACAAGCAGGTAGGGGACCCTTCACTGACATAATGAATAACAGGAAGTATTTGTTGTTTTGGTTTTATGACCTCTTTAGACTTTGCAAATGATCAGGTAAGAACAAAGAACAGGAAACAGGCAAATCAATGTGTTTTGCAAGAGGTGAAAGTGCCCCAGGTTTAACCTGGTGCTGTTACAGGTTTATCAGCTGTGAAACTCCATAAAACAGACACACACACGCACACATACACACACATGCACACACACACATGCATACACACACACACATACACACACACACACACACCCACACATACACACACACACACACACACAAACAAACACACAAGCATACACAGACATGCATACACACACACACACACAAACAGACACAAACAGACACACATGCATACACACACAAACAAACACACATGCATACACACACACACACGCAAACACACACACACAAACAAACACACATGCTTACACACACACGCGCACACACGCACGAGCACACACATACACACCCATATACACACGTACACACAGAGTAGTCACTGAGAATTTTTGACTTGTCTTATTCCTTATGTCGATCACTTTTACTTATTTATTTTTTAAATTTTCAATGTTGAGAAAATCTGCTCAAAATTCATAGTGTCAAAACAGTCAGAAATGTTTTACTGTACAGCATTGTCATAGCCTTAGCGGTTTTAACAAGGAGCAGAGCAGAGTTGGGACGATTTATCCAGTTCAGACCCAAGTGCATTTATTCACCAACAAAAAAAGACTGTTATTTACAAAAAACCCAGGGACAAATACTTTCAGACTGAGGTCAGCTTCTTTCATTCACCTTATTCCGGAAGTTGCCTTGGGCACCACCATCGTCATTGGGGTTATAATATTCTGCATGGAGCTGCCTCACAGCAAATAACTTCTTCAGGAACTACAGAGCCATTTTAAAGTCTCCACTGCAGTGTTGGTCTTGTTGATCACATGAACACGGAACATTTTACACAAATCAACCTACTTTATATCAGAGTTTAGAGGCAAAGATTTTCCCAAGTTCTGTAATAAAATGAATGGGATTTCCGGAAGTGCCACCACAAAGAAAGCCAGTTCACTCGGCAAAAGTGGGCGGGGCTGAATAAGGTCAATGGAGCCCTCCCTTAATTGGTCCTTCCCATACTCCAGGACAGGTAAGTTGAATAAATTATAACATTTATTCACTCAAATACAATTACAAAAATAGAGGTATATTTATTTAGCAGTGCACCATGTAAAAAACAGATTAGATTCAACAAGGTAAAATATTTGGACACCCCTCCTCCTCAGCACACTGTTGTCTGCCCCAGAACCTTCTTGAGGTGCTCCGGTTGCCTGGGGACTCTTTTGGAGGGAACACCTAAGAGGGTAGACTATAGAGGTAAGTCAAAATCAAACAATTCAATTACAAGCAATTAGCCAGTGCTGTTATACTCACTTCTTTCTGTTATAAGTCACTTTAACTGCAAGACACAGGTTCAGTTATGTACTAAACATTTTAAAACTTCTGATGAGTTTGTCATTTTTACACACGTTTACTTTAAGCTTAGGCCTATGTGGTGGATTAGCTGCATTACAAGCATTTAGTGTATCCATGTACAATTGATTTCGTTACAAGACTTTTTTATTGTTCAGAATTGTATACATAAATTCATGCATTCTACTGTGAGGGTGGTGAGTGCTTCTCCACAGATCTGATCTGTAACTTGGCCTGGTAGCCTCATTCGCTTGTCTCAGTGGATTTAAGTTTACAGTAGAAGCCATATACATTAGAACATTTCATTTTCGCTCTGGTTTTTTGTTGTAATGCTGTGATGTCTTACCATATGCTCGGGGTCGTGTGTTGTTTTATGAGGAGTCCTGTATATTAATCTGTAAAATGAAATGCTCTGTTCCACATTGTGACATCATCAGGTGGTAATCCTCTGAAATTCACGTACATGTATAATTTTTTTAAACCTCTGAGTCTAAAACATGAAATATCAACAAAGGTAGAATGTGAGCCGTTCTGTGTTTTAACTGTTCTGTTTTATTAGCTTGGAGTGTCTTGCACAATGGACCAATGGTATCTATGTCATCTATGTCGTACATGGTAACGTTTAATTGGAAAACTTTATCGCATAGAGATATTGTTTGATGTGTTGTACTGTGAACAGAAAACATCTCCATAGCAACCATAGGAGGAGGAGATGAGTGCAGCTAAAAGTGAACTGAGTCTACTCCACTTCACTGTACGTGTGGTCACCGTGGAACCTCCGGAGGCAAAGACTCTGTGGACATCCAGCTTTTTATTGTTTTTATTGTTCCATTCTCTCATTTACCAAACATTTAACTGATCCTGAGCAGATACAGCCTTGTTCTAAACTCTGAACGAACAGCAGACACAAACGGTACTCTCACCTCACAGCAAGAAGGTTCAGGGTTTTGCCCGGGCCTTTCTGTGTGGAGTTTGTCTGGCCCGCCAAATGCGACCAAATTATATTAAAATAGCTAAGGGTAAACCTTGTTCAATTTACCTTTGAAGTTGTTGATCTTTTGGCACTTGATAAAACTGCATGTGAGGTTTTCTGCTGTGTTTATTTAACTGAAATTTGAGAGAGAGCGAGAGCGAGCGAGCGAGAGAGAGAGAGAGCGAGAGAGACAGAGAGCGAGAGGGCGAGAGAACGAGCGAGAGAACAAAAACACAAAAAAACACAAAAACAAAAAACAAAAAAACATCCCCCCACACCATTACACCACCACCACCAGCCTGCACAGTGGTAACAAGGCATGATGGATCCTTACGCCAAATTCTGACTCTACCATTTGAATGTCTCAACAGAAATCGAGACTCATCAGACCAGGCAAGATTTTTCCAATCTTCAACTGTCCAATTTAGGTGAGCTTGTGCAAATTGTAGCCTCTTTTTCCTGTTTGTAGTGGAGATGAGTGGTACCCGGTGGGGTCTTCTGCTGTTGTAGCCCTGCGTGTTGTGGCTTCACAAATGCTTTGCTGCATTCCTCGGTTGTAACGAGTGGTTATTTCAGTCAAAGTTGCTCTTCTATCAGCTTGAATCACTCGGACCATTCTCCTCTGACCTCTAGCATCAACAAGGCATTTTCGCCCACAGGACTGCCGCATACTGGATGTTTTTCCCTTTTCACACCATTCTTTGTAAACCCTAGAAATGGTTGTGCGTGAAAATCCCAGTAACTGAGCAGATTGTGAAATACTCAGACCGGCCCGTCTGGCACCAACAACCATGCCACGCTCAAAATTGCTTAAATCACCTTTCTTTCCCATTCTGACATTCAGTTTGGAGTTCAGGAGATTGTCTTGACCAGGACCACACCCCTAAATGCATTGAAGCAACTGCCATGTGATTGGTTGATTTAGATAATTGCATTAAGGAGAAATTTCAGCTCTTTTATGGGATCCACATCTTTTTAGGTTTATATTATTATTGTTCAGAAGACAAGCTCTTTTTACATTTGTTGTTATGACAGAAGCTCACATGAGAACTTTTACAGAAAGAAATGATCAAGGCTAAGATTAATTTAAAATGGTTCAAATAAAATAATAATAATTTAAAAAGTGCTATTATAACGTTTGATTTAATTTTTTTTTTTTTTTTTGTGCACAAAGCTCTCATGTTGCCTTTTCTGCTTCTGTGTTGATTTTTGTATTAGTTCAGCGTTATCAGTATAAAATGCATACGAATCAGAAAGAGATTTGGTTCTTTCAAAAAATGAGATCTGGTTTAAGCCATTTACTGTCACACGACTGCATAAGACTAAGGACTAGCCGCACCAAAACTGAGACGGGAAAGAGGCTTTCAGCTGTGTAGTGGCCAGCGGCTCTGTGCCACCTGCTACTAGACTAACAGAGCCCAAAGGTGTCAGAACGCATGGTTCAAAAGCCCAATACTCGTGTGTTCAGTGAAGAATCCTTTTATTTCCATTTTCTACACTTGCAAAACCACGTTCAAAAACTGTATACCTCTGCTCTGTAGCACTGCTCATCCATTAATTAGCCCTTAAATAGGCACACCTAGGCACTCCCAGCAACACCAACTAGGAAGCACAGTGCCACACAGTGGCTGGCAGTGCAAACATACTCAAGGGTCTCAAAATGACTCTTACAAGCTGTGAGAAATACACACCAATACACACTTGCTCCTGTTTGTAATGTTTTATATGGACTTGTATACTTGTGTATTGTCTTTGTTTTTCTGCTTGTATTTTAACCAGGTAGCCCATGAAAAAGAGAGCCCAACTGCTCTCATTGGGGCCCTTGTATTAATAAAGATAAATAATAAATTCATATCAAACTGTTCAAAAGAGCCGACTTGTTCACAAACATCACATCACTACTTAGTTGATTTATTTGCTATAAATATCTGCACAATTTGACTCGACCAATGACATTTTGAAGAAACAAAACTATATCTTAACTTATGTCAATGTTTTTGCACAATTTCTACTTTTACATCCACAATTTTGAAAAACACATTTTACTTGATCAATACAATTTTGAATAGAACAGTCCTACTTGCCCCAACTGCTAACAGCCCCGCCCATCTCTGCGCACGCTTTCAACTCTCATCTTCAGGTTTTAGCTGCATAAAACTGAAATGCTGCTGAGCAGGAGGCTGGTCCCTGAAGTCCTCAGAGTGTGAGATGGTTCATATGGCACTAACATGAATATAAACAGTTAAATGCATTGAGTTGTAGCTGGAGTTGGACTGTTACATAAGGCCTCTAAACTTGGCCTGGCGTTTCCATACTGTTGAATCAGAGCGGTAAAGGTCGCTCATTGATATGTGAAACTGGATCAATACAAACTCAGCTCTGATCGAGTGCTACATTTGAGTCCTTTTGCTTATATGACCTTTGCATATAGCGCTCACTCATGTCTGAACACGCTGGACGGCTCTGAGACTGTTGTTTAAACATGAGGCCGATTTAGAGCTGAATGGGGCTGCATGAGGCTGGAAAATTTTACGATATATATGTATTTTTTTACAATTTCACTTGTAATAAAACAAAAAGTATTAATTTACTAGTGAAACCTTTGTTGTTATTGTTGTGTTTTCAGTAGCAAGGACCACACCAATGGTCAACAGTTGTATACAAATACATATTATTGATGATATGAATAGATGTGGAGGCTGGTAGAGACTCAGGATGGGGGCTCTGTTTCAGGCAGTCAGCCCAACCGATTCAGGACCCCCCTTCCCCCCTCCTGTAGGTGTGCATAAATCGGGCTTCTGGGTAATTAGAGGTGTGGTTGAGGTGAGCTGTGGTTCGCTCGAGAGGAGCATAAGGCGAGGTCCTGCTCCTAAATCTCAGTCCATATATTTAATATGTTGCTTTATTGATTATTGCATCAGTCAATATCACAATATCGATACCGTCAGTCGATATCAGTATCAACAGTGGCACTGAGGCGTCTTCTGGCTGTTTTGATCCGGTTTGGTGCTGCCCTGCTGTAACCCGGGTGACCTTGTGCTGTAACTTCTGGTGTTTTGATGTATTCTGTATTTATCTAATCTTTATCAGTTTATCTATTGCACAACATTAATGGCATGGGTGGATAGTCCAATACAAATGTTACACTTGGGAGATGATAAAGTTAATCTTGATCATGACTGTTTTAGGGAGGTTATGTAAGGCAAGGCAAGTTTATTTATATAGCACAATTGGTACACAAAGTAATTCAACATGCTTTACAGAATAAGAAATCACAATACAAACAAATCAAAACATAAATAGTCATTGCAAAATGAACATTAACAAAGAGAAAAGTGCAAAATGAAAACCTTTCACTCGTATGCACAGATAAACAGAAAAGTTTTGAGCCTGGATTTAAACATTGTCAAAGTAGAGGCCTGTCTCACATCTTCAGGAAGACTGTTCCAGGTTTTAGCTGCAGAAAACTGAAATCCTTATTCTCCATGTTTAGTCCTGACTCTGGGCACCAGCAGGAGGCTGGTCCCTGAAGTCCTCACAGTGTGAGATGGTTCATATGGTACTAGCCTGTCAGAGATGTACTTTGGTGCTAGGCCATGCAGAGACGTGTTCACAAGCAGAGCTGCTTTAAAGTCTATTCTCTGAGCCACAAGAGCCAGTGCAGAGACCTGAGCACAGGACACATGTGCTCGTTCTTCCTGTAGCTGCACTCTTAAAGGTGCACTGTGCAACTGTTATGTGAAGGATCCGTTGCTTTTCTCATGGAGATGCTACTGCTTTGCCTGGAATACTCGACAGTATGACATTACTCTTATTTATTATGCATTTATCCAATTTCATGTGATGACACAGAAATACCTTGAAAATCATGCATTTTGCTGCCTCCACACTTAATGCCACACTGGTGAGCAATGTCATAACATTTCCATGGAGACAAGAAGATGGCGCAGACTCCTTCAGAAAAAATCCTGAGAACAGACTTTAAAAGAGCACTTAGTACATTTCTGATCTTTTCCACAATCAAAATTCCTTAAAATTACAGTATGTAACTTTCTGTGCATAATCCCATGTTAAAAAGTTAAAACCATACTTCAGAACCTTCTCCATGGAGATGCATATGTTTTATATTATTCTGAGAAATATAACAGCCAAAGGATATTTCCAAGCAGTAGGATGCCCTCCTTTAGGCCAAGTAAGAGTTAGGTTTGTGGAGATGCGAGTCCGCTATTTGTTTTTCAGTGCAATAAACAGCACCAAAATGAGAGAGAGAGAGAGAGAAAAAAAAAAAAAAACTGTTTAAAATGTTTTATTATTTTAGTCAGTTTTCTGGCTAAAATGTGACTCTAGCTAACAGCTGTTGTTTTTAGCATTACCAGAATTGCATTGAACCATCTGCTGGCAACAATTTGTATGCACAGAATATAGAGTTGAGTTTCTATTTCTATGCATAAAAAGTTGATTTTTATTCATTTATTTATTTATTTTTTTACGGGTTGCTGCTGGGTCTGTGAATGTAGCACGGCCCCTCTCCTGAGTTTTCAGATATAGACTCTTCCTCTTTATGGTGCATGTAAATTAGCTTTTCCATTGTGATTCAGAACGTGTCGCACTTCACCTGCCAAAGATAAAACCCATCCAAAAACATAGTATCTGGCCACAGACATCCTCTCACGCTTAGCCCTCGAGAAATGTGTCCTTTCAGAATATTAACTTAGTTTCATTGATTTGAAGTCCTTGTTTACTTATAATTTAGTTGATATATCTTCTGGGAATTCGCCTGTCCGTGGAGTAATCATGTTTTCCAGCACACATTTCTTATCACTCTGACGGGATGAGAAAAACACGTTGAAATTTGTCAAGAATATGTTTAAAATTTAAGCCTTGTAATTATGTAAATCTAAGATAGTCCAAATTACTCCAAACAAAATTAACTCTGTATTGGTTTTCTTCGTTAATCATTCAAACTACAGCCAGATTAAAACACTGCAATTAAATTTGAAAAATTACAAAATTAAATTTCAAAACTTTTTGGCATTTTGTAAACTATTTATCTCATTTTCCCTCAAAACAGGAGCTCGGCGAGATCCAGCATGACGTTGTTTTAGTCAATGGACCAAAACACTGAAGCTACAGCCAGCCATCTGAAAAAGTGCCCAGAAAACTGCATGGAGCTGGAGATAATTGGGTTTTTGGACAAAGGAAGTCATTTGATACAGAGACATGGCCAAGCTACAAGAGAATACAACACCAGGATTTTAAACATACAAACATGAAACTGCTCATTTTAGATGGAGAGATGGTGACTATGGTGCAGAGGAGGTATAGTGAATATGTGGTACAGAGGAGACACTGTGAATATATAGTACAGACGATCTGAGGATCCCAAGGCATTTTCTGAAATTAAAATTTATTTCCTCCTTTGAGCTAAAACGGTAAAATTGAATATCCTGAAACGCACAAAGCCACTTTCTCACATAAATCTAATTATAGCAAGTTGTGTTTCTATGCGTCTTATGCTACACTCACTTGATCCATGCTCTTATTAACTGTATTGATGAGGCTTTCCCAAGTAGAGCAATGGATGTTTCTGGAGTCAGCGCATGCTAATTAACTATAAAACACACACACACACACACATACACACATAAATATATATACACACACACATATACTAAAGTCACACATGAGCAAAGACAGAGATAAAAATATAATGATCCAATTAATTTATCCAATTTGGGAAAGTGACACATTGTTCATTACTGCTCCCACTGAAACAATCTTTAATCTGGTAATTACACTGTGCATGTTGTAACACACGAGACACAAGGAGCTGAGGAAAAAAATGAAGAAATGAGATTTTCAGACTCGGCCTGTGGCATGTGCAGTGTGCCACAGGACGCACAAAATCAATTCTGAGACTCGTACAGGCCCTGTACCTGATGTTTCCCAGGCATTTGCCTCAGCTCAGATATTTTGTATAAGAAGCATCTAGAGTGTGTTTTATTTTTTATTTTTTTGTTTGTCAGATAATCAGGAAGTGCACAGTTACCATGCTAGTAGTTGTTAGCTTTACTGCGATGGCAAACTCCACTCTGCCCTCTGAAAGTTTTTAAAAGTGCTTATAAATTCAGCATGGTGAATAATTAGGATGCTCTGAATTCATAAGGAAAGTGAGGAAAAACTTTGGACCACTGCACACGATTTGACCAAAACCAAAATGAACTAGTTTTAAAATACTAAAAATGCAGCTGAAGGCCCTTTAATATAAATTATTTGCTTTTTGTCTTTCCAGATGCCAAATATGATATGTTTAAAGGTCCTAAATTACACAAAACTGACACCTGTGTTATAATGTTGTTACCTCATCAACAACATACCCAGATTTATGTTTTGTAGATGTAGACAGACTAATACACCAGGATTACTCAAACATGTGTGAATGAAACAAAGCTCAAAATGCTCTGTTCCACATTGTGATGTCATGAAGTGGTATTTTTTTTAAAGTTAACATCTACCGTTTAGATTTAGTTCAGTAGAGATTGGCAATTCTAGGGCTGTAATTATCCAGCATGATTGTAGTGAAGGTGTATGGTGTTTAAAAATACTGTGGAGCACTTCCTGTATCACCAAATGACATCATAAGGTGGGACAGAGTGTTTTCTGTTTGAGAGAAGAACTCAGCCTAAATATGCAGGGTTTGTGTGTTAAAGAAAACACAACTCCAGGAATGTTTGTGACGAGGAACTGACATTATAACATAGATCAGAAAATAGCATAATACGAGCCCTTACAAGCATCATCATCATAGTAACAGAGCGTTTATAGTCTCCAAACGTGTATTTTAATGAGAGATAATTGTATAAATTGTGTAAAAATAAAAAACGTGAGAATCCGCAGGTCTGTTTTGACAGTTCTGTTTGAGCTTCTGTCTCTGAGCTCTACACGCTGATGATTAAGTGGCCCGTCTTTCTGCCTCGTTACACAAAAACACCATTTCACTAATTCTCCTCTTCTGCTTTAGGTGTGACTCATGGGTTTTGTAAGGTCATGTTGCAAGTGCTATGTGCAAATCAAATAGAAACAACTCGGGAAATGTGTGTTTTTCTTTGTTTTTTGTTTACTAAACCTCTCCCCCATTTCAGCTATTCACCAGGATCCAGGAGCTGCTGATGGAGATGTCTGTGTATGTCCACTGTAGCGACGCAAAGTGAAAGAACAACAAAAGAGTAGAAATAGGCACTCAAAACTCAAGATAAATACAGTTGTCCCTCACTATAACGCGGTTCACCTTTTCGCAGATTTTATTTGTGCAATTTTTATGCTTTTTTTTTTTTTTACAGAGTATGAATTGTGTTCTGCGTCCTGATTGGCTAAGGGACTGTAGACCATTGTCCATCAGTCTCCTCCGTGCCGTGTCTCCTGTACAGTCAAATTTACATAAATGTTCAATCGACACAACAGCGGAGCGGCGCCAGGACGAAGAGGCATGATCAGAGCAGCTGCAAAATACACGCGAGTCACTATTAATTCATTAAACAAGAGAGAAATGTGAGAAAATGTTAATACTGGTGTGAGAAAAGTGTATGAAGTGTGTGGTTGTTGTGCCTTTGACATAGGAGAGAACATACAAACAGCACCCAGCTCGAGAACAGAACCCTGGATTTTCTCGCTGTGAGGCTATACCCTGTGCCACTGTAACTGTAACTGGTGCCGATCCGAGTGGTCAAAAGAGCAGAAGAGCAGCCACACCTCTGTCAGTTGACCTCAGGGCAGATGTGGCTACAGAAGTGTGCCTGAACAATGCGTTATCTGCTCATTCGGTGTTTGTCTGTTGACCTGTTTCTTTGGCACATAACAGCGCTGAACAGGCTGAAATATTCACTAGAGATTTTTGCATGTTTGCTTAGTTTTGTAAAGCCAGGTGGTGTCATGTCACAGGTATTTATCACGCTGTGGAGACTAAAATCTGTGCACACATTCACCATATGGACAGAAACCAGGTCCCCATGACGTAAAAGCCCTTATTATTAGACCTACAGAGTGATCTAAAGGTACAATATGTAATTTTCTGCAGGTGGTACATCACCTTCACGATTCCATGGAAAAAGAAACTAAATGATGCCATACTGTGAATATTATAGCCAAAGAAAATCAAGCAGGCCGAGTAAGTCAGGTTTGTGGAGATGCAAGCCCATTAAGATTAAGGACACAGTGCAATAAACATAAACAACATGAAAAAAAAGGCTTTTATTTTAGTCAGCTTTAAATTTCAGATCTGAGTTAACACATAGATAATTTGTCCACAGCCTCCATTTTATTGTTTTCATGGTTAAATGTTTTGTAATACATCCAGTACAAGTGTTTAAAACCTCTTGGGCCTATTTCAGAGCAGTTTTGGTTTGGTTTTCGAAGAATTCCGCAACGATATTGATGGAACGAGACTTCACATTCATCAAGTGAACAAACGAGCGGACATTTTCAGACAATATAAGAGTCTAATCGTTTCTCCAATTGGAAGAATAGCTCAAATCAAGATGCCATTTTTCACTGGGAGAGGCTAAATTTCTCCTAAAGACTTTTGGCACCAGCTTAAATGTAAAATATCATCCTCCATTTTGTCCAATTTAAATCATTTGTGGTTTAGACTCAGGAGCCAAAAGCAATGTTTGAAAGGATTTGTTAACTCACTCGATTTACAAGGCATTTCACAAGTTTTTTATGGGTTTGTAAGTTTACCAACTCACAGGGCGACAAAAGGTTAATTATTTTTAAAAAGTGAGTTATAATTAATTTAAAAAAACAAATTTAATAGCATATTGTGCTATTGAACTGTGACCAAGTAATTTCCCTCCTGGATCGATCAAGTTTGTGCCACACTGAGTAAACAGCAAGTGTCAAACCTGTGAGTAATTAGACCTAAGACCCACTATACAATAAACAACTTCAACAAACAATGTCATTCTGAAGTTTTTTTCAGCAAACCATGAAGGAAAAGTTTTTTGACTTTTTTAGACCTTAGAAAATGCATTTATTGAAATTCAGGTGTTTTTTTGCTGCACTAAAACATGGAGCAAGGGTCTGTTTTTAAACCCATATGCCTTCACTAGAATCATTTGGACAATTTCAGTGCTGGAATTGCCAATCTCTACTAACAACCGCTTCATGACATCACAAGGTGGAACAGAGTATTTTCAGTTTTGGAGATGTAGACAGAGATAATCCAGAATTACTCAAACCTGTGTGAAATAAAACACAACGCAGGTATGTTTATGAGGCACTAACAGCAGTCTAACATGGCTTAAAGCTCACAAGAATCCATTGTGCGTAATGTAGGACCTTTAACAAACCACTGTGATGAAAACGTAAGTGTACTCATTGTGTACGGCTCTGTGAAGACTGTGTTCCATCCTCCAGGAAAGCCTTTGTTGTCTTATCCGTCCTCACGTGTAAAAGTTCATTATCTCATGGGGGTGAAACAAAAGTCACAGCTTTGAAATGTATGTAGCGTTGTCATTCTGGTATAAATACACAGAGATCAGATGCTCAGGGAGACAAAGGACCAAAGGGAGAGATGCTCTAGGAGAGACTTAGAGAGACTTGGGAAAGCTACCAGTTTGTGGCCAGGTGAAGTCTGGGCCCTGTCCTGTAACAAAGAATAAACCTTTTTTTGTATTTCATAATTCACCGGGCTTCACAAATTGATTACTTTTCATCTAGAATTGTAATTTTTCCTCAAGACCATTGTAATTCTGAAGTTTTTTTTGACAAAACATGAATAGTTTTAGCATGCTGAACCAAATTAAAGCAACTCCACGTCCCATATTACATCCAAATCACCATTGTTTAGTTAACCACCACCGTTAACCAGCTAAACTCAAGTAAACGACATTTAGTTGACCACACAACAATCTTACTGGTTAGCTTCCTTAAAGGTGCCACCTAAACTTACATAGCGCACATTTAAAAGAGCAGACGTGGTTATTTTATAATTGATGACAACATAATCCCGACATTTTGAGATAAAAGCACATGGATGCAAACAAGTAGTAACCGCAACATCTCATATCGGCATCTCCTGAAGACCTCAAAAGTCCAGACCACCTCCGTGTTACACATTCTTCTCGCTGGTTTTGCTGTTACCTTCACACAGGAGGTAATGTTCAGACCAGACCTGACCAAAGCTTCTACGGTTTCAGTCATTTCAGAGCTCCATCTCATCCACAAACTCCTACACAAATATTTTCATACTTCGCTTCAAATCTTTTCCCAATGTTTTGCTCTGAGGAGGAATGGAAATAAAGCCGACTTTGACACAGAGCAGGAGTCCATATGTGACTGGGTTGAATTAGATGTTCAATGCCAAGTTCAGTATAATGGTTTTGATTGAGATGTTGTAAAATGGAGATTTGGTAATTACGACTTACGAAAATATCTCGGCATTCCATGTGAACCCAGCCCAATCAACTGTAATGCAGTTTTCAAACTTACATAGGTCTTATATTCAACTAAATCATGTTCAAACATACACTATATATGTATGTTTGGGTGTAATTCAGCTCCATCGGCTCCAATTCACTTTCTATTGAAAAATTTTTGCCCCTTTCTCTGTAACCGCTGCTGTTAGGCTCGACATTCTGATCTTAAAATGTTTGTATTAACCCGCTGTACATGATCCTGGGGTTTTTATTTCACTATTTCATTCGTAAACAAAATATGAACATCAGGTGCCTTCTTTCCTCGAGGTCCCTCCTGCTAGTGTTAGTAACAGCTTTGATTGACAGTTATCACGGCTCGTTGCTAAGCGCCCATCCCCTTTCAAAACTAACGGTTCGGACCTTCAGCAACCTCGCTCCTGACTGGCTCTTTGGTTGCTATGATACGCTATAAATGCCAGCCCCGATTGGCTTGATTTGGCTGGAGACGAACCCTTGGTGAGATCACGCTCCCTCAGTCCACTTCAGGATGCAGTCTATGGGTCAGACCTTATTGTTTACTGTTTTGTGTTAGAGTCTCAGCTCCTCTTCCCGGGGTCCTAATCTATTATTTCCCCCCGAGAGTGCACTGGATTGGAATCTGAGGGCACCATCTCCTTGTCTCCATGGAGATGTTATTTATTTGCTTGGAATGCCCCACAGCATGTTAAAAAAGTGTATATCTCCATGGAAACAAGCAGGTGGCACAACCAGGGCAAAACACAGGTCAGATCTGTGGAGAGATGACCCTCTGCTCATAAGAATACATGTTTTTCTTTGCAATAAAACACTGGAAATTGACCAAATGCAGGAAAGATGTTTAATGCCATATGGTGGAACATTCGAGGCAGAGCAATCTTCATGTAGACAAGCAGCTGACAGAATCCAGCAACCATGTTAAGGAGCATTTGACAGATTGATATACTTTTCTGAACAGTAGGTGGGATAGTACCTGAGGTAAATATTTTTTGTTAATGATATTCACTATCTTTTAGAGAAATGAGTACCGGTAATCTAATCTGCCATATGCACTTTGACAAATGCCAAGATGTAAATTACACCATGGTTATGATGAAACACCTTCAATTTGTTAGATGAAGGTTTAAACTGTCAGAAAAATGTCTTCCTTTTGCATAAAAGCATGGTGTTTTCTGTGTTGATGACATAAGTAGAGGTTTTTGTTTTAGAACTCCGAACTACTTCCTGTAGTTTTGTATTTCACTCATGTAAAACTATGATGACTATTTACCACACAGGACTAAACCAGGACTAACCAGGACTAAACCAGGGCTAAACCAGGGCTAAACCAGGGCTAAACCAGGACTAAACCAGGACTAAACCAGGACTAAACCAGGACTAAACCAGGACTAAACCAGGACTAAACCAGGACTAAACCAGGACAAAACCAGAACTAAACCAGCACTAAACCTGGACTTACTGAAGACTCAACCAGGACTAAACAAGAAGGACTAAACCAAGACTAAAGAAGGACTAAACCAGAAGGATTAAACAGGACTAAACCCGAACTAAACCAGACCTAAACCAGAACTAAACCAGGACTAAACCAGAACTTTGATGGGTCTATACCACCAGCAGTCTTTTTCATACCCCATAGAGATCCACCATCCTGTATAAAGCATATTTAGGGTGGCAAACACCATCTGTGCCGTGTAGGAGACTTTTATAATCTCCGCTCAAATGATTGGGATGATGAGTCAAATTTACATAGTCGAGAAGCAGGTCCCAGCGTGGCATCGTCTGGTTTTGTTTATCGAGCTCGGCCTAAATAGCATTTCTGTTCGTTTACTTCGATATAATGACATTTTTGTCTTAAATAATAATCCAAATGTATTCAAAAATCTCAACAGGAAGCAGCCTCCTACATGAGTAATGCAGCAGATGATTGGCAAGATAGTTTGTGTTAAAATAACATGAAAAAGAGCAAATTGTAGCAGAAATAGCATCGCAAAAGTGAAAGTTTAAAAGCGTTTTCTGAACTTGAAGAAAGTCCACAATTTTACTCGCTGAATTACACTGATTATGTCTTCATGATGGAGCCACTGAGTGAAAGAAAGAACATGAGAAGTGAACATTTTGTCTAAGTTCATAGAAAATTAGAAAGAATTTGAGCATTTAACTAAATTGTGATGACTGGACGACAGGAGCAAAACGTCTCCAAAAGTGCACTCTTATGGCCAGTAATGGGACACAATTACAGGCTGATTGATTACCGGCTTTAGTCCTTGTTTAGACCTGTTTAGTCCTTGATAGCAGTGAATTACACTGGTTTAATCCTTGGGGAGACTAGGTTAAGTCCAGGTTTAGTCCTATTTAGAGGTATATATCATTTAAACCCTAGACTTTGTTTTGTCCTGGTGTAGTCTTGGTGTAGTCCTGGTTCAGATCTTGTTTAGACCTGGTTTAGTCTTTGGTTAGAACTGGCTTGGACCTTGTTTAATCTGGGCTAAAAACACCTGGTTTTAGACCTGGTTAGATCATGGTTTTGTCCTTATTTAGACCTAATTTAGTCCTTGGGTAGTCTTGGTTTAGTCCTGGTTTAGACTTTGTCCGTTCTAGTTTAGACCTGGTTTAACCGGTTAAAACCTGGTTTAGTTCTGGTTCAGTCTTTGTTTAGACCAGTTTCAGACATGGTTTTGTCCTGATTTCGTCCTGGTTTAGACCTGTTTTAAACTTGGTTTAAACCTGGTGTAGACCTGGCTTAGTCCTGGACCTGGTTTGGGCCTTGTTAAAACCTGATTTAGTCCTGGTTTAGACTGGTTTTGGAGTGGTTAAGACCTAATTTAGTTGTGGTTTAGACCTGGTTTAGACCTAGCTGAGTCTTGATCCTGTCCTTATCCCGTTGCTTGACTTACCCATTGTTTCATTTCACCGTTGTAAGCAGCATTAACACATTTTATTATCATATTCCTAAAAATATCATTACAGATTTATGCCTGGCCCTTGTACTCTATAAATCTGTTATACTGATCCATGTTGCCATCCCCCATTAAGTAATACCGACCCTTTATGACGCACAAAGCTAGTTTATTATGTAGACAGTGTCATTCCCACCACAACTCATGAAAAACACAAATAAATCAAGTTAAAATGGTATCAGGAGATATGACCTACTTTAACATGGGAACTTTATTCCTGTTTTGGCAATATATATTTTTAAAAAGGGGTCAAAGAGATGCCAATGGGGCCAATCTAAACATACATAATATTTAATGACGCTGTTCCAGATTTTGTTAAAAATGTGAAAGATGTAAATAGTGTAAAATGAACTAGTTCTAATGGTACAAATTCCTGATTTTATTTTATGCATTCTGAGCATCCTAATTCACAGCAGTGAGTTTAGTGCGCTCAGTTCTTAAAGAGCCCCATGCCTCTGCTTTGAGATGCTGTTTGAATTTCCATGATGACACAATTGGTTGTGGAGTTACGGTAATGGAAAGTTCGCAACCGCGACTCTATCGGCGGCGAAAACATCCAACGCTATAGGGTTAAAGAAGGCATAATACACATTTAGATCTCTGTTACTTTTTTATTTTTTTGAAAATACTTTATCTGTAGAAAAAACATATTGAAATGTTTAATAAGTTTCAGTTTTCTTTTTAATACTTTGAGTCGTTGCTCCTTTTGCTCCCTGCGCTAAGACAATTCCCCTTCAGAGCACTATCACAACATAATCACAGTGAAACTACTGCACATTGCATCAGGTTTGTGAAGTTGTAGTGTATTATTTTGTATATTTATGAAAAATTGCTGTGCAAAAACATGGGTGGGTGGATGGAGGCTTGTAGACTGAGAACTGCACAGAATCTTACAGCTAACCAGGTTTGAATAGGGCTCGGGAGAGACTGCTAGATTACTCAAGCATTCAAGCATGCATGGATGACATATAAAACAATCTTCAGGCATGTTTTGATGAGGGAACAATATTATAATATGGTAGAAGGCTCCAAAAAGTCAATTTTGCTAAATACCCGATCTTTAGGTCCATTCAGTCCAAGTACAGTACAGTCCAAGATAATTACTAGGTCTTCATTATACAGCCATCACTGAAATCTGAAATCATTATACCCAAAAAGTCCCCTCCAAGAATGGTTCACTGTCAGTTTGATTTGTCTTTCCCCTTCTCTGTCCCCTGGTGCAGACTCCTCAGAGCAGACCAGGACTGGAGCAGCAGGAGCCCAGGCACTAGGACCCAGATGCCGTTGAAGAAGACCAGGTAAACCCACAGGTGTAACCAGGAAGAGGCTTGGTTCAGGTGAGGAGACCCCTGCAGCCAATCAGGGGCAAAGGTCATCCAGCCGCCGTACAGCTCGCACACACACAGCGAGATCTGCAAGAAGTGTCTGCAACAAGCACATTCAACATATATAATGATGTACTGAGTAACTTTTCTGGTGGAAGGTCTGCTACCTGCTTTTTATATGATATGTTATCACTTTATCTGGACTGTCCCACAACATGGCATTTACTCATCTATCTTGCATTTATTACATTTATACAGTTTTCTCTGTTAACAAGCAGGTGGTACAACAGGCCAGATTACAGGTCAGGTCTGTGGAGGGCTGCGCCTGCTCTGAATTCCTGTTTTTTGAGCGCTAAAAACAAACATATGCAATCAAATAAATGCAAGATGGATGACTTTCATGCCGTACTGTGGAATATTGCAGGTAAAGCAATAACATCTTCATGGAGACAAGTAGAAAAGTAACATTCAGGTTAAGATGCACTTTATTGTCTCCATAGGGAAATTTGTCCTCTGCTTCTTGAGGTGGAGGATTTGACCTGTTGTTTGCTTTGATGGGGGAAACCAGAGGAAACCCAGCCAGACACAGGGAGAACATGCAATAGTCACAGTGAAAGCCCTGGGTAATCTGGGAGTTGAAACAGGGACGTTTTTGCTACGAGACGAGAGTGCCACTGTTTAAATATCGTCTTTTATTAAATATTATTTCAAATCGAACACCAACCAAAAAAGATATTTTGCTGAGTACAAAACTGGGAGCTGCCACTACCAGTCAAAAGTTTGAACACCACTTCTCATTCAGGTTTTTTTTTTCCCTTTATGTTTACTACTTTGTACATTTTAGATACACACTGAAGACATCAAATATATGATGCAAGATGTTTTGAATTGTGTATCAAAGACTATATATTTAATAATTATCATATTTTACATTCAAGTCCTCGAAGTATCCACTCTTTGCTTTGTGGACAGCGCTGCAAACTCTTCACCTTCTCTCAATAAGCGTCATGACAACGTCTCCTGAAATGGTTTTCACTTCACAGCTGTGCCAGGTCAGGGTCAAGAAATGCCAAAAGTGCAAACAGTGATCAAAGCAAAGGGTGGCTATTTTTAAAAACCCAAAATTAAAAGAAGTACATTTTTTATTTACTACATTTCATAAGTGTCCATTCGTAGTTTTGATGCTTTCAGTGAGAATCTATAATGTATGTAGGTATGAAAATAAAGAAGTATAAGAATGAAAAAGTGTGTCCAAACTTTTGACCGTTGTGTATATCAGCAGGACTACTCTCACACATAACTATACAAACCTGTAGTGTTTGTTGTGGACCACTGCATAGATCAGAGCCAGAGCCAGGGCAGAGCAGAGCAGCACAGTGAGCAGCTCCACAGACACTATCCCCGGATCTGACACCAGCCAGCGACTGTCTGCTTTACCGTACTCCTGCCCTGGATACACAAGAGAATACAGGAAGGAAGGTTATTTCAATACGAGCTGATATTCCTCTGTCAGATGAGACCGGAGCCAGTAGTACTGTACTGAAGTGTATTTTTATGAGCGATATCTCTAAATTAAATCCACAAATCTCTAACCAAGTACAGTAAAAATGTTATTTTAAAGCAGGGGTATTAAAATCTATTTTTTGAGCTTTCTACCATGTTATAATGTTGTTCCCTCAAAAAACATGCCTGAAGAGGTTTTAAATTTCATCCATGCATGTCTGAATGATTTTGTGGTCTCTCTCAGGTACTATTCGAACCCTTTTCATGGTTAGCTGTAAGATTCTGTGCAATGCTCCACCCACAAACCTACATCACCCCTGCTCCCACACGACAATTCTCCATAAATATACAAAAGCATGATACAAAACTGTACACAGCAAGTTGACAGACGTGATGCGATGTGCAGTAGTTTCATTAGCGGGATGCAGCTGATTGTGTTGTGATAGCGCTCTGGGCAAGGGAACGAAGACAGGGGAGACTTGTTAATAAGTTGTTTTCGACGAATATAGCATTTACAAGACAATAAAAGGTAACACAGTGATCTAAATATGTTATGTGTTAGCCATTAATACCCCACAGAAGTAAAATCCCCCCTTAACATAGTACGACTGATGATCGTTTATCAGATGAGACAGGAGCAGGATTCCAGTATTGATGAAAGTGTATTTTAATGAGAAATTCACAAATGTTTAACCTTGTAATCCACTTTATTCAGGAAGTTGCCGCGGGCGCAGTCATTAATTATATCCCTTCATTCGAGTTGTATTATTTTGCATGGGGCGGCTGAACTTGACTGCAAATAAGTTCGAAAGGAATTACAAAGCCGTTTTAAAGCCTCCAGAGACGTGTTGGCCACATGAACACTGAGCATTTTAAACAGATCAACTTACTTTATATGCTTTGACATAGATTGTGGTGACAAGGTCCTTTATCCAACCACACTACAAAACTTGCAGGTAAACTATATTTTTCCAACTCCCATTAGAATAATCAAGTAAGTAAATAGTGCTTACATTTTTTGTGCACAATTTCTATTGCATAAGCAGCTCTTGAGGTCAAACTATGTCAGCTGTATACTGCCTGCATCTAATTATAAAGCGTTTTAGTGTCAGAGAATCAGGAAGTGTGTGGTTAGTTAGCTAGTTAGTGTTAGCTGTACTGCCTGAAAGTTGTGAAAAGTGCTCGTAAAATCATCGTGGTGAATAATTAATATTTGTGGAACGTATGAGGTAAGACCCACTTTGGCCCACTGCAAACAGTTTAAAATGAACTTGTTTTTAAGGCAGTAAAAAGCAGGTGCTGTGCTTTTAGGTTAGGATTAGTGTAGTTAGATAAGTTTTTTTTTAAAGGTGAGGTGGACTTACAGAGCTGAGCCAGAGGACCCTCAGACGTCTCCACAGATCCACCCAAAGACATCCAAACAAACGGCCCCTCCTGAAACACAGCGATTGATGAAGATTAATGCTGCACTCTGTAACTTTTGAGTTGCTTAGAATGCTCAACAATATGGCATCTAACTATCTGTCTTACGTTTATGATCATAGATTTGACCGAGTTAGTTGGCTTCTCGCAATAACGTATCGTAGCATGGAGACAGACAAGAAGGTGTTTACATATTGCATTTATACACTTTTATAGAAGCCGTATCAAAGATAAGGTGTACAAAAGTAGTTTTAAAAGCCTGAGTAATCTATGAGGCTTCTGGCTTGCAAGTTTGTCTGGATGTGTTACCAAGGTGATGTGGACAATGACGTCATAGAAGAGCCAGGTCAGCACCCACTGGTCGATCGTTGAGCTCTTCCCTCCCACTCGATGCATCATCAGATAGGCCGCCACCCCCTGGAATGCGCAGGCCAATAGGGAGACAGCAGAGACCATGGAGAAGATGGGTTCATCGGGAGAAGGAGTGGAGCTCACTTTCGTATCCATCTTTTAAAAAATATATGACAAACTACACAATGCAAGTTATTCAAATTCACTAAAACATTTAAATCGCCTATACTTCTACTTATGCATGTAAAACTCTACAACTGCTAACCTTTTTCTACTCAAATCTACGTAAACTGTTTCTAAAATTGAAAGCAGCTTCTATAGTCAGCTCTCCTCAAGCTAAAATCCAAACTGAAGCGCTGTCTTCCTGTGTTCCCACCCCTTTCCCTCCTCCTGCATTTGGATTGGTCCAATAACCAAACAGACCACTCTAATCCCGCCCCCAGCCTCTCCTCCTTGGCTCCGATTGGTCCTCTGGCTGTTTTTCTCTGTTCGAAGGCTTTGAGTTAGGGTCAAACTTCAGGAGAGAGTATGCAGACAGAATAGTGCACTACGTAATAAGCTATGCCCAGTGTTAAGCGACAGGTCTATGTTCCTCATTAGTTTAGTTTTAGTTTGGCCCTGCATTAACGTTGCACACATTACCAGTGGCTTTGTTTACATGCACACTATAATCTCATCATTATCTGATTTGAAATAGAAAGTAAAACCAATAGTTCAAAACATTCTCCATAGAGATAGATACATTTTATGCCATATTGTGGAAAGTTATAGCTAAAGGAGCAACATTTCACAAGTAGAACAAGTAACCCCTCCTCCAAGCCACTTAAGAGTCAGGTTTGTGGAGGTGCAAGCCCACTCACAGGCCGTGTCCCAATTCGCCAAAATGCCCTAAAAAATCACCGTTCGCGGTGTGCATCGAAGGGCGTTACGTCATTTCCGGCGCGACAAGGGTTGTCCCATTTCAACGCACCCTACGGCCGCGTGCCGAGTGCGCAGGACAAACTGTGCCCTGCGTTTCCAGCGTTTCCATGGAGATCAGACGTAACCAAAGCGTCCATCCATGCAGACTTCACGCACTGCTATATCCCATCATGCACCGTGCTTACGCTAAAAGGATGAGCAAAAATGGAGTCTGCAATGGAATACACATTTAAATGTAAGTACTGGTTCACATGAACGGTGGGACATGAAACTGTTGTTACATAAAATTGTTAAAATTTGAAATATGTATGAGGCGACTCAGCTTAGTGAAGTCCTGTTAAATTGAGTGTTCAGTAATTGTTGTGTAACTGACCAAACGGAGCGGATTATCGCTTAGATTGTATATGTGTATATTAATCGTGATAGTCATAATTTTCTTTATTTAAGAATATTATTTTTTCTTTAGGGAGCGACAAGCAGACGGCAGAGTTCATTCCGCATGAGGGGGGAGAATGCGCACCTGTTCACAGGGGCCAAATTCGCTGCACAGGCGGCTTTGGAAGTAAGGCCAAAAACACTGTGATATACTCCCAGATAATATAAGGACCCTTAGAAGTACATAAAAGTTGCAGTTACTGCGAATTTAATACCTTTACATTTGTACATGTCTATAGTAATGACTTAACCTGGATTTGTCTATTTTATTCCCGTCTTATCCACAGCCTGTACTTCTGTGATCACTGATGGCCCTTAAGATGCTGATCTCATATCACAATTGACACTAAATGTCCCTGTTTCTCAGTAGACTTTTGCTCACAAAAACATTTGAATTATTCATTTGGTAAAATAGGTAGAAGGTATAATGATCAAAGAACACTGAAAAATATATTCCAAAACACATAATGAACTACATAAATGGAATGTGCTGCATAGTAATTGAACAAATGTTTCCATTAACACTAGGAAATCTGTAACAGGGTTGTAGAACATTCTGATTGTCAGTGTATTATAAGCTGCTGTATTTCTAATTGGGTAAATTGTGACTGTTTTTCTGTATGACTCAGGATAATACTGCAGAAGATGGGCCTGGAGGGGAAGGTGACACCCGTTCAGGCCAAAAGAAAGTGGGAAAATTTACAGAAGAAATATAAAGTATGTATATGATCTGAATTTGTACTTATAAACCATTGTGTTCATCTTGTTTTCACATGTGTTGTAGTAACATTTGTTCTGTTAAAGGACTGCAAGTATCCCAAAAGTGGGGAAGGTGTGGTGGGGAAGGCCACTGCTGAAACTTGCCCCTGGTTTGTCCCCATGGGTGAGGTGCTGGGGCAAAGGCCCTCCATCAACCGCCCTGTCCTCATCGCCTCTATCCCTGAGGACACACCAGGGCCAAGTTCTGCCTGGCAGGAGCACCAGCAGCCGCTGGAGGAGGAGGAGCAGGAGGGCACAGGGCCTTTAGGAGAGCAGCTGGGGCAATAGATGGCTGCCATGTGAGAATCAGGCAACCCAGTGGCCCTGACGGTCAGAGCTACTGAAACAGAAAACTGTTTCCTAGTATAATACTTCAGGCTGTCTGTGACCATCAGGGCCGCTTCATAGACGCCTACGTGGGGTGGCCTGGCTCTGTGCATGACGCTAGAGTCCTTCGATACAGTCCTCTTTACCAGAGAGGACTGTATCCTCCTCCAGGGCACTTGATCCTCGCAGCAGCAGCAGCAGCAGCCGCCGCCGCCGCCATGGAAAAGAAAGAGAAGGCAGGAGAGCGAGCTTGTGAGACTGTACTGTGAGGATTTAAGATGGCAGAGGGAGCGAGATGAGAGGGAGGCAGAAGAACATAAAGAACGCTTTGAACAATTATTTGGTTTGCTGGAAAAATTAATAGATAAAAATTAAACACTTTTCTGTTGAAACGTGTGACTTTTTATTTACAATTATTTACATTTATAATTGTCCTGTCTTAAACAAATTTAACACAAAGTACAATTTACAATTTATTAACTTAAAACTCAAAAGTAACAGTGAAAATTCAAATAAAAAAACCTGAGTGTGCCAGTGCCAGGTTTTAATCATGTCACATCTTCTTGCAGTGTTTACAGGTAATCACCCTGAAAGTTCAGTGAGAATTTGAAACTTGCTATTATGTAAATACCTAGATATAATCATGGTCCACTGGAACCTCCTCCAGGGCAGAGTCCTCAGCAGACGGCTGGTCCCGCCACTGTGCTCCAGCGACGGCCTCCACTTCATCGTCCGCCTCGTCCTCCACTACATTCTCCTCTGGCTCGTCCTCCAGGGCCACGATGTCTCCTGCGCTAAGACAGTTATTATGGAGGACGGCACAGGCAGTGATGACCTATGACAAGAAAATATGAGTTAGTCTTTCACAATCACATATTTCATGATATTTAACAATTCACTTACATGTGGTGCAACAGTGTGGACCTCCAGCGCATGAAAATAGATGGCCCTAAATCTTGTTTTCATCATTCCAAAGACACGCTCAATAATTGAATGTGCCTTGGAGTGATGAAAATTGAAGCGCTGGGCTGCCACACCTTGCACTGGGTGTTTGTAGGGAGTGATGAGGGGTAGTGAACGCTGGAGACAGGGGTACCCTCCATCTGCGAGGATGAAGTGCCCTGGAGGAGGATACAGTCCTCTCTGGTAAAGAGGACTGTATCAAAGGACTCTAGCGTCATGCACAGAACCAGGCCACCCCACGTAGGTGCCTATGAAGCGGCCCTGATGGTCACAAACAGCCTGAAGTATTATACTAGGAAACAGTTTTCTGTTTCGGTAGCTCTGACCATTAGGGCCACTGGGTGGCCTGATTCTCACATGGCAGCCATCTATTGCCCCAGCTGCTCTCCTAAAGGCCCTATGCCTTTCCAGCCTTGCAAACCCAAGGGTCACTGCCTCAAGGTCATCATTGGTAGGGAGGCGGATGACTTTGTGACGCAGGGCCACCACCTCCCCAGTGACCCTGTGGACGATGCGGTGGACAGTGGAGCGTGGTATCCCAAATACTCTGAAGACCACCCAGTATGATGTCCCACTTGCCAGCCAGAAGAGGAAGACCAGGACCTCCAGCTCAGCATCCCATCCGTGCCGTCGGTACTGGTCCAGAAGGCGCATTAGCACTGCCAAGGATTCCCTGCTCAGCCGAAAGTCAGGCCGTGTGTCTTCATGATTAAAGAACAAAAGCAGTTGCATTGAATAAAGGTGTGTGCAGTTATTGCCTGACAATAACAACAATCATAACACATTATTATGATTAGAAATTACTTTTGCAATAATTTTTTTTTGCAATAATAAAATTTAATGAACTGGCACGGCACAGAAGAACAGCTCTACTCGTATTAAAGTGATTAAGCCACAGATCAAATTAAACCTGTCCAAATACTGAACTATTAAACTACACAATATCCCACTTATATACAACTAATCAGTGTTCTCTGGTTTATAGACTATGAATGTAAAATTATATTGTTACCTGTGTCTCTGTTATAACGTTTTAACAATGTATATTTGGTTAAAATTATGAAGTAGCTACAATTGGGACAACAATCACTTGGAACCTCACAATTGCCTGTTGATATTCCACAGGAAACATTAATTACCTCATTCAATCTAAAAAGAATTGAACGCCTGCGACAATGACATCTTGAGACATTGAGAACTACCGATTCTCGGCCGGAAGTTTCGAACCATACTTTTCGACCCGCACTTCTACAGTACATCGAACGGTGCATTTGGCGAATTGGGACATGGCCACAGTAACTATACTTTTAAGTATAAAGTTACATACTGTGACTTTAAGTGACACACAAGCCGCAAAAGCTGATGTGAGTGATCAGAGGGACAATGGTCAGAAAGAAACCAGACGATTTTGCTGATTACATGTAATTTTAATAATCTTATAACTCAGAAAAATTGCATAATACTCAGATTTTAAGCGGATATGTAACCAAGACCACTGATTTATTAATGATTTAACAGTGACTGCAAATAGTGCCATTTGTGGGCATGTATTCAGCAACAGCACTCAGAAATTTTACGCTTTTACTTGCCTGGACTACACACTTCAATACTTCATGAACATGTGAGTCTGGTCAGTGGGGAATCTTCCTGTTTTCAAAGGGGCGTGATTGACAGGTGGATTAGTCAATTGGGGACACATATGGTTCCTCGATATTGGGGAAAAAAAAAAAAAAAAAAAAAATCACAGAGGGCTGAAAAACATTGCGAATTCCTGCAGAGTCAATGAGCGAAGCATTAAACTCTGCGAGTCTGGGGTGAGATAAATTTGGTTTTATTTGTAAATCATAGGTGACCAATGAGCCCATTTGATCCACATGTATCACTGAAAAAAACAAATCTGACTGGACGATCACATTTGACTGAGCCTGAGACGCAACGAAGGACGTGGAGACCAGACTCATATCAATCAGTTTAAAACATACAAAGAGAGATCAGTCTGGACTTGATAGTGTCACAGTTCTGCCTGTTTTCTTGTTTATCCCGAGTCCAGCTTCGTTTCCCAACCTGTTCTGGTTCTTTGTTTGCTTCCTCCGTGGTTTACCCACACCTGCCATTTATTACTAATCGGGGGGTAGCCTATATGTTCTCCCTCTGTTCAGTTTGTGTGGCTGGACTGTCATTTGTTCATTTTATTTGTTCATCTAGAGAGACACGCAGGCTCTGTATTTCAAATAAACCTGTTGTATTCACCGAGACAAGGAGTTTGACTGTGTTCTTTGTGTTAAACATGAGTCCAGTTCACCTGCGTGACAGAACAATCCAGCCACACAAACTGAACAGAGGGAGAACATATAGGCTACCCCCCTGATAAGTAATGAACGGCAGGTGCAGGGAAAACAGGGAGGCAGCAAACGAAGGACCGGAACAGGCTGGGAAACAAAGAAGCTGGACTGGAGATAAATGAGAAAACAGGCAGAACTGTGACAGGGAACTCTTACTGGTCTGTGTTTGTTTTTTTGTCATTTTTTGTGTAATTTTTAGTTATCTGCTCAAGCCAAGATTTGTGACAAGTAGCATTTTAGCTGCAATCTGTTTTTTTACAGTGAGCCTTTATTTTAACTTGAGCTGAGACAGGGCAGAATTTTGTTTAACTGTCAGATTGTAGATTTTGTTCACCCGAGTTTCAAAAAGTAGTGCTATTATTCAACCATATGGACGTGATTGTTGTCAGTTGAAAGGACTTTAATCCGTAAAATTAATATGACAAGTTCTGGTGCAAATCAAATAACATTCAGCATTTCTGGATGTTTTGTTCAGAAATTTCTTCCAGTACAGTACATCTCCCATAGAGTTATATAAGGCTTTGCCCATCATCTGAAATCATGACATCATTTAATTATAGACTGTGAAAGCGCTGTCTCCTGATTAATTCAACCAAAACGAAACAATTATAGGTTAATCCATCAGCAAGATACTCGCAACCAAGAGCCTCAGAACTGGAGGAGGGTCTCTAACAGGCTTTACCCAGAAGTCAGTGGGGATGGGTTTAAAGTACAGACGAAAACTTCCTTGAATGGGGACATTTATTGTATTTTACTGCGAATGTCAATGATGAACTGTCTTATAATTGTAATGAAATGTGTACTTTAATGTGTTCCCCTGCCCAGGGACTGCACATGAAAAGTAGACATCGCTAAATGTGGTACAAATCATCTCTTCTTTTGTAAGATTAATGAATTTGTACATGGTCCCTGACAAATAAAGAAAGAAAGAAATGTTCAAGAGGGAAGAATTTGAAATAGAACCTGTTATAGACTGATACACAAATAATAACTATACAGTTTTTATTTTATTTTTATGTTTACTGCTTTTTACATATTGGATACCTACAAAGACAACAAATATATGATGTGAGATATATAGAATTATGTAAAAATACCTAATCTAAAAGTATTTTGTACTCGAATGCTCATAGTATTCACCCTTTGCTTTGTGGACTGTGCTGCATTACATTCCTTATGCCTTGATTCATAGTTTTGATGCTTCCAGTGAGAATCAGTGTTAATAATCATGGGAATAAAGAAGAGCAAACATCTGATTGGTAGTGTGGGTGTTTAGTTTTATTAGTTATTCCTTCCTGAGTTTAAAAATAGCCCCTTTAGACCTGTGGCTGTGTCAATGCTGTTATGTTGTGTAGAAGAGTTCACAGTTCGACTTCACCAAGTGTAACTGCCCTCGAGCTGATTGTACTGAAGCAGATTGAGCCTGTCATTCTACAGTTATATGGACATGAGTGGAGATGACTTTGATGCACAATTTACACATCGATTTGCATCATTAAGATCCATATATTGATTTAAAATGAAACGTGTCAAAGTACACTCACTGCCAGTCAAAAGTTTGGACACATTTTTTCATTTATTTTCGTCATTTCGATGATTATTTACATTGTGGCTTGTCACTGAAGCATCAAAACTATGAATCAAGGCATATGAAATGTGTAAAAATTTAGAAAAAAGTAGTAAATATAAAGAAAAAATAAAACATTGAATGAGGTGTGTCCAGACTTTTGGTTGGTAGTGTATCGGTAAACAACACACTGTTCTGGTAAATAATATTTTTATTTGAAAGTTTCTTAGCAGTTGTGCAGTTTTATTTCCTGTCTTTGGTCCTGTCTGACATCTTTGCAGTGCGAGGAGGGGGGGCGGAGTGGATGGACTTTAATATGAAGAGCTAATGCCAGAGAATGTCAGGTGCAGCTCATTGTCTGTGTAGGATCAAACTCAAATAAAACTGTCTGAGGAAACCACACAGCTGTCTGCTCACTTTAATACCACCATAGTCCACAGAGAGTTTGCAAAGTTTGACCTCTCAAATGCAAATCTACTCTGGATGTTTTTATTACAGAACAGGGAACTATTAAAGGGGATGAAAGTGGTATTTCATTGACCTCTGGGAATAGAGCTCCTGCAGCTGTCACATGCAATCCCAGCATGCACCTCCAAACTCCAGACTGGCAGAGATAGTAGGCATGTCACCATAATTACTATATCGACTTAAAGTTGGAAAGCTGGAAAAATATATTTTGGGGGTCAGTATTTATCGTACTTTCTTTGCCCTGTTGGGCCATTTTTGTGTTTTGAATGAAGACGATAAAAAGTTTAATAAATAAATTCTGTGACTCTATTTATTGCAGCTCAATATTGTACATTTAGAATAGTTTTTGTGGTTTAAATCTGCTCTTGGGTTATTGTATCAGTGGCTTAGATAAGTTTTAATACTATCATTTATTGTCTATATTAACTTCAGCAATAAATCAAACTTCAAAATGTGTTATCGTGACAGGTGTAAGCGACTGAGAATTCTCATAGAAACTAATGGCATCAGTCATAATGAACAAACTTTATCAGAGTTTCAGACTGTGGATTATTGTTGCACACCATCAGATATACAAAGCTCCAGATTGACAGTAGAAGTGGATTTCTGCAGCTAAACGGGCTAGCAGCTAATCACACCATACTTTAATTAAGATATGAATGTGTGTGTGTGTATATATACCCACACACATACATATATATATATATATATATATATATATATATATATATATATATATATATATATATATATATATATATACATATTTGCTTTATGTCAGGCATGCCCAAACTGTGGCCCGGGGGTCAAATGCGACCCTCAGACCAATTTTTCTTGGAGCTTCCAGGTGAATTGTAATATGTACTTTTTACTGTACATTTCTGAAAATCTACTTTAACCCATTAATTTTAGCCCATATCAGATATTGAATGTGTCCCATTGAGGATGTAACCATGAATCAAGGTCTAGTGGTTCAGTCTAACTTGTAATAATAACACAGATTTAAAGTATTGGTGACCAGTCTATGACCCTCAATCAGCCCTCAGCTTTGTCTGTGTTTTTATATGTGGCCCTTAATGAGAAAAGTTTGGACACCCCTGCTTTATGTGAATGATTCTGAGTCTCATGACAAAACAGTAACTCTCTGTATTGTCATTAGCGTTATAGTCTATTCATTTGGCAGAGAGAGAGTAGTTTGAAGAGAAACGATCCCAAATGCTTTTTGCAAAACACTGTTTATTTGTTTAACGTTAATTAACTGCTTAGAAATGTGGATTGCAGATAAATAAATAAAATCACAAACTACAGTTAAATCAATGTTTCTGTGTTTATTACATTGACGTGAGTGATTTAGCTGCTAATAGGCTCGAACATCTGCCCATTACTGAGGGCACATTGTGTTTTCACATCATTTAAACTGTCAGCATCAGTTAATGTTGTAGGTATAGGACTTTATGATAAAGTCTCTGTTTCATAAACATTTCTAGGACCCTGTGTGATGATAAGAAGAAGTTAATATACAGAAGAGTTGCAAAAACATTTTAACACTCCTCAGGTAAAGGTCACTAATGCTTAATCTTTGTCTACGATTTAATTTAATGACAAAAAAAAACTCCAAACGTGGACCCATTCTTTTTCCCGCTAATTCAGCCGTGCCAATGTGGCGTCCCTGTCAGACGTCGTCCTGCGGGTGCAGGAGCTCAACAGGTCACATTCACGTCCTAGAATTTAATGAATACAACATTTCAGCTGCTGCGTCTTGGACCTGGAAGTGTGCAGTTCAAGGGACAGAAGATAGGGAATATCTACTTATCTAATTATTATTATTGGTTTATTTGATGGGGACAGCGTATGTAAACATGCCAGATAGTTGCCCTGGGCTCCTTTTCATCTTTAACACATTTGCTCTCACAGTCACACTCTAATTCATGCACCAGTGCACTTTAATACTGGAGGCAAGGTGGGTAAAGTGTCTTGTTTAACAACAGTATGCACTGGTCGGAACCTCCGACTTTGGGTTGATGGACGCCCGCTCTGACCACTGTGGCACCTGCTTGGTTTCAGATGATTCTGTGGTTGATTAATATTTAATCTAGATGAGGGCAGCTAAAATGTACAGGTCTGTTCAGTGGATGCTGCACTTCTCAGTTGGATAAAATTCCATGACATGATGTTAAAAACTGAGCTCAAAAAACAAAGAAATTGAAAAAGTGCTCAGCGTGCCTGCCGAGTGGCCAAAAGGGCAGCCAACCACTCTGTTGCCATGGTCACTCTAAAACTGAATTACGACAGGTCCAAAACCGTTTTTGAGGTCTTAACGGGAACTAAACCAGGACTGGATCTGGTCTGATATCTAAACCAGGTCTAAAGCAGGGGTCTACATTTCAAAATCATCATGGCTCTACTTTGCCGCTGACGTCATCAACAGGGACTCCCTAAAAAACGCATTTCATCTGAGGGCGGGGCTTGGCATTCCGTGTCAATCAAAGCTAAAAACTGCTGCGTGCTGTGTTTTCCCTGGAGGCTTCATTTCATAATCTGCTGATGTAATTATGGCAAATATTAAGGTTCAGCCACATTGAGAGTCATGTTGTGATCAGGAAATACAGATAACGAATGTCTTTATTTACTATCTTCTTTTGTCTAAAAAATATACAGCTAATCCTAAACCTAACGTTAATTTAACTGTGAAAAAAATATCTTTAAAAATCAACATTTACAAGCAGAGTCTTTAATACAAAATCACTGCTGTTCGGGGGTGGCTCTCTGATGCATCAGCTGAAAGTAAAAAAAAAAACTGGATGAGGTACAATTAGATCTAAATTTGCTTTGTCTTGTCAAAAAAGTGTTTTTTAGACTTGGCAGCTCAGGTGAATAAGAAAAAAACATAATAGGGGGTTGCAAAGGTTGTAATAGAATGTTAAGTATCGCACCTGGACAAAAGGACAAGCTTTAAGCGAGTCCTGTTATCAACAATCCCTGGAGGTGTGCGCTAAATGTATGCTCAACTGTGTCTGAGGCTCAGTTACTCAAATTAGACTTTAATCTGAGCTTCATTTTAACCATAAAGAACTGACTTAGTTGGAACTAAATCAGGTGAAATGATTTGGACTGTTAAACAAGTCCCTCATGCATAAAATTACAGTCAAATGTTTTTCACTTTTCCCTTCTTTGTTGTAAATCAAACTCCTAAACAGGACCATGAACGTTCGGATTGATCACAGACTCCTGAAAATGTGCTGTTTATATACATGTTGTATTTTTGGATCGTAAAACTTGCAGTGTTTGCTAATATGTGCAGTGTGTCTCCATCGTAACCGCTGAACATTCCACCATTGGCATACATGCAGAACCCCCCCAGCATGATGTCACTCAAAAGTATCAATACATAAACTTAGGTCAAAAGCTCCTGGTACAACTAAAATATGTCTAAAAACTAGTTAAAGTGAGTAGTCCTTATGCGGTGTCATGGTGGCATAGTGTTAAGTGCATCTGGCTCACAACGAGAAGGTCCTTGCTTGGATTCCTACACCATGAGTTTTCTTCTTCTCACTCACTTTTAAAGTAGCTTACATTTGGCAACGTTATATGAAAACTAAAAACTACAAGCTGTCTGCCAGTCTCACCCAAAAACTTCGACTTCTAACTTGCACAATAGTTTAAATTCATGCCACATCAATGCGATCGTCTGTGAAAGCTTTTAGGGAGTCCAGTCGTTTTGGAGCGTTTGGATAATGAACAGTGTTTCTGACATATGGGAAATCAAAAACACATCGATGTCACTTTAAAGCCTTTTTGGAATAAATGTATTTTTTATATGTGAGGTCACGCAGTTCAACAGTTTAGGTGAAAATGTAAATTCTACAGACTACAGTTGACTTTGTGTTACCAAGTGATCACGGGCGTGCTTCCGGCTCCATTGATTCTGGCTTCAATTCATTTTACATTGCAAAATTGTCACTCCTCTCTCTGTAACTACTGCAGTGAGCCTTGTCATTTTGGTCTTAATGTTCCTATTAACCCGCTCTATATGATCCTGGTATTTTTATTTTGCTTTCATGTCCGTAAATGAAAATATGAACATTAATAACAGACGAATCAGGCGCCTTCTTTCCCCGAGGTCACTCCCGCTAATCTTGGCAACAAGGTTAACTAAACCAGCAATGTGGGCGGGAAGGGGCGTTACCTTCATCAGCCTCACTCTGGATTGGCTCTTTGGTTGCTATGATACTCATGGTCAGAATTCAAGATATGGAACTCAGCTCCAAATTCGTCCGTAAAATACATTTGGCTTTTGAAAATATGACCATACTGAGAGTAAACTACAAGCAACAGCAAAAGTATCTGTTTTTGCAAATGAACTCTTCAAATATTACATAGGTGTCCTGAAACAAGTGTGGATGAAAAATAACTACAAAAAGTTTAGTTTATCCTTGTGTTTTTATTTTGTTTCATTCATATAATTTGAATAATATTGCATTCTAGCCTTTAACAAGTTAATTCAAAAAATTATAGAGCTACAGGGCCAGTTAACAGCAATCACATTTAAGGTCTGGAAATTTACTCAAGCAACTATATTTCTTCCTTTTCAAAAAACACACTGAATTAACGCCATACTGTGGAATATTTAGGCAATGCAGTATGAACTCCATGGAGACCAGCAGGATGCCAATGCACCATAAAAGTTATTGTACATAATTAACAAGCCTGGACCATTCATCATAATGCATCAGCATTTCGGAGTAACTTCAAGATCAATAACTTAATGCCATACTGTGGAATATTTTAATCAATGTGATATTGACTCCAAGCAGGACTCCTGCACCATAAAAGTTACACAATAAGTACAGAATAAGCCTGGACCACTCATCACAATGCATCAGGATTCTGGAGTAGTTTTGTCCCAGTCTGTTCCTGTGAGGTTTTGTTCTGGTTTTTCTTGAGGTTTTTCAGTCTTGTCAATGTGAGACTGAAGTGTGGACAGTCACAGCTCACAAGCAGATCTGGTACAGCACATTTGCACCAACATGCTCAGACCAGAGAGGGGATGGGGTACTGAGAAGTATACACAAAGGTGTCAAATGTGCTAATAAACACAAAGGCAACAGTTTTGCATGTATGATAGACTATATGCTAAAATTAGCATATATCACAGTTGTTTTAAAGCCTTGTGTGTGTCAGAGTGCCTTGGGGGTTAAAGCTGAATAATAATAACAAAAATCTTTGCTGCTGTAATCTCAGCGTCTTCACAGCTGCTTTTATCTGTTGATGGTTCATCACATCTGCAGACGTGCGTTTTCTGCTTTCTTTGTCTTTTCTGTGTCTACCCAACAAACCTGGCCAGTTTGAACTTTATAAATGCTGAAAAATACACTTGAATTCATGTACAATGAAGCTCATGTTGCACTAGGTAACACAGCAGTACCTTACCAGGCAGATCCAGAGTGATATATCGCTCTGTGCTTCTTACAGAGGGATATCAGTCATCCTCCATCTCGTCTTGAGCCAGAGCCAAACATGGCTGTCTAATCAGAATCTTTTTTTTTTTTTTTTTTTCAGTGACACATGCAGCCATATTCGTTTTGATAAGGACAGACCACGTGTAGCCCCACGTCTCCTCTCCCCCGTCTGATATCAATGACACCTCCTCCACTGCAATTCCAATTGGGCTGCCACAAGTGGCGCTACCATAAAAATGGCTCATCCTCGTCTTACTTCCTGTCCTCCACTTCCTGCTCCCGACTGCGGACTGAAATGTGTGGCAGATGCGAGACCAAAACCACTCCGAACTCACTCAATTCTATTTAAAGAATTCTCAAAACTTGATGGTGAGTAAACTAAAAGCCTTATCCACAGAGAAACATTTGTTAAAACAGCGTTAAAGTTGCTAGAAAAAGTTATATTTAATTAATTCATCATTACTTCCGGGTTTACCGCGGCAAACTTTTCTAATGTTTCACGTCCCCGCTATTAATCTAAAATTTCTGACAACTCATTTAAACCATATCTACCTATTGTATGAGTCTACATCTGCAATCTGTATTAGCCGTTTATCAATCGGGTGTTGGTTTAAGAGTATTTTTTCCACTCCAGGCTAATGTTAGTGAGCGCTCCTCATCTGTTTACATTAGCCACTACAGGTATTGTAGCCACGTTATTTATGAATGAAAATGAATGACGTATTGATTATTGTTGCGCAACTGTGATTTTTGAAAAGCTAAATGCTATTTACATGAAATGATTAATTATTATGAATATGAATGAAAAATGTTACCGGTAACTGATTCTTGATGTTAATTGATTTTGTTTGTGATATATGATTAATGGGAATTTTTTCCTGTGACCTCTGTTATACAGGTCAGGTTTTTTTGTTCCCCCCAACAACCCTGATCCCTCTTCAAGAGGTGGCGAGCTAAGAGCCTTGAACCTAACCTACAAACTGGTAGGATTTTTTGTGTTTTGTTTTTGTCTCTCCCGAACCAAACGGACACCATAAGTTGGATTATTGTTTTTGCCCATTCGAACTTGATTTTTTTCTGAACTTGCATTTTTATGAAAAACTTTATGAAAAACTTTCACATCAACAGATTTTGAAAAACTCTTTCAAAGGAACTTAAGCACATTTGAATCAAAGAGGTCAACGAAAAAACTTGAACAAAGGTTAAACGGGTTTATCTGAATTTGTTTTTTTTTTTGTGGTCTTTTGCCACATTTCTTCAAATATATATTTTTGTATGTCTGGTATTTTATTTGTACAATTTATTTAATACATTTCCTTAACCTTAATTTCTGTCTCCATGTTTCATTTTTCATTCCCACAAGCTCCTACAGTCAAACCCGGTTCTTCTGTTTGTCAAATGCACCCCATTGCAATAACTCAGTCCTAACGTAATTATTTTTAGTTAGCGTTACACGTGGCGAGCTAGCCAGGAGCTTGTGTGTGTGAAAATTTGTAATTACATGGTAATACTGTTTTGGGCAAATATTGTGTTTTGGGTCCTACACTATGGATTTTTTTGAAAAATCAGGGTTGAATCTGATCAATTGTGTTTCTGTGTCTGGTGTAACTCACACAGTTAAAGACGAGGAAATACTAGAGGTGTTGAAACAGTACGGTCGATTCAAAAAAATTGTTGTTGATGATGCACAGTCTTCTCTTTACAAAAACCTGATCATTGAGTTTAAAAATTTTTCTGCCATTCGAGAACTTGAGAAAATACTGCCGTATACGCATATTTCTAAGACTGACCCCGATCTTAAATTTTGCGTTGCGTTAATTGATACTGAAACCACAGTCCCAGTCGGAGCTGAGGCACCCCTTGACTACATGCATGAACTGAAACGCCTTGCGGAACAGAGTGGAAAATCATTTGAGAATGTGCTGCAAGAAGTGATGTCTCAAATAAGTGAGCACTTGGAGAATGTTACATCAGATGATTCTGTGCAAATTGTGGAAGCCGAGCCTCCCTTGCCTGGCCAGCAGGGAGTGCCTGTAGAACAAACAACTTCCCCACCATCTCAAGCACAATCAACAAGTCGCTCCTCACCTGAACAACAATATTCAAACTATTCACAAAGACTCTCTCAAGCTGATTTAAACCCACCGCAAGTACAGAAAATGGTGGTTGAACACATTGTGAGAGCAGAAGAACTTACCTCACACTCCATGCCTACTTTGAGACTCCGTCCATTCTCTGGGAAGATACCAAAGCCATCCAATGAAACAGACTATGAAAGCTGGCGATCACATGTGGAACTGCTGTTGGCTGACGTGAATTTACCTCCGCTGCATGTCACCAGAAAAATCATTGAAAGTCTTCTCTCTCCTGCTGCTGACGTTGTAAAGGGTTTGAGACCTGACACATTGCCATCAGTTTATTTAAAAGTTCTGGATTCAGCCTACTCTACCGTGCAAGACGGAGAGGAATTGTTTGCACAATTTTTGAATACACTACAAGATCATGGCGAGAAACCATCCAGCTATCTTCAACGTCTGCTGCTGACATTAAATACAGTTGTCAAGAGAGGTGGAATTGCTGCAAGTGACATTGATAAGCATCTATTGAAACAATTCTGCAGAGGATGTTGGGATAATGAAATAATCAGCAAGTTGCAACTGGAACACAAGAAAGAAAATCCTCCAGCCTTCTCTGAACTGCTTCTCCTTCTCAGAACAGAAGAAGACAGACAACTAGCAAAAGAGAGCCTGATGAAGAAACATATCAGTTCATCTAAGCAGCGTGCAACTCTTCACTCTCAAAGTACATGTCCCTGCAGTCACGATTCAAACACTACTTCAATCAATGACTTGAAAAAACAAATGGAAAAATTGCAGCAACAATGTCCACCCTCCTCACTCAAATCAACCAGAACTCCCAAAACCGGCAAATGCAGCAAAGCGCCTTCCTTTCAATCAAGTGGCAACAAACCCCAGAGCACACGACCAAGACCAGGGTTTTGTTTTAAATGTGGCGAGGATGGTCACATCGCTACAACATGCAGTCAACCAGCCAATTCAGCACTGGTACAACAAAAGAAATTACAACTAAGACAAAGACAAGCGCAATGGGAACAAAATAATCCAAAGAAACAGTTAAACTAAACCCAGTCTCTTCTGCGGGACAAGCAGAGACTGCATCAGCTCAAAGTCCCAAACAGCACTTCAACTCATTGCCCAGGGGACTCATCGGTACCAAATGTACAGCACAGGTCATGATCAAAAATACACCAATAAACTGTCTGCTGGACACCGGCTCACAAGTCACCACCATTCCTGAATCATTTTACAATGCACATCTGTCTGATCACGAGCTCAAACCTCTCGATGATCTTCTTGAAGTTGAAGGAGCCAATGGTCAAGTGGTCCCTTACTTGGGCTACATCAGCCTTAACATTACATTTACTCCTGACTTCCTTGGAACACCTATAGATGTTGCAACGTTGGCCTTGGTGGTGCCAGATTTTAAAACTCATCAGCCGTTTGTCCTGATTGGTACCAACACACTGGACATTGTGTACACTGTCCATAATGAACTTACTCCAAATTTCCGTCCAGTTCCCTATGGCTACCGCGCTGTTCTGCAGATTCTGGAACACAGACACAAAATGAACAAAGAAGAGCATCATGGTGTAGTGAAGCTCAACAGTGCTGCACCGAAAACCATCCCAGCTGACACAAACAGTTTTCCTTGAAGGCATTGTTATTGCACATTCCCTGCAAACGGAGAGAGCAGTCATGGTTGAAACACCCCACATCATTTCCTTTACTGGCGGGTTAATGATCCAGTCCTGTCTTGTCGACTTCTCCAGTCAACATCCAGTTCCCCTGCCGGTACCAGTAACAAATGAATCAGACCATGATGTCATCTTACCTGCGCGTGCCGTGCTTGCTGAAATCAGTGCCTTCCAATCTGTGTCTTGTGCTGCACAAACCAATCCAGAGACCACATCCACAACTTCACCAGAGCCATTGGTTGACTATAATTTTGAAACCTCACCTCTTACTCCCGAGTGGAAGAACCGAATTATCCAAAAATTCAATAGCATCCCAGAAGTCTTTGCAAAACATGACCTGGATTTTGGCAGAACCGACAAAGTAAAACATCAAATTAAGCTCCTGGATCCAACACCATTCAAGCAGAGACCTCGACCAATACATCCTCAGGATCTCGACGCCGTCAGAAAACATCTCAAGAGCTGTTTGATTCTGGTGTCATTCGAGAATCCGATTCACCTTTCGCCTCGCCAATTGTGGTTGTGAGGAAGAAGAATGGAAGTGTCAGGCTCTGTATTGATTACAGGAAGCTTAATCTGCAAACAATAAAAGATGCTTATGCACTCCCCAGCTGGAAGACACATTTACAGCACTTACACAGGTTCTAAGTGGTTCTCAGTTTTGGACTTGAAATCTGGTTATTATCAGATCGAAATGGAAGAACAGGATAAATGCAAAACTGCTTTCGTGTGCCCACTTGGGTTTTGGGAATTCAACCGGATGCCACAGGGGGTCACAAATGCTCCATCCACATTTCAACGCTTAATGGAAAAGTGCGTCGGAGAAATGAATCTAAAGGAAGTACTGGTGTTCATCGATGACCTCATTGTGTTTGCGCCTACGCTGGAACAGCATGAGGAAAGACTGATGAGAGTCCTACACCGTCTTAAAGAGTTTGGACTAAAGCTTTCTGTGGAAAAGTGCACCTTCTTCCAAACCTCCGTACGCTACCTCGGACATATCGTCTCTAAGAACGGCGTTGAAACTGATCCTGCCAAGGTTGAAGCCTTGAGGACCTGGCCAGTACCAAAAAAACCTCAAAGAACTTCGATCATTCCTTGGATTTTCTGGCTACTACAGGAGATTTGTTGAAGGCTACTCTCGCATTGTAAAGCCACTCCATGAACTCACCGCTGGATATCCACCCTCACAAAAGAAACTCAGACCCTTGATCAAACAATCACACTATCTCAATCCAAAAGAGCCATTTGGAGGTCGTTGGACATCTGCGTGCCAGGATGCATTTGAAACCATAAAAACAGAAACTTACCACTGCTCCGGTCCTTGCTTTTGCTGACCCGACAAAACCTTACCTGCTGCACACTGACGCCAGTTCCACCGGGCTTGGTGCTGTACTCTATCAAGAACAGGAAGGACAGAAAAGGTCATCGCTTATGCCAGCCGGGGACTATCCCGAAGTGAGTCGAGATACCCAGCCCACAAGCTGGAGTTTCTTGCCCTGAAATGGGCAGTCACCGAAAAATTCAATGATTATCTGTACGGCACTTCTTTCACCGTGGTGACCGACAGTAATCCGTTGACTTACCTCCTCACTTCCGCTAAAACTTGACGCAACAAGTTACCGCTGGTTATCTGCTCTTTCCACATACTCATTCAAGATCATCTACCGAGCCGGAAAGCAGAACACTGATGCTGACGGTCTTTCCCGCCCGACCTCATGGCAACCTTACAACTGATCTGTTGTCAGAGAAAGAAAAGGAAAGGATCATCAGGTTTGCTGAACACCATCTCGACAGTCCAAATGTCATCACCATTGATCAACATACCGTACAAGCTCTTTCTGATCGGCATCTCATTTGTAGTTCCTGATTCACTGCCTGATCATGCTCTCGTTCATTCCTTGTCCATGTCTGCTGACAGTCTACCAGACAGTTTTACTGCTGACGAGCAGTTTGCTTCATTGGTAGTTTTCTTCCTTGAGCCCAGCTGCCATCGCTGATAAACAACGCGCTGACCCTGTCTTACGACATATAATAGCACAATTGGAGACTGGCGATTCACCACTACCTGCTGTGAGAGAACAACTGCCAGAGCTGCCACTCCTTTTACGAGACCTACATCGGTTGGAGCTCCACGATAATGTCCTCGTGCGGAGGAGGCAACTCGGCAACCAGCTCCAGTATCAACTTGTGCTTCCTCAAGAATGTCGCGCAGAAGTACTATTCAGCTTACACGATCAATGGGCCACATGGGCATTGAGCGTACCTTGGATCTGGTTCGGAACCGGTTCTACTGGCCGAGAATGGCCAATGATGTGCAGACCAAGGTAAAGACATGTGAGAGATGCATCAGAAGAAAAACACTGCCAGAGAAAGCCGCACCCTTGGTGAATATCAAGACTTCACATCCGCTTGAGCTTGTCTGCATTGATTTTCTGACGCTGGAACCTGATAAAAGCAAAACAAAAGACATCCTGGTTATTACAGATCACTTCACCAAGTATGCTATCGCCATACCTACACCGAACCAAAAAGCAAAAACCGTAGCCAAAAGTCTGTGGGAAAACTTCTTTGTCCACTACGGAATTCCTCAGAAAATCCACAGCGACCAAGGTGCCGACTTTGAATCACGGACAATAAAAGAACTCTGTGTATTGGCAGGAATCCACAAAATACGAACCACTCCATATCATCCACGGGGAAACCCTGTTGAGAGATTAACCGGACATTGCTGGACATGCTTGGAACACTTGCTGAACAAGAAAAGTCACACTGGAAGGACTTTGTAAAACCACTTGTACACGCCTACAACTGTACCAAAACGACACTACCGGATTCACACCATATGAGTTGATGTTTGGCCGTCAACCACGACTCCCTATCGACCTCGTTTTCGGCCTGCCTATGGGAACTTCAAGCCTGAATCATTCAGAATATGTGCAGAAGCTAAAGACACAACTTGAGAAAAGTTACCAACTGGCTGCCGAGAATGCAGAGAAAATGATGCTGAAGAACAAAACAAGGTTTGATCGCAAAATCATCGCATCAGAGCTTGAAGTGGGAGATCGTGTTCTCGTCCGAAACGTCAGACTCAGAGGGAAACATAAAATCGCTGACAAATGGGAATCCGTCGTTTATGTTGTCATCAAGAAATCTCCAAACTTACCTGTGTACACAGTCCGACCAGAGAATGCTGAAAAACCACTTCGCACCCTACATCGAGATCTACTCTTACCTTGTGGATACTTACCTGCTTCCTCTCAAGTCCAGCCACTTCCTGCCAAGAAACATGCCAAACCTGCAGTATCTGAAGCAGAAATTGAACCTGAAAATGAACTGTCTGATGAAGATATTCTACCAACACATTGGTACGATCATCTTACCCCAGAGCCTATCCGCTTCTCCACCACTGTAAATTTTCCTGAACCACTGCCAGACTCACCTGCAAGAGTACCTGAATCCCTCGTTCCAGCTGCACCTGAACCTGCAACTGAGAGTCCACCAGAATCACCCACTCCTGAACCAGCTGCTTCAGGTCCGGAAAGAAAACCTACCTCCTGAAATCGACTTTACCTGCTCAACCTACCTCATCTATCGCAGACTCTGACTCACCTGTGGAAATTGTCTCCGATAACAACTCATCTGATCCTGAAGAAAACTTACCTCCTGAATCCCCTGCCTCTGAAGTGGAGCAGCCGAAAAGGAGCTCTACTCGAACGCGACGTCCGCCAGACCGCCTCCAGTATGGTCAATTGGGGCGTCCAATCCTTAAGAGTATTCATACCCTTTTTGATGGATTAGGCAAAGTCTTGTCACTCGCCATTTCAGATGGAGACGTTATTCTTTCACCTTGTACCCCTGGCCAGCCATCTGGTAGTTGTCGGTCCAGCGCATGTACAGGGACGTACATGAGGTCAGGGGGGGACCCTGTACCCACGTCTCCTCTCCCCCGTCTGATATCAATGACACCCTCCTCCACTGCAATTCCAATTGGGCTGCCACAAGTGGCGCTACCATAAAAATGGCTCATCCTCGTCTTACTTCCTGTCCTCCACTTCCTGCTCCCGACTGCGGACTGAAATGTGTGGCAGATGCGAGACCAAAACCACTCCGAACTCACTCAATTCTATTTAAAGAATTCTCAAAACTTGATGGTGAGTAAACTAAAAGCCTTATCCACAGAAAACATTTGTTTAAAACAGCGTTTAAAGTTGCTAGAAAAGTTATATTTAATTAATTCATTACTTCCCGGTTTACCGCGGCAAACTTTTCTAATGTTTCACGTCCCCGCTATTAATCTAAAATTTCTGACAACTCATTTAAACCATATCTACCTATTGTATGAGTCTACATCTGCAATCTGTATTAGCCGTTTATCAATCGGGTGTTTGGTTTAAGAGTATTTTTCCACTCCAGGCTAATGTTAGTGAGCGCTCCTCATCTGTTTACATTAGCCACTACAGGTATTGTAGCCACGTTATTTATGAATGAAAATGAATGACGTATTGATTATTTGTTGCGCAACTGTGATTTTTGAAAAGCTAAATGCTATTTACATGAAATGATTAATTATTATGAATATGAATGAAAAATGTTACCGGTAACTGATTCTTGATGTTAATTGATTTTGTTTGTGATATATGATTAATGGGAATTTTTTCCTGTGACCTCTGTTATACAGGTCAGGTTTTTTTTGTTCCCCCCAACAACCCTGATCCCTCTTCAAGAGGTGGCGAGCTAAGAGCCTTGAACCTAACCTACAAACTGGTAGGATTTTTTGTTTTTGTTTTTGTTCTCCCGAACCAAACGGACACCATAAGTTGGATTATTGTTTTTGCCCATTCGAACTTGATTTTTTTCTGAACTTGCATTTTTATGAAAAACTTTATGAAAAACTTTCACATCAACAGATTTTGAAAAACTCTTTCAAAGGAACTTAAGCACATTTGAATCAAAGAGGTCAACGAAAAAACTTGAACAAAGGTTAAACGGGTTTATCTGAATTTGTTTTTTTTTGTGGTCTTTTGCCACATTTCTTCAAATATATATTTTTGTATGTCTGGTATTTTATTTGTACAATTTATTTAATACATTTCCTTAACCTTAATTTCTGTCTCCATGTTTCATTTTTCATTCCCACAAGCTCCTACAGTCAAACCCGGTTCTTCTGTTTGTCAAATGCACCCCATTGCAATAACTCAGTCCTAACGTAATTATTTTTAGTTAGCGTTACACACGCATGCCCCTGATTGGCTGATCCACCTGTCAATCACTCCTGTCTGAACTCGTGGAGATTCACCTTTGCCCATTCTCAGACCTTCTTAAAGTATTGAAGAAGTGAGTGTTAAGGATGTGCCACCTCCTTGTCCTCATGGAGTTACGTGTGCCGTTAAACTGATCTGTTTTGCATGTTTTCAGTTTTTATGTTGACGGGAGAAACCAGAATGTCTACAGCAAATCCACCCAGACCCAGGGAGAACACAAATGTCCCAGGAGCAGTGTTTATGCTGTGAGATGTGAGTACTGATTGGCTACAGCGTATCATCCATTTTGGTAAATAAAAGTGAGAAAGCATGTTTTAGGCCTGGTTCAGTGAGTTCTAGTTGTTCTTTTCTCTGTTTGATTCCCAGTAAATGGCATTGTTTTGCAGCTGCAGCGCCGTGTTAGACCTGATCAAATCAAACGTGTTTAGTTCAGATTCAGTGGATTCTCTAGAGCCAGTTCAGGTCGACTTGGGTCAGGCCTGTGTCTTCCTCTGCTTCATTACACCTGCAGACAGAGGCAAATGGAGCAAAATATATACAAAGAGAGAGGGGGAGAGGCGGAGGAGGGAGACAAGACAAGAGAGAGAGAGGAGGGAGAGTGAGAAAGAGAGACAGAGAAGGAGAGAGGGTGAGGAGGGAGAAGAGAGAGAGGAGGGAGAAGAGAGAGAGGGAGAGAGGTGGAGGAGGGAGACAAGACAGAGAGAGAGAGGAGGGAGAGAGAGAAAGAGAGAGAGAGAAGGAGAGAGGGTGAGGAGGGAGAAGAAAGAGAGGGGGAGAGGCAGAGGAGGGAGAAAGAGAGAGGAGGGAGACAAGACAGAGAGAGAGAGAGAGAGAGGAAGGAGAGAGAGAAAGAGACAGAGAAGGAGAGAGAGGGCGGAGGGAGAAGGGAGAGGGGAAAAGGCGGAGGAGGGAGACAAGACAGACGGAGAGAGAGAGGAGGGAGAGGGAAAGACAGAGGAGGAGGAGACAGAGAGAGGGGGAGATGAGACAGAGAGAGGGGGAGGGAGAGGGAAAAAGAGAGAGAGAGAAATAGAGGCAGAGGGAGGGAGAGAGGGGAGGAGGGAGAAGAGAGAGAGGAGGGAGATGAGACAGAGAGGGAGAGACAGAGAGGGAGAAAGAGGGTGAAAAGGGGGAGGAGGAGAAGAAGAGAGAGGGGGGGGGCAATAAAAAAGAGAAAAGAGAGATAGAGGGGGAGAAATAGATAGAGAGGGAGAGGGGGGAGGGAGAGAGGGGGAGGAGGGGAAGAGAGAGGAGGGAGAAGAGAGGAGGGAGAGTGAAAAAAGTGAGACAGAGGGTGAGAGACAGAGCGGAAAAAAAGAAGGTGAGGGGGGAGGGAGAGAGAGGGAAGGGAGGAAGAAAGAAGTGAAAGACAGAGGGAGAAGGGGAGATAGAGAGACAAAAAGGGGAGTGAAAGAGAGAGAAAAAGAGAGAAAGGTGAGAGATGTGAAAGACAGAGAGCGAGAGAGGAGAGATAGAGAGTAATTTAAAGGTCAGGTGAAAAAGAAGTGGGTGGTAGAGAGAAAGGGAGAGCAAAGAGAAGTGGAGGAAGACGGTGCATAGGGGTGAAAGAAGCAGAGGGGGATATATATAGAGAGAAAACAGAAGGAGAGAAGGGACAGAGGAAGAGAGAGAGAGAAAGCAGACTGAAAGAGAGGTGATAGACAGAGGGGGGAGGGAGAGAGGGGAGCCAAATGGCATGAGAAAGAAAAAAAAGAGGGGGAAGGGAACAGAAAAGTGAGTGAGAGCAAGGCGAGGGAGAGGGGTGGAGAGGTTAGAGTGTCAGAACTTTGCAAAGCTTGATTTTGATTGCATGTTATTATTCTCATTCTGTTGAACTTTGTGCAACAAGTAAAGCTGTATCTTATCTTAAATTTGTAGTAAATACAGGAAACATAACTTTTGATACCCTCAATTTGCCCACAGTGACCCGTGTTATAGCAGCAGTGAGCGATAACTGTTCCCAGAAATAACGAAGGCTTGTGTAGAGCAGCAGCAGTGAGGCTCTGAAACCCCGAGGACAGTAAACGCACCACAAGACACAGCAAATAAAGCAACAAACAGAAAGCCAGTATACTCAGTACTAGCAGCAGGGCAAGGTCACTGGTTGAGAACAAAACTTTTTCCTAACAACTGTTGGCATTTTGTGTTGAATTCCAATTTTTCAACTCAAGATTCAGTTGACAGCAGATTTCCAACACAACCAGGGGCATTACCATTTGAGAGAAGACTGAAATATGAAGTGCTAAACTAACACAAGAATCACATTCATTTCAGAACATTTTTGCAGAGGTCTAAACTACGAGGTCAGCAGCTGAATAAGGACCCTGGATAATTTGTGCAGAGAATGTGGAGAAGAATGTCAGATGAAGCAGAGGAAGTAGAGGAGAGGGTCAGATGGAGCAGAAGATGTGGAGGAGAGGGTCAGATGGAGGAGAAGATGTGGAGGAGAGGGTCAGATGGAGCAGAAGATGTGGAGGAGATTGTGAGATAGAACAGAGGATGCGGAGGAGAGGGTCAGATGGAGGAGAGGATGCGGAGGAGAGAGGTCAGATGGAGCAGAGGATGCAGAGGAGAAAGTCAGATGGCGCAGAGGATGCAGAGGAGAGGGTCAGATGGAGCAAAGGATGTGGAGGAGAGAGTCAGATGCAGCAGAAGATACAGAGGAGAGAGTCAGATGGAGCAGAAGATGCAGAGGAGAGGGTCAGATGGAGCAGAAGATGCAGAGGAATTGTGAGATAGAACAGAGGATGCGGAGGAGAGGGTCAGATGGAGGAGAGGATGCAGAGGAAAGAGTCAGATGGAGCAGAGGATGTGGAGGAGAAGGTGAGATGGAGCAGAGGGTCACATGGAGCAGAAGATGCAGAGGAGAAAGTCAGATGGCGCAGAGGATACAGAGGAGAGGGTCAGATGGAGCAGAGGATGTGGAGGAGAGGGTCAGATGGAGCAGAAGATGCAGAGGAGAGGGTCAGATGGAGCAGAGGATGCGGATGAGAGGGTCAGATGGAGCAGAGGATGAGGAGTTTAAATGATCTCAGCAAAGCAATTAGATCCTTTTGAAAATCCACACAAACTGAAACCAATTAATTCTGGAAAAGTGGTCTTGCAGTGTTCTCTAAGCCCTGTAACGCCCACTCACAGCAGTAACAGCATGTGAGGAGGATGGTCACAAATCAGGCTACACTTTACTCCACTGGAAATGTCTTTCTCTGTGTGAAAATGTTTGAATTCTCCACAGGTATAAAGAGCTCGGCAGACAGCAGGCCCTCTGTTCCTCAGGTACAATTCCCCGGTTATTTAATTGTTCAAATAACAATAATAATACTTTATATATAGTTAAGATGTTTGATCGAAGTTAATCACATGTGGGCTAGGCTAACAATTACCCAGCGTACTACAGTTACACCACGCTGGCAGTATAATATATTAATGACAATATTTGTATTCTGCATTTGACCCATCCTTCAGTTCCCATCCCATATCATGAGCTAGTCTTGGTCAGGACTACCTTAGCTGGAGGGAGAAACATGCAACCATCTGTTTTAAGACAATACAGCTAATACCACATGCCTTATTAACATTAAAGAGGGGGTATTTTACTTCTATGGGGTATTAACTGCTAACGCCTTTTACCTTTATTGTTTTAAAAATGCTATATTTGCCAAAAACAAGTCACTTTCCTCCCTGTGCAAAGTCGCTCCCCCTTCAGAACACTATAACAACACAATCAGCGTGGATCCTGTAATAAAGCTACTGCATTTCACATCATGTTGTTGTGTTTTTATGGAGAGTGTGTCATGTGGAGAGTTGCCATGGGTGACGTAGGCTTGTGGGCAGAGCACTTCAACAGAATCTTACAGCTAACCATAAGGAGGATTTGAATAGGTTGAATAGGGCCCAGGGGAGATCACAAGATTACTCAAACACGCACGGATGACGTCTAAAACCTCTTTGTTAAGTTAATTGTTTGAGTAAATTTTGTTGTCTTCCTCCTCTGTCTCCTCCGGTCTAATCCTCTCTCTCTTATTTTTTATTTTAATTGATTTATTTATTTATTTATTTTATTTTATTAGAAGACCAGATGAGCCTCATTGGACTCTAATCCTTTCTCTCTTTCTCCCTGCTTGTCTCTCTCCTCTCTCAGGGATAGCTCAGAGCCTGTACATGTGTTTTAGTGGCAGATTAAATTAGTACTTTCTAATTACCTGTAACGGCTCCATCTGGTGGTCAGTCCCAGTGAAGTGCCCTTTAGAATCTGCATAATTGAGCTCAAATTAAACCACACTTCAGCAAAAGGGACAATGACAATATTGTCTGTTTAAAGTAACTGTGGACTTTACTGTAAACGGTGTCCTCTGCATTTGACCCATCCTTCAACCTAAATCTTTTTAATTGAATACTAAAAGCTAAAAATAAATGATTGACAGGAACCAGTGGAGACCAGATCCAACACGTTTTTGTTGTCTAAATTAAAAAGTCTTGTCAAAATTAACACTTCAGTGGGATTATTCTGGTTAAAAAAGAAAATAGAATAAGTTAATGAATGGAAGGTGATGTATTGGGGTAATGAATGATGACTCCCACATTAATAGCTCTTAAAGAGGGATATTTTACATCTATGGGGTAATTGTTAACACATAACATATTTAGATTGCTGCGTTACCTTTTATTGTTTTGAAAATGCTGTATTTGCCAAAAACAATATCACCAAGTCACTCCCATTGCAGGTCACTGCGAACACCGTCTATTCCTCCAATGAAACTACTGCACATTGAATCAGGTTTGTGAAGTTGTAGTGTATTTTGCGGCATGCTTTTGTATCCATCCAGCCATCCATTTTCTTCCACTTATCTCGGGCTGGGCCATGGGGGCAGCAGTCTAAGCAGGGACTCCCAGACTTTCCTTCACCCCAGACACGTCTTCCAGCTCCTCCGGTGGGACCCAAAGGTGTTCCCAGGACAGCCGCGAGACATAGTCCCTCCAGCATGTCCTGGGTCTTTCCCCCGGGGCCTCCTCCAAGTGGGAGATGCCCGGAACACTTCCCTAGGGAGGCGTCCAGGAGGCATCCTGAGCATATTTTGCCGCATGCTTTGTATATTTATGAAAAATTGCCGTGTGGTTAGCATGTGTGACATTGGCTTGTGGGCGGCGCATTGGACAGAATCTTACAGCTAACCGTGAGGACAGATTGAATAGGGCTCTGGAAAGAACAGTAGATTACTGAAACATGCATGGATGACATCTAAAACCTCTTCAGGGATGTTTTTGATGAGGCCATAGTGTTCTAACACTGTAGAAAGTGCCAAAAAGTCAAATTTGCATATTTCCTCCACTTTAAAAGCAGCGGTTACCATGGCACATCCACAGACTACAGTCACCTTTCAACTTGCTGGCTCGGGCACTGTTTATCCAAGACCCGTGGCGTTCTTACAAACTCTGTCAGGGAAGCATTTCAAAGCTGAAAATATGCACAAGTAATTCCAGGTTCAAATGAATAGAATTAAGAATGTTTACAGGTTTATTCTTCCATGTCATAATCATGATTGTCCTTGCCTGAGACCTGGTACAGAAAGCTCTGCTCTGTGAATATAAATGAGACATGTACAGTACAGACGTAGCTGTGTTTGAGATGCAGCGCAAGCACGAAGCGTGATTTAGACGTGGGAGGTTATAATGTACAAATAATTTACCCACAATGCTCTGCTTCACTCCCCTGGGCTTTGACTGTTTTAAAGAAGCATACAGAGCAACAATTACAGGAAAGTATACTCCTATAGCTTTGTTAATGTCATTTATCATTATAACATTTCCACAGTAACTCATGTCTCATTAAGGGTTTTCCTTCTTGTCACTATGGAGATGTTATTGCTTTCCTTACAACATCCTACAGTATGGTATTTAATTTTTCTCTTTTCATGTAGCCAAGTAGGTCAAGTTACAGGTCAGATCTGTGGAGAGGCAAGTCTGCTTTCAGTAAGAATGTAGGTTTTTCAGGATACAGTGGTCCTTCGTTTATTGTGGGGGTCACGTTCTAAAAATAACCCACAATCGGCAAAATCTGCAAAGTAGTCACCTTTTTTTTTTTTTTACAATTATAATATATGTTTTAAGGTGTAAAACCCCTCACCACACACTTTATACACTTTTCTCAGACAGGCATTAACATTTTCTCACATTTATTTCTTGTTTAAACACTCTCAAACTTCAAACCTTCATATATTATATCCCTCTTCCTAAATGGTCACTTTAAATGTGTTGCTCACGTGCCTCTGCTCCAGCAGTATCCACAGAGGCGGCCTCTTTGTGCACAGAAACATTTTTAAGTTGAAACTGTTTCTGAAATTTGTCGGTGCAGAATGTTTCATCGACATTGTGGGTTTTGTCGAGGAGAAAACTTGCAAACATACAGCACTTCAGAGTCACACTGTGATCCAACATGTATGTAAATTTGTCCTGCAATGCTGTACAGGAGACACAGCACAGAGGAGACTGGTGGACAGTGGTCTACAGTCCCTCAGCCAATCAGGACACAGAACACAATGCACACTCATTCACTGTAAAAAGAAAAAACAAAGGAAAATTGCACTGACGAGTTAATCTGACTCCTGCATGGTCCCTCTAGTATTTTATCTATGGCCAACACTGACGTTAGAGCCAGATTGTCTCTTTAGTGTTCAGCCCCTGATTCTTCTCTCTCAATTCTCTCAAAACTTCATGTAAATATTAACATTGTGTCCAGGGTTTTGCGTTAGGAACTAGTTAGATTATGATTTCACATACTTCCTCCTTTTGCGGTTTGAAAATGTGTTAAACTACATTACCTTTAATGTTTTGAGACAATTTTAAACTTTGTGGTATTGTAATTTTAGATTTTGTTCATTGTAAACCGCAATGTTAATCTAAAATGGCATAATAATAACAGAAACCGTTCCGCTGACTTCCTGATCAAAACTACAGAGCTGATCTCTTAATGGCATTTCACTGTAACAAGCACTTAATGCAGAAAAGGTTGTATGAGATGTCTGAGCTCAGCATGTGTGACCTGGAGGTAGGGGGTAGGCAAAAACTGATTTTTTGCAGCACTCAACCTCAACGCAGGACAATGCAGGATTACTCAAACATCCAAAATCAATTGAAATGCAACTTTTGAAATGCAAGCTAATAATGACAGATCAATATTATAACCTGATTAAAACCTCATTCAATCTAATTTCACATTATACATGCCCTTTAAAGCTGCGATTACCTGCTGTTATATTTAAACCAAAGCAGGTGCTGTGACTTCACCTGTGCCACCGTCGGGAGCTAAGCCAGTGAATATTAAGATCAGATTTTAATTAAAAACTTCACTTTGGGGGAAGGACAGACCCACGTTCACAGCATTATACCTCCTCCTCAGCCTGAGACTTAAATAATGAGGAATCGATAATGCACTTGGCCATGTGAGCGTTTATGATGGAGGTTTATGAGTTTATTGAGTGGGGACAATAATTAAAAGCTACAAAGACCATGAGGGATGTGCATTTATCAAGCACATTTTAAAAGCCACTCAGGCTAATAATGGAAGGAAAAATGTACAAACATGTGTCCGGGATCTCCATAAACCTGACTTATATTTGGTCTGGAAAAGGCCTTGTGTTGTTCCTTTTGCTATCATTTTTAGACCTGGTCTGGTCCCGGTTTAGTCCTGGTTTAGTCCTGGTTTAGCCCTGGTTTAGACCTGGTTTAATCCTGGTTTTGTGTTGATTCAGTCCTGAATTGGCCCTGGTTTAGATCAGATTTAGTCCTGGTTTAGACCTGTTTTAGTCCTAGTTCAGACCTGGTTGTCCTAGTTCAGTGCAGCTCTGGTCAGTATATACTGTGGTGCAGTAACACATAATTAACACATAATTAAACCACAGAACAGTATCTCCAGTCCAAAGCTCTAATCTGCTCCACTATTATACAAAACACAGCTTCAAAGTACAAAACACTTTCTTCCACAGAGTACATTAAGTTTGTGGAGGTCGGACCAAAAGACCACAGTGCTGAGTACTAACATGTTTACAGCTTTATGTAAACCGCAAACTCTAAAAGGTAAAACTGTAAATGGTAACTCATGTTTTTCATACACAGATTAAAAGCGTATTTGAATAAGAAGGTTAGCGAGATGCACAAGGATACAGAGTGTAACGGTGTCTGGCATTTACATCTTTTAATGGACTAATTGTGAAGACTAAATGAAGACTAAACAAGGACGTCACCTGCATGATTCTATGGACATTTAAAACCATACTGTGGAAAACTTTACATGGAGATAGATACTGTATGACTGCCAAAAAGTCGAAGATTATAGCTAAACAAACAACATTTCCATGGAAACAAGCAGGAAAAGGCCCTCCTCCAGGTCAAGTAAGAGTCACGTTAGTGGAGATGCAAGCCCGCTCACAGTAAAGATGCATGTTTTTCAGTGCAATAAAATCACCAAAACAAAACATGCTTTTTCTGTCTTTCAGTCTTTTTTTTTTAGCTGAAAATGTGTCACCGAGGAGAGGTTAAGGTCCTTTTCATATAAATTACAGGCAAGTCTGGCAAAATAAGGGACAAAGGTTGCAGAGTGGTATCATGTTAAAAGGCTTTTTCATTTACGTTAGTTGACTTAGGTTAGCTACACAAAGATCAAATCGATGGAGAACACAACAAATCGGTGCTGGAATAAAAAATTTAATAGAAGTAAATCACAACAAAACCAACCCAAAATTAGTAATGCAAAATCAAACATTAATCAAACCAAAATCACAGGTTTAATCCTATATTCCAGGAGACCAAAGTGCTAGTGCTGTGCAAAATACATTTTAAAGTGCTTTAGTTGGTCCTAAATGTATAAAGAGCTTAAGTGTAACTGCACTCAGGGGTGTTGAGGTTTAGATGTTTAAAGTGCACAGTGCTAGCCTACCAGGTCTAAAGTATCCTGTGCTAACCCTGAAACAGTAAGTATAAATCTAACAATACATCCAAAATCGAATATCAATGAGGGAGAAATGAGAACAAAATCTCACACAGCAGTGGTCTTCTGCTGTAGAGGAGAGAACATAGGGCAGTTGAATCCAACCTATGACAGTATTAAAACAATTTACCTTAGTATTCAACCAGATACGACTATGGGCTCAGCTGGATCCTTTAGCTCCTATAACCCAAACATTACAATCAACAGTTTATTTACCCGAGATAATACAGTGCTTACAGCTGCACCACCGTGAGCCAACACAACAGCCCTGAACTAAGTAGTGTGCTGGTGTGCACAGCTTTTCAGAGGTTGTAATCAGCAACAGCGGTGCGTTTACTGATGCATGTAAACTTTTAGCACTGAACAACGCATTTAGACACAAGCTCACCCAGTTACATTCATATACTGTGGCTGAATAGCTGACCCACCCCTGTTCTCACATAACACCACTAGATGCTGTCCTACAGGAGGGAAGAGGGACCAGGTGAGGGAAGGGGGATTAGGTTTCACATCTGACATATACTGGTGAAAAAAATAATCTCTCTCCCTCTCTTTCTCCCCCCTCTTTCTCTCCCCCTCTCTCTCTGTGCATTGTACATATAGACTGCAGTAACACAATGCCACAGTTCAATACAGCACGTCCGTTCTGTCACATTAACAGTTGGTTCCAATGGAAAGTCTCCTCAGGCCTGTTCAATGGTGACCTTAGGCTCTAAACACAGCCCACATGATGCTGTCAGCTCAATACAGTTAGAAAGAACTCACAAACAAATGGAAACACTTTGAGTGAAAACTTAAAGTGGTATAGTACCTGTTGTCAATACTTATTATAGTTTACTATTAGTTGTGGACAAAAATACAGGAACTAGTGATGCGTTCTAAAACAAAATACCTCTAACTTTCCGGTGACGTCATGATAGGGGGACCTCATGAATGTCTATGGTGGAATGTTTAACAGGTACCATGGCGGCACAATGCACACAAACAATGCCTGATCAATTTTCAGACTGTCGGAAAACTTAAGAAGAAATTGGATGAGTGGATTTAAAGAACACATTTTCAGGAGCCTGTGATCAATATGAGCGTTCATGGTCCAATTGAGGTGTTTCATTTTCAACAAAGAGGCGAGAGTGACAAGCTAGCTAATGCTGTTGCAGTTCCAACTAAGTCAGTCTGATTGTGTTAAAACAAAGCTCAGATTAAAGTCCGACTTAAATAACAGAGCTTCAGACAGAGCAGTGCCACATTTAAAGACCTTTTCTCATTCAATAAATATGATGTTGAGTTTTAAATGGTCAAAGGTCCTATATTACACAAAACTGACTCGTGTGAGCTTTAAGCCACTTTATAATGGTGTTATTTGGTGTTTTTGTACTTTTCTTCTATTTTTTTCACCACAATCTGCCACTTAACTGATGTAAAACTAAGATAAATGGTACCACAGATATTATCCCACCAAACCAAGGAATAATTAGAAAAATATTAAAACCTGTCATATGCACTTTAATAATTTAAACTAACACATTTTCACATCCCATAGATCACATTCACCCACCCCTGTATTTATTAATGTTTTCCTCCTCATCCATATTCATGATGTCTTGTTTACAAGCTCCGCTGTGGGACGGGAGCTGTCAGTCACTTCAACATGGCCGCCGACCTCTTTCTGTCACAGTAGAGGTCTTCATTGAGAGCCCTCCTCCCTGTTCCTAATGACTGTAATTACCACCATTTAAGACCTGATTTAACTCCCCCGGTGTTTCTGCTGTCACCGCTGGGATCAGTCCATATTGAGTTTGTTAATTTGATAGTTATGACTTCAAAATCCTCCAAAAACCACAAGCAATCACAAAATGGGTTAGGTTTCCCTGATGTTAAGCGAGTGCTACAAACGTCCCGCTAAGCTTCAATCAATTCTTTTGTTATACTTGTTATTCCTGTTTTAGTGAGAAGGGTTTTTCCTCTTCCAATAAAAAAAAAAAAAAAAAAATTTACTTTGAATTGTCGACAACCTCTCTACTAATCTTCACACACACTCACACACACATGCACTACTTTCTTAGTACTGCAGAGACAAGGTGGGTGAAGTTTCTTGCCCAAGGACACAATGTAAATGTAGATGTTTTGACATTAATCGTTTCTCTTACACACATAAAACAAAAACTGGCATAAAGATCAGTGTCTTTTCTGCCAACACAAATGAACAAAGATTAAGTTATTTTTTCACAAAAGCTTCATATCGTCCCAATAAGCAGACTAAGCAGGTGTTTAGGGCCCCGAGGCAAGCAGGGCCCCCAAGAACCCATACATTTATACTCACAGGGCTTGTGTTTTTACAGCAGCCTAAATATCCCTCTAAAACAGTTACATTTGTTTTATACCTCTGTAGCAAAATATCTGCTCTGCTACATGTGTTTTTGAGTCGGGCAGAGGTGAGGGCAGCTATGTGTGTACACTGGTGCAAGGACCCTTTATAATGTAAATTTAACCACACTGTCGCCAACTGGAACACAATAAAGTTCACCAGAAACAAAGAAAAAATGTCTAGAATTTCAAAATATGGTATGTATCATATTTTGAAACTACGGTAGTTGTGACATTCTGGATGTTTTCAGTCTGATATTGGTCATATAAATACAAATGTGAATCACCAATAGCTGAGCCAGGAGGCATGTCAGGGGCCACTGAGACAAATTCAACTTAGGGCCCCTTGAAAGCTAGAGCTGGCTCTGGTAGAGTGGTCCCGTTATTCAAACCCAAAGACATGATTGTTGTGAGGATTTTAAACCATGAACTAAATGTGGCAATCCCAAACAAATAATAATGATACCAGTTACCACGGTGACACAATGCACACATTAGGAAACACCGATTGTAAAAAAAACTCAAGAAAAAACACACAATGGTTTTAAAAAAAAAAGCCTGTGACACTTTCATGGTTCTTGTTTTATTAAACAACCCATTTTCAGGAGCCTGTGATCAGCTTGATAACAGAGCTTGACCAGCTTTCACACCCCCAGAGATTGTTGATGACACCAGCTGCAAAGTATCATTAGGCCCCGTACATGAACTTCTGGTTAGGTCTCTTTCGCAGTATTATTATAGCGACTTTTTGCACCAGATGTCTTCAGGACTTGCAGTTGGATGACTATTAGCGACGTTGATTGCATCATAAAAACATACACGACTGCCCACAAGAGCAAACGAGAGAAGGGCTACAAGTTTCACATTTCCAATTAACTGCGGGGGAAGAGATTGTTACTTGGGTAATTTGTAATGCGATCAGCTGTTAAGTTTGTTTATTAAATTTGGTTGTTGTCTTCTTGTCAGCATATGTGCAGATTTATGCATGTGATAGCCCGGACACGCACTCGGCCTGGTGGATCTGTGGGGATGTCTGTTTCAGGTCTATGAAGAAGAATCAGAAGCCACACTACGTCCGAGTAGGAAAAACTGGATATTTTCATCAGTTCTTTGTTTGTACTTTGTTATAATCGTGTACAAGGGTTTAACTTTTACAAGCAAGAGCTGGCAAGTTAATAATCTGTCTAGTGTTTGCTCTTTATATTTTTCAGATTAGCGTCTGCCACAGTAGCAAATATTCACTTCACTAGATATATTTTCTCCTTTATATCCAATTCACTGGTCTGTGTTATTTAGTAATACATCTCCTCGGTACAAGTTATCAGTACAGATGGTTGAGTGGTTTAATCTCATCTCGGAGAGTTTCCAAAGGCCATGGGTACGAGCCCCGACCATGCACTCAGAACAACATAAGGCAGCTGTAATAATACACAGGCAGATAACTACTTTTACCACAGTCAGAGAGAATTCCAATGGCAAACTGCTGTGCATTTAGACACAGCTCCTCGTTGTTTAATGCTTACTTATAACATCTTACCAACTCATAGCACATGAATGCAACTGTCAGATTTAACAATAGTACAGAATATTACCAAAGACAAATTGTTCATAACAAATTTTGCTTGGTGACTTGCGTGATGTGAAAGTCTTTAATGGACATGATTCACAGTGTACAAGAGAAACATTTATTTTTCAGCCACTTCATCTGGAAGAGGGAGAGAGATTATGTGGCCCACAATGTCTTAATTTAATTAGTGAGTATGATAAAGATGGATTAAAATTAGTTGATGTTGTTCATAAAAAGTTTGCCCTCAGGATAAAGTTGATTTGGAAATTCCTTAATCCTGAATGCAAAGCTCCATGGAACGATTTCTTTTTTGATTGTGTTGACCAGATAGGTGGCTATGGTGTGGTTGGCGTTGGATGCTGAGACCCTCTGCAGTCGCTTCATCATCGACCTAGCAGGTGACAAGAATGGTGCTCCGGCTAAACTTGGGCCTCCTGTCTAGCCTCCCGGGACCTAAACAGTGCATGCACAGTCAGAACTTAGAGAGGGGTGTTTTTTTTTTCTGTATTGGTGAATCGGTTGATGTTACTTGTGACTGTGATATTGATTGATTTCGGTTCTTTGCTGGTGCTGGGGTCTTTTGTAGAAGCACCGCAGTGACCAGTCCAGTGCCCCTCAACATCAGGGTCAAATGGTGGTCCACGTCCTGAAGGAGGAGCTCCCTCTGCAGGCTTTCATTTTAATATGTGGGTGGGTTGGACTGTTTGGAGCACCTGGGCTTGTTCTATCATGGTAAACTCAATATGATATTGAGTCATTTGGATGCAAATTAAAACACAGAATCACTACTAACATTCATGCACCTGCAGGCACTACACCCTACACAGTGTGGCGGGAAGGGCTCAGTGTACAGTGGGCCCCCCGAGGACCTGCTCCACTTGGTCATCGAGTGTCCTGTCGTCTGTTGACCTTCTGGCTCAGAGGCTGAACTGGAGACTACCACCGCCTGCAGCCCTGGGAGGGAGCAACCAAGAAGCCTGGGGCGGGACAGCATCATCAGCATTTTCACTGTGAGGAACATCCACCTCCACGACCGCCGCACCACCCCTCATTGGACAGTATTCACCAGACTCCTCTTTGCTCACCTCAGGCAGCTCCATCTGGCTGTTTCCCCAGCACTTCTCCCCAAACCTGCCCCTCGCAACTCCTTAATCTCCATCACCTCATCTGGACAATTCGCTCTTCTGACAGCCTGGACTCATGTAGTTAAGAGAAAACATCTCTGGACTCAATACATTTTCAGTTTGGTGTTTTTATTTAATTGTCAGTTTGCTAGTAAGTGCTTTCTTTATTTATTTTAATGTGTCCTTGTGTGCATTTTTCCTTTTGTGTGACCCTACCTTGCCATTTTGTACTTGCCATAATGTGTCTCTTGTTCTGTCAATATCATGTAAATATTGTGAATATATAAAATGTTGATTTGTTTTTCTTTATTTTTGATAATAAAAGATTTTTTAAAAGAGTGCTCACTGTTGTCTGATCTCGGAAGCTAAGTAAGTTTGGGCTTGGTTAGTACTTGGATGGCCTTGGAATATCAGGTGCTGTAAGCATGTTCATTTATTTCAATGTTAATTGTAAAAAATAGAAGAAAAAAAAACATACAAAAGATTAATAAACAAATAAAATGCTGTCCACTGTCTATATATAGGGATTTAAATGTGTATGCTCTTCCTTATAGCCGTACAAACTCCCTGCAAATATTTGTGGTCAGGTCTCAGCTCCAAATTGGCCACTATAACTGTTTACCTCCATGAGCTTCATTTGACTGGAGCTGAACTTTATGGGCGACGTTGTACTCCCTTAGCTCACTTCTTTATTCACCTTATTCTGAAAGTTGCCGGCATAAGTTGGCATTCGGGTTGTATTATTTATACAATGTATAATGTACTGTATTATTTTGTATGGGGCTACCAATCTTGGCAGCAAATAAGTTCTAGATGGACTACAGAGCAGTTTTAAACCTCCCAGAGAATCTGTGCAGTGTGGACTTGTTGGTCACATACATAAAAACTGCTAACCCTGTAGTTTAGATGTGTACAAACATGTTCTGAAATGTGTTTCTTGTATTAGTTTATCAGTTATTTACGTGTTAACCTGCTATGTGTTACGCAGTGGCTTCCTCGATTTGCATGTGGTCGATGTGGGGGTTTTGGGGGGGTCTTCCTTGCTGTTTGGTTTGCCGCGGCAGGGGGTCATGGTGCGTCCGGTCACCTTGGGCCTGTCCTCGGGGGTTGGTCTCCATCCTTGGGGGTTGTTCTCCATCCCCAGGGCCTTGGGATAGGATCACATCGGGGTCACCAGAATTGTATTGATTGTATTGAATTGTATTGTTATAATTTGTGTGATTTTAATGTCTTTCTTATTCTGTAAAGTACTTTGAATTACTTTGTGTATGAATTATGCTATACAAATAACCTTGCCTTGCCTTATGTGTTTTCAGTTCTTTTGGAAACATTTGAAATTTGAACTTTGAACAGGATCCTATTATTATAATGTAAGTTGTCAGAAAAATAGATATTTTTCCCCAATCGTATATTACTATTCACAATTTTAGTTCAAGCTTAAATATGTATGCTTCAACTTATTTAGGAGAAAATACTGGCTTAATTAACGTATGTATTCTTGCTCTCTGAGTGGGTCACCACAGATATGACCTTTCTCTGGGCCCCTACATGTCACCATGTAGATAGATACGCTAATGCCATACTGAGGAACATGGTTTTCTAGGGTGGAGAGATCTCTGAACCTTGGCCATGTGACCCAAGAACAAGGACACTTTAAGCTGGTCTTTTTTTGTATTTAATGACGCTTTTCTGTATTTTGGCTCCTGTTTACTTGCTGTGATGTACTGATCACCTAGAAGCTTCCTCATGGGATTAATTTCACCTGACTCTTTGACAGGACTCTGATATACAAAAGTCACACTAAGACCAAGAAAATAGTAGGGCTGTACCTGACTAAAGAAATTATTGGTCCATTAAAGACATGACTTGAATCGATTAGTCGACTAAAAAGAGGACATGGCAAAAACTCTGAAACTGTCACATATCTCTATGTATCTGACCCAAACTGCACCCACAAGACAAGTCTCAGGTCTAAACCAGGTCTAAAGCAGGTCTAAAGCAGGTCTAAAGCAGGTCTAAAGCAGGTGTAAAGCAGGTGTAAAGCAGGTCTAAAGCAGGTCTAAAGCAGGACTAAAGCAGGTCTAAAGCAGGTCTAAAGCAGGTCTAAAGCAGGACTAAAGCAGGTCTAAAGCAGGTCTAAAGCAGGACTAAAGCAGGTCTAAAGCAAGTCTAAACCAGGTCTTAACCAGGTCTAAAGCAGGGAGGTTCCTACAATGTGAAAACCTTGTGATGTTTCATTGAGCTGCATACTTGATGTCCACTGTCCAACACTAAATGGCGCACATAAGACAAGCTCCCAGTGCCTCCCTTTAAGACCACTTTTGGACCACAGATTGTATTTATACATACAGTCTGTGCTTTGGACACAGTGATGGGAAGAATACTTTGAAAATGTTTAAGTTACAGGTTACTGAATACCTGAATTAAAATGTATTTTGTAATGTATTCGGTTACATGGTCCAATCAGAGTTCTGTATTCTGAATACTTCTGTAAAAAAGAAACATGGAATTAAAAACAGCTCTCTACATTATCACCCTAAAAAGACATGTTCAAACAATGTACGTACAAAACTATTCACATGCACAGCCAGTGGAACAGATTTGGCCGTTGCTCTGCTGCCATCTAGAGGCAGATTGGACAAATACAGATATATGCAGCTGATGCGAAGAGCCAGGGTCCGGTGGACGGTTCTTTAGCTCATAAAATGCCTATTTATTATAATAATAATAATAATAATAATAATAATAATAATAATAATAATAATAATAATAATAATAATAATAATAATAATAATAATAATAATTCAGTTCAGTTTTATTTAGGCTCAGATTTTTCCCAGTCTTCATTGCAGATGCAAGCAGCTGTGTATAACTGATCATTTTGTGTGTTTTTTTGTGGTTTGTTCCAGGTTTTCCCGCTGTTAGGATGGAGGAAGACTGGATACCATGTCCCATCTTATGGAGACTGCAGGTGGGCACGGTCAACTGCTCAGGCTCTGACTCCTTTGTGGTGGAGCACATTCTGGGACAGGACACTTTTGGGTTGGGTGGGCTGTGCAGAAAGTAGAGGGAGATGCTTTACTCTGCTTTGAATACACTTTTACAGACATTAAAATACATGCATTTGACTTCTGTAGTACAAGAGTTAGCAGTTACAGTTAGGAATACTAGTAAATGTGTTAGCAAAACGTTTGATACAACTAACTTACATACAGGACAGATAAGTGTATTTTCTGAGCTAATTTAAAGTATTAGCTGTAGTGCATGTAGTAGCCTAGTTGTTGTAGTATTCAGTTGATGAAGGAGTTTCCCAAAGGTTTTTACAGCTTGAGACTATGGTACTTAAAATAATAGATGAGTAAATATGTTACTTAAAGTCTTGATTGATTGCTCAGCTGTGGGGAGCACCTAGTTTCCTCTATTAAAGGGAAACACTGGAGGTAGTAGTATTTGTTGTTGTAGTAGTAGTAGTAGTTGTATTAGTAGTAGTTGTAGCTGTATCATTATCAGAATCAGAAGAGCTTTTATTGCCATTGTCAGTGAATAAAATTCACAAACTAGGAACTTGCTTCGGAGGTTTGGTCCAACATAAAATAAGTAATAATAGTAATATAAACTATGATAAAATAAAATAAATGAGGGCATGCATTTAAATAAGGTAAATAAAATTGTCTGAGTATAGTATCAGAAATAGAAAGACTCCCGCACTCTGTCTATCTTTAGCTTTAAAATTAGCTTTGTTTACAGTGGAGCAGCAACGTTGCTGTTTGAAAATGATGAGTGACCAGTGAGCTCCTCCATTTCACATGCGTCACTGTAATAAACAAATCTGATTGGACGATCATGTTTGGTTCTGACTTGAGACGCGACAGAGGGAACCAGACTGATATCAATCTGTATAAAAAATGTGAGATATTATTCTGGATTTATCAGACAAACAAAATATATGATACCTGCAGTACAACAGTGCAAAACTGTTGGTGCAATTAGATTAATTATAGTTCAAGTAGGTTGTTATAAAGCATTTCATGAAACCCACAGCAGAGAGGACCAGATCAGTAGAAGTACAGTATTCCATTTCACAGTTTTGCCTTTTCTCTTTATAGGAGAATAGTAGTAGGATTAGAATTTGTAGTAATCGTAATACTCAAGATATGTCTGTTTTCCTGTATAGAAAGAGATCCTGCAGATGCTGCGGGAAAACGGCGCAGAGCACTACAACATTATGCACTGGTTTAGCGCTTTTCACTTCAGCTGCTTTCTGGAGTTTGAACAGTTCAACATCAGTCTGTATGACTTCCTGTGGCAGACGGAGAGGATGAGTCTAGTACAGATCTGGGCTGTAATCTTCTATATTTGAACACATGGAGCAGTAGTAGTAATAATAGCAGCAGCAGCAGCAGTAGCAAGGTAGTAGTAGTAGTAGTAGTAGTAGTAGTAGTAGTAGTAGTAGTAGTAGTAGTAGTAGTAGTTTTAGATGTCATCCATGCATGTTTGATGATTTTTTGACAATCTCTCCCTGGCCCTATTTGAACCCTCCTTACAGTTAGCTATAAGATTCTCTCCAAACCTCAGCCCACAAGCCCACGTCACCCATGCTCCCAAACAACAGTTATCCATAAATATACAAAAACATGATACAAAACAATACACTACAATTTCACAAATCTGCAATGTGCAGTAGTTTCATTAGTGAGGATGTGCACTGATTGTGTTGTAATGTCACACTGAAGGGGGAGTGACTTAGCATGGGGAGCCAAGGGAGGGGTGACTCAGTCAGAAACAAAACAAAGTGAAACTTATAAAACATGTTAATATGTTAATTCAAAACAATAACAGGTAGCATCATGATCTAAATGTGTTGTGTTAGCAGTTAATACTCCATGGGATTGTAATAACTCCTCTATAAAGAGGTAAATAAAGTGTCTCCCTCTTCTGAGAGTCTACATCACCACTACAGAGTGTAATGAAGGATAGACAGAGAAAGACTCATAAAAGTGCTAGGGCTACTGAATAGTTCTTGTTGTTTAACAATGTTTTAGCAATTTTCCAAAAATCCCTTGTATATGTATGTCCTTTGTACAGTTTATGGTTGTAACCCGTGGTTGTGGGTAGGCTAGATAAATATGTTCTTTACACAGTCTATGGTTGTAACTTGTGGTCTTGGTGGTTCCTATGTGCAGATGTCCACAGCACTTGGTTGGTTCTTGAAGGGTTTAGGTCTAATCTATGGAGACCTAAGGCCGGGGAACATCACGTTAGTGGATCATGAGCCCAGTCTTCAGGTGACGCTCATTGATTTTGGGTCGGCTCACTCCTCCTCCTACATGTACTATACTATACAACATACAAGCTAAATATACTGAGTATTAAAGCCTAGTGAACCAGACTGGGATAGGGGGACCAAACCAGGACCAAACCAGGACATGATATGAACAAGCATCAATACTGAAAAAAGTCACATAACTCAATCAAATGAGACCTTTCCTGAACAGTTTGTTGTGTTTTATCAGAACTAGTAAGACCACAAAGTATTATAAACAGATACTACTATTTTGTGTTGAAAATTACAATATTGTCAAAAAAAGAGATCAAAATCAGTTTTGAGTCTATTCTTTAGTATCGAAATCCAGTTTAAGATTAAGAGAATCGTGAAAACACTATTAAAAAGTCCAATGCAAATCAGCGCAGGACCGAACTGACCAATCACAGCAGAGACGTGAGACGTGGCCCCGCCCCCTCACGATTCTCTCCTCTGAGGGTCAGGAGCGCGCGCCCCTCTCGTGATCTTCAGCTCCCACATTCAGCTGAGTTACACCATAAAGTGCCATTGTGTATTACTTTTTGACACTGTAATAATGTTTTGTTTTGTGGTTCATTGACTTACGGTACGTCATTTTGTTTCACAGTGGTGATGAAGACTGTGAAGACCAGTTGGTCACAGCACCTCAAAAGATCACCAGCACCAGCCAAGCTCCTGAATGTGCCATTCACACAGCATCAGTGTCCCTCCAGACACATCAACACCAGCTGGTTCTGCTTCTCCATCACTGGTTTAAGGTCATGTCCATTTGAGGTACTTTGGAGCAGTTTGGAGCCATTCTCTGACCTTTACGTTTTAGGTTCGGTCAAATTTGAAGCAAACGACAGTTGCGGCCCAGGTGGAAAAATGCAACATCAGCCAGGCAAATGTCAAATCCACACTGGCAGTTATTCTGTGAGATCTGGGTTTTGGTGTTCTCTGGGTTTGTCACTAGAGGGAGCAATGGGACCACTATGATTGATGCTTGGGGGGTTCGTCCTGTTTGTCTGCTGACATTACCAGAAAGAAGCTCATAGTCTTCTGAATGTTTGTTTGGCATGGTTTTAATGGATTCACGGGATATTTTACCCACTCTTTTCACACATTTTCTTTTTTAAATATAAATTTGCAAGTATTTGAACTTCTGCAGATGCCTGGAAGTGCTTTCATTGATAGATCATTGATGTGTAAGAGAATGTTTAAATGTTAATGGTGAAGAATAACTTGCATAAGGCATCTATTTCTGAAAAAAACAGTATTTTCTTTGCAGTGAAGTGTCTAATCTTGACCTCTATTGCCTCTATCGCCTCTATGTATATGCACTTTAAAGCAAACATGTTCATTGAGGAATTTTGTGTCTGATGTTTGCAGTCTAATGTCTAATGGTGTTAGTTTGAAATGCAAAAACAGCTGCCTCTGAGGAAGCAAAGCAACAACTACTGCAAATCAAAAAACACTGAATAAACTGTGGAGACTATTCCACTAACAAAAAGAACAAGATAATAAAAGAGACGCATGTGGTAAGCCAGGCTACGTGTCCGAACATGCCTTTATAATGACATATATTTTGAGCAAAAAGTGGAAGAATATTATTGCAAATGGCAATATTTTATTTATACTAATCTCTGAAAAATGCAAATAATTTCCAGTTTTCTAGTTTCTGTGCTGGAGCAGTAAACATCCAAATGGGCGTGTCTAGTTGAAGCTTTTGTGTAGTATTCTCATTGGTCACTAGGTGGCGCACATGTCTAACAAGAAATCTTTGGTTCCATGGCCAACGCACACTCCCCAGGATGTGACAGTTCAGATGAGAGTCTGGCTTTATATAATAGCATATATTGTAAATGACTTGTATTTCCCGGATATACAGTATACCCTGACCATATGGGTAAGCTGTGTGCAGTGGAGTGTGGCAGACTACTGCACACTACTACACACTACATGTATATATTTTATATTTCATGTTTTTATTATTTTATGTGGGACTGAAATAGGTGAGATGTATGTTTGATGTATGTGTGAGGATGTTTTTTTTTGCACCCTTGAACTGCTCGGCACTTTTTTAAAATTGCGTTGTACATGTGGATGTTACAATGACAATAAAGACTTATTCTATTCTATTCTATTCTACTACTACAGACTACTGCAGACTACTGCACGCTACTGCAGACTTCTGCACACTACTGCACACTACTACAGACTACTGCAAACTACTACAGACTACTGCACACTACTACAGATTACTGCACACTACTACAGACTACTGCACACTACTACAGACTACTGCACACTACTGCACACTACTGCAAACTACTGCAGACTACTGTACACTACTGCACACTACTGCAGACTACTGTACACTACTGCACACTACTGCAGACCAGAGACTTTCACATACTACTGCAAAAGTGCTGGCGCTAAGTCTAACTTGTGATATGTAGCCTACATTATGAATCTTTAGCTTAAAGTAATGTCAGTAAAGTCATAAAATCCACAACTCAGACTTGGAGAAGTGTGCATTTATGTCGTTTTGGTGAAATATTATCCTGCAAGCAGATTTTCACTGTCTCTGTTTAATTCCATTCCTACCAGCCATTTGTGGTTTGAGCATGTTGTCCAACTTTGCCATCTGTATTATGATAAAAAAAGATTGAATGAATGCTGTGAATACAGCACATTTTATATTGTAAATGATCTTTAATATTGACAGCCCAAGTAATATGTGAGACTGATATGACTTAACTGAGTGTGATGAATTATATGATTAACAGTGTGTGTTTATGGTAAATGGTCAAATGGTCATATTTTTATATATGACCATTTTATATAGTGCTTTTCCACCTTCAAGTCACTTAAAGCACATTATATCAAGGAACCACTCACACACACACACTCATACATCAGTGTACACAGACACTGGGAGCGAGAGAGCTGATGGGGATCTTTTGCCCAAGGACACAACAACAGTCTTCATTTGTGGGAGCTGAAATTGTACTGCAGTACCAATGATGATGTTGAGATGGATCTGAACTGCCAACTTTCAAATCAGTGGACAAACAATCTACCAACTGAGCTACTGTCACCTACGGTCATTTTGCGCATCCACATAATGATATCATGTCTGTGGAAGCTTCTGAAAGCTTTATTGAAAACATTTGAGTTAATTAGAGACACAGTTGTGGAAGTATTTGAAGGTACACTCGAAATACAGTGCTTCTTTGTGTAACATGGGAAGGTCAAAAGAAATCAGCCAAGATATCAGGAAGAGAATTGTGGACTTGCACAAGTCTGTTTCATCCTTGGGTGCAACTTCCAGATGCCTAAAGGTGCCAGGTTCATCTGTTCAAACTGTCATACTCAAGTGTAAAGACCATGGGAATGTCCAGCCATCATACCGCTCAGGAAGGAGAAATGAACGTCCTTTGGTCCAAAATCTGCATATCAACCCAAGAACAAATGCAAAAGACCTTGTCAAGATGTCTGGCTGAAGCTGGTAAGAATGTGTCACGCACAGTGAAACAAGTACTGTATCAACATGAGATGAATGGCCACCACTGCCAGAAAGAAGCCATTACTCCACCAGAAATATAAAAAAGCCAGATTACAAATTGCAAATGCACACAAGGACAAAGACCTGAATTTTTGGAAACATTCAAACAGAACATGTGTCCTGTAGTCTGATAAAACTAAAATTGAACTTTTAGGTCATAATGAGCATCTTTATGGTTGGAGGAAAAAAAGGCGAAGCTTACAAGCCTGAGAACACCATCCCAACTGTGAAATACGGGGGTGGCAGCAGCATGTTGTGGGGTTGTTTTGCTGCAGGAGGGACTGGTGCACTTCACAAAAATAGATGGCATCATAAGGAAAGAACATTATGTGGAAATATTGAAGTAACATCTCAAGACATCATCCAGGAAGTTAAATCCTGGGCACAAATGGGTTTTCTAAATGGACAATGGCCCGAAGCATACTGCCAGACTAGTTACAAAGTGGCTTAAGGATAACAAAGTCAACGTTCTGGAGTGGCCATCTTGAAGCCCTGATCTCAATCCTATTGAAAATTTATGGGCAGATCTAAAAAGGCATGTGCGAGCAAGGTGGCCTACAAACTTTCAGTTACACCAGTTCTGTCAGGAGGAATGGGTCAAAATTCATGACTATTGTGAGAAGCTTGTGAAAGGATATCCAAAATGTTTGACCCAAGTCATACAGTTTAAAAGCATGGTATGGTACCAAATACTAATGGAATGTATGTAAACATCTGACTTTGAGGAAAGTAATGAAAAATTGGATTTAAAAAATCCTGGCATTCAGCAAATTGTTTTCTATTTGCTAAATGCCAGAATGCTGTTAATTCTAATTGACCTAGAAAAAAAAGTGTATGTGTCTTTTTATAAGCTGTATATAAACTTATGGTTTCAGCTGTATCTATTTTGCTTTTAATTAATTAAAAGTGTTTTTATTACTCAAAATACATTGAAAAAACATGCATTCTTACTTTGAGAGGGGTCTCCTTTCCACAGATCTGACCTGTAACTTGTCCTAGTGGCATCCCCTGCTTCTCTCCATGGAGATAAATAGAGATGGAGATAATAGTTTTATGACATTTTGTTCATTGTAAACTACAATATTGATCTAAAACAGCACATTCAGGAAAGAAAGCATAAGGTAATGAGCCTTCTTTGGTTTTTGTCGGCTCTACGCATGAACAAATGTTCTGGAAACACAAGCACGGCCACTGAAGCACATCTAATTGAGTTCTCTAAGTTCAATTAGACACAAAGCAGAGCAGTGCCTCCATAACAGTCCTGTCCATACAAGGGCAAACCAAAGGAAACACCTGGAATCAGAGCATGAAGTAAACCATAGCATGTCCACACTCCAAAACAGATGAAACAACAACTAATATGGGGCCAACTGGCTTAAAGACAAGATGCAAGAGCAGGTCTGAATCACTCCGGACTTAAAATAGACTGCAGCCCCCTTTGAGTGGCAGACTGTGAAATGATAATATGGAACGGACTAAAAATGTGTGTTTTTCCTCCAAAGTATAATGAGCATCAATGTAGCTCAGGCATGTAGATTAATATACAGTATATGGTACGCTACCTTTTTTACTAGGGATGGGACGAGACAAAATTCTCACCAGACAACACAAGATTTTGACACAGTATATAATAAATACTCTTACTTAAGTAGATTTTTTCATGTCTTACTTTTACTTGAGTTTTTTTTTGCTCCAGTATCTGCACTTTTACCTAAGTAACAACTAAACTGAGTACTTCTTCCACCACTGCTGAGGAGTACTCACCAGCACTTTTTTGTCCAATTGTAAAAAAAAAATCTCAATATACTTTTTCTCATGATCAAAAAGATCTCATCCCATTCGCACTTGTTACTGTTTTGGGAGCCCTTTAGCATTCTCTTTGTGCTGGTTCATTATCTGTTTGAACACCATCAAACAAAATGTGATGATATGATTAAGATTGCACGAGCAGGGACCTAGTGTTTGAAGGCTGATTTTAAATCATGTTGGATTAGATTTATTTACTGTCATTGTTGGATAAAAAAAACAACTACTTACAGCTACGCAAGTTTATCAGGTTTGAGTAGTTTTTATTTTTGCCATAACCCTTGTTGTTTTGCAGGACAGTGGATGCTTCTGTTTGCGAAGAGAAGCAGAGATGGGAACATTTCTTTGCACAATAAACAAGACACAAACAGATGGACCAAATTTGGATATATGACAAAAGCATCACAAAGGAAATGCCAGGAGGAGGAGAGGAGACAGGGGTTTCCAACAGGTGCTGCATTGTCCAGAAAATGGAAGACAAAACATAGAGGGAGGATGCTGTGTGTGATTTTGTGTGTGGCTCTCTCTGCCTCACTGTCTTATATTGGCATCCTTCATCATCAATATTTACACATATGAAAGGATGGCATTGTGAATTGAGTGAATGTATTGATTGGATCGTGTTGACTTGCTTTTTAGCTTTGAGTCGTAGGCCATAGATTTAAAGTTACCTTTTTATGCAAACGATTCAGGCCCAAGAAGAACAACAGGGATGACACAGCTCAGAGGGGACTGTGTCAGAATTCAATTATTTGAGAAGACTAAGAGAGATACAGTAGATGGATGGATGGATGGATACAGATCTACATAAAAACCTAGATAGACAGACAGACAGATATATAGATAGGTGGATGGATAGATAGATAGATAGATAGACAGACAGACAGACAGACAGACAGACAGACAGACAGACAGACAGACAGACAGACAGACAGACAGACAGACAGACAGACAGACAGACAGATACAAATATACATGTAGACCTCAATAGATAGATAGATAGATAGATAGATAGATAGATAGATAGATAGATAGATAGATAGATAGATAGATAGATAGATAGATAGATAGATAGATAGATAGATAGATAGATAGATAGATAGATGATATATAGGTAGATGAATAGATATAGATGAATAGATAGACAGACAGACAGATAGACAGATAGATAGATAGATAGATAGATAGATAGATAGATAGATAGATAGATAGATAGATAGATAGATAGATGATATATAGGTGGATGAATAGATATAGATGATAGATAGACAGACAGACAGACAGACAGATAGACAGATAGACAGATAGACAGATAGATAGATAGATAGATAGATAGATAGATAGATAGATAGATAGATACACCTGTCAAATATTATGCAGTGACACCAAAACTATAATTTTCAAGCCAAATCTTTGTTTAAGTGAGTTTGCCTGCACTAGTGAAGCACGAGTGACTCATGCATGTGATGAGGTAATCTGTTTACTAAAATGTGCAAAGACTTTATCGTGCAGTTTGTGTGACTGAAGCCAGTGGGGAAACCTGGGGCACAGAGCTGTCCCTGCACCTCTGTATGTGCATCCACACGGAACAATACAGCTTGATTTACCCAGAGCACTCACACTTCATTACTATGGATCTAAAATCTGAATCTTTTTTGAAGACTCCAAATTCAAAGAGAAGGAAGTCACTCGACTCATCTTCACATATTTGGGCACGTGCACTGTGGTCCTGTCTTACAATAAACACAGTGACACTTTTTTGCAGAACACTTCGTCCCTTTTTCATAGTTTTTTGGAAGAATAAAAAAAAACTCTTTGAAAAAACTTGAGTCTTCAGTGATTGAATAGGAAGTGACAGAAAAACATCCAGCGGCATATCCACTGTAATTCAAATGATTCGATACTGAGTTGGAGCTTGTTCTACACTGTTCTGATTATTAAAAATCCAATTTAAAACGCAAGATTATTGCATGATGTTATAGCATAGAAGAAAAATTTCAATATGCATTATAAACTAAGGCCTACTCATCGGTATACTGTCAATCACTGGGTTCCTGCCATAGTCTGTTCAGATTTTATATAGATCCCATGTTTTCATACCCTTGATTTGTGCTTACTAATTATAATCAAAATCTATGCATAATCATTTACAGGGAATTATGCAAATAAACTACTTTAAATTCAGTGTATAATTTATTGCGAGGTGTACAAGGAGACACTGCAGTGACCACTGAAACTCGAAATCCTTCATTTTTCAGTATCCTAACCTCCTTTAATTTCCTCAGAGGCTACAAACTTAATCAAGTTAGCACAAAATGAAACTGAGAATGTATTGTGGTTCACTGTAAGGTTCAGACACACGGAGAGGAATAACATCTATTTAAAATTGACTTTTTAGAGCTTTTAACCATATTATATTTGTTTCAAGGTGGCACCTGTTTGTTAGGGTGACGTTTATTGGCGAAGTCAGCTCCATTGGGCGCTGCAGTTTTCTCACACGGAAGTCAGCGAACATTTTCCTTTTTATGATGAATATTGCGATTTAAATGTGTAAATTACAACTTAATGATCCATGGGTGTCATAGATTATAGCTACAGAGCAGACACAAGCAGAGATCTTTTTTAAAGTTAAAACTGTGCTCTCACAAACCCATACTTTTGGCTCTGGCATCCGACCTTCAGGGCTTCATTAGCTCTGTGGCACTTTCCATTTTCATTAGTGTTTTGTTGGACCAGAGCTGTGGAAAAATCAAGTGGAAATCCGATTATTTGTTTGGGACACAACAAAGGTCATGGAATGTGTATTTATTCAGACTTACAAAAGATTCTCTGACAGCAAGTAGTAAAAAAAAATGTGAATAGCATGCCCCCAATACTCAGATAACTCTCCCACTCATTAGTAAGCTTCATATCACATACACATCCACGCTTAAAGGCATAACACGGTGATTATGCAGATTTGGCATCAAAATAACTGCTAGTCCTGGAAGTGTTTACTATGGCAAATCACCTCAGTTTTTCTTCACTCACACATGGACCTTGAGCCATCTATTCCTAAAATGTTACATAATGAGTCAGGCAGTGGGTTGAGCGCAAATATCCAGCCTCCTCAAAAAAATAAACAAACATTTGTAAGGTAAGAGGATTGAGATTGCAATAAGACTGCTCCTTGTGACTGTTTTCTACCAAGTCTGCATATAGAAAATAAAGAAAATGTATTTACAAGTATGCTAAAGTGCGCCTTGATTCACAGAGAGGAGAGAGGAGGCCTTGATGGCTTTGAGGCGAGCTGGTCATGAAGTGGATCATTGTGGATGTGCAGACAGGACTAATGGTTGAAGTTAAGTCGATAAGTGAGTCAACTCGAAAGCTGTATGGAGATTTTTGTAGAAAGTACAGAGATAGTTTCAGGAATTTGACCGATCAAACTGCACATATAAACTATAATCATAAGTCAAGAGCATAGATTGTATATATAAATTGACGTAACTAACATGCTAGCTAGTTCCAAATAGGAAGTGAACATGGGTGCACTTCTGGCTCCAACTCACTTTCTATTGAAAAACGGTTGCCCCTGTCTCTGGAACTGCTGCTGTCAAACTTGTCATTTTGGTCTTAAACTGTTTGTACTGACTGACTCTACATAATCCTGATATTTTTATTTCACTATCGTGTCTGGAAATCAAGATGTGAGGAGTAATAACAGACAAATCAGGTGCCTCTGTTCTTTGATGTCATGTCTGCTATCATTAGCAACAGGTTGGACTGACGGCGTTACAAAACCAGCAGTGCATACGGGAAGAAGCGTTACCCTCAACAGTCTCGCTCCACATTGGCTCTTTGGTTGCTATGATACTTGACTCCAAATTCACACCTGTAGCTGCTAGCCTTGGTTATCTTCATTTCACTGGACCTGAATGCTATGGGTGACATCACACACGGTTAGTCCACTTCTTTATACAGTCTATAGTCAAGAGACAAAGAATAAAGATGGTCTAGCACAAATGACCCTTAGAGTTGACCTATGACCCCTAGACCTCCAGGTGTAGAACAGACACAGTGCATTAAATGTTAACTTGAATAAATAGAGAACTGATAGAAGTTATTGAATGGAGGGAGAAGAGATCTGGATGATGTGGGTTTGTGAGCATCAGCTCCAGGCAATGTAGAGTGCAATAGTTTACACCAAGTGAAAAAATCTTTACAATAATCCATTTGAGAATGAATAAGTGTGTGAGGCCTTTCAGAACAGTCTGGAAAGAAAAAGCCTAACTTTGATCTGAAGACGGCACTAGAAACGCCAATATCTTCACTCAGCTGAACTGTGGGTTAAAATAAGTCTTACTCTTCCCACTTCACTTCAAGCATCAATCTTTTATTTGTATCAGTCAATTGAGTCAATCTTGGACTTGTACAGATTGTATTGCTCTCAATACCATGTTCAGTTTGTTCTGCAACAGCGTAGGTTGAAATAAAGATTTGTACTAATAGCACAGTCATAAAAGTGAACTCACACGGTCAGGCTGACACTGCCTGTTTCTAATGACAGAACTTAGAACCCTATATGACCAAGTGTAAGAACTCTTTCCACGCACTGTCCCAGAATGGAATAAACCACCAGCTGACGCAGCTTTTGGACACTCTCTCCCTTCATCCGTGTGATATCTACTTGGAGTGTGCAGCTTAATCAACCCAAATCAGAAGGGTAAGGTGAGGAACTGGTACTTTTTGCAGACATGATGATTTCTTATTCTGTCTATCTCCTGCATGTGACTAACATCAATTCCTAAAAAGAACTGCCCAGATGAGATCCGTGACCTGAGATCTGGTTGTGCTGAATATTCCCCCTGACAGAAACCATCAGAGCACAGTCAAGGTCCTGGTTTGATGAAAAAAGAGATGAAATCCTCTAAGAGAAACTCAAGGCAAGGCAAGTTTATTTGTATAGTAATTCAAAGTGCTTTATGGAATCAGAAAGATATTAAAATCACAATAAAACTAAATGAAAAGATAAATAATAGTCATAAAACTGAACATTAAAAGAGAAGAATAAAACCCTTTCAGTCATATGCACAGCTAAACAGAACTGTTTTGAGCCTGGATTTAAACACTGTCAAGGTCGAGGCCTGTCTCACATCTTCAGGAAGACTGTTCTAGGTTTTAGTTGCATAAAACTGAAACACTGATTCCCCATGTTTAGTACTGACTTCGGGCACCAACAGAAGGCCGGTCTTTGAGGTCCTCATATTTTCAAGAGGCCATATGGCCGATCACTCCCTGTTTTCAGCTCTACTGGTATATGTCCACTGCCTTTTCTTCATCAGTGACACACACAGGATTCAGCTGCATTGTGTAGCCATTTTGGCACAAGTGGGAAAAAAATCCGCTGTTTGCCTATGTGATTCGCAGCCATCCATTGGAGGTGGTAACTCTTTGTTGTGATGACATTTACCACGACATTAGCTCCCTCTGGGCACTAGTTTTCTAATGTGGAAATCAGGTGACTTGTTTCTTTTATTAAGTCATTTTAGATGAATATTGTGATTTAAAATGTGCAAATTATAACATAATGAACCACAGGTGTCATAGATTATAACTATAGAACAAACACAAGCACAATAGATTTAAGGTTAGAACTGTTGTAAAACTGAAATGCTGATTCCTCATGCTTAGTCCTGACCCTGGGCACGAGCAGGAGGCCAGTTCTTGAGGTCCTCAGAGTGTAAGATGGTTCATATGGCAGAAATATACTTTTGTCAACTCTTTGTCACATGTTTTTCCCCAGTAGGGCTCAGACAGTGCTCAAGAAGAGAAACGAGAAGCAACAGATATTTTACCAAGACACATGGAAGAGTGACATGTTTAATTGAGCCTTAACACATTTCTCATAATTGTCCTTTTCATTTTGAGCTTTTGAGAAAACATCACCTGTTATCCCAAGAGGTGTAAAGAGTTTCAAATTCTGCCAGATTTCTGAAAGTAAATGAGATAATGGAGAAATTGCGTAATCCTTGCCATTTATCAAATGGGCCCATTAGATGCAATCACACCATCAGGAAGCCCACCCAAAAGACAGGATGTTGTATTGTTGTACAGGAACTATACAGAAACAAGTTCACCGCTGATAAAAGCGTATTCTCTGGTTCATTTTGGTCACAGCTTCTTGTTTAGTTTATGTTCAATCGAATTGTTGGCTTCAGAACACATTTTTTTCCCATTCTCTAGGAACTTTGAGTTAGGTTTTTGAGGATACATTTCCAAGGCTAAAATTATACAAGAAAAAGGTAGGTATATTACTTTATGATTATGACACCTTAATTATCCTTATTAATGCCTGAATAAACACTTAATTCATACTGAACTAGTGGTTTATATGTCAGCAAGTCAATAACATAGGCCTAAGCTTTAAGTAAATATGTAAAAATTACAGAAACAGCTTAAAAATGTTCATTAATAAATTAAATGTGTGTTGTTGGAGTTAAGAAGTGTCATGTAAAAGAAGAAGTACAAGCAAGTGTATTTTTCAGTTACACTTATATCTTGTATCTGCCATCTTAGGTATTCTAGCCAAAAGAGTCGTCTTGTTCTTGTTCTTCTTCTTCTACTTGTTCTTCTTCTTCTTTTTCTTCTTCTTCTGTGGATTTTAACACGGGCTCACATCCCGCAATTTGTATTGCCAACAAAAAATGAGTCCCCTGAGGACCCAGAGCACCTTAAGTGGGTTCCGGGCAGAAAACTGTGTGCTTAGGAGGGGGTGTCCCAAAGGATTAGCATTTAACACTGCTAACTTAATTACCTAACTCAGAGATCTATTTTTTTTTTTCTGTACTAAGGATTTGATTGGATAGCATTGGACACTGTTTTTGCTAAGGTTAACTTTTAAAATATTGTTAAACTTGCCTGTACTTACCTGTCCTGGAGTATGGGAGGGGCCAATTGAGGGACGAACCAACCTCAGTCTGCTCAAAGTCTTTTTTGTTGGTGAATAAATGCACTTGGGTCTGTTCTGGACAAATCGTCTCAGCTTTGCTCTTTTCCTTGCCAAAACTGCTAAGATTGCTATCCGGGTTATTACAGGGTATTAGTTAAGTAATTACTAAGCCAAAGCTTAGTCAAAGCTTGTACTTGTTCATTATTGGGTGGTCAAAAGTATCAAAAACCTGGCACAAATCAATACTAAAACTAGAATCGAAAGTAGATATATCATGTCATTCGGCAAGGCAAGGCAAGGGAAGTTTATTTGTATAACACAATTCGTACACAAAGTAATTTAAAGTGCTTTACGGAATAAGAAAGACATTAAAATCGCAATACAACAAATCAAAACATAAATAATCACAAATAATTATCATAAAATTAACATTAAAGGAGAAAAGTGCTGAATAAAAACCTTTCAGGCATATGCACAGTTAAACAGAACTGTTTAGAGCCTGAATTCAAACATTGTCAGGAAGACTGTTGCAGGTTTTTGCTGCATAAAACTAAAACGCTGATTCTCCATGTTTAGTCCTGACTCTGGGCACCAGCAGGAGGCCGGTCCTGAAGAGTGTGAGATGGTTCATATGGCACTAACATGTCAGAGATGTACTTTGGTGCTGGTCCATGGAGAGACTTGTTCACAAGCAGAGCTGCTTTAAAGTCTATTCTCTGAGCCACGGGAGCCAGTGCAGAGACCTGAGCACAGGACACATGTGGGAATAGCAGCCAGGTCAAAGAAGACAGAGAAATGATCAGACAGAGCAACATCCACCACACTGACATTTGAAATATTTACTCCTTTCGTAATAAGCAGGTCCAGAGTGTGCCCTCTGTTGTGGGTGGACTCGTTGACATGCTGAGTCAGAAAAAAGGTTTCAGGGACAGAATTGAGCTCTTTAGCGTTTCTGTCAAACACATTATCCACATGTACATTAAAATCACCTGTAATGACTAAAGCATCAAAGTCTGTGTATATAACTGAAAGCATCTCAGTAAAAACATCACTAAAACTTAGGTTTTGCTGCGGAGGTTTGTATATGATTAAGTAGCGTATAGGGGGGGGATTGTTTTAGCTCAATTTTAAAGCAAACATACTCAAAAGAAAACAACCTGCGAGTAAGTAAATTATCTCTGAAAAATGCACACACACCTCCACTTTTTTGTTTTCTCATGTTTCAGATTCAAATTTGAAATTGGGTGGACTTGACTCCACTAGAATTGCATTACCTGTGTTTTTGGCAAGCCATGTTTCAGTTAAAAACATAAAGTCAAGATTAAAAAAGAAATAACATTATTAATTAAAAATGACTTGTTACATAAAGATCTGACATTGAGCACAGTAAGTTTCAGATTAGTTTCAGTAGGACAGGATGTTGTCTTCTTACAGGGAATGTGAACTAAATTTCTCTGATTGGACAGTCTAACTGTCCTTCTGTTAATCGGTCTACGTGGTGTAACTGTAGATATAGCTCCATCCCAGGGCCTCAGCCTGATATTATGTTTATCATGACTGTATGTCCTGAGACAGCAGAGGCCCTGTGTGTCCTAACTCTTGGTGATAACAGCTCTGGGGGAGGGCAGCGAAGGGCGAGCAGAGAGGAGTTTGGATGAGGCACCAGGTGAAGGAGGTGGAGCAGGGGAAAGTGTGGGTTAGGGACCAGGTGAGGGTCAAGAAGGCAGAGCAGGGGGAGTTTGGGTGAAAAACGAGGGGGATAGGTCAGTATGGTTGATGACAGAACTCTTCATAGTGCTATAGTGGGTGTGAGGGGAGCCATCTTAATTCCTGATCTGATGAGGCTTTCTAGATGGTTGGGAGGAGCCATGGATGAAGGTGGGGAGGAAAAGGAGAGTGAAGAGCCCTTAGAGGGAGTAGATGTAGCAAAGGGGACCCAGGGCTGGTCTGTGGGCTGAGGGAGGTGGTTGTGGTAGTTGTGGTGCTGCTGGTGCTGCTTTACACAGTGGCTCAGTCTCTGATTCTCTCATTCCTCTTTTTTCTCACTGGGCCAGGACCCTGTCCAGGCCGGTGCCTCAGAGTGTGGAGGAGGTTCATTATCTGAACTCTCTCTCCACCTCTGCTCTGGTGCAGGCTATTTCCCTTGAACAGGTCCTCTCATTTTCAGAGTAGATCAAAGTTCTCAATGTAGTGCAATCTAAAGCAGCCGGGTAAATTTGTTCATCTTTCTTCTGTCTATGCTAGGACGAGGTCCACTGACGAATGTCTTAACCTCCACTTTATCAAGCTCCCTGAATAATTTAGTGAAATCCCTTTTCAAGACTTCAGTCTGTTCCAGTCTGGTGTCAACTGCATTTGAGCAGGTATCGATACTAAAAATCGCATTCGCAGGACAGAAATGAACCTTTCTTGAATAGCTTTAGAATGATCTCGAGCTGTATCAGAACAAGTGTAAGACCACATAGACTAGCATGTGCCCAAGAACCATGAACCTACCTGGACGATTGAAGGATTACTGCGGGATATAAGGCCACATGGTAATATAAATGAAAGTACTTAAGTATTCAATGTTGAAAATCACATTCTATTGTCGAAGTATCACTGTGGTATCAGAAACATTGTTGAGTAACAAGTCTATTCCGTAGTATCAAGAAATTAGTTTGAAATTTTAGTATTGTGACATGATTTAATTATTAAATAAGTCTTTCTTCATGCTTTCTTACAGGTAATTAAAGTGTAGTTATTGCAAGTGTTAACGAAAAATAATAATACAGCTAAAATCTCATCCATTTTAAACCATACATATTGGCTTGGTTTTTGTATCATTTCAAAGTAAAATAGTGTGATTGTAAAGTTTTTCTTTGACAGCCGAGAACTGATAACGCTTTGTTCTGGGTATAAATCTGTCCAGCTGCTTGATGAAAAACAGATGCAAAACCTAATGGGCACTAATTCATGCACACCCAGACTTTCTCATTTGTTACAGTTATTTCAGTTTACGCTCAGTCTGTTTGAATTTGTTTGTGGCTCTCACTTTTGGTACTCGGGGTCAGCTGCTGGTCCTTACCCCCCTTTCTATTTCTGTTTTTTACACCTGTCCCGAAGGAGAATGTATTGAGAACATAAAAAAAATACAAGCTCCTCCATTTTGTCTTCCAAATACTAGTTAAATGTGTCACACTTGGCTGTGGTCTCTAAAGGGACCGGCCCTGGCATCATGACTGGCATCCTTCACAGACCAGCACATTGACAAATCTCCAGCTGATAATATTGACTTTATAAATAGATGTTTCTGAAAAAAATAAATTAGTGAGGGGCATTTGCCAAGTGGAGCTGCGTGTGCTTGGGCATTTCCAGTTTTATTGAGAATCTCTCAGCACTGACTCTGTGTGTCTCTGAGTTACAATGGTGGACTGGTTTGACTGTCAACATCTATGACAAATATTGATCTCAAATATTCATATTCAAATATTTATCGCAAATGGATTGTGTGGTCTCTGAGTAATAGCCACTGGTGGATAGACAGGTAAAAAGTTACTCAAGTAAAAGTATCACATGAAAAAACCTTAAGTAAATACTTATGTAAAAGTATTAAAGTACATAAGTGTTGTTAATTGGTTGTGTTAAATGTAATAATACTGATTAAAAATTATACATATTTTGGTCAACAGTAACAATACAAATGCATTTCTTATTTTTTTCTTATGAATTTTGTGTTTTTATTTTTATTTGCGCAAAGCCAAAACTTAAACTCAAAAACTTGGGCAAGACACTAAAAAATCCATAACAGATTATCATTTTTACAGCAAACTAGAACTTACAACACTCCAAAACTCCATGTAAGATGACAACATAATACAACATACATGTAAGCAGGAAGAAGTGGAAGAACTACTTAATTCTGTTACTTAAGTAAAAGTAGTAAAAGTACAGTACAGACCAGTAAAAGTAAAAGTATCACATGAAAAAGTCTACTGATGTAAAAGTATAAAGTACCCATTTAAAATTACACTTAAAGAGTAAAGAGTATTTCATGCATATTTTGAGATCTAATAACACTTCAAATGTAGTGATCTTGATACAGATTTGTGCTGGATTTTGATCAATAGAAACAACTGAATTGATAGTTTTTTCAAGCTGTTTGTATTTGTATATTTTAGTTTGTTCAAATTATGATCTTAAAAAGTAAAAATAAACCCCCAGTTTTTTTCAGCAGGTCTCAAACAACAGCCTATTAAAAAAAATGATTTCACTTTTTAGTCCTGTTCAGAAATGTAGTGGGATAGAGATCACAGATACGTTCTCTCATATGTAGTGAAGTAAAAGTAAAAGGTATCCACTTTAAAATGTATTTAAGTACAGATATCTAAAATGTATACTTAAGTACAGTACTTTACTACTTTTACTTTGCCACATTCCACCACTGCATATAAGGTAATACAATAATACATAATATAATATAGATAATATTTCTAGTGCCACTTTTACAGAGACTGGCTCACTACATAATCTAAATCTAACCTCATTTACTGCACTGTGTTTACACTTAATGACTCCATTTGTAAATAAAACATATAAACCCAGCTCCAATTATGGCCCAGACTGGCTATTAAAGTCAGTGCAATGTAGGACAAATGCGAAGTATTTATTTATACGGCTGATAAATAGTATTGTTTAAATAACTGGTCACATCTCACTTGTTACATAAGTGAACCCGCACATCCACTGTATAGGACTGCACTGATGCTGCTTGATAAAGTGGAACCAAACAGACAAGATAATGCCCTTTAAATGTAGTGACAGATTGAGGCCACGGAGATCCATACAGCAATAGTGTGGATGTGTTTTTGCTCTCAGCTTTTAATTGGCCTCCTAAAGTTCAGAGTAGATCTCCTGCTGCGTGTCAAGCCTCCTCTTTTATTAGTGGCTCTGGATGAATGTGTCCACTTCGGATGGATAGATGGGATTCAGTCATGACAGTAGCAACCTGAGTTTAACATTATGAACACTAACGTAAGGTTTAGGGCATTTTTGGACAATGGCACATGGTGATTTAGCATCTTTTACAGCAGATGCCCTTCCCTTTGCCACCAGACACATGCAGTAACTGTACTATCACAATATGATCCCTGACCACAGATTGAACTTGTTCACATTATTATCTGTGTTTATAAGGAACCAAAATGACCTGAGTAAAAACACTGTGGGGGATGACAGAGAACCATGTCAGCTCTGCGGAAAAGAAAAGACTGCAGTGAGAGAAAGAGTTACATATTCAGCTTCAAACATACTCTGACGCTGCACCAAAATATTAAAGATAACTGACAACTCACAAGTTAAATTATGATTATTATTTAACTTAAGGTTGGTAGGCAAAGGTTTAGTCCCAATTTTGTGTAGAAATGAACAAAAACAGAGTTTCTCAAATGGTGGCATGTATATGGTACATGAGCTCCTTCAGGTGGTACATTCTTCTTCAGTTCAAATTTAGGAAATATACTCTGAACACAAATTTGAGAATCCACGTTTTTTGTCATCTATAGTCCTTATTCACAACTAATATAACATTTGTGTAATCTTGTTTTAGATCTTGTGTAGAATGTAGTCCTGTTTTAGCCCTGGTTTAGATCTGGTACTAATCATAAGACCAGATATTTTCTTAGGTGGTACTGATTTTCTTTAGGTGAAACTTTTCAGAACCACTGAACTACAATGCATGTTTTGAGTTGTGTTACAATTTCATGCGGTTTCAGTATAAAAACGTACATCCTGTGCTCCGGTTTCGGCATGCCTGGTGCCGTGTTCAGAAGAGTTGGAGAAACACAACAGCAGATGAAACAATCCCAACCCAAAAACACTCTTAGGAAAAAGTCTTGTTTCAAAGACCCCTCAAAGCTGCACAGCTCCTTCTCCCACTGCTCTCTCTCTGTAAGTTTGGAGAGGGGCTGGTCCTGGGAGTGATGTCACCTCGATCCTGCACGAGCCCTGAGCAGCTCCGCGCATCACTCCGCACCGACATTTACTGTGGTTTTACGCACGGGGGGAGTGCGCATCCCCGACAACACCAAGCGGATTGTGAGCTCTGATTACGGCTTCATGGGAATACATCATGGGAACTTTTCATGGACTTGTTTTTGATCATCAGTGCCCGGGGTGCTTTTTATCAGACGGGGATGTTATGCGTAATGCGTAATCCAACCCAATAATCCAGCGCGCAATCCACTGGCGCGGACAGGGGTAAAGGGGGAACAAACTGCCAAAATGACGCACATGGACACTTTGAAGACAGAATGGATTTGACACAAGTAACTGTGCTTCGTGAGAACGTGTCGAGCGAAGAGAACAGCACTGACGCACAGTTCTCCTTGCCGCACACGGAACTGGTGGCTGCACTCATCATTCTGGTGGTCACTGCGATTATACTGCTGACCATAGTGGGCAACGTTCTGGTGATTGTAGCGGTGCTCACAAGCCGGGCACTCCGCGCCCCACAGAACCTGTTTCTAGTGTCTCTGGCTTCAGCAGATATCCTGGTGGCTACTCTGGTCATCCCGTTTTCACTTGCCAATGAGGTCATGGGCTACTGGTACTTCGGAAGCACTTGGTGCGCATTTTACCTGGCGCTAGATGTGTTGTTTTGCACCTCATCCATTGTGCACTTGTGCGCCATAAGTTTGGACAGGTACTGGTCTGTCACAAAAGCGGTCAGCTACAACTTGAAGCGCACGCCAAAGCGCATCAAATCCATGATCGCGGTGGTTTGGCTCATTTCTGCGGTCATCTCCTTCCCTCCTCTCCTCATGACCAAACACGGTGAGCGCGAGTGCCTGCTCAATGATGAGACCTGGTACATCCTCTCCTCGTGCCTTGTGTCCTTCTTTGCCCCAGGTCTCATCATGATCCTAGTTTACTGTAAAATCTACAAAGTGGCAAAGCAGCGCTCCTCCACTGTTTTCGTGGCTAAAAACGGCCTGGAGAGACAACCCTCTCAGTCAGAGACATGTTTCGTTACAAATAAAGACCGCTTTGAAACTGAAAGTCCCAGCAGCCAAAGCTCCGGGAGCCATCAGCAGAGACGCGGGGAATTGGATGACATTGATCTAGAGGAGAGCTGCTCCCAGTCGGATACTAAACCGCGCAGCAACCGCTTCACTAAACGGAGAAAAGTGGAGGGCGCAAACTGCTGCCCTCCACAGAACTGCCGCCTCTCGTGGGCATCATCCCGGGCCGTGCAGATGCACCCGGAGCAACAGAAGAACCCCAGCGCCAGGCAGCAACTGGCCGCAGCGAACAAGACCAAAGTGGCCCAGATGCGGGAGAAGCGCTTTACCTTCGTCCTGGCTGTGGTCATGGGGGTCTTCGTTTTGTGCTGGTTTCCTTTTTTCTTCACTTACAGCCTGCATGCCATCTGCAGAGACAGCTGCTACATACCTGGCGCACTTTTCAACCTCTTCTTTTGGATTGGCTACTGCAACAGCTCCGTGAACCCAATCATATACACAATTTTCAACAGGGATTTTAGGAAAGCCTTCAAGAAAATTATCTGCAGAACTAAACGCACATAAATAAGTGAGAGCGAAAATAGGTCACAACACAAGACAAGTCTGGAGCGCTTGTCACATCATAATCCAGGGAGTGTGTACCACATCAGCTCATCCTCCGTGACGTCCCCGCACCTAAACCATTTAAATGTATCTGTAATATAACCAATCAAGTGTTGTACAGATCTAAATGTCTAAATGAATAAACGTGCAGGTGAGTACTGGTGGGAAATGTTTCTATTTTACGCACCAAAGTGTCTTACTCTCAAATGACACACACAAGCCTATTTCACGTCCCTGTAACTCTGCAAATGGATGCGAAACTAGTCTTGACTAGACCTGGAGCTTGCACTTAGAAATAACTGTGAATTACTCTGAGCATGTGTGTAGTGAAAGATGCTCTGTCACTAAGAGCATATTTGGTTCACACGTGTGTATCCAATCTGCTCCACAGCCCTTAACAAGCAGAGAACTAAATCAGGATGCAGCACTGGACAAAAACATCAAGTGTGCATATAAACATGTGTAAGATAGACTAATAAATAACTTGTTGAGGCTAAAATATGCTAATTTATTTTCAACATTAAAATGATCTACGTGGTTCAGGTTCTGATTCATAAGAAATAATTAACTGTGAACCAAATCTTTGCTGCTTACATCATCAGACCTGGTTTAGTCCTGATTTTGTCTAGATTTAGTCCTCAGAAATTGGGAAAGACCTTGTTATTTCTATGTTTAAAAAAAAACTTAAAATAGATTCTTTTTTCAAACAAAGGTCTAGTTTGTTTTCATACCTGACAGTTTTGACTGCTCACTAGTGGTTTTCCTCAGAGTGGTCATGTGTCCTCAGCTGAATTTAAACAGTTTTGATCATGTCTTTCTACCTGTGGAGGCAGAATGACAGCGCCACCTGCAGTGTGACTTCTTCAGGACAGTACCCCAGGTGTCTGAGAGTAAAAGGCCCTCTCATCCCGGTTTAAAGTCCCGTGGGCACGTTTCTATATTTTGATTGCCTCCTTAATCCAGCTACATTGTTGATTGTCTTCTGTCCCATGACATTTTCCCCCAGTCCATAATGCGGTTCTCTCTGATGGTCAGAAATGGACAATTTGAGTTGCTGCTCTTCTACTTTGTATTCTACTGCTTATGCGCACATCTTTGCTGTTTCAATGAAGAAGACCACTAGTGAATAGTTCAAACTGTCAGGTATGAAAACAAACTAAACCTTGATCTGAAAAAAAAATATCTATTCAAATAAATCCTCGGAACATCAGATGAACCTCATTGGACTAAGACCTGGTTAAATTATTTAACGGCAACTATTTTTGATGTACTTAATGTGAAAAGTTTGAGAATTACTTAGATATATGACCAATTCAGGCACAAAACTGTAAAACATAATTGACTGCAATCTATTATTTACAGCATTAGAGTACCTTAAAGAGCAAATGCATGCTTAAATCTGGACCAGTGCAGTCTCCGTTATCAGGTAACTTACATAAGACCATAATCTCACCCCCTCCGCTCTCAGTACTGGCCTCTCCACAGAACAATGTCCAGGCCCCACTGTGTCTGCAACATCTATGGGATATCAGACAGATGTTTGATTTCAATTTATACCTCACAATACGGCGCGTGTCGTTTGGCACATTCCAGATATTGCCTTCATTCCTTCCTTCATTTTATCGTGTATATTTTGCAACATAGTGCGAAATTGCTCCTGTCCAACTGCCTTTTTTCAAAACACTATTTCTCTTTACTATTATTGCTCCTGTTGCATGTTATCTTCCACAGACATAATATCAAATAGCCAGACCTCACAAATCCTCTGTTATGTGTTTTGAGAGGGGCCGGCTCTGTTATTGTAGGCGGCATCTTCTGAATTATGAAACTGAAGCATGATAGTGGTGGCTCGAAGTGTAGAACATCCTGATTAGTAGACATTAACTAATTATCCTTCCTGAATGTTTTCGTTTTGTTTTCATGTCTCTCACACTTATCTCCACCTGCTTGTCTCCACGGAAATGTTGTTCGTTTGGCTATATCCTTCCTCACTATGCAGTAAAATTCATCTGTTTCCATGTGCAATGTTCCAAAGTATGGTTTTAACTTTCTATTTAGATGAACCTCCAGAAAGTTACACTGTCGCGTTAATCACAAGCAAATTCATTACCATATTTACAAAAACAAATCAAGTAGTTTCACGGAAGAGAAGGAAACCACTCAATGTTATGATGAAGTGTTTCCTGCAGGATGTACCAGGCAGAAAACATACATGGAATGCCAAATATTTAGTACTATGGATCCTCTTGAGAAATGTGCATGTAGCTGTCCCACTCCATGTTATCCGATTGTCTGTTTATGCGTCTGCTTGGGATAAATGCAGTATTTATATCCTTTCAGGAATGTCTCACTCGTACTGCTCCTCACTGGAAATCGGCCCAAGATAATCACCTTTTTACATGAAAGCTGTCATCTTAAAAGGACTCTCCAACCCAAAAAGTTGAGAAGGGATAGTGCAAGAGAGTGAGGTGGATGCAGATTTTTTTTTTTTTCACATCAATTTATGCAAGAGCTGAATAAAAAGAGAAGCTGTGGAGAGGAGCCTCTTGAAAATATCTGAAATCCATCTCACAAATGAAATCCTCTGCAGTTGTATTTCAAACGGTGTATATGACTTGATTTTTTGAAAAGTTTGCGTTGTGCTGTCAAGCAAAAGCACAAGACAGATTTATGAACAAAGAATGTATCAAGGTTTATGGAAAAAATGACAAAATATGAAAAGTCAAAACCAGAAACAGTCATAGATCAAATACCTCAAACAAGGCTCTGTCCTATATACTGCAATGACAAAGGACCAGGTTAAAGAGCTGACACAGTGGTGAAATGTAACAGTAGTAAAGTAGTATACTTATACAAATTTTATTTGATTTTATTAAATCTGCACTTTACATAGGTACATTTTAAAGTGGATACTTTTTACTTTTACTTCATCACATTGAGAGCAGGTATCTGTACTTTCTACTCCACTACATTTTTAGTATTAGTAGTAGTAGTTAGTATTTTTCATTATTGTTTGAGATCTGCTGAAAAGGCTGAGGGGATTATTTTTCACAGGTTTGTCGTTTGTGCAAAGAAAAATATTAAAATAAAAACAGCTAGAAAAATGCCTTAATCTGTTTTTTCTTTTGAATAAAATTCAGCACTAATCTTTATCCAAATCACTGAAGCTTTATAAGACTTTAAAATCTGTGCAAAATACTTTCACTTTTTACTCTTTAAGTACATTTTTAAACAGGTAATACTTTTACTTAAGTTAAATATTTCATGTGATGCTTTTACTTTCTGTTTCATTTTTGCTCCAGTATCTGTACTTTTACTTAAGTAACAAAGTTGAGTACTTCTTTCACCACTAACCAGACATTTGTTTATCTCTATAGGAACAATAACAAACTGTATTTTATTTACTGATCATTTTCGTCTGATTATGATATGGTCATGAAACAGCTTGATTACAATCTAACAAAACCGGCAACTCCCTTGGTAAATCGTTCCTCCCGATTCAATTATGTTTCTAATCAGAAGCTCAGTTGCAGCAGAATGGCTCACAATGCTTTTAATTAGCTCAAGAGTCTCTGTTACTTCTGAATCAGATGTAATGTGTCACGTCAGACCCATGTGATGTTCTGGTAGCTTTTGTGTCCAAGACTCTGGAAAAGTGTCTTAACATGACACCAGAAAATTAATTGGCCACATTATGGACTTTGGTGTAGGCCATTAAGAGATCTGGAGACATCTGCATGGGTTTCAGATTCCTGTTTATAGCTCATGAGCACTCTACACCATTCAACAGATATGATATTTTAATGGTTAATTGTCATGGCAACGCTGCTAAAGTTTCATCAGTTTGAAACCCATGGATACAAGGTTTAGCCAGGAAGGGCATCTGGTGTAAAACGTATGTTCAATCATCATGCATTACAGAAAGAGTAAACCCGATGCTGTGTAAGACTGTCTGACAATAAACAGAAACATTTTAAGTAAGCATAAGATCCCACGTATTAGCTCAAAGACAAGATTACGTCATGGCGTTTTGAAAGCATCTAATGGACCGGAACAGAACCTATATATAAAACTAATGAAGCTATATAAGTAAATAACGCTTAGGACATGATTTGCTTTAGAGGCTCCCAAACACAAAATCACAAAGAAAAGATAGAAAAAAGGTCTTTGATATTTACACCTTAAATTTACTTTCTTTATAGTAACATTTTGAACTGCAAGGTTATGTCTGTTCTTACCAAACCTAGACAAAATCAGATTTCCAGGTATTTCCAAGTGCTGTAACTGTATCAGGTCCAAGTTTGCTGTCAGTGCTGCTTAGGGCAAGGGTCTATTCCCTGAAACAAAGGCTGATGTGGTTATTAATGTTCCACAATGGCCCTCTTAGTAGCACAAGATGAAGTGAGCAGTTTCTTATTGTCCTCTGGCCCGTTACCTTGTTGTCAGGCACAAAGCAGCAACAACGGGTAATTGCTTTTTTCAATTGCCCCTAACAAGATAAAGGCGGTTTATGTGGCAACCTTCAATCTCAATAAAAATGTGGATGTGTGCTGAGAATTTGGTAGAACTCAACGTGTTTGGCTCATGTTTAAAGGGCCCATATTACGCTATTTTCTGATCTATGTTATAATGCAGTTTCCTATCACAAACAGACCAGGAGTTGTGTTTTGTTTCATTCACACATGTTTAACACACAGGCCCTGTACATTTAGGCTGCATTCTTCTCTCAAACAGAAAAAAAAAACACTCTGTTCCACCTTGTGATGTCATGTGGTAATAAACAAAGCGCTCCAGTGTGTTTTTAAACTCCATACACCTTCACTAGAATCATTTGGATAATTTCAGCCCTAGAATTGCCCATCTCTACTGAACAAAAGGTAAAAGGAGCTGTTAACTTTAAAAAAAAAAAACCATTACTAAATGACATCATAAGGTGGAACAGAGCATTTTGAGCTTTGGAGATGTAGACAGACTAATAAACCAGGATTATTCAAACATGTGTGAATGAAACAAAACAGCACTCCAGGTATGTTTTGGGGGAGGAAACAGCATTATAACATGACTAAAAGTTCACAATAGTCAGTTTGTGTAATATAGGACCTTTAAGATATGATTTTGTGCAACACCATTGGTTATTGTGTTTGTGCTTGCGTCAGGGGAACTGGAGAAAACTTAAACCTGACAGTTAGATAACTAGCCTTGGTCTTGTGTGCATCTGTGCATGAAAATGAGCTAAAGGATTCCCCCCACACTGCCCCATAGCCATGCAATGAATCTGCTCAATACTGCTCAATGAATCGTGTATGCGTTTCTGGCATTTAATTATGTCTAAATTAATGGCCAAGCAAGTTTTGAAAAAATCTTCTCAGTATAATTATTGAATCTATAGCGTGCAGGGTCAGACGTTTGGTATTTGTGATGAAAGATTATTTTTCACACTTGAATACTGACCAGACTTTGTGAAGATGTCTGGGTCGTTTAGCTCACCAAAGGTCAACTATGGCTTTTCTCTGGCCTTTGAGTAAAGTCAGACCACCTGTCTAATTCTGATGCATATTTAATCTTCTGTACAGGTGCACAGAAGAGGAATGGAGGAGGCAACGTGCAGGTTTTCAAAAGGAGTAAGCAAATTAGAGTATGAGAAACAACATGCAAATTCTTTCAGTTAGACTAGCACACACTGTTCTTTCATTAATGGTTCTTAACTACACATGATGAGTTGGACTAAACCTGAAAATAAACTTGGACAAGGGGTTGAACAAGTGCAGTTGGTAGAGTTTTTGTCCATTGATCTGAAGGTTGGTGGTTCGAATCCCGCTCTCAACATCCCGCTCTCAACATAAACATCCAGCTCCGACAGATGCTGCTGTCGGGTCCTTGAGCAAGACACTTAACCCCCCACGCCTTGGAGTCTACATACGCAGGTGTATGAATGTGTGTGTGAATGGGTGAGTGATTCCTTGATGTAAAGTGCCTTGAAGGTGCAAAAGTGCTATATAAAATGTGGCCATTTTCCATCATTTTGGTTCAAATAAAAAAAAAAAAAAAATGTTAACACAGTCTCAGTATACCAAATCAGCTGGGAGGCTATGTGCCAACTCTTTCATGTTTGAAGAATTGCGAGTCTTACTGTTCAATAAATTGGATGGTAAACACTATTATTTCAACTCAATATTGTTGGTAACATTTTGTTGCAGTATTTTTGTTCGCTGGTGGCGTGATATGGTTTGCGATGGCTTACAAGAAAAGGGGTTGGGAACCACTGGTATGCAGGACGTCTAACCCAGAGGGTGGTTTGATCCCAAGTCCAGACGTTACACTGTTGTGGTGTCCTTGGGCAACTCACTACACCCACTTAACCTCGGTGAATGGTGATGGTCTTGGTTGCAGTAGCCTTAGTGTTATTACTCAGAACAACATATGACACACTTTATACCTTATTTAGCCTTAATAGAGCATATGGCTTAATTCATAATGAACATATAGTTTATTATTATTGGTTCAAGTGTTAAGAAAAAAAGTGGTATTCATGGGTTAACTCCTTCATGTTTGACCAATATCTATCAATATATATATAAATAAATTCGATGGATAAACACTATTATTTTGAACTGGATATTGTTGGTAGCATTTTTGTAAGTTTACTAAGTTGACATGTGAGCTGTAGAAGGTCTAATAATGAACACATGCATGACACACTATGAATATTAACTACATAAGAGTTCCATGGTATTATTTATTCATTGTAGCTTATGGTTTATTTACAACATTATTAATTTAGAAAAGGATTACCATGGTTGTTATGTCAGTGGACTTCAGTATCGTTGTACTGTTTTCTTATTGCTGGGTTTCTAGAAGACACTACACACTACAATAGAATATAAGACAATAATATAAAGGGTGTCCATAAAGTCTCTCTACAATTTTAAGATTTAATTACAAAGGCAATTGATAACATATATTAGATTTGTTCTATTGTAAAAGTTTATCATCACATTGCATCTTTGTATGTCAGGCATCCTGTTGATTAAAGAAGCATCCTTTTGAATAAAGCCCTAAGAAATGTCTTCTCCTCAAGAGAAGGCACAGTGTTTGTCATGGTTTATTGAGACAAAATCTGATATGCAGACTCATCGAAACTAAAGAACAAAGTACGGAAGAGATCCACCATGTCTTTCAGTTCGTACGTGGCACAAGAAATGTATGGAGACAGGGACAGAGTTTGACAGGAAGAGAAGTGGGCGACCAAGAACATCTGAGGATAACATCAATCGTGTAAGAGAGGGGTATTAAATGAGGTAAAAAACTTTGGAATCCACTGAGAAGAATAGTTTGCAGTGATGCAGTTGCTGTATCGGTCTGATGTGGTAAAGAAGGAGCTGAGTCAAAAGGCAAAGCTCTCAATTTACCGATCAATCTACGTTCCTACCCTCACCTATGGTCATGAGCTTTGGGTAATGACCGAACGGACAAGATCACGGATACAAGCAACCGAAATGGGTTTCCTTCGCAGGGTGGCTGGGCGCTCCCTTAGAGATATGGTCAGTTACACGGGAGGAGTTCGGAGTAGAGCCGTTGCTCCTTCACCGAGCAGAGGCCCGAGCCAGCTGAGGTGTCTTGGGCCTCGGCTCAGGATGCCTCAGGAAGCCTCCTGGACGTCTCCTTAGGGAGGTGTTCTGGGCATGTCCCACCGGGAAGAGGCCCCTGGGAAGACCCAGGACACACTAGAAGTCTCTAGACAAGATATCTCTTGACTGGCTTGGGAACACCTTGGGGTCCCACTAGAGGAGCTGAAGGACGTGTCTGGGGTGGGGGATACAGCAAGATCTTGGGTCTAGTCAGTAATAGAAATGATCAGGTTCAACATTTGTGCATTTACATTTTGGATATTTCATTCAAAGTACAATATTATCCAATAGGAAATAAGAAAAAGTGGCTAGAATCTGAAAACTATCAATTACTTTTCAAAATATGTTATTGCAGGCATTCTCAAAGTCCCTATGTGGAAACAAATGAGGGAGATAATAAGTATAAGTACACATGAGTTTTTTTATAGATGCACACAGCTTCTCACCCAGAGTGAAAAGGGGGTGTTAAAATGCTTTATTTTCAGACACAATCATAATTACTGCTTTAAAAGTCCAGCACATGGCTTGGTTTTCACACTGTGGTTTGATCATTACAACAACACCTGCTCTAACAAAGATATCGCCACAAATAATATAATGAGAAAGCAGCTCACTGGGTCCAAAACACACAATCTTGCTAAATTTATTTGTTAGGCTAGTTCATGAACCCTAATACATATGTGCATTTGTGTTGAAGCTTTTCAGTTGGCCCTATCTCACAATCATGTAAACCCATTTGTGTTTAGAATACAAATTCCAGAACGTAGTAATTATGTTTAGCTTGGCCTATCTTTGACCTTTATGGAAAATCAGATCAAAATCTGATCATGTTTGCCCTATTCCGCTTACAAAGAAACAAACCAAATACAAAACTCAATTTTATTTATTTTTTTCCTTTCGGCAAAAACAACCTTATTCAGAAGCTGTAGAGGACTGTTTTACAATTCCCACATGGATTTTGTTTTAGCCTTTCTGATGTAGACATTTTACATTCAAATCCCTACTTTCTTATTTTTCCCCCGCCTTCGCTCAGCCGTGCATACAGAGCGCTCTCGTGTCTGATTGACCACGATACAATAGAAACAAACTCAAGTGAGAACACGGCTCGCTCGGTAGGATGCGATAGAAGTGGGAAATTGCGGCATCTATAATGTGATTCCTCAGAGCTGTGCTAGTGGACACTCTGTTTGTCCTTTCAGATCAGTGAGAGTTTTATGCTGCACATTTCACAGCCTGAGCATGCTCCAGCGCTTGAGATTACATCTGCTTTTGTCCCCAGCTCCAGCCTTTCCCTCACAAAGCAAAGTAACGATAGGGTTTATTTTCACATGTATTTTTCTCACTATAATCTGGATCAAAAGCCTAGTTTTCAAAGAATTCTTGCACACTTAAAATATTTCTGAGAATATTTATTTCAGTTGTGAGGGGGAAATAGAGAATTAGAAAACACAATATTCTTATTCCTGGGTGGCGTGATAGGGTTTGCGATGGCTTAGAGGAAAAAAAGGATTTCCAGGATCTCAGGTCCAGGCAGTATACTGCCATGGTGTCCTTGGGCAACTCACCTCACTCACTAGCCTCAGTGAATAGTGATGGTCTTGGTAGTAGTAGCCTTAGTGCTATTACACAAAATATCATACAAGACCATACCAAAAGTCACTGACACTTTTAAATCTTCAGTAGTTCTTATAATTCTTAAGTTATACTCACCAAATTTTAGCAGTAAGTAAACTGAACCTTCCGAGATTTTTGGCAATATAATTGTTCACTTACACTTGAACTTATTACTACTTTAACTAGTGGAAATAAAATGGCCTAATGTTTAAATATAATGTTTTTTAAGTGTCCACCATTTTCAGTTTGGCACTGAATAGCCTGATTCAACACACTCTGCATAACATCTGAAAGCATTGCTGGACTTATGGCTCTTATTTGATCCTTGATATTATGTTTTAAGTCGCTTATTGTCTGAGGTTTATTCACAAACACCTTTTCTTTAATATAGCCCCACAGGAAGAAATCTGGACTAGTCAGGTCTGTGGAGATCACATACTTCCCCTAGTCTTTGAAAACGACTTATTATTCCTTTAATGGCATTTACATATGCACAGATAAACAGAACCGTTTTGAGCCTGGATTTAAACATTGTCAAAGTTGAGGCCTGTCTGACATCTTCAGGAAGACTGTTCCAGGTTTTAGCTGCATAAAACTGAAACGCTGATTCTCCATGTTTAGTCCTGACTTTGGGCACCAGCAGGAGGCCGGTCCCTGAAGTCCTCAGAGTGCGAGATGGTTCATATGGCACTAACATGTCAAAGATGTACTTTGGACCTAAGCCATGAATAGACTTGTTCACAAGCAGAGCTGATTTAAAATCTATTCTTTGAGCTACAGGAAGCCAGTGCAGAGACCTGAGCACAGGACTTATGTGCTCGTACTTCCTGGTTCTGGTCAGGACCCGAGCAGCAGCGTTCTGGATGTACTGCAGCTGTCTTAAGGCCCGTTTGGAGAGGCCAGTGAGCAGGCCGTTACAGTAGTCTAACCTACTGGAGACAAATGGATGGATAAGTCTCTCCAAATCTGGCTTTGACAGTAAACCTTTGATTTTTGCAATGTTTTAGATGGTAAAAAGCTGCAGATGTTATGATTTGATGTGGCTGTTAAAGTTCAAGTCTGAGTCCATTATTACCCCTAAACTTCTAGCCTGATTTAAAGGTTTTAGAGAAAGAGACTCGAGCTGACTGCTGACACTTTCTCTATGTTTCTGTGGGCCGAAGACTATGACTTCAGTCTTGTCTGAGTTTAGCTGAAGAAAGTTGTTTTGCATCCACACACTGATCTGCTGGATGCAGTGGCAGAGTGCCAGGAGTTTTGAAAATCCTCAAACATGCATAAATCACTCTATCACTCTACAATACAACTGTAAGAGGGTAAGTGAGAAGGGGAAACAACTGTAACATGGTTCAAAGCTCTGAAAAGCCAATTTGGCAGAATAGGTCTGCTTTAAAGTTTATTAAGATTGTAAATGTGTAGTTATATGAAGTGTTAAGGAAATGTATATCACTGAAACATTCGAGTTCTAATAAGTAACATTTGTAAAGACCCTATAGATCAAGGCCAACACAAAACTAAAATCCCATTTACACATTAGAAATACTCTTCTGAAGTAGCTGCTCTCGCTGACAGTGATATAACGCTCACGTCCTGGTTGCTTTAATGCACCATATTTTTAGTCCCTTCCATCTACCATCTGTAAATACATCTGACCCTCACCTTCACTGTCTGCACAATTCTCACCGCTCCATTGACCTGCTGTTAATGCATAGAAGGAAGTACATAACACAAACAGCTTTTTTATCAAAACCTTCTATACTAATGCTCAAAAATGTCTAAAAATATAGTAATGACGTCATAATCATAAATCTTATATGTTAAGCTGACACCGCAGATGCCGTTATAATGCCTGTCACTCCACGATTTCTCCATCTGGGTCATTCAAAATGGGAGGCAGACTTGTAATTACAAAGTTTAAAAGTTTAAACAGAATAGTCGTATATTTTCTTTGGGGCTGCGGCAGTTTCAATAGTTTAAAAGACTGCTGACTGCATGAAGAAAAGCTTGCACTCTTCAAATGTGAGAGTTGAAGGCACATAAGTTCAGGATACACGCCAGATCTGCTCCTAACCTACATTTCCATTTCATGTTGAACACGTTTTAAAAATAGCGCATGTAGAAACTGACAAAAGTTCACCTTCCTACAAGTTCAGCCTTGAGCATGTTTTTGTTCTGGAGCTTTTTGAACATCGAGCAACACATCTTGTTTCTCATTTCAAAATCGTTCATTTAGATCTATAGTCAGTGACTGAGGTACCTGGAGTTGCACTAAAGAGGCATTTAAGGATATGGGGGGGTGGGGCCATGGTTATGACTGACAGGTGTAATTAATCACAGCCAAAAGCACAACACAAAACAAGTGGGTCAGTATTCACCTGTGAGACTTCATATACATTGCCAAGCAGATGCATGCTGGCTGTTACTCTGCAAAATAAAACATGAAAAGCACAAAAAAATAAGTAAAAGGTTTTTCCAAGTGTATCTGGAACATCTCCTAAGAAGGAGCCTAATTTTATATGAAGTTTATGGCCCAATAAAGGAACAAATGGTTAGACCTTTGACTCTGTGACTCAAAAGATCCAACCGCTAAAATCTCTAAAGACTCCAGGTCTCAGGGCTGGCTTAAGTTCATAGGAATTTGCTCATGATTACATTATCTTAGGATGTGGGATGATATTGAGTCAACCAGAACTAAATTGACATACTTTGATTGTTCATGGATTATTTTTTGTAATAATTGTATATTCTTATGGATCAGTAATGCTTTTGTTGAATTTTATTTTATATTCTTGGGGCATTTTCAATTTGTAGGATATTATACATAAGATATCCCAGCAAACCAAAGATCTCAATATCAGCAAACCAAAGATCTTATAATTTTTTTCTTTGTGGTTCACTCTGTACTCTGACTATTCTGGTGGAGGGGGCACTATCTGCTTGTCTCCATGGTGATATTATTGTTTTACTTAGAATGTTTCAAAATAATCATTTCCATGCAGGTGTTTTATTGTTCAAAATAAGGCTGGGGGCTGGCTGCGCCACCTGCTTCTGTCCATGGAGATAGAGACATTTAATCCTATATTGTATTACATAACAATTTAGGCAAAACATGGGAAATGGCAGATGCTCCAGCAGAACAGTTCAATTGGATGAACTTTAGATGATTTGATTTCTACTTATGTTGAAATGATTATTGAATTAGCAAAGCACAAATACTGCCAGATGCTGAGACAGGAAGTTGAAGCGGTTGTGGGAATGAACATAAGTCTTTAGCCTGACCTTGACCCCAGAGAGTCTCTGAGCAGGATGACCACTTCAAATCCTGCAGCTCTCTTTATAGAAGCCTCCTCCTCCTGTGCGGGGTCAGTCCAATACCTGACATATCAGCTGCTGCAGAAAGCTTGGGGTCTTCTGGTTGTTTAGTGGGCACAACCTGCCCACCAGCATCCACGCTTCCAGGAAGAAAGCGTCTGTTTTTGCATCCTCTGTCTCACTTCCTGACTCCAGACTATTTTGGACCCCACAGCTATAGGCCCTGCGGTTAGCAATCCCCAATACAGCCAACGAGCAGGGCCATCAAAGAGCGGCTACGCAATGGCCCGCAGAAATCCAACAATTTTCACTGACAACAGGAAGCCATAAATCAAAGAGACAGCTGATTGAAAGTGAAGGGTGAGAACGAGCAGCTGTGTGAGAGATAGTGGCCTCTTCACTGCAATGGTGAGGTCTATTCCAAAACGCAGAAGAGAGGGGAATGCATGGCGGAGTTTGAGCTGATGACACCCAAGGGAGCATGTCCCATATAAACTGGAAGAAGGCCAAATAAACTCATGTGTGTTTAAATAACCTCTGACTCACCCACAACTTGGCTTTTTAGGATGACGAGCATACTGACTATATTCACTAAAATGACAATGTTAACATATTTAGGTGACACTTTGTAATAACTACACTATTTAGAGCCAAATAAAACACACAGAATGTCTTCGTTTATAATGAACTAATAGTTTATAACGCTTCAGGCTACTATTACTTAATGAAGTGCTTAATAAAGGGGTTATGAGTTATAAGGTTTGTGTAAGCCTGGAGCAGTCAGATTAAATGATTTGTCCATTATATATTAGGTTTTTGCTTATGGTTTATTGTGGGTACTTAAGGTGTAGTTATTAAAAAACCTTTTTTGTTTTTTTCAGTGGTTTTCAAATCGCTATTGAAAAGATATCCACTCAATATCTCAAAGTTTTGAAGTCTTTGCCAGTGAAGACATTAGTGCTGTCATAATTAATAATGAATGAATTGGTAGCAAGGAAAAAGCTTAATACTTAAAACCAATGCTGATAGTACCACAATGATACGATTCACTGATGTACTATTGAACGCCTGGTAAACCTAATCTCGTCCAGAATTAGTTCAGAATTCAGTCACAGTTTTGATGTGGTCTGTGTGCAAATGTGAGGGCACCGTTAGTTTAAATTGAATGAGGTTTTTTCACATCTAAGGCAGAACAGCGCCTTGAGGCTGAGTTTTGTAAATAATGTTTTCTGCTCTCCATGCTTACACTTCACTATCAGAGCAATAAATGTTTAAATTGTTGTCAGTAATCAGCGGTTCTTTTATGTTGGGCAGAAATACTTCACCGTGAACACTTTGATCAAACAGGGGCTTGTTTTTCTCACATCCGCGCGCTGGAGTCTTTCTGAAGAAGCAACTATTATTGGAATCTCCCCTTTGACCCCGGTTTTACCTTCATCAAGATGAGTCTCTGCTTTTTCTAAATATGTAATACAGAAACTCTATGTGTGCATGGAATCAGATAAAACCTCCTCCTCTAGCACATTTTCTTTGAGCGGCCGTCGGTATTTCTCATGAGGAGCTGGCGATCAGTCTTGAGGGCTGGGCAGACAGCACATCATTCTTCCAGACTCAAGCTTCGCAGGGAGGATGAGAATGAAACATGACCCTGCATTGAACTTATACAACATGAAATAGAGCGATAAGCCACCAAATGACTTCTACAATATATCACTTTTAGCATTTTAAGTGAAACCATAGAACCATTTTATAATAACTACCTTTAATTAAGCGTGAACAAATCTTCACAACAAACAGCTGAATGATTCCGGCTTAGTAAATACTTCATTGAGAGGTTAAGCGTTACAGAGTCTTTGCCCATGATTTATAGAGGCTAAAAATGGAGCTTTTATAACGTTTTACCAAGAACGTGGATCCAATTAAGATGGATTTTGAAATGATCTGAAAGGCAACTCTTCTTCCAAATCCGCTTTCAAGCTTTCAATTAGCTTTCCCTTTCATGATTAGGTTCGTATCTCAAAACTCTACTAACAGCTTTATTAATAATACATAACAAAGAGAAAATTGCATTATTACACCCATAACTTTTGCATAGTCCTGTAGCTGCAGCTGGTCTGCTTGAATAAAAAGAAGCAGAAATATAGGAATTGTATGACGAATACAGTATATTTTCAGAAAAAAAAACGCATGGGTCAAAAGTTATGTGGTAATCCTCATATCAAACTCTAGTCCACGCTCTCCCACTGCCAGGCTATTTCTTGTTTTCAAAATGGGCCAAGCCTAGTGGGTCTGCCTTTAGTCTCAAAAAATAGACTTCAGAAGATCTGCTGTGAACCAGAACTGGGGCACAGTTTGTGGTTTAGACTTTGCTATCTGTTGTTTTCAGGGACTGTTGTGATCTACCTGCCCACTAGAGGTCAGTACTGAGTTTCCACCTGTGCACTATTCTTGTCATATCCTCTCAATAGATAAAGGTTCAAGAAAAGATGTGAGCTCATGTTATTGTACAGAGTTCATCATTACTGGGTGTATTTTAACAATGCCTCATGGGTTTCAAATTCCTGTTTATAGGCAATATTTTGAGGACTTTTGAACATAGGATATGGACAGAAATATTTTGTGCCATGACTGAAAAAAATATAGTATGAATAGTTTCAAAAATTATGTTTCAACAAATTACAAATTATTACTATTATTATGACTTTTTGTCTCAAGCCTGTTTAAGTTAGTTTGAAAATACAGTATAAGGCCTGTGTTAGTGGCATAAACTTCTTGCTTGTGACATGCACAGAGCTGATTTGGTTATTTTTATCATACTTTTGCAAAGTCCCACTGAGGTCCTTGGTCCACTTTTGGTAATGATCCATTTTACAATTAATCCAGAGTTATCATTTCTGACAGTTGGAGCTCCACTGTTCAATCAAGATAATGGTCTCCATGGAAACGACCCAATCCGCACGCTGCATCCACAGATGTACAAATCAGGTTCAGACAGTATTGTGAGAAGAGAATAATCAGGTAGCCTAATAAATATTTGGTCAAAAGTTTTGTCTCATTTTCAGAACTTTTTCACAATGACCACACAGGGCTGAGGCTAAATGATAATAATCAAATATCCTTTTATCATAAAGAGATCTTTCATTTATTGTCTATGAAAAGCATGTAAGATCTTTAGTCTTTAAAGTTGTCCAGACCTTCACCAGGGCCATTGCAAAGGCAGCATTGCACTTGGATTCTTCAGAGTAAATGCCTCTTGTGGCTGAATAGGCTGGTGCTGTTATTAATCCAGCCTTCACTTCAAAATGTCACAGTCTTACTTCTGACATAACAGGTCGATCTGTGCAAACTTGTGACTGGTTTAAGTGCAGCTTGTCGAGCTGTAGTTAGCATCTGCCTAATAATAGGCAGCCAACAGTTTAAACACAGATATTGCTCTACAAAATGTTGAAAATTTGTTCATCAGTACCTTTGACCTTGGTCCATTACTCATCCTGAAAACATCCTACTAATAACCCCTTGATTCAAATAAGCCAATTATAATAATGTTTTTTTTTTTTTTTTTTTTTAACTTTTTAAATATGTGCTATTTTTTTTCTATTTTTTTCCCTTTTGATAACAAAATCCTTGACATGATCAGAGGATGATTCTCATCTCTCAGTTAATTAACATACAAGCCTGCCCTTGAGTTTTACAAAAATCCATGAAAAAGACCACATATTGGCTAGTGTTAACAATGAAGATGCAGCTACCTCTGCACAGAGCCAGACTTTCTGTGTTCAATATTTAAATGCACAGCTCCCAGGAGGGCTGGAGATGATGAGTACGACGTGGTAAGATCAACATTTCAAAAAAGTTCTGAGCCCAAGAGAATATGGCTTCAGTTCTTCTTTTTAATATTCAAGGTAGAAATTTGGCTTTGACCCAAGGCAATTTTTCACAAAAGTATACGACCTATTTATCTTTGAGATTGGTGAAAACTTGACAAACTTGGTAAAAAGTTGAGCCAGCTGGTCATTTTTAAGGACGTAGTTGAACCAAAGAATTCACAATGGGAGCCACACACATCAGTTTCACTGTGCACAGAGAATTTTTCCTTTAAGCTGCGTCAGAGCTGATAAGTCCACTCAGTAAGGGACTGCCTTCTAACCTCTGAGTCAGGGCTTCAAACCACCCTTGATTCTGACAGGAAGGGCATCTGGCATTTAATATATCATTTGGCAACACCACAAAACAAGGATGTAGCTGAACATGAAAAGAACCAGCCTTGGCTCTTCACTGACAGAGGGCTGTTGTTGCACAGTGGGGCTTAACTGTTTAAGTAGAGGCTGAAATATTGAGTGAGTGGGGAGCTTCTTTACCGTGAAGGAGCACGGCGGTGGGCAGGGGGCCTGTGTGCTCTGATTAACAAACAGATGGAGTTTGTGTGGACATATAGAGAAGAGACAAACACAGAGGTATACACATGATCAACTGTATTTAGGCCAAGGACATTTACAGATTTGAAGTTTAATTCAAAGTGTGTACTACTAGTACATAACAAGGACATTTAGGGATTAAAGTTTTTAAAAGTGCTTTATTACTTAAGGAAAATGCAGAGGTAATAGGATGGGAAAAGCACGGTAACTATGGTAACTCGTGTAAATATGGTAAATAGCAATTACTCATGGAAACAGAACACATCTGTCATTATAATTCATATTGATATGAATAATACTATAACACCTAACCCTGAGTAGAACAAAGCAAATTCCAAATTCCAAAGTAGAGTGTTTCATTATATAAATCATATAAAAACAAACTCGCAAAATGAATTTATCCATCATTACCCAGTTAGCACGCTATTCCTCTTATTGCCATGCTATAAGTGAGTGCAGTCCTTACTAATTCAACTTTTTCAACTTTGCTTTTCAGAAGAATTAGAAGAAGAAACATCACATTAATAACAATTAAAAGCATTCATTAAAGTTGTGAAATGTATTGTTTTCATACTATATATAGTATATTACCATTACGTAGTCTAACATGTGTGCTGGGGCGACAGTAGCTCAGCTGGTAGAGCGTTTATCCACTGATCTGAAGGTTGGCTGTGTGATTCTAGCTCCCACTGATGAACGATGTCTCCTTGGGCAAGACGCGTAACCCACCTCGCCCCCGGTGTCTGCGTACACTGGTATATGAATGTGTGTGAATGGGTGAGTGGTTCCTTGATGTCTTGAAGGTGGAAAAGCACTATAAATTATAAATACGTGACAATTTACCATTACAAAAAAATTTCTGAATGAAAAAGTTACAGAAAAAAGACTGTCCTAATTTGGAGTATATTTAAATCACAAATGTTTTCAGTTAAAAACCTCTTACTTCATTGTAACACTATGACTATAAATTAGCTGATTCATTGTGGTCCCTATACCCCCATAACCTCCAAACAGCATACTCAGGGCTAGCTACAGAAACAGCAGCGTAAAACAAACATCTTTGTGTTTGGGTTAATCTCATCAGTGGAGATGAGTCGTGTGGAGTTAAAGCTGTGACCTTTTCTTAATGCGCTCTCATTAGACGGGTTCATTACAATTGTAAAGGAGTTACATGTGTTCACTGACACAGGTTCAAACATCAGGATGAGATCTGACCTTTTAATTACGACATCCCAAAAAGGAGGCCAATGAGTTTGTTACCCACTTTATTTCCTGCTCTTAGTTTGACTTTTTGATTGCATGAACCAAACACATTTTACAAATATTTAATCAGTTCTTTTTGGTCTTTTATTGTATTTTATATTTATTTTTTACAGAACTACATAAAAAACAATAAACAGCTTATGATGCCATTGTTAGATACAGCACCTACATGTCCATCCATACGGGTGTAAAGGAAATCTTTACTTACAGTGTTTTACCTAATTTGTACTATTTGTACTTTGTCATATAGACTGGGTACTGGTATGCAGAACACTTAGTCCCAGTTTCTTAACTCAGGCTAAGAGGGATAGTATAGTTTTCTCAACTATATCTTATCGGTTTGACCTCGAGATCCAGTACACCCTGCTCTGGTGTCCACTGCCTGATGCATATTTGACAAACTGCTTATCCCATGTCCCAAGAAGTGTTTTGGCCTTGTGCTTCTCTTGGTTCATGTAATTCTTATCTGTGTGGTATAAATATGCTGTATGTACTGACACTGACACAGCTCAGGGCAAGACAGGGATGGTTTGATTTAAGACAACTTTTCAGTTCATTTTATTCTTTAGTTGTTTGCTTGAAGAAATTCCACAACAGTTGTTAGAAAATTTAATTAGTTAAGGTTAAGGTACATTTTATTGTCCTCATAGGAACATTTGTCCTATCCATCCTTCTGTGCCGCTGGGGCATCTCCTCAGTCACCCTTTTTCATGCTCTATTGAAACACAAACTTGTTCTCATTGCAAAGCACTTTTTAAATTAAAGGTCCACTTCATAACTTTTTGGTGGGTGGTCTATCACTTGGTTGTCTCCATGGAGGTACTTTCCCTGTGATTTTCTACAGTAGGATATTAAAGGGCCCATATATGCAGTTTTCTGATCTATGTTATAATGTGGTTTCTTTATGAAAAAAAAAAAAAACAAAAAAAACAAACAAAACATACCTGGAGTTGTGTTTTGTTTCACTGACACGCTTAAAACATTAACCCTGAATATTTAGGCTGAGTTCTTCTCTCAAACTGAAAACACTCCACCTTGTGATGTCATGTGGTAATACAGGTAGTGCTCCACTCTATACACCCTCACTAGAATCATTTGGATGAGTTTAGCCCTGAAATATCCAAACTCCACTGACACACTGGCATCTGTTAACTAAGAGAATTTCCCTTCGGGGATCAATAAAAGTGATTCTGATTCTAATTTCTGATTCTGATAAATGGTAGCTGTCAACTTGAAAATTACCACTCCATGACATCACAAGGTGGGACAGAGCATTTTTAATGAAACAAAATGCAACCCCAGGTGTGTTTTTGAGGAGGTAACAATGTGGATTAAAGCTCACAAGAGTCAGTTTTGCATAATATAGGATCTTTAAACATCTATTTAGCATTTATTTCAATATTCTTACAGAGACCGGGGTCACCTTGGATGACAATTGTAATTTGCCCTGGTGGTGTCATCTCTACATACCTACAAGGATATATAGTTTAATGTCATACTTTTGGAACATTTGGCACACTCTCCACCAAAAAAGTTACACAGTGCACCTTTACCCTCGTCAAAAAACTGTGTATACCGGTGAACTGACTGCCTGACCATCTGTACTCACTTCCAGTTAGATTATATTCTAGTTCCCATGACAGAAAAATGTTTTGCTGAGCACTGTCTGGATCAAGGCACAAGTGAACACCAGTGCTGTCCTCATGAGGTAATATTTTCTCTATGACAACAATCCTTGCAGCTTTTTAGGTTACACTCTACCTTTTTCCTCTTTTTTCTATTTTAGCGACAGTGCCCAGAGGTATTTTTGCATATATTACCGAGCTGTCATTAAACTGTACGGATGAAAAACTCATTTGATTGGTGGCTAAGTCCAAGATAAAGTCCATTAGTCATGTCAAGGTAAACACATAAGAATGCCTGTTTTCTATATGACGCTGTTATTTGCGGGGGACTATGTATTCTTGTCACTGGAGCTTATTACAGTGATGGGTCCCGGCGCTGGCTCTATGAATTATGCAACACTCAGGTGGCTGCCGAGACAATGCCTGACAATGACAGCACGGCATGGGGAAATTTCAGAGCATTTTATCCATAGCACTTCTTCTAACTCCAATTTCAAAAGAGGAAAAAAAAATAGCTCCCACTAGTTTCACAAATGCGATTTTGTTTCTGATTTGCAAAAATGAATTATTGGGTGAAATTGATGTCTTTGTGTGTGCTTTTTATTTATTTTTTTAAAGGAGTTAGGAGTAAAATCTTGACACTTTTGAGTGCATGAACTTCACATGAATTAGAGAAAGTGCCATTCAGTGAAGCACATAGTGAAGTTAAACTGTCTTAGCCCCTAGACAAGAAAATGACTCTTTCTGCAAATAAATCTAACTTTGTGGGCAGTATTTTTTATTCTGGGCACCTGCTTATGACGGAGGTGATAACCATTCAGCCAAAGCTAATTAACAGGCTCAGCTGCAGGAGCATTTGGTTGGAAAAGGCCCATGAACACAGTGTGAAAACATGAAGCACTCAAGAACAATTAAGATTCTGCTGTGGTGAACAGGGAGGCGTGGGTGAGTGATTGATGGATTAGCTTATGGCGCTGTGTGACCGTGATAAAGGCTTTCAGGGTTGTGATCTCTGGGCTGACTCAGACCATCAGCTTTGGGGCTCATTGGGAACATAAAACGTTCTGTATTTGACAGTTATGAGATCATTAGTGCATCACAATCCAGCAACACAAGGAACTACAAGCAAAACAGGTGGACATGGACAGATAAATGAAAGAAAAGAACAAAAAAAACCAATAGAATCATCAAATACTATTTTGATATGCAAAAGTTAGAACTTAAAGGTGCACTACGTAACTTTCCTGGTGGAGAGTGCCGCCTGCTTGTTTCCATGAAGATGATTTGGGTTTCTGACTACCACCAATCACGTGTCTTGCCTATGGACACAATGGCTACCTGTAACTTTAAAAAAGAAAAACGAAATAATGACCTATTGGCCTTTTCTCAACTCACACCATATAATAAAAAGTAAAGTAAATATAAGCGTTTTAGGCCCGTTCATCGCAACAGAAGTTTATAAACAACTGTTGCGATGGATAATGATACATTACCATGGCAACGAGCACTACTACATCATCACCTCTGTTCCCCCAGAGCCAACTACCTATAGAAATAACTATCCATCACATAAAATTTATATAATATTTATTGTGTGAAAATAATTGTTCCAGTAAGCATTTTTCTCAAGAATATCATCAGACAGCGGAGCTTTCATTTCAAACACAATCTGCCCTGTCCATGCCGTGCCTACTAGATTCTCCACGAGCAAAGTGGAGGAGGCATTACAGGATACGTACTTCTGAGTGGACATCTGCTCAAGGATGTCATTGAGCTGGTCCTTGTACAAGTCTACATCAACCATGAATCACCACCGTAAACGCGCTGCACTGCTGCGCACAGAAACACAACCCAATCTATAGTTTAGTGTTTCTCAAACTGTGGTACAAGGGCCCTCTGCAGTTTGATTATTTAAGGTTAATGCTTATTTAGAACTGCCTTAGCCATGTTTTAATCTCATTTTAGCCCTAATTTAGGCCAGATAAAGTCCTGGTTTAGATCTGGTGGTACTCATAAAGCCAGTATTATCTTAGATGGTACTTGGTGTGGAAAGTTTAAGAACTGCTCTAACTCCTCTACTACACTGTTGATAAAGTGGGTACGAGTGTTGAGTTCTCAATGATCTGGTGGAGACATTTTGAAAAACTCATAACATTACTTCATTATCTCAATATCATTCTGCACCACCAGTTTATGAATATTGCCAGTGACATTTTATTATTGAGTAATGAATGCAAATAAACAGTTGCTGCACAGTGCTTCTCTGTGAGCAGTCCTTTGTTCAAAAAAAGCCCCAAACAAAATTAGCCTAAAGAAAGAACCTTGCCAGATGACAACGCACCCTGAATTCACCAGATGGTTTGAGTTATTGTCAATCAGAAAGAGTGACATGGGGTGACACAGCACCCTGCTCAAAACAGGGCTGCAATGGAGGCAACTCATGTTGCCTTATGTCCCGGCTGGAATTAACATTGTTAAAGCCACATTGTATATTTTTAAGGGAAAAAAAAGACTAAAACAAAAGCAAAATGTTCTCTTTTTTTTTTTTTTTTTTTTTTTTTTTATTTTAGATGTGTGTTGTTTTTTTGGGTTGTTTTTGCTGTGAAAACGTCCTGACTGTGCTTGTATCTCTTGGCACTTGGTATAGAGTATGATTTTAACTGTCTATTTCCATGCAATCCTGTAGGTGACATGCCACAAAGGAAATACAAAGTTAAAACCATATTCTGGAACTTTCTCCATGTAGATAAGTGGAAGATTATAGCCAAAAGAATATTTTCATGGAATCAAGGCAGGAGGAGGCTCTCCTCCAGGTCAAGTAAAAGTCAGGTTTGTGGAGAGGTTTTTAGTACAGAAAACCCTCAAAACAAACAAACAAAGAAACAAAAGAAACATACTATTATTTTAGTTTATTTCTGGCTAAAAAGTTAAAGCCATATTCTGTGGCATTAAATGTTAAACACATTTGATCTTGACTGGCCCCCAAAAAGTGTGGCTGTTCCATCCATCCTTTTGCTGAAAGTATAAAAGACACAGGCACCAAAACAGTTAATATATTTATATTGCTGTTGAAAAACTGCTGTTTGTGTTCTCTGCCCAGGAAACGCCTGTCAACACATGTCAGTGTTCCAGCAGAAAAAAGAGCTTTATTCAGGAGCTTGATTTATGATTGCATGGTTCAAAAACAGTAGAGCCACCCGACCAATCAAAATACACTTGAATGAATGGATGAATGATAATATGCACACAATAACTGCAATCTCTCTCATGGTATTTAAGTCAATCCCACACTCAAACAAATGTGTACAATTAACTGTGCCCCATTTGCACCTCCTCTCTCTTCTAATGAGTTCATATACAATCGTACTGTGTTCCTGTGGAGGGAGACAAGCGGCAGCTGCTGTAGTGGAACAGAGGCACAGATCAGCGCCTCACTCTTCTCCTCTGGTTCCCCATTTGGACCAAGGCTGTGCACCGTCCTGTGTGAGAGAGGGGGCGACAGAGCGGAGTGGGTGGGTGCTGTGGGAAAAGACTGCCTCATATTTGACAGCTCTGCCCCCAGGCTCAGGAAACGGGAGACTAGCAGTGTCAATTAGTTTGGCCTTTGGTAATAAGATTTAATGCATTCAGCAGAGGTTGAAGGAGTACTCTGCATCTTAATGGTAATAAAATTCAAGTCTAAATTATAAGACACGCTTTGAGTATGCCTTGTTGTAAGATTGTTGTTAGTCTCTGTCAACTTGCATTTCACAAGTTAAGTATATGTCGCCTGGGAAGCCCCGAACCTTAAAGGTCCTATATTACACAAAAATGGATACTTGTGAGCTTTGAGCAATGTTAGAATGTACGTTATCTCCTCAAAAATATACTTGGAGTTGTGTTTTGTTTCTTTCACACATGTTTGAGAAACCCCTTATTATTAGCCTGTCTACATCTCCAAAGCTGAAAATGCTCTGTTCCATCTTATGATATCAGGAAGCAGGTAGTTTTCAAGTTAACCGCTGCTTTTACCTTTTGTGACTGGCAATTCCAGGGGTTAATTTATCCAAATGACTCTAGTGAAGGTGCATGGAGTTTAAAAACACAGCAGAGCACCTCCTGTATCACCACATGACATCACAAGGTGGGACAGAGCATTTCCTGTTTGAGAGAAGAACTCAGCTTAAATATGCAGGGTTTGTGCGTTAAACATGAGTGAATGAAACAAAACACAACTCCAGGTCTGTTTGTCTTAGGAAACAACATTAGAACATAGATCAGAAAACAGTATAATATGGGAAACAGTTCCACCAACTCATAAATTAAAAGAAAGTTAATCAATAAATCATGTGTTTGACAAATGAGGTAATAATTAGGTCAAATGTTCAATATTCACTGACAGACAGCACTTTTCTAATTAAATATTTGACACTTACAGCTGAGTGAAATCAATTCTCATCACCGTAAATAGCAGCTGTTTTGGGTTTTACTTGGCAATATTGAGTTCTCTGGTAAGTGGCACTGCATGTCAACTGTCAAACATAGTGACAATATTAAACACACACCAGCCTAATTCTTCAAACAAGGACATAACAAACGCACACACTCGCACTCATGCACACACAGACACATTATCGCCTGAAACTCTGCACACAGCCAGGGAATTATTGCACTGGTAATACAGGGAGGCATGTTCTGAATTATAGAAGTGTAACGTAATAAAAAAGACATGAGTTTTGTTTTTGGGGGAACGCATGTCAAAAAATGCTTTATTCAGGCACATAAAAGCCATCACATCTTATAAGACCCCATCCATCTCATTAATAGGGAAATATATTGGAGTTTCTGGATCAGATAAGCAGTAGATCCAGCTGGAGTGTTGTAACTGGAGTTAGTGCAGAAAATGTATAGGATTTACACTACTGTCCCTGTTCCTCATCACTGACTTGAACAGATAATGAAATCAAACCAATTGTGTATATTGTATAACAGACTGATTAATGGAGGAGACTGAGGTAGCAGAGGCTTATTGGCCTGGGAAAGACCTATACCGGATTGACGTGTTTCTTGCATGGTCTGGGAATTCTCTGGGTTTTTCCCGGCTGAGATGCGTCCTGCTGCGGAGCTGGGTCTTGCATCCGCCCGGCTCAGATGAAGCAGAAAATGAGATTCAGCCAAGGATGTTATTTAGATATGATGATTTCTGTGAGTCCTCTGTACCTTTAAAGTAACTGCACACAGATCTAAATGACTCCACAAATCTGTTTCCGTCTTGTTTAGTATCCAATTAATTATCCTTTTAACAAATGATTCCTCGCTGTTGAATCAAATCTGACACTTTGTTGCATCACTTTAAGTTGACAACTTCACACAAAGACGATTACCATAAACACGTTTTCCCTGTCTGTCGATTAAGTCTGAAACCCCATATTTCTTGTGTTCTACTTGCAGATTGTCTTAGTAATTTTAAGTGAAAACATTGAATCATCATCACTGAGTTACAGGAGACGTCAGCCAGTTTTGGCAGAAAAATGCCACAAGAGAAAACTTGAGTGAATGTGAAAACATGGCTGTGGCCTGAGCAGCAGTTAGCGGCATGTCTCACAGGTGTGCTGCTGGATGCAACACATAAAAGAGGGAATAAACAGAGAGGTGAGACATTCTAAGCTGCAGCACTGTACAAACACGACTTTAGAATAGCATTAGGCAAACTAAATATCACACTAGATCCAGCCATGCCTTAGTAAGTGATAGCACAAATTGTTCTATAGTTTAAAACACAACTTTTTTAGGTTTAGGTCCTGATTTATTTTGCTGTGCCAAAATGTTGTCCAAATGAGTCATCCATGCATCTTTTCTATGCGTATTTCAAATGGTTACGTTCTGAACAAAACAGTTTATTCAAATTAAAAGTGCACTAGTGATGTGACGATGATCTCATTTTTGAAAAGAACCAATCAAATTTTTATACATTTTTTACACTGAAACAACAGAAGAATGAGCACAGAAGCAGAGCAGGAAACACTAAAAACATATCTGACATCATTATAACAGTTAGTTTTTAATTATTACTACTCTAGTGCAAAGTTTTATGTAGATTTTCATCATTCCAAAGGATAAACACACTCCCACTCTCACATTTTAGCCATTTTTCTCTGTGATTAAATTGTAGATTAAAAAAAGTTCTCACATTGCCTTCTGTCATATAAATAAACAGTAAAAGAGTCAGTCTTTTGAAATGAATGGATCCAAAAGATTCAGATCCCCTAAAAGAGCCAAAAGTCCCATCACTTAAATGCACTATATGTGACGTTTTTGATGGAGAGTCTACCACTTGCTTGGTCAGATCTGTGGAGAGGCAAGCACACAAAATGTATAAGAATGCATTTTTTCAATCAAAATCCCCAAGAATTGAATAAATGCAATCTTGAAGTTAATTACTGTAGTGCAGAACATTACAGGAAAAGGAATGATATCTCCATGACGACAAACAGGTGGTGGAATAAAAGGCAAGTTGTTATTTCACTGCTGAACATTTTAAATGTATCCCATCGAGTTGTGGATCATCATTTCTGTAGAGAAGTTTTGTTTTGGGTGAACAATGCAGTAATTATAAGCAGCACTCAATTAAACCCCAGTTGTTGCTCCAGCGGGGGGCCTCCACAGAGGCACAATCTCATATCTCCATCAGAAACTCATTTGAAGAAGTGTATCTGTGGAAAGGCAGTCTGTTTATGGTGCACGGGAGCAGCAGTAACATCGATGTAGGTGCATTCAGCTGCTCCTATCTCTCCACCTCATTATCCTGGAGTAGTTAGCTTAATATCTAAAGCTGGTTTAAAGACTGTTGGGGTTCAAACATCAACAGAGGTCAGTGATGATAGCCCCAGATCATGTTTCATTTCCAGATTGCAGTGAATCATTTTTACATACCTATGGGCATCTCTTATTCCATTTACTCAAGCTTGCGATTTACAACAGTCTCTTAACACAACCCCACAAGAACATAATAGACTCATATAGAGCTGAACTTACCAAGGATGCATAAAACCTCTGCCACATTATCAATTTCATTCTATATTTATATCCAGCAAATGCAATATTGTCTTATTTTTCAAGAACCGTGTGAGAAAAAAGCTAATTATGAGTTTTCATCTAACTTTGTTTCTCTATATGCTTTAACAATAACAATGTTCAGCTCCGCCTTCAGTTTTCTCATTTACATTCATCAGAGCATACTCCAAGCCCGCCTAGTCTATTCTGTTAAAAAGAAGTCGAAAATTACTAGTTTGCATTATATTCTAGACCATTTAGTCAGTTCTTTGTCCACAATGCACATATAGCTATATCTTTACGAATGCATGATTGCTCTATACTCTCTTCTAAAAGACCATTTATTCTGTTCTTTGTATATATATATAGTCATGGACATGGACGTCTTTCTAAAGCCATTCAGTTACAGCCTTTACAGTGTTTTAATAATATATGCAGAGTGACAGTGCAGAAGTATTGTAGTGTTCACATTATTCATGAAGCAGACGATGATAAATGTGGAGATCCGTTCTCCAGACTCTAGGCATTTGTTGCAATCTGGGATGGTCATGTTATTGGAGATGAGACAAGAACAAAGACAAATGTTGGTGCAAATGTATTTTTAAAGATTAAAAACTTCTTTTTTCTGTGAAATATTTTGTTAATATACTGCTCTCTCTCCACTCTCTCCACAGGCCAAAAACATGCATATAATTATAAAACTTCAATAGGTTGTGTTCACATGACATCAAGGTTGAGCTTCACAATGTAAATTTGTTGACCTGGTTTATGGTTAGTATCTCTGCAATTACTTGACCTATCCTTGTTAAATAAAAACTACCAAACTCAACGTCTTCTATGTAAGCACAAAGGAACTAAGCTTTTTTTTCCTTTTCATCACAATAGCAGTGCCACTATTCAATCTCAAATATATGATTGTAGATAGTTGGCAGGACTTCAACGGTCAAAGGATATATGACAATATGTGCATATGGACTGAGCTGCAATATAGATATATCTGTAAAATAACAAATAGGAGGAAGATGTTCTTTCTATATGCTAATGCTATTACTGGATCGGGTTCACGTCCAATGCTAGATGAGCCAATAAACCTCAGTTGACATAATGGAGTGTAGCTGCTGCCTTTGCTCATTTAAACCCATGTTGTGTGAACTGGGAAGTCACTGGAAGAACTAGCGCACACACAATTAACCACTAACAGCGACATCCCTCATTGTAAACCAGTGCAGGTACAATCCTCATGCATTACTCCACACACATAAGCAGGGTTAGCACCGCGAGCCACCACCTGTCAATTAAACTTAACTGACCTGATTCTGCAGCCTTTGGAAAAACAAGAGGGAGACCAGTAATAGAGTGCTTCTCAAAAGGGTGGTGCAAGGGCTGCATTAGGTCTGACTATGGTTTGGAGTTTGGAGAAAGACCAGTTTTAGTCTTCAGCTGTGTCTGAATGTCCAACCGAGTCCCTAACCTGGACATGGGCAAACTAAGGCCCGCAGGCCACACCCTTTGGGCTTATTAATCTAGCCTGCCGAACATGACCAAATTATATTAAAATGGGTAAGGGTAAACTTCGTTCAAAGTTTTTCTGCTATGTTTATTTAAATGAAATTTAATAAGTTAATTATTACTTTAATTAATGCATTTGGAAAACAATTTGTACAATGAGCCTTGTATATTCATGCTTTGCTACATGTTACAGGCTAAATCTTTAATGTAATATATACATACATATATATCCTGGCCCAGCCCCTCTGTCAAATTTTAGAACCCACTGTGGCCCATGTGTCAAAAAGTTTGCCCAGCCCTACCCTAACCCCTCATTCACTACACAGCCCTGCACTCTTTAGCAGACTGTATACTATATACTTAAGCGATTTTGTGTGTCCAAATCACAAACTCTGAATAGAAAACTCTGATAAAACTTTATTTCTGTAATAAATGATCAGATTCAACTGGCACACAAAAATGTATAGACTAATAATAACAATAGAAGTTTTTGTCAAGCTGAATCTCGTGTAAATGGAGTGGATTATTTAGTTGTTGTTTTTTTATCTGAGATGTGGAAATTATCACAGTTAACAGCTTGAGGGTAAGTGCCTAATACGACTTCATACAGCAACAGTTTATTTAAGTTTTATTCATAGTCAGTGATCAGTAGTGTTATAAACCGGCACTTCAGATTTCATTCAGTCGTGTTGTGGCCAGTTAAAGACTTATCATCGCGCTGTTGTTTTTCCAACTCTCCCAATGCATTATGGTCTATTTCAGTGGTCCCCAACCTTTTTATCACTGCGGACCGGTCAGCGCTTGACAATTTTACTGCGTACTGAGTTGAGAGCACTCTGACGCGTGACTGGTCGCTATCGTAACATTTAAATCAGGGGTCCCCAACCTTTTTTGCATCATGGACCGAAATAATGTAGGTTTTATTTTCACTGACCGGCCTTCTATGTGTGGCAGATAAATATGGCAAAAATAAGTTAAGCGCATAAAAATACAACTCACTATACCGCGGAATCAGTGGGAGCCCTGCACTTGTTGCTTCTTTCCTTCTTGTTCACTTTTGTTTCTTTAAAAAAAAACTCTAAAGGCTTAGTTTTTAATCCAGGGTGCTTAGTCTCTATGTGCCAAAGCAGTTTTGAAGGTTTCATTGCCTCGGTCGCTTTTCCCCGCACATTACCCAGAGCGGACTCGCAGCGTGAGACTCACCTGTAGAGACAAACTCATATTTAAAGTAGGACTCCTAGTGTTGTCTGTTAAATTGAGCTTTCTTTTTCTTGGGGGTTGTAGGCTCCTCTTCTGGCTCCTCAGTTTGGCCTTTTCCCCTTTGCAAAAAAGCTCTCCAAAGACTTTTGTTTTGGCTCATTTTTACAAGCTTGTGGCTATACTTTTTGGCAACGTGTCTGATGTGTTATATGTGATACGTCGAGCAGATCTAGCACAGATATAATAAATATATTATATATATTAATCAGTCTAGTGCCCACTGCTTTCCAAGGTGCATTGTGGGAAATTTTGAGTGCACTGTTCTCTCACCAACTGGACAGATGGACACCACTAAAAATGGCATGACCCCTAAATTGTGCCCTAAGTACAGAATAATGTGGGCATTTGGATACAGCCCTGGTTTATCATGTATTGATTGGTATAGGTTTGCAGGAAGCCTACTCTGCCCTCTATATCTTTTTCAAGACAAAAGTGGTTCAAAGAAATCACTGAGAGAAGAAATTTGCTCAAATAAGTTAACTTCCTCATGCAAAAATTGTAGTAATAGTTGAGAAAGACACAAAATAGAGATGTGCAAATATATTCAGGAGGCATCATGTTATACAGTACAACATTGTTTTAAATAAGCACAAATATGTTTTTAGATAATTTTCTTTCCTTGAATTGTTCCAGAATCAATAAATGTCAGCCTGCTTGAGTTTGAACCATTTGAAATAGGCCAGTGTGAATCCAATAGCGCTTACATGACTGGAGTGTTTTGGAGAGATGTTCACAGATATGCACCGAGGCAGAGGACCACTGCGGAGACTGCTTTGATGATGGGGCTCAGTCTACCACTCCGGCTGCAAATAGTCAGTCAGCCAGTGATTGAAAACCGGGATACAGATGGGATCGTCATGGCAACCTCTGACCCCCGACAAGAACAATAATAATTTCAACTTTGAGATTGCAGAGAAGTCTTTATACTCTGGTCACATAAAGCAAATGGAGAGACATTGATGGTTTTAAAGTTTCAAAAAGCACACATATAAAAAGCCTATTTGGGGAAAACACATTTGGGATCAAATAGCATCATCGGCTTAGGCAGTCCCAGAACGAACAGTTTTCAGTTCAGTGGTTGAGAAGCGAATCAAATAAAATTAAATGTGATGTGGTTGGACTGTTTTAATGATTGTGGCTTTTTACAGTCGCTGATTCTGAAATTAGACAATCTGTTCCGTTTTACTCTTACAATCACTTAACCTTCAGGGCCCATATTAGCACAATGGGTGGCAATAAAAGCACAGTACTCAGAGTATTGCTATATACCTGGAATATTACACATTATGGCACTAAACACCTATCTATATGCAGGTGTTTTAGGTATTGCTAATAAATTACCTTGAAAAACATGCATTCTTATTGTGAGCGAGTTAGGATTTCCACAGATCTGATCTGTAACTTGGCATGCATGTGTCACCTGCTTGAGAAATGATTATGCAAAAAAAAAAAAAAAAAAAAAAAAAAAAAAAAAAATATATATATATATATATATATATATATATATATATATATATATATATATATATATATATATATATATATATATATATATATATATATATATATATATATATATATACACACAGTATATATAAAAAGTGCTACTGTAGTGGTGCTTTTATCTTTGAACATCCTCTGTCAGAATTATAACCCACAGTGCAGCTTAAAATTGCAGAGAAATACCAGCAAATACCCATACTGTCTGTGCTCGCTAATATATTACTTTCCATCTGCATTTTGTCATTTTAGTTTCTAAAGGCAAATGAAAGAGTTTGAAACTTGAATTATATAATTTCCCAAGTTTTCTTTTGTTCCATTTTAAACACTTTTACATCTTGTAGAGGTCTGACTCCACAGGATATCATCAAACAGAAGGAAGAAGAACAGCGGAGACAGATTCAATTAATAAATAATTCACAACGCAACAAGCAGCTCAGAGATACAAGAACATCATCATCAACAGTTTATATTGCCAAAATGTTCATGGGTAATGGTCCAAGAAAGTGGATTTAAATCATGTTCATTTGGAAAAATACACCAATACAAAAATAATAGCTGGGGCAACTTGATCCAATCCCAAGGGGCCAGTAAAGGGGAAAAACACATGTTATGTATAAAGCATTTACCCCTGAACTACAAAAGTCAAAGTCACAGTGTGGGAAGTTTGTTCTTTATCTTTGTATGATAGCTGGAGGGTAGCCCGCTGTGCATGTATGCTTTAGGTTGACACAGCATGATGTGCATAGTAAGGGCCCATGCAGTCTGGGAATCAGAGCCTAGACCTTCCCACTGCGAGTCAACTGTTCTAGTGTGCTAGTCACTAGGGATGGGGCGAGTTACGAAACACCTTTCCCACAAGATGAGATGAGACACAAGATTGAGTCCAGAAAAAAGGCAAGACAAGATTTTGACAAAATATAAAATAAATTGTGTGAATCACCTGAAAATTTTGGTCACACATTTTCAAATCTATATTTTATTTTACATTTTTGCCATTGTAGAACCTTTGTTTAATCTGCAACATCTCAAAATGTAACTGACCAGCACTGTTTTTTTTGTTTTTTTTCAAGTCAATTGTAAACACATGGAAAAGAAATCTCACAAGATCATTTCCTTATGTGCGCAAAATGTCCCGTCCCTGGTCACTAGGCCACCATGCTGCCACAGATGTTGGGGACAGGGGTGACTGGGGGGGGGTAAAGGGCATTTAACCAGGCCCCATGTGCATTTTACATTTAGAGAACATGTTGGGTGGGCCCACCAAAATGGTTTGTTTCCAATATGCTGAATTTTTTTTGCAACATTCCTAGTTGGGTATATCTTCACTTGTTGAAATGAATAGCATAGTACGTGGGTAGCACCGAATTTCTGTGTCTGGCCCCAAGTGACAACATTTAACTTTACAGAAATGAGGACTCTACTACTATAGTTAGTAGCTAAAGTTCATTGTTTGTTTCTGTGTTAGTAGCGTGAAAACACTGAAACTGTGACAAACTCTCCAGAGACCAGAGTTCAAAAAGTGCAGCAGCTTCACAAATTCTCCCTGATCCTCAAGACAAAGCAAATAATCCAAGAATTCCTGGTTCATTTGTGCATGTGTCTTATCTCCGCATGGGGCAGGGGTGCAGTGTTTGGGACGTGATGTTCTGGAGGGTGAAGGAAATAAAGCATTCAAAGTCTGCTCTGCTTACCTCAAACCAACAAACTGTCGCAGTAGTACTGATAGCACTCAGGTTTGCAACTCTAAAAATAGCCCCATAAGCCTATTTTACGCTGCTGGATGTGAGACCTTTAAAAGTAGGTGTGAAAACAATTTAATTCAACGGGACACTGAGCACTAGCCCTCCGCTGCCACTCAAGATTTAGGAGACATTTGGTAAACTGACATACACTTGTTATGTAGTTCACAACAGTTAGGTATTGTTTAAGATTTAGCCAGAGTTTAGCTATAAAGATTAGAAAAGAGTTGGAAGAAGTGGGCGATCTGAGTTGTAGTGTAGAACACTTTTTTTTAACCAATCTGACCTCTGGATGCCTGGCCTGGAGGAAGCAAAATGATTTGAACTAACAAAATTGTAAAATGGTCATGGTCACATTCCACTTTCAAGGCACTCAAAGTATCAAGGAACCACTCACCCATTCACACACTAATGTACACAGATACTGGGGGGGGGTTAAGGTGGGTTTAGGACACAACGACAGCAGCTAACTGTGGGAGCTGAAATCACACCAACCTGTTGGTTAGTGGATCTGGCCTCTCTACAAATGATCTTCATGTGGAGAGCAGGATTCGAACTGCCAACCTTTGGATCAGCGGATCTGACACTCTACCAACTGAGCTACTGTCGCCCAAAGGCAGTCGTAAATGTTAAGTATCATTATTGCCTGCGATAGAGCCAAACTAGAAAATATGAGTTTGAACACAAATAGAAGTCTTAACTAGGGTTAGCAGTGGCTTTCATTCATGCTAACTGGGATCATTATTCAAGTCCTACTATATCACAAGTGCGAGAATGAATGACTGAAGACTAAAGCCCTGTGTAGCAGAATGCACTTCTTTCCATTCAATACATGATCCTTCTATGGAACCAGCTCTGTCCCAATGGAGACTGGAGCTTGTCCTGCATTGACACCTGGGATGCTTCTTTTTTGGCCCAAATTAACTTTCATTCCCAGTGTAACAAGATTCGCCAACAAGCTGTCAACAAGGCTCCAAAAACAGCTCAGTGCAGTTCACAGGCCTTTCCCCATCTGTCTCACTCTATATCTGCATGGAAATCAATGGCATCTGCACCAGGGACCTATCCACATCACATCTTCATTTCTAATTAGGGACAGCCACAACAAAACCTGAACTAGACTGATTGAGTTGATTTTTCTCATTGAAGGAGCATAGTCACCTGGGACGCACATCATTTTCACTCCTAAAAAGGATCAAGTGCTCTTTCATTGTGAGTGTTTTGCATTCAGATCCCTCTGTCCCTCTAGGCAACATGTGAAGAGGAAGTTGACATTTTGGTACTCTTAATTTAGACATTTCTTTAAAGGTTATTATGTAACTTTTCTGCCACTTGCTTGTCTCCTATTATTTTGCCAGAATTGTTTCACAGTAAGCATTAAACTGATCTGTCTCCATGGAAACACCAACAGTCAGATTTTTATATAGTGCTTTTCCACCTTCAAGGCTCTCAAAGCTCTTTACATCAAGGGACCACTCTCCCACTCACACACACATTCATACACCAGTGTATGTAGGCACTGGGGGTGAGGCAGGTTAAGTGTCTTGCCCAAGGACACAATGAAAGCATTCATCTGTGGGAGCTGGAATCGCACCTCAGACTTGTGGGTCAGTGGATTGAACCGCTCTACCAGATGATGTTTATATCAAGAGCGGGACCTGCTAACCTTCAGATCACACTCCAACTGAGCTACTATTGTACGCTGGGCCACTTAATTACAGGTTAGATCTATGGAGGAACAACCCTGCTCACAATAAGAATGCATGTTTGAAATCATCATGTGGAATATTCTTGGCAAAGCAATAACACCTCCACAACTCAGGTAGCAGAACCTCCACCAAAAAAATGACTTGGTGCGCTTTTAAACTCAGATGTTTCTTAGACTTGGGAGATAGACAAACCAAGACACTTTCAACAACAAGAACACACCCTCAGCTGGGATCAGTTTGTAAGGAGAGCTCTTCTCTTGGAGCACTCCACACACTGCTGCTGAAAGAAAAAGAAACTTCTGGGGCAAACAACACTTGAAACTTTATAATGGCTCTACTACAAGAACCAAACTGATTAAATGAAAGAGAGAAAACCGGGCTGGAAGCAAAGTATGTAATTTGATTTATGAATAGTCCTTGCAAATCATTCATCCCTCACCTGTCAGAACTCAATATATGCTGGAGCTGACATCAGCCACTATGGGCCTGGGGCAGGGTTCACCTTAGCTAGGAAAATGTGAAAGATGAGAAACAACATTTGTCATGCATGCTTGGTCACGTAGACATACAGTTACATTTTTTTTTGCTTTGACACTTAAGTCCAAAATTTCTGCACAAATTCCAAAACGTGCCACTCAAGGAGCAAACCCTCGGCTCATGTTGGCATAACCTTATGTCCATTTCCAAGCCTTAACTCTCACATCAAAAATACCAAAAGCTTTTTGCAGATCCTAAAACACAACAATTAACTATTTAATCACAGAATGCAACTGCAATACTCCCTCTGCACATACTATAGTCTATGTAGCTAAATACTGCACACTCTTACCACTCTTACCTAAATCCATAGACCAAAGACACAAAGGATAAAGCTGAACATACAGGAATCACAGCATGAAGAGATTTTATCAACAGGGATAGAGGCGCTAGAAATCACAATGTGAAAGACTTCTGTAGTGAAAACCTGCATGAACCAGGTTTTCATTCAGACACAGGTCTGACACAGTTCAGATTCCAGCTGCTAAAAAGCACAGATTTGAAAACTGTGCTTTATTGTTCCCTAAATGGTCATGTTTATATTTCTCACACTACACCTATACTACAGGTCTCTGACCCCCTCACACTACATCTACATCTACATCTACACTACACATACATTACAGGTCTCTGACTCATTCACACTACACCTACACTACAGGTCTCTGACCCCCTCACACTACACCTATACTACAGGTGTCTGACTCCCTCACACTACACTTCTAACAGCGTGATACAGGTCCAGGTCTCTGACTCTAAAAGTGCACCAATGTCTGAAAGGTGGTTACAGAAGTTTATAAATCTGATGACTGTGTTTATATTCTACCCACAAAGTGTTCTTTTGAGTGTTGCGTGAAATAAGAGTGAAAAGTTTCAGAAAATGTGCCAAAGTAATTGAAAAAACTGTAATAATACAATAAGAAAAGAGCATCTTGTAGACAAACATGTGTTTTTGGGTAGTTAAGTGATTTTTCTTCTAAAATATCACATTTTAGTTATTGAATATAATAAATAGTCATATTAGAGTGCCCTGGAACCAGAAAAAGCATTAAAAAAAAAAAATCCAAATACGCAGACAGTGACACAGACATCATTGTTTCATTTTTCAAATTGGTGTAATTTGATAATGGTTTAGCGGACTGAAAAATGCTGAAAAATACTGGTTTTGTGGATAGTAAGATCTAAAACCTCACGATAATGCTTTATTTATATGATCTGATTACATTAAACTTTTCACATTTATACTTTAAAATGGTGTAATGCTACAATAACAGCATCATAAAGTCTGGACCCAGAACAATTTCCTTTCTGTGTGATGTAACTGGTCGACTTATCTCTGTCCCACTGCAGAACCTTAATAAAGCATCCAGTGAAGTATTGTTATTGCTTTAAAAACACACAAGACAGAATTATTAGACCTCTGGGGCCAAAAGCTTCAGCGAAACGGTAATATCCACTAATGTAATCTAATACAATGGCTCTGGATCAGACAGTCATCATAAAGTACACACAAATATTTCAGGAGTCTACATATGTACACTCCTTTCTATGCAGTCAAAAAGTGGCTATAACCAAGACATAACCTACTGCTCAAGATCTGGAGATGGGTCCCTGCTGCTGAAACTTTATCCCAGTGGGCCCATTAAAGGTTGGGTCAAATGCAAAGGGCAAATTACCCCACAGTGAGACAATAAAGTATACCTAAAAATGTGCAAATCTAAAACATAGGAACTAGATGTTATTTGGTATCAAGATAATACACTGTACACAAACCACATCAAAGTTTAAACTGATTAGGACTAAACCCGGGACAAAACGTGGACTAGACCAGGACTAAACTAGAACCTGATTAGGACCAAAAACTATATCAGGATCTGGGCTCATACCGGGATCAAACAGGACATGTATGAATCTAGATTAGCTTATTTATAGATGTTTGAACCCACACAGTCCGGATTGCATCTACTTAACATCAATTATGCTTATTTTATCCAATCAGAAGTTAAGAATAGACTTGGTTATTTTTCTAAAACCAAACTTGATATGTTTGTAGTATTACTGCATATATGGAGGCAGTTTTTCTATGTTCTTATTAGCTTGATCTAAATGGGCTTTGACTTGAATGAGCTATGTATATACAGTAGATTGAATCTGATGATAAATACATGTCCCGGGGGAGGTTTCTATATGGGACAAGAAGAGATTGAGCCGATAATATCACAGTTAAGAAAAATTATGTTAGGAAATGCTGTCCACCATTTTGAAGAATAACAGACCACTACTTTAAAGGCAGATTTCTCCTATATAACATTTGAATACAGCAGTTTACTAACCCTGCTCTCTCATGTCAATATCCAGTGGTGGAAGAAGTACTCGGTTTTGTTATTTAAGTAAAAGTACAAATACCAGAGCAATGTAGTACTCAAGTAAAAGTAAGTATCACATGAAAAAAATCAACTTAAGTAACAGTATTAAAGTAGCCGTTTAAAAATGTACTATAAATGTAAAAAGTAAAGGTATTTTTGCAGAGATTTTTTGAACTATTAAAGTATCAAATGTAGCAGTTTTTATAATTTTGCAAATTTAAGCAGTTCTGTTGATTTCTTAATTTTTCAAGCTGTTTTTATGTATTTGGTTTGCTTAAAGTTGGGATGTTTACGCAAATGAAATGTGCAAAAGAACGTCTCAGCCTCTTCAGCAGGTCTCAAATCATAAAGAAAATACTTTTACTTTTCAGTCCTGCTCTCAATTGTAGTGAAGTAAAAGTAAAATGTATCCACTTTAAAATGTATCTAAGTAAAGTATATGTAATTTTATCTTGTTCAGTGTCCTTGGGTGTTTTGAAAGGCGCTTATAAATAAAATGCATTATTATTATTATTAAAGTACAGGTAAAGTACAAAGTTTCAGTGAAGTACACTACTTTGTTACATTCCGCTGTTGCACAATATAATTTTCTCTTGTATGTGATTAAAACAACTTCTTCATCAGGCACACAGATATAGTCTGAAATAAAATTCAGTAAAGTTTGTGCATTGTTTGTTAAAGGACGTCATTGTAAAGGGTCATTTGTTTGGAGCGTGCCTGTTTACGTATGCACTCAGTTTCCATGTTTTGGAGTATACACAGTCCATGTGTGTGTAATTACAGGGCCGTCCACTAGAACAAATGAAGCACACTCATCCATGACTCCCGCTCACGAAAACAGCAGCACATAGCCACAAGTGCAGCTGATGCAATGGTTTCTTCCCTTTCAAAAAAAATCTGTAGAAAAATGTTTCTGAATAGTTTCTACTATGGGTAACTGAAAATTGACTTAGGGGATGACACAGAAAATTGTCCATTTACAACATTTTTAACCAACATCCCAGTCTTTCACTATACAAAATACAATATGTTGCAACAAAATCTCTATCCATGGGTTTCAGAGGGATAACAAATGTGCACCTGTGGTAACTGCACTTAACAGTTTAAATTAAAATATACTGTCTTTTTGTCTACTGAACTTGTGACTGTGTACTGCTACTTTACCTCCTGATGAATTAAAGACATATTATGGGACATTAAACTGTTTCATACTAAATAATATGAGTGGGTGTTTTTCTAAAGTAATTCTTTCTTAAGGTTTAAACCCATTAATTTGTTATTATATTGAACAAGGCTGGGATTGCACGGGACCCTGAAGAGTGATAACATGATCACTTAACAGCCCCTCTGAAATCCAGTCAAGCAACTAGGTTATTTTGAAAACATCCAAAAATGTTCTTCAGGTGGTTGAAATCATATCTGTTGCCAAAACTCTCAAACAAAAATTCACAAAATGTTACAACTGTAAGCGCTGTAGCATTCTCAGTGGGATACAGTACATCGTTTACAAAAAAAAAAAAAAAAAAAAGTGTCTTGTTTTCTTTAAAGCTGCTGAATACCAAGCACAACCAGACTGAAGATGATCCACTCTGAAACTCATAAAAAATACAGGGATAATTTTCAACACAGAGCCTTGTTTGTTAAAAAAAGAAAGGACTAGAATGTGATGTTGTCTGAGCATTGCAAGATGGAAAACATAAAAAATGATAAATATTTCAAACCAGCTACAATATGAATCAAAGTTAATGTATTATTCAGCAAACACATATGAAAAATGCCTTCTTCTGTCATCTGTAATTGTGTTGCCTCGTGCCCACACTGCATATGAGACCTCTGCTTACCCACTATTAGAATTAATGGAGTAATACATGTGTGATTTATTTTGGTCACTTAGCTCAGGTCATTTGCATATACATTACAAAATATGGCCCAGAGGTTAGAAAAAACTGTGTGCATGCTAGCTAGCAGGCATCGCAGATACAAAAGTGTGCATAACTGAATAGTGAAAAACATTGCATATAGACAAACACATTCCCTGGTCAGAGGCCTTGGAGTTGCGTGCTTGATGCTATAATTTATTTTACTCTTCACATCAAGGTTTAGTTAGTTAGTTTGTTTTCATACCTGACAGTTTTGACTGCTCACTAGTGCTTTTCCTCTGAGTGGTCATGTGTTGTTGCTGTAATGTGCCCTGTCAGCTGGTTTAAACAGATTTTGGCGCTGTCTTCATACCAGTGGAGGCAGGACGCCAGTGCCATCTGCAGTCCGACTTCTTCGGGACAGTATCCGAGGTGTGTGGGAGTAAAAAGACCCCCTCGTCCTAGTTTATAGTCTCCTGAGCACGTTTCCGTTTTTCGATTGCCTTCTTAATCCAGCGACAACAAATATCATCGGGACGGAGGACTAGCCACACCAAAACTGAGACGGGAAAGAGGCTTTTAGCTGTTTTGTTTCATAAAAATGGAATACACTCCAAGGAAAACCAAAACTGGATACGTTGGTGACACAATCACAATTTTAGTAATCTGGTAATAAACGTTTATACACACACCTGCTCCTCCTGTTTTTAATGTTTTATATGCACTTGTATACTTGCTTGTTTTTGCTTTTTTATTTTTATTTTATTTTTTTTTCTGCTTGTATTGTACTTTAAACAGGGTCACTCATAAAAAAGAGAGCCTAAGTCCTCTCATTGGGTCTCCCTGTATAAATAAACATAAATAAATGTAGTTGCTGGACACTCTCACACACCTGGGATACTGGCCTGAAGAGGAAGACAGCGGCAAAACCTGCAAAATATTAAAAACAGGAAGAGCATGTGTGTGTATAAAAGTTTATTACCAGATTACTAAATTGTGTGTTACCAACATATCCCATTTTTGTGAAGCAAAGCAGCTAAAAGCCTCTTTCCCATCTCAGTTTTTGTGCAGCTAGTCCTCGGTCCCAATTAAAAAAGTTTATTTGTTGCTGAATTAAGAAGGTAATCGAAATTTAGAAACGTGCCATGGGACTATAAACCAGGACGAAGGGGCCTTTTTACTCCCACACACCTGGGATACTGTCTTGAAGAAGTCAGACTGCAGATGGTGCTGGCGTCCTGCCTCCATTGGTAGGAAGACAGCGCCAAAACCTGTTTAAACCAGCTGACCGGACATGTCACAGAAACATCACATGACCACTTTGAGGAAGAGCGCTGCCAGGCCCAAACTGCCAGGCATGAAAACAAACTAAACACTGGCCTGAAAAAAGAATCTATTAAAATAAATTAAGGGAAGTCAAGATGAACGTCATTGTACTGATGCTATAATGTTAGTAAATGACTCCTATGGCCATAATAATGCCATTTCCAACCTGGGCTGTTAAATAAAGCACATTTCAGCAAATTGTAATAGCCTACAAAACCGGAAGGTGCAAAAAAGCACTTTACTACTTTCGAAATGACCATGGATCTATTAAAATAACAAATGACCTTCATCACAAACTAGCTAACACGCCAAATCCGTTACAACCTCACTGCATTAGTATTCCTGCTTCACATGTGCCTCCTACTTTACCTTGCCGAGAGAGAGGCATGCTGGGTAAGGTTTTATGCCCCAACATCTGTTTTCCCTCCCTCCCTCTCTATCTTCCACTGAGCATCACTGTATTTTCTCTAGCAGCCATAGAGCGCAGTGCAGCAGGAGGCAATTACAGATGAGATCCAAACTCACGACTATTTTAACACTACTCTTACCATTCACAAGGGCAACTTTTGATAGACTTTCCGAGGAGTTTTTGTGATAAGCACTTTCCTGAATGATTTGCATTTTAACACTTGTATTTGTATTCGGTGGCGTTTTAAAGTGGACTGATTTGAGCAGCTTTATCTGTTGTAAACCTCTCACACAAAAGCACTGTTATTCATGAAATGCGCCTCTAATATGCAGTCTCAGAGATAGCGGCGATAAGCAGGCTGTAGTCATTTCAACATTTTTCAACTTGAACGGAGAGTGATCTTAATCTCAGTACCGAAATGTGACTTTTTTATGAACTCCTTCAGTAAATTTTAACAGAAAAAGTTCAATTTTATATTTTCTGTACATTACTTTGGAAATTGCTTTGACCTTTATGGTAAACTGTGGTAGTGGCACTTAGGCTTGTGACAATAACAGTGGTGGAATGCAAGTACGTAAAGTAAAAGTATTAAAGCACTATACTTGAGCAAAAACTTTAAATAGCTTGTACTTCACCTAAGTAAATTTTAAAGCGGATACTTTTTACTTTTACTTCACTACATTTAGAGCCCGTATCTGTGCTTTCTACTCCACTACATTTTTGACTAAAAAGTAAAAGTCCCTGCTTAGACTGCTGCCCCTGCGACCCAGCCCCGGAAAAAGAGAAGGGAATGATGAAAAGTAAAATCATTTTTCATTATTGTCGAGACCTGTTGAAAAGGCTGAGGGTTAATTTTTTAACACGGTCATAATTTGAGCAAATGGAAATCTACAAATAAAAACAGCTAGAAAAAAATTGTTTTGTTGAACAAAATTCTGCACAAATCTTTATTAAAGTCACTGCATTTGAAGCCTCAGAAGACCTCAGAAATATAAATGTGTGTGTTTGTGTGGTGTGTGTGTGTGTGTGTGTGTGTGTGTGTGTGTGTTGTGTGTGTGTGTGTGTGTGTGTGTGTGTGTGTGTGTGCGTGTGTAGGTGTGTGTGTGTGTGTGTGTGTGTGTGTGTGTGTGTGTGTGTGTGTGTGTGTGTGCGTTTGTAAGTGTGTGTGTGTGTGTGTGTGTGTGTGTGTGTGTGTGTGTGTGTGCGTTTGTAGGTGTGTGTGTGTGTGTGTGTATGTGTGTGTGTGTGTGTGTGTGTGTGCGTTTGTAGGTGTGTGTGTGTGTGTGTGTGTGTGTGTGCGTTGTGTAGTGTGTGTGTGTGTGTGTGTTGTGTGTGTGTGTGTGTGTGCATGCGTGTGCGAGTGTGTGTGTACGTGTCTGTGTGTGTGTGTGTGTGTGTGTGTGCATGCGTGCGTGTGTGTACATGCGTGTGTGTGTGTGTGTGCGTGTGTGCTTGCATGCGTGCGTGTGGTTCCTTGATGTAAAGTGCCCTGAGTGCCAGTGCCTTGAAGGTGGAAAGTGCTATATAAAAATTATTTACCATTTACCAATGTGATTCAAACTGGTAGAGACTACCTCTGATGTTCCTTTAAATAATAAAGGAGATTTCAATTTATTTCTATCAGTGTGACACAGATTTTCTCTTTTTGCCTCCAGTTACCGCATAAACATTTTATGGCATCTTTTTTGGCCATTGCCATATTACAGTCATTGTCTGTAAAGTAGCTCTTAAGCTTACAACATAAGTCAAAGTATCTCAACTATTTAATAATGTTCACATTTAAACATATAAAAAGCAAATGTGCACTTTAAAAAATGTAAGTGATAAAGTTGTATTGCCTCAATAAAAGCCTGTAAGAGAACAGTAACTCGTCTCCCCTGGTAGACTCACACAGCACTGACTAAACAACAGCCATGAGCCAAATGAACAGAGAGTTTTCACCTGGGAGACTCTCTGTTCTGAAACTGTACCTCTAAACAACACACTGATTCTGAAATATTCAGCTTTATGTGGTTTAAATGTAACATTAGGTCAGTCGACCTACCTTTGGGTTGAAAATGACAAAATTATAGTATTACCTGCCCTCACACCTATGGGAACTGTTCCAGCAAATCTAACAGAACAGTAATGTTGAGTCAGCACATGGAGGAATGCTTTGTTTGCACACTGTGAAAAAGAAAAGGGTGATTGAGTGTGGTGTCGCCTAAAACCTCTGTCTTAAAGGGGCACAGGCCTGTGGACAGACATTTGGGGGCCTGGGACAAGAAGCCTCACATGAGGCCCCCTCTAATATAAATGATTTGGTACAATTCTAGGCCCCTACGACCCTGGGGCCTGGAACAACAGAGCCTTTGCCCTATTGACTCCACTCAAGGTGCACTATATGTACCTTTTCTGATTTGCCGCCTATTTTTCTCCATAAATGAGTTCTTGCTTTGTCTGAAATGTTCCACATTATGACATTAAACTTGTCTCTAATTGCATTGATTCAATTAATTACAAGACTTTTGTTTTTTTTAATTGCCAAGACATACCTTGCATTCTCATTGAACAGGTTCACCTACCCACAGAACCAACCAAAAACTTGGCTTTGACTTGGTCATGTCACATGCTTTTCTCTATGGAAAAAGGTAAGTTTACAGCCCTACAGTGGGACATTCCAGAAAGCAATAACATCTACATGATGACAATTAATGCAGCGGACTCAGACCCCGAAAAGTCATGTAGTGCAGCTTTAAATAATAAATCATCCACAAGTTTCTGTGGTTCCAGCACTTCTGTAACCAAGGGGATTAGTCACCTCTGCATTGTGAAATTTATTCCCATCTCAGATAATCTGCTGAAGGTTAAGGTACACGCTATTGTTCCCAAAGGCATAATCTGCATTTGAGTCAATTCTTCTTCAGTGCTGCCCAGCTACCTCTCAGGAGCAGAGGGCGTCCGCAGTGCAGATCTTGAGCTAGGTTTAAGTCAGGTATAGTTGGGGCATTAGCCTATAGTGCATACTTTGTTTTATGTTTGGGGGGAAATTAGAGTATCCTGAGGAAAATCACTGAGACATGAAAAGATGCACACTCATTAAACACAGACACACACTGGTCTGGGAATCTTTCTGTGAGGTCAACACTGCTACTAACCCAGTAATTGAATATTTCCTTCTACTCTTTATCCCCATTACAAGCTATTTTTAAAGCACCTAGGGTAAAAAAGAGAGAAAAGTATACAGGGAGGAATTGAATATGACTCTAAACGTCCAACCCATTTTAAGCACAATGCACTATGAGAATGCATGTGAGCTGGCCTTGGGATATAATGAATGTGCAGAAGTCACAAAACCAGGCTAATTCGGAGGCATTAATAGTGAGGGATTAGCTCTGATTACAAAGTGGTGTTTATCTGGTAGTAACAGTATTCAGCAGGAGACCGGGGACAGCTTCCGAACCATGTTGTAAATCAACAGGAACTCTGCATTTGCCAAAACAAAACCAGGTCGGGATCATCACCATACGGCTGCCTCTTCTGCTGCTAACATAGAAATCACATCACTTCTTCTTTCTCTAGACAACTCTATTTTTCAGTCTCTCCATTCCCTGATTGTAAAGTGCCTCCAGGGTTCACAATAGACCCTGCAATATGATGCAATTTATGCCCAAACTAACGTGTGAAGAAAGCAGAATCGCATTTAAAGACAGGATCAGAGCGGCGTGGTGAGACCGACAGTTGAAACAAATAGCATCTTTAGTGTAAGCGGTGATGACTTTGAACAAGCAAATAACAACGACAGGTTATATCACAATCCCACAGCGTGATAATATACAGCTATTGCAACATTAAACAAGAATCTTATTGATATGTGTGTATGGAAATATTTGCATTATTCAAATTTTGGAGGGTAAGAACTTCAAAAATCACCAAGAAATTGCCTTTGAAAGCTTTTGTAGTTTTTGAGTGGCTGCAGTCGCCCACTTGAGCTTATATAACTGTGGGTATTTGAGCAAACAGATCCAAGATGCATTCACTTTCAGGAGGTTTTATCTTTAGACTTCAGGCTAATGGCAGCACTGGCCTTGTTTCTGTCTGTCTCTTTCTGACTCAAACAAAACCGTCACCCACACCAGACTAGATTAAAGCTCGAAAGTGAAAGCATTCAGAACTATATGATCTCTGAGTCATTGACTGGTTCTACTAAATGACTGCTTAATGACTTCTGAAGGAAGATGAAACATATATTATTATATTAATGTATTGCTCAGATCTTACTGAGGTGGTAAGCACTAATCAGGCCTATAATTATCATCTCTGATAGGTGGAATGAAGACAAATTATCTGTTCATCCCTGCACCTGTTAGAGGGTGGGATTTATCAGGCTGCAAAAAAACAGTTTGTCCTTGATGAAAAAATGGGTAAACATTTGAGCATTTTTGCCAATGGTCAGTTTGTGATGGTTTAATACATAAATTCACAAACCACAGAGCATAGTGTAGAATAGTGCTTCTGATCAGCCCCAAAAAATGACAAGCAAATAACTGATGATACGGTTGCCAGGTAGTACCATCAACCTACGCCTGTCATGATAACACATTTTGAAGCACGATATATTACAACAGAGATATACAGCGATAAAGGATAATATTGAAACTATTTTATACCACTGATACAAAAAACATACTGGGATTTTCCCAGTAAACACATTTTATATATACAGTAACATTAAAAGGCTGAGCAGCAACAATTAAATAGCAGAATGGAATAATAATTAGCCATAGAAGTGACTTTTTCAACCCTCTGCAACTCAAATCTTTTATAGTGTTGCATCAAATATAACAAACAAATCCCCACTATTAGTAGAAAATGCAGACATAATGAATGTTGAGCCCCAAAATACATTGTATCAGCTTTCAAATATATATAGGTCAATATAGTAATTATTGAGACAGGCCTACATTAACCTAAAACATGCCAAACACAGATGGTTCCAGGGTGTGGCAATGTGACTGTAGTTGTCCACTGCCTCTGACAGGTTGCACCAGGGGCATTGTAGGATGGGTCAAATACAGAGTACTTACACTGCCTGGCCAAAAGAAAAGTCGCCACCTGGATTTAACTAAGTAAATAGGTACTGGATAATTACTGCATGGGCGATTATCTTTCAGCTGAAAGAATGAGGTCAGCTGACTACCTGAATATACTGAATGACCACATTATTCCATCAATGGATTTTTTCTTCCCTGATGACACGGGCATATTCTAAGATGACAATGCCAGGGTTCATCGGGCTCAAATTGTGAAAGAGTGGTTCAGGGAGCATGAGACATCATTTTCACACATGGACAGGCCACCACAGAGTTACAGACCTTAACCCCATTGAGAATCTTTGGGATGTGCTGGAGAAGGTTTTGTGCAGAGGTCAGACTCGGACTTGCATCAAGGTGAGATCTTGGTGAAAATCTTGTGACATTGGAGAAGCTTATCGAAACAATGCTACAGCGAATATATGCAGTAATCAAAGCTAAACGCAGTCCAAACAAAATTTAGAGTGGATGATCTTTTATTTTTTTGTGCCAACTCTTTTTTTTTGGCCAGGCAGTGTATTTTGTTGTTGTCTTTGTTATAGTTTTGCAACGATTTTGCAATATGAGAAAATGAAGATATATAATTCTTTTAATCTTTTTACAATGGCACTTTAATCAAGTCTACCAGAAACAAAACATGCAAGCTCCAAGTTTTGAGATGAATTATTTTTCACTGATGAATGATTTGTGATCTTAATCTTAAACATCAAAGTTATAATCCCTGAAATTTAGTTGGATTTGATTTGCAACATAAGAAAAAATTATAATGTGCATGTTGTTGTGTAAGCTTTTCACATCAAACCTTCCACACACAGATTGGCTGACAATGACCATTGTGTACTGAAGGCATCTCCAGTGTCCAATAAAAATGCTAATATCTTTCCTACATTCTGCTGATGGTAAGGAAATGGCCTTTTACCACACATACTCCTGGATTTATAGCTATTCACACCTAAATATGACAGTGATGATGTGCACCTGTTTTCTAGAGCTAGTACTGAAACACTCAGAAAAGTTTCCATATGATTGCAATTAAAAGGACTTCTGTAAAGTTTTTGCGGTGAAAGAGCTATAATGGAGTACTGTTGCACCTCTCCAAGCCTTTTAGTTTGAGGACTGGCACAGCTGCGGGGCCCTCATCTAAATATTGCAGGACGGGGTTGTCATATGCCAGGTGCAGATTACTGTTGGCTCGCTCAGTCCTTTGGTTGTCAGTTGTGTTATTTCTAGGGACACGATCCTCTCTCTTCTCATCCACCCCACTATCGTCATCTTGGCCCAGGCTGCGGCAACACACAGTTACCCTGGTGATAAGCCGGTCAAGTGGTTTAAAAGAGCGCATCCAAGGCGGTAGGAAGTCCCAGTTTTGGAGCATGCTGGGAAGATGCCGTGGACTATGGCTTTGCATTAGGTTTATCAAAGTAATGCAAACTGTTACGGCCACAAAAGGAGCCCCAACACCAACCATCACCTGCCAGCCGGCCAAGGACAGACCAAGAACAAGGGAGGGCAACACCAAGAAGAAAATCAGAAGATAGAGGATTGCAAACCAGCGGTATTTGGCAGTCCGCTCCCCAAGGACACGCGACATTCTTATGGGAAGGCGCATACAGGGAATGGGATACCACAGGATTATGCCAAACACGTTGAAGAAAAGGTGACACAATGCAATCTGCGAAGAAAACAGAGGATTATGAAACAATTTCTCTAGAGGAGAGAACCTGTATTATAATGTTTATGCCAATAAATTGTAAACAATATTGCATGTACGAAACCTGTCGACAAGTCTCCCCAGATTTATTCACTAATTTGAAATGTAGCTAAGCTTTTTCCTTGATTTCCCTCTTGTTCCCCTACATGTGTGTTAATCTTCTTCACTTAGCAGAAAACAGGTGTAAAATATATTCATGAAAACACCTGTCCCGAAGGAAACAAGTGCAAAGGAGGCCCCCAGTGTTTTTAGTCCTGAATTCAAAATAATGTTGAAAGCTGAATTTACCTGTAAGGCAGCAGCGAGTTTGTTCCCAGGACTGGCCAGAGCTGCGAGCAGAGCTGTGGCTGTGGTGCCGATGTTGGAGCCAAGAGTGAGTGGGTAGGCCCGCTCCAAACCAATCACACCCACTCCTGAGATGAAATGGTGCACCAATTGAAAGAAATTTACTACATGTTTATTAATGACAGTAATACTATCATTCGTGTTTTTCCCAGGTTTCCACCATAGACTCTGCAAAGAATGGACTAAGTGTGATGTCACTTTAAAGTCAGCTCAGTCTGGTGAAATGAAGTTCATCAAAACTAGCAGTTATAGGGGCCAATTTGGAGCTAAGTTTCATATTTGGAGTGTCATAGAGACCAAAGAGCCAATCTGGAGAGAGGCTGTTGAAGGTAACGCCCATTTCTGCCCACACCACTGGTTTAGCAGGGAGCGGGTGCTTAGCAACGCTGTCAATCAAACCTGTTGCGAATGCTAGTTGGAACCACTTAGGGGAAAGAAGGCACCTGATTTGTCTGTTATTAATATTCATATCTTTTAGGGACAAAATAGCCACATAAAAACACCAAGATCAAGTAACACGGATTTATACGAACATTCTAAGGCCAAAATGACGAGCCTGACTGCAGCAGTTATGGAGACAGGGGCATCAGTTTTTCAATAGAAAGTGAATTGGAGCCAGAGTTGATGGAGCTGGAAGCGCGCCCATGCTCACTTCCTGTTTGAAACGTGATAGCAGGTTAGCTGTGACCATTTATATATAAAGTCTATGGTTTCCACTAAGCCTATGGTGGCACAAGGGATAATACACATTTTGGAGCACAGTAAAGGTCAATTTAAAAATATATATAGTTACTTATACTTGTTGTGATAATACAACAAGCAGAAAGTGTTATTTGTTTTTAACTTTTTTCTTTTTTGTTGAGCTTGTTTTTAGACCATATGGGCAAAAGTAACCTGAGTAAAACTGATGATTAGTACTAAGTGAAGGGATTTAAATGGGGATAGTATGGCTTTATAATAACAATAATGCTGTATTGAAAGTGGCATAAGCTGTGATTATAAAGTAGAGAGGCTCCCTTATGTGCTTGCCCTTCTGGCTGCTTAATTATTCCAGCCGAAAATGAAAAAATCCCAATGCATTTTTCACTGTTTCTGCCTTTAGCAAAGTAGTGGTTATGCAACATATAACAATAACATCACAAATCTCATTTAATAACAAAATATGCCTCTGGTTGACTGTTTAATTACTTATTAGTCAGAAAGCAATTTTGAGGTAATGGCAGATTGGAAACTGGCCTGATTGGGTCTTTACAGCATCCAAAATCAACAAAGAAAAGGCTTTATTCTCTTAATAATAGTGCGAACACTTTGTCAATGCAGAACTAATGATTTATTATATTAGGGGGCTCTAGGGGCTATAGAGCAATATTTTTTCTTCCAGTGCACCAAGCAAAAGCCTTGAAAAGTTCAATTTGTGAGCTTGTGTGTGTCAGTCCATTTTATGATCCGTTAAACACAGCGCATTATTTCACTGTAGATGTCAGTCTGGAGACGCTGCTGAGTTGCTCATATAAGCTGCTCCAAATTTATTTATGACTTGACGAATATCCAAAAATGCATGTTCATGTTATTTGGGGGGAAAGAAATATAAATGTAGAAGTGCTTATCGCAGTGAACATGAACACTTCTTGAGATAATAAATTACACTAAACAAATCAGGGTTTAAGGTTTTCCAGAGCTGGACCTGGGACACTTGCACACTATAAATACGTTTTCTGGTATGTCCACAATCTCTGTAAGTATTGGAGACAGGGCCGGCCCTAGTAATAGAGGGATATTTGGCTGTTGTAAACACACAAGCCCTGTATCCAAGCTTGATATATTATTTTCGATATAAAAGTATTTGAGCTAGCAGCTGTTTAGTGTACTTATAGGCTGGTCCGGCCCTGATTGGAGAAAGTGTACATTCTGGATCCAAGGCAAACAAACCAATGTGGCAAAACATGAAGAATGATTTTTGTTTCTCGTAATAATCAATCACAATTCTTGATTACACTTTGTATTGTCTAATTAAAAATCACTATTATTTTTATTATGATTAAAACTGTCATTGCATAAAACCAGTTCAGGGACCATGAGCGGACTAAAGAGGCGTCCCTCTCACAGAACAATACAAATGCATCGTGACAATACTATATTTACTGAAGACTCTTTTGAAAAATGTGTATTGTGTTATCTTCAGTGTTTCTAGTTATTCTTCCCAAACATCGCCATTCAGAATCAGAGCACATATTAGTTTGCAGCACTATATCGTTTGAGCTTTGTTCTTCTGATACACAGGGATTACATTTGAAGTGGGCTCACGTCACTCAGATATTGTCATTCACTGAAGAGTTACACCTTCTTAGGGTCACTGGGGCTGAGTGAGGTCTTTAATATTCATACTTGCTTCTGTAACATTCATATTCATGATCCTTGTTGTGATCATTAGCTGCGTTATCATGTCGGTCTGTGTAATCTCAGTGTAAGGTGAAATACTTTGGAGGTCTACTTTGTTTTATTCATTTTACATGGTTTACTTTTGGGTTGCAGTTTGTTTAAGCATATACAGCCGAACTGATTAAAACCGGGGGTCCATTGAATGTAATCTCGTATGTGACAAATCTGCCTTTGCTAATTATGAAATAATAAGGGTGTAATGAGCTATTTAATACTCACAAGCCAATATGATTCATCAGAAAGCCAAGGCAAACACTGAACCACTGTTTTGTTGTTTTTTTTTTCACATTTCAATTATTTTTGTCTAATTAAATAAATCCCTCTTTGGAAAACCCATGCAGAATAAAATGGGTTTTTTTTTTGGGGGGGGGTTTCTGATAATGTGCCCAAACAGTTCCCTGTAAACTGATTAGCAATTTACAATGAAAATCAATCTGATTTTTTAACCACTGACACAACATCTGCAAATTTGAGTGTTTGCACTTTATGAATTGCACTAATACTGTTGTGCACTGTAGCCACACTTACTGTTTAATGCTGTAAATGTAATGTCATTACTTGTGACAATGACAATACATTCTTGAATCTTGAAATGTATTTACAACAGATGTACCGTAGCTATTGCTAAAGCTAAGACATCCTGGTTGTAAAGGGTGTCAATACACTGTGTAAAATGGACACCATGCATTATACATACCTATGAGAGGTGTGATGGCAGAGGTGAAGACAGAGCTGCTTTGGACTACAAAAGTGACCCCAGCGCCTACAAACATGGCCACATATCCAGCAAGCCATCCAAATGGATCAGGTAAATCTAGAAATATAAAGATTTGTTGTTGTTTAATAAACAATCTATAAAAAAAAGTTTTTTTGCTCCCTTTTTTGTCAAAGCTCCCCTCAGCACAGAGTGATCAGGCATGTTTTTATCTGACACAATTAGGGATGCAGTCGACTAAAGAAATTCTTAGTTGACTAAAGGTATGCCCCGTGCATCTATTAAGCAACTAAAAAGAAGGGAGCACCGGCAAGAGACAAAAAAATATCAGGATCTTGTGAAAAAACTGGAGAGATACTTAAATAACATCTGCATAATTATAAAGGCAGTCCAGTAAAACTTCAGCTCACTCCATGCTTTCTCCTTTCTGTAACCATAACAGCAGTTACAAATCATTATAATCCCAATAATCCTAATAAATTAACTAATGTAAAATTTGGCCAAGACACTATCAACATGTATTCTTGTGTTTTCTTGTACCTTCGTGCTTGATCTATAATCTTCATTACCTTGCTTATTAAATGCTTAAATGTTTCTTAAAAGCTACAATATATCACTTTTTGATGGAGGGTACAACATCTGCTTCTCTCCACAGATTTGTTATTGCTTTGCTAGGGATGTTGCACATTGTGGCATTAGACTTATTTACCTTACATTTATTATATGTTGTTAATGCAAAAATAATACTTTGAAATACATGCATTCTTTCTGTGAGTGGGCTTGCCTCACCACAGAGCTGACCAATAAGGGGGCCTGGTGGTGGTGTCTTCATGGAGATAGATGTAATCAGGGAGATGGCTTTAATGTAAATAGTGTGGAAAATTACAGGCAAAGCAATAACATGTCCATAGAGGCAAGCAGATGTCAGAATACCTTCCACCAGAAAAGTTACATAGTGTGCCTAAATACATATGGTTACTATATAGATATGCATAATTATTGTTGAAAATAAGTGTTCTCTTGTTGAGAAGGGAGCAGCTTCTGTAATGAGCAGTGGCCAGCCAACCAATTTCAGTTTTACAGCAAGGGAGCCATTAGTTTGGGATTATATTACATTCTCCAAATGAGAAAACTGCATCCAAACATACGCCTGCATCCCTGAGCAGTGACTGTATGGTCCTGTCTGGCTGCTCTGATTGGAACACAATCTACATAAAGATGAGCAAAAACCTGTAATAATATATGCAATTGTCCAAGTCTAATTGTCTAATTTTTATATAAAGTTGTATTTTATCTGTTACCTAGAGAACTCAAAAAGTTAAACTTAAATTATGAAATTTTGAAGGTAGGGTGCCAATGTTTACTTTTGTGCAAGAGTCTCTATCACTGGGAGATATGTACTAACTCGAGCCACTAGGGCACAGTGAGGGGGGGGGGGACTATGGACTATTGAAAGCAGAAATATATTTGTGTTCCAACCTCCAATAGCTAGAGCATGCCAGTCCTGAAAAAGTATCCTGCAAGTCTTTTGTTTTTTTTTTTTTTATTGTTTGTTATCATTTTTTGAATAATGTCAGAATGTTCCTATGATAGAAATAAAGTAATAAACTAATCTCCGCCCTCATTACCATCATCAGTATTTACAGCACTCTACAGTCAAGAAGCAACTGTCTGTTTATATCGCATTAAGGAGGATTTCACTGTTTGGTCCTGGTGTCAGCTATCGTGAATACTGGAAAAACATTATCTTGTCTTTTTGTAACACTAAAATATGATTTTGTGACATCCCTAGTCAGCGCTTATTCGAGTTCAACATTTCCCCACTTGAACTCAAAAGACCAATTTAAAGATCCACTGTGTAATTTTTCTGGTGGAGGGTTCATCAATTGCTTGCATCAAAATTACCTATCTGAAGTGTTTAAAAAAAAAAAGGAAAAACATCTCTTTTTACTGTGAGCGCACTAACCTCTTCGCAGTTCTGAACTGTAACTATCCTGGCTGAATCACCTGCTGCTTGTTTCCATGGAGGTAGATATTTTTTTTATGCCAAACTGTTTAATATACAGGCAAATAAATAACAGAGAAGTAAAGTTGCACAGTGTACCTTTCAAAGTCCTATATTACCCAAAATTGATTCTTGTGAGCTTTAAGTCATGTTATAATGTTGTTACCGCCTCAAACATGTGTTTTGTTTCATTCACACACGTTTGAGTAATGCTGCATTATTTATCTGTCTACATCTCCAAAGCTCAAAATGCTCTGTTCCATCTTCTGATGTCATGCAGTGGTAGTTTTCAAATTGACAGCTACCTTAAGCACTTTGTTTAGTAGAGATTGAAAATTCCAGGACTGATTTCATCCAAATGATTCTAAAACACAGTGGAGCACTTCCTGTATCACCCCATGACATCACAAGGTAGAACAGAGTTTTTTCTGTTTGAGAGAAGAACTCTGCCTAAATATGCAGGAGTTGTGTGTTAAACATGTGTGAATGAAACATAAAACACAACTCCAGATATGTTTTCGATAAGGAAACAACATTATAGCATAGATCAGAAAATAGTGGACTATAGGCCCTTAAAGACCCAGCTAATGAGCTACCTGTGTTGATGACTTTGTGAATGATCTTTGCTACTTGTCCTTGGAGGAGTGCGTTGAGGAGCTTGACCAGGAGCAGCAAACAGGAGCAGAGGACAGCCAACGAGACAGCCAGGAGTATCAGTCCTATGGTGAGGTCTGACAGCTCGGTGGACACAAACAAGTGCCTACCTGCAGGGGCCAGCAATAAAAAATATCTCATAACCAGCAAGAAAAAAAGCCTTTAAGTACATTGTTTGTGCAGATAGGTGTGGGTGGTTAGGGAGATATTACTGTAAAAACTCACACTTTTGAATGTAGAGCTCATTGCCAACCTCTGAATTGTAATAAGGAAAATTACAAGATTCAAGGCTGGCATTCACAGCGGGCTGCAAAGGAAGAAAAAAAGCATGTGTGAAAATTGATAAAATATTTACAGTGTTTCTATTTAAACTACAAGGACAGTACAGGAGAGGCATTACCTTTTCAAGGTTGGTTTGACACAATCGTTTAACCAAGCTCCTGTTCCTCATATCCTCAATGCCCATTGCGATTCCTGTGATCACACATTTGTCTAGCTATAAGAAAAGACAGATAATAGTGAATACAGTCTTAATGGTGGCCCAGTAATAAATCCTAAAAATAATAATCCATTTCAAAATGAGAGGATGCAATGATTTGTGTCAACACTCACTACTTTACATCAAGGAAACACTCTCCTCTTAACACACACATACATTCATACACTTGTGCACACAGACAGTGGGGGCAAGGTGGGTTTAGTGTCTTGCCCAAGCACACAACAACAGTATTCTTTTGTGGGAGCTGGTCTGACTGGTCTAGCAATGATGTTTATGTTGTACTGCCAAACTTCGGATCAGTGGACCGGCACTCTCATATGAGCTACTGCCACCCCCCATGTCGCCCTATACTGCCCTTCAAAGCTGTTGGGACAACCAGGGCACCCAGGAGTAGAGTGCATCTCAGTATTGGTCCAAACACAGGGAGAAACATGCAAACTTCACATAGAAAGGCCTGAGCAATCCAGGAGTCAAATCCTGAAGCTTCTACTCAGCCACTATGATGCATGATAAGGCAATGAATTTACAGCATTTAATGTCAAATAGTTCCTCCAGGGTTGTTTACCTGTATGATGAGTTTAGTGATTGGTTCGGTGATGACCTTAAGCAGCTCGGGTGCATCTTGTCCAGTGTGGAGACTGAGACTGGAGACCATCCAGTGGGACATCCGCGTCATGAGCCCACTTAGCACCTCCAGAGGGAGCAGCACCAGCACCGAGAGCCAGTTAAAGCAGTCGTGAATGGTGGCACCCGCAAACGCCCTGCAGGGGGGGTCACAGGTATCAATAGGTTCATCTACTCCCCATGTCTGCTACTTAAGCTGCCTATCACGGCTCTATCACTTTTTGGCCACACTAAGCGTTTTGATGGAGTGTGTGTCATAAAAGATTAATAAAGTATACTCATTTCCCCTTTTAAATAACACTGCCATCTGTATGTATTTTTATGCCAAAGGGTGACTAGTGTGGGCTCTGCAGAGATGAGTGCCATTATTATCACAGTTATGCCAATTTGTACTCAGGAAGAGGCAGAGACAGAGATGGAGCAGCAGATGTTTTCTTTTAGTTCACACTTGACATTTTTAACATTTCCACACTCCTTTTGCACTTATCGTGTTTCGAATTTCAGTAATGGTACAGCTCCTTTCCACTTTAGCCTTGCACCACCTGCACCTACCGCTCAAACTCGCTTCTCTCCGCTGCTTGCATCATGGCCACAATGGTATTCGTGACTGAAGTCCCAATATTGGTTCCCATGATAATCGGAACAGCCAGCTTCACCTCCAGCACTGCACACACAAACCCACCCACACGCACGCACACACACACACACACACACACACACACACACACACACACACACACACACACATCACACATGCCCACACACACACACACACACACAGACACACACACACACGCGCGCGTGCACAAACACAAGGAAATGCAACACTTGAAAAGGTGAGGGTAAGATTTTAGTCACATATCTGCATGCATTCAAACTCAACACTAGAAAGAGGTTCATAGCTTGTGTGAACAGTAATACATTATGTAAATTATATTAAAGAGCTAATGCAATCATGGTCCAAGGTTAGACAATTTTCCCTCTATGTTTCAAACTATGCAGCTCAGCCTATGTAAGAATGCATTTAATAATGATTGACAAGGACTAACAAGTCCAAGTACGCAAATATCCACGTCCCACTTTTGCTTTTTTTAGTCCTTATAATTAGCTGTAATCTTCTCCAAGGCTCTCTTGATCAGTCTTTGAACTGAAGAGAAAACCTTGGCCTGATGATCTCAATCACTCCAACATTACAGACTGAAAAGGAAGGTTGGGGGGCAGGCACTCATTTCACGCAGGTCATCCAAGGTCAAGGCATTGGACAATAATGGTCTATAACGCATCGTAAATTGTAGAGACCGTAGTATATTTTAATGTGTGTAAATTAGGCTTATATTGATCCTGACTGATCCCTGTCTGAAACGCTGGGTCACTGCAGTAATTCTCATCTAAACCCAGTTAACGGCAGTTGACACTTTCAGGTGAGTCAGCTAGAGTCGTAATTCAGGAGCAATTTCAGTTCAAATTAGGACAAGACAGGACTTCTCAAAGATTTCTGCTGGAGTAAGGACTGTTTGAACTCATCCACACTCCCACTAAAGTCTATGGTCCTTAGATCTATCAAAACAAGTGCTGCTTGTATTTTGTGCCCACAGAAGGAGTGAATCGGGGTACATTAGTAGAATTGGAATAAGCCAGAGGCACAACAGTTCAACAGAGAAATCGCAGAGCACATCTTACCCGAGTGAACGCAACACACCAGCACCCCCAAACATCTGCTGCTGCTGGTGTAAACTACAAAGTTAGAATTTGAAATATTTTTCCAAAAGTTTCTGTTTCAACACACATTTTTATTTCCTCTAGGATTTGTGTGTGATTGGGGCTTGTCCCAGATACCATGGGCCTTAGTGACAAGGCACACTGGTGAGTTATCCCATGCATAGCTAAATATAGTTTTATTTTACCATAAACACTAAAACAGCACATATTTTGGTGGGTATTGCTCAGTACTGTAATTAGAAAAATAATCGTGTTTATTCCAAGCATTCACAAGTGTAATAGTGCTGTAATGAACCATTGCAGTGTAGCACTCTTTGTACATGTATAATTGAATACATAATCTCCCTCAGAACCATTATTAATAATTTATTTGTTTACATAAATATATTTTTTGTAAAGCACTGTAGTTAGTAATAATGTGTAATCCTGATAGGATGATCATTTATTCAAAGGCAGATAGTTGGGATTGGGCCAGAATCCCAGCACCACAAAGTACATTTTCAGCTCATCAATCAGTGTTTTTGCTTTCTCCATAGATACATGGGGGCATCTTTTTCCATTTCTGTCATTATCCTGTGTTTTATTAGGCATTACAGAGTAGTTTTCACAAATACTCAAGAATCATTTCCCAGTTAAAAAAAACAAACAAAAAAAAGTTAAATTTTCTTATTAAAATCCCTATATTACACAAAATGCACACGCTTTAAACCATGTTATAATGTTGTTTCCTTATCACAAACATACCTGAAATTGTGTTTTGTTTTATTCACATATATTTGAGTAAATCTTCATTATTAGTCTGTCTACATTTCCAAAGCTCAAAATATTTTGTTCCACCTTGTGATGTCATGAAGCTGTAGTTTTCAAGTTAACAGCTCCTTTTACCTTTAGTTCAGTAGAGACCTGTAATTCCAGGGCTAAAATCATTCAAACGATTCTAGTGAAGGTGTATGAAGTTTAAAAACACAATGGAGCACTTCCTGTATTATCACATGACATCACAAGGTGGAACAGAGTGTTTTCTGTTTGAGAGAAGAGTGTTTAGAACCCTATATATGCAGGGTTTGTGTGTTAAACATGTGTGAATGAAACAAAATACAACTGTAGATATGTTTGTGATAAGGAAATATTATAACAGATCAGAAAAATTGCGTAACATGGGCCCTTTAATGTATCTTGTCTGTACTTACAGCCTGAGGCCACTAGGCTGACCACAATAGAGGTGGAAGTTGACGAACTCTGCACCAGCACTGTCACCAGTATTCCCACCACGAGCCCTGCCACTGGATTGGACAGCACTGCATTGTCCTGGAAAATGTCCCCAGCTACTTTCCCTGTGCAAAAACATTAACAGTACAACAAGACTTGAAGGTGCACTAAGCAACTTTTCTGTTGGGGAACAAGCCATCTGCTTGTCACTGTAGTGATGTTATTGCTTTGTCTGTAATGTTCCAGAGTATGACATTAGTGCAGCATCTTTCCTGCATCTCTTCAATTATAGATGTTTGTATTGCTAATATAAACATGCAGTCTTCCTTTGTATGCCCAGATATGAAATAAACATATTCAAATACAGATTTTACTGACAACCATTGTGAATTTGTGAAGTTATTTATTGTTGGCATTTTTTGTTTTGGTGTTAAGCCATTAAGTAGAATTAGCTCTTCACTGTGGGTTGATTTAGTTGTTTCTATCCAACTAAATCCACTTGGATAGAAACAAAAGGACCCAAATCTGAATACTCATTACTTAAACCTTATGTTGGTCAGTGGTTCTGAACTTGAAAATGAGGCATGGTCTCTCCATAAAAGAATAAGGATGCAGGTGAAGGTATTGGCAATTGGCAACCCAATTATGTTGTGATTACAGTTTTTAAATAAGAGCACATCCTACAAACCCTAGTTTTAAAATGTATGTGATTTTTTTTGGCTAAATTGACATTTTCTTCACAATGCTAGGAGAGAAGCCCCGGTGTATTCTGACTCAGTCGTATAGTTGAACATAAAGCAGTATGAAGCCGCCCGGGCCGTGGAGGGAAGACCAGCACCACTTACCCCCTGTTAACTGGAAGGCAGAGCTCAGCGTGTCCAGTGAGCAAACGAAGACGAAGAGGAGGGCGAGGAGGAGAGGAATCTTGGTCAGCCCGCTTAAAAGCCGCTTGACGTTAATTGGAGTTGCTGCGGAGATTGGTGCAAGACCTGGTGAAAGTCGGCAATAAGGTAAACACGCTGAGAGACCTGAAATGCTTCAAAAAGAAGACTTCAGCTTAGGTCAGATAACAAGTCAACATCCCTCTGATCACCTCAATGAAGATAGACCCAGGTATCATGATAGAGTAAAGACTCTTGAGAACTTAACTTATCTGAACCTCTCACATAGACCTATGTGTGTGTGTGTGTGTGTGTGTGTGTGTGTCTGTGTATATATATGTATGTGTATGTATATGTACATATATATATATACACACACACATGCGCACATACACACATGCACACATACGTGTATGGGGTAGCCACATGTCCTGTGAGTCTATCTCAAAATTATCCAGTAGACCGAATAGAATTATTTGGTAACAGTGGACACATTGAATATAACTAGTCTCACTTTTCTTCTGATCTTTGCCCTAGCCAACATTAAGAGTACACGCACGTAGTCAGACAGTGTTTGGTGCACCCAGAACTTCAGCCGTGTCACCCAGATGGCCTGCCCCTCCTGGCTCTGTGCCTTTAGTTCATGTCCTTATCAAATGAACATGTGCTCAGTCCATCCCCAAAGATACCCTCCTCCCCCTCCACAGTCACAGGGGCTTCACTGCAATGCTAAGTACCTGTCTCTTGGGGGCGCCTGTCTGATGCTGTGACTGACACAGTGCTGAACAGGTGATTGGTATGTGGCCTGTAGCTTTCAAAACTGCTGGCGAGGTCCAGGGTGGAACCTATGCCCGACTCTCTGTCCTCCTCCGACGAGAGCTTAGGCTGCAGTTTTAACCCTAAAAGAAAGAAATAGGAGTGGGTGACCTTGAAGAAATTAAACTTGACATCGAACTAGCACTGGCACGGCACAATATTGAACAACGTGCCAAATATACCGGTAAATATTTTATGAGGACAACAATAAGCTCTGGATATAGCTAGGCAATTTAGTCATTTTTTTATGATTGTGATTTATGTTTTCAAATCAAGAGTCAAGATTCACCTCATTTAGCTTTTCAGACACATCCAGGAAGATTAGTGCTTGAACAATACCTGTTTTTTTTATACTCTTTCTTGTATTAATCATTATCTAGAGTAACATTTAAGAATGTTCAAACATTTGATTGAATTCTCTGGAGTTAAATCAGTTTTTTTATGATTCATTTGCGGTTACAGTGCATGGTAACTTTCTGTAATGCTCCCCCAGGATCCACCAGGCATTAAACTTTATTCTGGTTGATTTTTTTTTCAGTGTCACTAGCACAAACCTTAACTCGAGTTGGTATTGTACTGGTACCTTTAACCATACCCAGACCTATCAACATTTGAAAAAAGCAGAGTGAAATATGAACTGCTAATCTAATGTAATAATCCCATAGTATATTTCAGAGTATTTTCAGAGGATTACAGGGTGATCTTTTTTTTTTAAATTTAGTTGTACGCCGAGAACATTCTATTGCTCAAAATGCTGATTTGATAACTACGTTAAATCGCTCAAATGTCTAACCAAATATGTGGTTAGACTAGGCAATGAGGGCAAGTGATGTAAGACTGTGACAAATTGCAGTTCATTTATTTCATGTGATAAGGACACAGCATCGTCTAATATTAAAGAAATGAGATTTACTATGGCTTAATGTGCAATTGAAACATCATAGTGAAATACAAATGATTACCCTTGTAGTCAAAATCTACGCTCTTTCCCGGGTTCACTATGGTTATGGCCCGAGATGACATGTTGCCTTGGATACTGTGCAAAGAAACAAAACAGGTAATGAAAATAACAGATAGGGAAAATCTGACAGAATGATTATGAGTGTAAATATGTTTATCAACCGCCCGCAGCTGTAAACAGGAGACCAGGACTCCTTGTTTAATCCTATCAACACAGTTATTAGAGTAGAACAAAGATACCCCACATTGTATGTAATCAGCACCTGTCCTCAATCTGGGGTCAGACATTTTAAATCATGCTTTAAATAGCACCATTTAGCCTCTCCACAGATAAACATTTGAATCAATGAGAAAAACATTAACTTGTCCTTGTGATTTCCGGCAGCAGCTGCAAGTCGGACTCTCCAGCAGTGTCTATAGCAGCAGTCCCCCTCAAAGATTTCCAGAAAAGATAATAAAAATCTTTTCCTTTTCATATATTTGGGGACACCATTTGTAGATGAGGGAGCACTAAGTCATCTCTTAAAAGTAAAAAAAGATGTGGAAGTGCGATCAGTAATTGCAGCAGATAAAATGACTGTAATTACTGTGTGAAAGTGGCATCCTCCTCCAGCAGGTTCACAAAGTCTTTGAGCATGATTTGAATCTGCGTGTGTGACCTCATGTGCTTGACAAGTGGGAGTGCATTTCAGTGAAAGAACACAGCTGATCTCAAATCTACATCTTTTACGTACCTGCCGCCTTTCTGTCTGGTTAATGATTCTCGCTGTTGTTTATCCTTCACCGAAATGTCTCTAATTAGCTTTTACTTGAGAAGGAAATACAGGCTCAAGTGAAGCGCTGCCTGAGAGTGACAGACGATTTGTCAGTGTTTAAATGGCGCTACTGCATATTCATAATATCAGATAAGCTGAATGCTGATTGCTTTCATCTCTTCCCTCACACACATTTGTATCATTATGAGCTTTTGATTTGGTTGGTTTATGTCTTTCTCTCAGTTGTCCACACATTTTGCTGTAGGCTACTACCTCAAAGCGTTCTGACTGACTGAAATGAGCCTTAATTAGATGTGGGAGACACATTGAAAAATGGAAAATATCACAGTTGTTCCTTTGGAGATATTCAAAATTAAAATATTTAGGGTATTGTCTATAATTACAACTATTAAAATTACCCCAAAAAGAGAAACACCTAGTCTCCCAAACATGGGTATGATGGGATATTTCTGCCCTCACAGCAATTTTTATTTCACCTCAAGCCTCGTGTTAGACTGGCCCAAATGATGCAAATACTGCATATTTACACAAATTTAAGTCATTCTACCACTATAGACTCAATAACATCACATTGCATTGTGATACAGACCTAAATGACCCAGGCTTTTTTTAATTAACTGTGGCTCTGTCATAGCCATGTTAAACACATCTATATGAGTGACTCACTGTACTGACCACTGGTCAGTGGCACTCGGCTTTGAATATATTTAAATTATTTGCAGATTTGCAGCCGCGCTTCCATCAGTCAAGCAGCTAAATATATGCTGCGTGCATTGTTTTTGCTTTGGGCATAGTTGTGTGCAGCTCCATGTTTACACCAGTGTGAGGGCTCCCTTTCCCCCGAGGTGCACTGTTAAGACTAAAAGTTAGTGAAGCCAAGTTTATCGGAAATTCTGGACAAGGCTTCAAGAGCCCCAGAGGAAGATAGTTTTGGGGAAAGAGATAAATATGTCACCACTTTACAGCACTGAACATGCAGGATAAAACAGTGAAGCTGGACATGTATAATGCATACAGGGCATATGTCAGAGTGACACGAGGACAGCAGGTGAGTCAGTTTATTATATTGGCTGTTTTTGGTTGTGGCTGATCCTTTTGTGATCTCAACTGTCAGATGATGTGAGAGGAGCTGCAGCAGGTGGCTGCTCCTGTTACATCAGATTAGTAACATTGAAGCCTCTCTGTGGCACATGCGTTTGATGAATGAATGACCTGTTAATGATTTCTAAATGCAATCTAAAAATGCTCATTAACATGCGCATTTACAACAAATCTCCGCTAATTTTGTATGCAAATGTATGCCACATAACTCTACTCTGCATCCAAAGCCTGACAATGAACATCAAAATAACATGATCCTAAACTCAATACTTTCTGTGGTCTGTTGTTTGAAGTTACCATTATTTAATGTTGTGTCCTTACAATTATACTAACTTCAAATTATTTTAAGGATTATAAATCTGATGTTACGTCTGGTCTGTTTCTCTTATGCTTCTCTAACTAGGACCAATACTTTTTGAGTATATGATTTAAAAAAAAAAGAGTACCCTTGCTTAAGTACATATTTTGGCTACTCTGTTCAATTCTGCATTTTATAACATAATGACTGTAATGTAATGTGAAACTGTAAGCCCACTTTAGCCAATTGGAACACATTCAACTGCACCAGAAATCAAGAAAAAATGTCTAGAATTTAACATTTCTCTGGAAGGGGCCCACAGACCTCCCCTGCCTTGCATGTTTGTATACTGTTGTACTTGTGAATATTTCTATTGTGAATCTCTAGAACTTTCAGTCTTTTTACAATTGTGTGAAATGATGACAGTGTTGTTTTAATTTTTCTCAAATATGAATAAGTAGCACTTAAGTGGAGAGAGCCCCAACGGCAAATTCTGCGTAGGGCCCCTTAAAGGCTAGGCCCTGAGTGAATGAATAATGCATGAAACTGTAAAGCGACTTTGGGCATCTGGAAAAGCGCTATATGCATTATTATTATTATTATTATTATTATTAGTAGTAGTAGTAGTAGTAGTAGTAGTAGTAGTAGTAGTAGTAGTAGTAGTAGTAGTAGTAGTAGTAGCAGATACGCTGCGCTCAGTGAAAAAAAGGTTTGCACAGCCCTGACCTGAATAAATGTGAGAAAGATTGAATCCTACACTGTTACATCTTCACTTCTTACCTTATGTGAAAAGCCTGTTGTGATGCTGGCCCCTGCTAGAATCCAAGAGGCCAGACTTTAGAGTGGTCTGTTTTTAAGTTCTCTGTGGGGAGCTTAATCGGGGACATCCTAATTTTCGATGATTCACTAACCCCTTCATTGTTAATCAATAACTCCAAGGCTCAACCTAATGATGCAAAGAAAGCAAAAGTCAGGAGAATACGTTTGCACGGGCTGATGTATGAGGTGTCTTTCTCTGCTCTTTCTTTTGGCTGATTTCGGGGCCAGATAAAATCCCCAAGACGCCCTGAGCTATTTAGATGTGATTAATGGATCTTAATTCATTTTTTTGCCCTTTAAATGGTAACACTATGGGAAGAAAGCGCCCTCTAGTGGTTGGAGTGAGACAAGACACATCAGTCACTTATGCTCTAATACTAAAATACATCAGTTTATTATAAAAATTCATATTTTTACAACATACTTATTGAACAAACTAAAAATAAAACAGTTGAAGGCATAAACAATCACACTGGAACTTAATGAATTGTTCTGGGGCTGCAAAAACATACGTTTTAATTATTGGTCATATTTTATCAACAAAAACAGGTTTTTCTTTGAACATTTAGACTTTTTTTTTTCTTTTTCATCTCACTGTTGACTTCACTAGAATGTTATTACTTCCTCAGAAACAGACCTGGAGTTGTGTTTTGTTTCATTCACATGTTTAAGTAGCACTTTATTATTAGTTTGTCTACATCTCCAAAGCTCAAAATGCTCTCTTTCACCTTGTGACGTCATGGAGTACTAGTTTTGAAGTTAATCACCTTTAGTTCAGTAGAGACTGTTAGCTCCAGGCCTGAAATGATCCAAATGATTGTGAAAGTGTTTACAGTGGAACCCTCCCTGTGTTTGTGGTTTGAAATAACTCAGTCTAAATAGAGTTTGTGTGTTAAACGTGCGAATGAAACAAAACACAGCTCTGGGTATGTTTTTGATGAGGAAACATAGTAACACAATTGTAACACAGATCAGAAAATACTGTAACATGGGTCCTTTAAGAATCTTGAAGATTTAACAGGATCATGAAACAACACGGTGGACACATTTCAAACATCTCTGTATAATCCTGCTTAGCCTGAGCATCGCATAGAGGCACTTTTCCAGCGATCAGGATCCATCATCTTTGAATCTTGCAAAATCTTCTTAGCGCAAATAGGACAACACACATGATCAAAGATGTTATTTGGCTAATTATAGAACTGAAACGACTGATCGAGTAATTCGATTGCTACAAAACTTCGATTCTTGTTTTATTGCCTCGGTGTTTCGTTTAAGTATTATAACTAAAACAACTGAAACAGAAGGGCACGGAACCATAGAAGCGCTTGTTTCCGCACGGACCCTGCACAGACTGCACACAAGAGAACAGACCGAGTATTTAGCATCCACGAGCGAGAAATAGAGCCCAAAGGAGAGATGAAAACAAACCAGATCACTGAAAAGACCAGCGAGAGGCTAAAATGAAGTAAAGCAAAACACAGAGGCTAAAGAGAAGTAAAGTAAAACACAGAGGCTAAAGAGAAGTAAAGTAAAACACAGAGGCTAAAATGAACTAAAGCAAAACACAGAGGCTAAAGAGAAGTAAAGCAAAACACAGAGGCTAAAGTGAAGTAAGGCAAAACACAGAGGCTAAAGAGAAGTAAAGCAAAACACAGAGGCTAAAGTGAAGTAAGGCAACCGCACACGGAACTAAACTCCAGTGCCTCAGTCCTGCAGAGCTCACAGCAGCATGAACACATGTAAATGTTCACCTTACCTCAAAAAAAAAAAAAAAAAGAAAAAGACGTAATCAATTGTATCTTGTACAACTATAAATTATATCAACACTTGATTAAAAAATTTGATCCCATATTCATAGAAACTAACCGTAGTCCTCATTGAGTGTGGCCTGTTTACTGTTTACAGTTTGTTAATTATATTGACAATAAAGATTCTAGGGACATTTTGATCTGGTCTGTCATTAGTGGAATGTTCCTGTTTTGGGGACATACTGATTTGATATCAAGAATAAATATGTTATTTTGGGCAGAAAAACGATTTACTTGTTTTAACTATGAGCTGTGGACAATATACAAATGTAATATATTGCTTACTTTCTTACAAAGTTGCAAAACGTCGTTTCCCATGCAGCAGTGGCCTTGTATCACACTAAGAGAAGATAACAGCTATGTTCTGGTCTTTTTGGTTAAAGCCACATTTCTTATCTATATCTCAGTGATCAAGAGAACCATAACTTAACAAGAAGAAGAAACAACTAGTGTTCTTTCAAAACTATTTTATAGATGGTAAAAAAAACAAAAACTATTAATTGAAGTTAATAATCAAAAGATTACTTGATTACTAAAATAATTGAAAGCTGCAGCCCTAGCTAATTATTAAAAAAAAACAAAAAACTATTCACGTTACTTTTTGTCATGTCAGCAGTGCATTCAACTAAATCACGAAGACTTGCTGAGCCCACATGTTACTGGAGGAGAAGAACTTAATAACCTTTATCTTGACAGAGAGGTAACTGTGTAACTGTGAGGTGTTATGAGAGCGGGGAGCATGGGAGAGAGAATGGATGTGTTGTGCCCATGACTGGACCTCTGCCAAGAGAGGGAGGGGTCACAGGGAGGTAGTAGGCAAAATGTTTATGCAAAATGCTTAGTTATCAGGAAATAAAATGATAGGAATAGGTGCTTATATCATACCCTTTCCTGCCTTATTCATTCATTTCTGATTAGTTGGTAGTAAACTACAACTGCAGTGGGGTAGACTGAAGAATGGCTGCCCATTTTCAGCTATGGACCCTCCAACCACAACACATATACAGGCAAGATGGACAGAGATAGAGTTGAAGCTGAGATAGAACCGCTATTTCTTTTGTGGGGAACACTACAACAACCAAGCTGCTGCCTCATTTATTCACATATACAATAACCTCTGCTACTACTAACTGCTGCTGTTATACCTCCTACTTTATTTATAGTAATCAAAATGGGTGAAACTGTTGAAACTATAAACAGAAAGTACACCACGTTTAAAGAGGAAAATATTCTAGTTACTTGTGGCTGTCAATCAAATTCTAGTCCATCACTGGTCTCTCACAGTGGGTGAGGGTATAATCTCATATAGTGAACACCATAAGCTCCGAGTCTGTTATTTAAGATAGCAGGATTACCACTCAATTCACATCTGTACTGTGGATGTTTTTGATCAATATAAAATTAGCCTATAAAAGGTGTCATGAACGTAGAGGAGTGGGAACTTGCAAAAGTTTAAAGCAGCTGAACACTAGACAGTTCTTGTTCCAGCAGTCTAAGCTTTTGAGTAGATAATTAGGGACTGGTCTTTTCTCTGTTTCAGCCTCACAACACTTTGTCATGAGAAGTTACAAAGAGCACACTATAATTAAGTCATATTTGAATCCATGTGGCTGCAGAGGTGTCATGTGGAGCTGTTTGCAGAGTGCAGAATAAGAATTTTGTTATTAATAATGGACTTTAGGGGGAAAAACTGGTTACAAGACAATCATAAGGAGATGTCAATCAAGTGAGTAACACATATTCTTGTCATCTCTTCCATAGCTGCCCATTCTTGACTTAGAATAACAGATTTTTTAACAAGAACTGCACATGGAACTAGGAGACTTTCATTTCTCTCTTCAGGAAAGGGTCACTTGTACAGCCCGTTTTTTAATGTCATGTCCGTGACTAACAAGCACAGACTAAATCAATAGGACAAATAAGAAATCAGAGGGGGAAATAAAGGATGTATGAATCATTGCATTTAATCCCATGTGAGATCCAGTTTTACTGAGTCAAAATATTACCCAGTTTAACTATGAAGATTTTGAGACATCTGGACAGATTAGTTTTAATACCCAAAAAAATCGTGTGACTATCCGCCCACCAGATGTAGCAGTGGGTAACCAAGCACTGAAGAAGCAGGCTGCATTTGGTGCCGAGTGCTGACGTCTAAACAAAATTATTCCAGCTGCATCTTGCTTCATTTTGGATATTATAATCTCACTTCTGCCACATAGTTAGAGCAAAGAAAATTATAGGACAAAGAAAAACTACATTTAAGTTTTGTTTTTTTTCCTCACACAGCTTCCCTATTGGGCTGTCTGCCATAGTCATTTCATGGTTTCAAGTGATTTCAAGTTTAGGTGTACGATCATTTCTGTCATATAGTCACATAAAAATACTAGCTAAATAAATAAAATACCTTTTCTCATCATGTATCAGTGATTTTATTCCAGTTTAGCAGTTTGTCCCGTTTCAGGTTCGACATCAGAGAAAGGTACAGTACAGGTTCATTATGGAGGGTTCACTAATGTCTGGTTACAAATCAGTGTGGATGGACTGGACATATCGTGATTTTATCTTTAGGACACATTCAGATGTAAACAGAAAACAGGACCACTGCCTCTATGGCTATTGAACTGTTCACATGCGATTGTCTCACAACATTTAACTTCATTTATTTTCTATAAAGACATTTACTAAACATAATGTACTTGTGTGCACATCAACATGTATTACTCCATTGTAAACACTAGGGGGCTCACGTCTTCACTTTAGCTGCTCAATAGAGGAGGACGGTGTGTCAGAATCTAAGGGACACTCCTGCAACACACACACACATATACATTATGGTTTATTCCAGGAAACACAGTTTTACACCAAGAATTTCATATAACCAGAATCTATCACAAGTGGTAAACAGATGACATATGTGGGGCGTTCAGACAGAATCATTACAGTTTAAAATACAAAGAATGTTGGCTTGAGCATACCAGAATACTCAGAGTTTTGCAGTTTGTTGAGCATACATTATGTTACACTTGACTGTTATTTGCTGGTAATAACTGAAGGTCCCATTTTGAATCACAGGCCTCTTCAACCACCTCTATTAACCAACTCATTCACATAGAAAGTAGACGAGAGAGTTCAAGGGCAAAACAACAGTTTGACCTGGCTACTGTGGGATTCAGACTCAAATATCCACATATAGTCAGTTTTAGCCATTATGATTACTTTTTATTTAGTTCTAGCCATTATGATTACTTTTTATTTAGTTTTAGTCAGAAAATAAAAATAGTTGACAAAATTAACCCCCCTGCTAGTTTAAGTCTAGCACCTGAGTCACTGTGGTAAAACTCACCTTCACCTTTTCCAGTTCTGGTCTGCATGGAAGAGATTTCTGTGAAGAAATGCCCTAAATGCACAAAAACAGAATTCAAATGTACCTTAGACTTTAATACAGATTACATTGCAAACTGAACTACCTTCTTCATGTGTTGTGTCTCCTCTATGGACTTGGAGCGGTTCTTCATCTGCTTTTGAGGAGATGTGTTGTTGGGACCCTGTAGATAATTTGTTTAAAGCCAGGAAAAAATACATATATATATTTGATATTTCACACACTAACCTTGTTCATTTTTTGCTCCATAATGCAGTCAGGGCAATAGAAAAAGTCACAGTCCAGTTTGTTTGGAAGTCTATGAACAAAACAGGATTAGTTTTTGTGTGTGCGTTTTCTGCTTGTGTTATATTTATTGCTTTAAGAGCTTCCAAACACTAGATGGCGCCCTGTAGACTTGTTTGTACAGTAATGACATGATTTGTATGCTCTGCTTAGTGGTTTCCTCTGGGGTTTGGTGCTAATTGTAACACTGAAATATACATGAACCAATTATAGCATCTCAATGGAAGAAAAACACAGTACTTTGAAACCTTGTTTTTGACATCAGCTTTGATTTTAAGGATGCTTCTACTGTGTGTGCCATGATACTGGGGATTCAAGGTCAGAATGAAAATGTTACTTGGAGCCTGGCATTGATAAATACATGAAGATGAGATGTGTGGTTCAAAAAGTTGCTGCAATGAGGATCACTTTCCACTTGGATCAATTCACCTGGACTGGTTGCACAGTCCAGGTGAATTGTAAAAATAAAAACTGAATGTGGTTTACAGCCAATTGTAAAAGCAAACCATGGTGAGGCTGATAAATTTATTTTGATAAGCAACAAAAAATTACATAACAATAAATAGAAACTTGAAATAGGCCTATGTTATCTGTCCAGAAGGATTGTGGGAAAATAACTAATGGGGAACTTTAAATATTAGTCACAAAAGGTCATGGATTGAAATTTATTACCATATTTTTTCTTCTTTGTTATTATATTGTAATGTGTAAAGTATTGTGTTCAATTTCAATGTGGATTAATAAAGTTTGTCTAAGTTTTGCAGATACTGCATTCCACCCATAGACTGTATGATCCCACCATGGAGAGCCCATGGGTAAGCAGAAAGATCAAGTGAAGTCGAATTCCCTTTTGAGCAAAACACAGACAGGTTTTGATTGTTTGCCACTGGGATCCAGGACCAGTCTCCTCTACACCGGAAGCCGAGGTTTAGCTTCATAAAGAATGAATGGGACGAAATCCACAGGAGCCCACTCCCACAGAGACAGCTGGAGCCAGCCCTGTCACCAGCAGAGACTGGGGGGGGAACACCCTCACACAACTACATTTAGACTGGGAATACTCAAAATAGGTCATTTAATGAGTAAAACCATATTCTATACACCCATAAGTAGTAAATTAAACTTTGTACGACATGCAACATTGTCCTTAGAGGAGCATACTCATTTTGTTTAGAGAGACTGTGCACGTTTGACCAGCTCAACAAAGGAACTGATCCATATTTAACTATCTGCCTGTGCAGGATCAGGGTCAAACATGTCACGTATGAATGAGTATCTTTAGCATTAAGCTCCCTCAGTGAGGCACAGTGCATAAACTGTGAAGGGTGCACATCCCAAACTAGTGTTTGTCTTGTGTGCACATCAGCACAGATAAGTTACATAATAATGAAAACTGTGCCACAGAGTAATACTGAGAGGTTTTTTAAAAGGCACTTCTTTCTACAAGAATGAGCAAAGTGAATATTTAGCCTCACGGTCCTGCTTCTATCACTATCCTTTGGACATGACTTGAAATTTGTTTTAATAATGAGTAATACTTTTAATACAACATAACAAAAAATAAATAACTTAATCAGAAGCATGCCCACATGCAAGTAGAACTTGTGCATGCCCTTATTTGTATTTATTCAGTGTGTTTTTTTCTTATTTTTGTGTGTGTTTTTATGTGCACTTTATCACCACAGTAAGTGTTGTGCTTATTGACCATGGCAATAAAACTCTTGATTCTGATTCTGAGAAAGTTTGCAAATGTTTGAGGCCGACCTTTCACAGACCTATGAATTTTCAGATGGCTTTTTAATACAAGATTGAGTCAGGCGTAAGTGATGACAGACGTGCCCACAGCTATGAGCCAACAGCCTGTTCATGAAGACTAATAGTATTTAGGTTAAAGGGTCACTCAAGCCTTTCTCCAGAGTTGGGTCAAAGCTGGTGCCTTGTGATTTCCTGAGTTGTGTTGATCTTAATCAGACAGCCTGCTAAGAATATTACCTTTAATTACAGGTTAGGTGCAGACAGAAGGGGAGGGTGAGCAGACTGTGAATGAGCACATGAAAAGTGTCATGTCTGCTGTTGCCTGTTGACAGAATGTTCTTATAATTGATGTGATGGGCAGTGTGCTGTCACGCTGTGTGACATGTATACACAGGCAATACAGTACATGCATACACAGGCAGTACGGGAGTCCCTCAGTAGAATATGAATGTGGTGGTCTTCCTCAGCAGCTGCTCAGAGCTCAGCCGTGTGTGTCCTGCCTGAGACAGTGCGACAGGACCACTGGTGTGAGCAGACTCTGTCCTTCATACATTAGACTGAAGAGCTGCTGGAGCTGAAAATATATCTAACAAATGAGTTTGTTTTACAGCTCTTGTTTCCTCTGCAGGAAGCTCCGATAGTGACAGAGCTCTGTGTGAGGGGAGTTCATAAATAAACCTTTATTCACTGTGTTACTCCTGCATGCTGTAATGTGGAGTGCAAGACTAAATGGGACACAGGCAGATAAAAATAAAAATTACTAATAGCAGTAAACAAAAAGATAATCATGTTGACAAATATACACAGAACAGAAAGCAAAAAAATGAGCCACATGCAAAGACAACAGACTACTACAAACCCAGAAATGAGTGAAACAGTATTTGGTGCACTCACCTCCTCTGGTGCCGAGCTCAGTGCAGACGTGCAGAGTAGAGGATGCCTCTCAGCTCAGTGCCGATGCTGCGATGCTTCTGAGAGCACACCCCTCGGTCCCATTCATAGCTCCGCCGACGCAGCGCAGACACACACACCAGGTGTGCAGGCGCTCGCAGCCAGCCTCTCTTTGGCACTAAGAATGGGAACACTTTTCTAAACAACAACCAGAACTGAGCCAGGAGCACACATCAGCCCAAAGCAGGTACCCTCAGGACACTGTGGGGTAAGAAAAGCATTCACACTGGTAGTCACGTACTCTGTAACATATGCATTCTGCTCACATCATCCGGATAAAGTCACCATGACTCATCCCAGTCATTTTGTAATCTTAACAATTGCCAAATACAGGGTGTAATTGTGTGTCTACATGAAAAAACACTTAACAGCAACAGGTTCATGAAAAATGAGACAGGTCATTGGCTACAAATCTTCTACAAAGAACCAATCAGAGTCACTGTATCAGCCCTTCCCCCGTCACTGTGCAAAATCTGACGCCACAACAGAAATATTCTAATAGTAAAAATTAGCACTCACATATGTGCGTGACAGGTCTAAAAGTATGAGTCATCTCAGAGCACATACAAACCCAAATCACGTATTTGAGGAACTGACCTCCATGAATCATCCAGTGAATCCTGACAGAGGGATAGAGACGCGACCAAGCAGTAAAAACTCCAAATCAGTCTTTACACATTTAATGCTTTCTACAAAATCTCAAAGCTTATACGTTTCATTCAGTCCATTTCACTCTTCAGAGGATCTTTATGGAGTCGCACTAAATGCAAGGGGCAGAAACAGTGGCCAGGGCTTGTCCAAGTGCCATCACAGCAAACGGGATGCATCAAGAACCATTACACACAATAGAAACAGTAAGCACAAACGGCATACAATGTTAAATACACAAGTTTTCAAAAGCCACAGTAAAAGGTACACACTAAAATTAATCTCTAAGACTCTTTCTGACAAGTCTCTGGCCCTGCAACATGTTTGACTTTAAATAAGAGCAGATTTTCTGTGAGAAAGTTCCAAAACGTTCCAGACATTGTGGAATAAATTAATGTCTTCCCCTCACAGATTTCAGTGCATCTATGTCCAACACTGGCTTTTGTAGTGTTCAAAGGTTACTAAATCATTCCTTTCCTTATGTGCAACAAAAGTGCTTCTCAGCCGAGTTTGTTTTGTCTATGTACATATTTCCCACACAGGTTCAGAGATCAGTTTCTCTCACATCTTTGTCGTTTTCTTCTGTTGGATTCTCTTGGTTCTTACTCTCCGGGTTCGCTTTGTCTGCGGGATGGGGAGAAGGGGGGGTGTCGTCTGACTTATCTGCTCCATTTTCGGGGCTCTGCTGCAGAAAGAGAGGGACCTCGAGCTGCTCTTTTGTCAGGAGTCCCCTCTGGTCATCCACGCGGCAGCATTGTGCTCTGGTCAGCATGTCCAGAAGCCCTGTAAAGCCCACAGCGTGCTGAAAGTGAATGGGTTGTGTTCAAGGCGCTCTACAATTTGATGTCATAATTTCAGACGAAGGGCAGGGGCATAGAAGAATTCTTTATCTCGCATATTATGCCAAAACGTTCTCATTTTCAGTTAGGGATTGTGTTCACAATAATACTAATGCCATAATAATATTGTGGTCTAAAGATGCATATAAATGTATGTATCTAAAGATACTTAAAGTAAATACTTAGGTTTTTGTTATCAATACTTGTGTTTGGTGGGAAAAAATTTGGTGCAGAAAATATTTATCATAATTTTACATCACTTCAGGAGCAGTTTGTTAAAAGATGCAAATTATAAGGTGTACAAGTTCAAAATTGTAAAATAATAATTAAAAAAGATTTATTGAAAACGTTTAAATAAAATGTGAACTACATTACAAAATAGTATTTCATCGTAGTTTAATTTCTGTTGATAGAGAAAACTTTGGCCTTTGTCAGAGTTTGTGTCATGTTAAAAGTACAGGCAGTTAAATATGATTTCACATGAACACAACTTAAGGAATATATACAACCAAACCATAACAAACAGAAATGCATAAATACATGTTAACCTAGTATGCATTTAATCTGACCCACACACAGCTAAGGGGCGTCCTACCGTCCATGTCGCGGTTCTTACTGGGCTTGGGCTGACCCCGGTTTCTCTCATTGAGCGATTGTGATCGAAACTCCTTGTGTCCTTCAGTCCCTGTTACAGCCTGGAAAAGAATCAAAGTATTCTTCTGTAAAATAATATGTTGTGAAATCTTGTATAGATGGAACTTCAATGTTGAAAGAGTCACCTGCGTAGCGGATGTATGCACACTGCCTTTAGAAATGTTTGGGTCCTTCCCTACACAGTAACACAAGAGTGGAATAAGAGAGCAGATTCAAGAGGACTGAACTCAAAGCTGTTATTTTAATGTTAAATCTTGTGGAAAAGCATTAAACTGTTTTTGTGTCTCTCTCATCTTCAGTAAACCTGAAAGTTGAGAGATAGAGATCCTAAGAGAAGTTGACTCTGGTTTGGAAATAGCACAGTGAATCCAAAGCGACACAGTACTCAACAAACCAAATGGAGTCAGACAGTGCTTTAAGTGAAGAGAGAGACTCACAATCAGAGAGAGGAAAGGAATAAAGAAGGAAAGAGATCAGAAGAAAAAGAGAGAGAGAGATAAAGAAAGTGTGAGATGAGAGAGAAAGAGAGGAGAGAGAGAGAGAGAGTAGCAGGCCTTGCATGACGCAGGCAAATCAGAGCACTTAAGTGGACAGTGAAAAGACTCTTCTCTCTTTGCCAGGAGCAAGTTGGAGCCAACAATGAAGCGGCTCCTGATAGAGACAATTACATAAACACAAGAGCACAGGCAGTGCTCAGAAAAGATGCATCAACTGTAATGCAGTTTGGCTTTGTCCAATAACCAAAATACAATAAGGCCCAGTTTAAAGGTATTACTGCACAGGTCAGAAGGGTTGTTTTAATTATGTGTTTGTTTGTGTGTGTTGCTGGAGGGAGCACATAATGTGTATTGGCTCTGATTCATTTAAGAGAACAACACAATACAAAGGTCATGTCCTGACCTTTGGCTTTGTCCAGTCGAAGTGTCTTGTTGGCCACTTTGAACACACTGGTGTTCATGTTCACTGGTGCATCACTCCCAGCCTAAACCAGCACAAAGAACAGCAGAGGAGAAATAAAAGCACTTTGGCTACACATCTAATATTCAAATACTGTATAATTATTATTTATGCATGTTATTTTTTTGTACTAACCATTGAGAGCTGCACCTCATGTAGTTTGAGGTGGTGCTTCTGCAGCACCGCAGACAGGGCATCCTGCAGGGTCTTGCTGGACTTTGCCATTATGCCCACGGTCTTACCAGTGAATACAATCTCGAGGCTGAAATAACATTTACCATGAGAACAGTGAGTAAGTGATAAGTAATAACTGTCTGTCACCCAATGCAGCCCACACAGAACAGCCACATTCACACACTGATCTGATCAAGTATTTGTTACAGTAGACGACAGTCGGCCCCACAGAGCCTTCCTCCTAAAACATTAAAGCGAAGCCAAGAGCGGCTGGTGCAAGGCCTGTTTGAGTGATAAGAAAACAGGAAGTGGTCGACTTACGCAAATGTCACCCTGAGCTCCAGAGACACCTGCTGATCCCGGAGCACAGCGCAGTCCTGGTCCAGAGACAGAGGCTGCTGCTGAGACAGGGACAAAGTGTGAGGGGTAAAGAGGATGCTCACTATTACAATAAATCTGTTTTTACAGGAATCAGGAAATGTAGTTTGGTCTGTGAATGTGTCCTTAATAAATGACACAGCCGTCACCTTGTCCTTGCCATGAAAGTAAATGATGACATCTTTGAGGGGGAAGGCCCTCTTCTCACACAGACTCTGCAGCATGTCTCGGATGGGCAGTCCGGGACGAGTGGGGGCCAGAGAGGCACTACCGTCAGGCAGATACACGCAGCAATAACCACCTTCTACTCCAAGACGGCCACGCCCACTGTCATCTGAGGACAGGGCACTAGGCCTCCCATTCTAAAGAATACAAAAGATCTAGAAATATTTTGATGATCAACACTAAATACAGAATGTTTAATGGTAATGTTTAACACATGCTTCAACCTCAATCTGCCTGTAGAGGGAGCCGAGCTCCACACTGCTGGTGGACTTTGATGACATTTGAGATTCTTTTCGGGAGACCAAAATATGTGCTGCTGAAGCCTCTACTTCTATTAAAATTAAGTTAGAAAAAAGGGAACATGAAAAAAATGTATACATAACTGGAAAGAAATAAAACTGTCTACCTCCCCAGGATCCTCTTTTCTCATGTTGTTTATTTCTTAAGCCACTCAAGTCCGATTTTCTGTTCTGTTTGGAAAAAAATTTAAAATTGGTTACAAGACATATTAATTATGGTAAAAGTTAAACCGATGTTGAATTATTAATGTCATTTATGTCTCTGGTGTAACTGGCTAGACCTTCTTATCACTGCGGGGGCTCTTATTCACATTGTCCTGGGACCCTTTATTTGCCTCTGAGGACAGAGGAGGCAGAGGTTTCCCTTCAACACTGGTCAAAGTGCAGCTCTGGTACAATGGAGAGCGCACAAAACGGCGATAACTGTCCATCTTCATCAGTTTGAAAATCTGCAGGAGAACAGGGACAGATGAGCTGTGAGATGCAGACACAACAGGAGAAGGAGAACTGACCTGAGCCTGAGCCTGGTTAAACATGTTGGGGACAGGTCGCTCCAGATCCTGTTCCCCGACCCGCGCCGTGTCATCGATGTTCACAGAGTATGGAGCGCTCTCAGATAGGTACATGTTATACATGGAGCGGGCCGTCGTCTTTAGCTACAGGCACAATGTAGGAAACTGTATTTAGAACAAGTCTGTGAGCCAATGCAAAAGAATCAAAACACTAACACATGCAAATAGTACTGTGCAGAGCAGTAATCAACAATGGAGCCAAAAGATTCTGGGACATCAGCTTTGTCAAACTCACCTCATTCAAAGACGTTGCAGGGATTTTCTTAAACTTTTCACATGCCTGCCAAAATAAGATGTTCTCTGCACTGACCTCAGACATCAAAAAGGCCTGTGGACAACCACAGTTTAAACACAGATGACTTGGGGAGCAAATGAGTCAATATTTAATTTGTCTCACCGTAAAGTAGCGTACACCACAGGGGTCCTCCAAGAGGTTTTCAAAGGAGACAGCCCATCGGAGCACACCGTTGGCCGGATCACCTGTTCCTCCTGGGGTCCCTGGAAGACTGGAGCTACTGCCTCCACAGCCACGAGCAGACATGTTCAACTCTACAGCACATCACAGAAAACACACCCATTAATGAGCACAAAAGCATGACTCGCAGTGAGCAGATCAGCTATCTGAGTGTCATGCAACAACATGTCGAGTTGTACAGTTGTGATGTTTGGCAATTCCACAAGCAGCTCATATTTACCTCCATCTGACACAGCCTGACTCTGCAAAGAAAAGCATAAAAGGCAATCATTTACCTTGTCATTACCTAGCATTGTGTTGCACTTAAAACAGTTAACATATTTAAAGTACTACAGTTGTTAAAATTGCAGTTTTAAAACAGAACTGAGGAATCAAGCAATCGTGTTTTCACAGGAAGTGGCTTGTGGCATAATTCATTCAACTTTTGATGCCTAAACTTATGCAGAATATCTTGCCAGATCTTGTTCTATGGACAAGAATGTATTTTGAGAGAAAAGAAACTGTGACACAATCACATCGTGGTTAATAGTTGTGTTGACCGTATAAGGCAAAGAGAAGTTGGCAGTAATGTGCGACTATTTCAGAATCATGGCATCATGATTTCCTATATATTGAATTTTGACACGTACAATGCTTCTAAAAGCAAAAACATAACACTGATAACTAGTGTTGTGGTCCCTTAGTTGTTTGTTATCGTCATTTATTTTTGACTAATTATTTTAAGATGATGAGGATGTATACTAAACACAGCAGAAAGGAGAAGGCATAGACCGAGTTATCTGGAGTTTTGGGAGTGACTGGACAATTGAATCTGCCTTTTCAGTTATTAAGATGCCGTTTTTGTACTTCTATGGTAAATAAATGTGTTTGTGCAAGATCTTGATCATTTAGAGAGGTTTCACTTGTGCTACTTCAACATCCCATTTTAGTCATATCAGTGCACAAGGTACGCATTTAGTCGACCAAGAAATACTTACTCAACACAATATGCAGCCACAGTTCATATGACAAAAGCTATATAAAAAGTAAGGCTAAGGCTTTGTGCCAATAATTCAGTAATGCTGTATGTGTACCATAGGAAGATATACTAAACGAACTTCTTGAAATGTTTTTAACACCAGATTACCAGCTGTTATACATTGAGGCCATCTCGTCCTACACAACAGACTGGTACTGCGCTGGTGCTGCTGGTGACTCAAGCTTTTCATCTGACCAACTGTGGGGCCAAAAAACATTTAACCAAATACACGATGACTACCAACTGAAATCTTCTGACGCTGTCAAGAAATGTCAATATAACTGTGCAAAACGCAACCGTTTCTCACTCACCATATGCCCGAATGCACCGTTCTTTGACATCTTGAACACTCAAACACCCAAACCAAAGTATTGTCTGATGTTCAGTGTAGGACAAACTAAGCACTCCGCCCATTCACACTGTCATAAACACTCAAAACTCATCACTTTTGGACTTCCTGCCACTTCCTGTCTGAAAGGGAAGTCTTAGCAACTTGCCACAAAAGAGGAAGTTTGGTTACAGTGATCACACAGCTCTCAACCTAAGTCTTGAGAAACACAAATGTGGGAACATAATTACAGATGTGAGTAGCAGCACCTTGGCGGCTGATTTCTGTTATGTAAATTTGCTGGGCACTTCAGAGTCAATGTGTGGCAAATTTTTAGAAAGGTTTGATGGCTAAGGTGCTTTTAAAAAGGCTGACCTATCAAGCAGTCATTAAAGCTCAGAATAGTCTGTTAATGGTGTCAACAGAAATGGAAGGGGGCACACTGTGATTAAAAAAAAAATCTGTCAAAGCTTGAGTGGCTCGAGAGTCAAATATGAACACAAATTCTTTTATAATGGAAATAGTTTCTTACCAACATGGCTGCCATGTTTTAGCTGATTTGGTTGACTCATATCTTCCATTAGGATTTAATTTCACTGAAGAGCTTTTTGTCATAAGACACTTTATGTAAGCCAAGTCTTTCATCTATAGCCCCAAGACATTAGCTCATAAGAAAAACTATTCATGCTGAGGTCACTGTCTGTGTGCAGCCATAGCCCAAGACCAGACCCTTCTCCATGAGCTTTGGTTTTGGTCATACAGTGAACCAGGTGATTATTAATAACAGAACACCAAGGGCCTGCTCATATGCTTATTCATTTATTATTCACATTTATTTTCAGAATGGATTAGAAAGCATTTAATAGTAGGGTTATAATAAGTTGAGTAGGTTTATTTACGTCACAGTCCCGGATGTTTAATGCAGTCTGTGGCCCATACCTTCACTTTCTTTGTGCCAGGAGCAACAGGGCAAAGTTTTTCACATCTTTCATATTTCCTTAATGTTTTTTGTGGGATCACACTGCACAGCCGGATGAGTTTGTGGTGAAGTCTTCTGAATGTTACCATCGTGAGGAGTAGAGGCAGCAGTACAGAAGCAGCAGAACAGAAGCAGCAGAACAGAAGCAGCAGTACAGAAGCAGCAGTACGTACAGCACTCCCCGATGAGACGCACGCGCCCCTCAGGTGCGCTCATTACACGGACATGTTCGGACATGCGCAGTATTCATCCCGCGCTGGGTATTTAGAGAATGATTATTTTTGAATATGATGTTATGTAACGTGGCCTAGTTTGGATTTCTGTCCATGTGAAGGCAAAAATGATGCGTACCACCCATGAAAACACCAGAGCAGTCCAGTCAAATAACATACACGCTACATGCTCCACGCCACTCCAAATGGGTGGCCATAGCGCCCTCTGCTGATCTATAGATTCTACTCTTTGACTTGTAGCCTAAAATAAACAACTTATTCGAAAGTTTTAGTTTGTTTGTCTTTGTTGTTTTTATGTGAATAAACCAACATAGCATTGCTTTTAATAAAATTTATATTTGATTTAAATGTATAAAGGACTACTTTGTATCTGTCTGACTAATGAATTTATTAAATTCCTGTATATAGGGCAACCTCTCTGTTTGTTTTTCTTCAACTTAACTTACTTATTTTTTCTAAATAAAACGCAAACACACGTTTCTATTGTGCCTTGTGTTCTTATGTGCAAATAGAGGCCTTACAGTACACAGACTTTTTATAATAACACTTCCTCTTGCACAGATGCAAAAACATTCCCTTTTACCACATACTTTCCAGGTTGGAATGATTTGCATTGCTATCAGTTTGTATGGTCAGCTCTGCTTCGATCTAAAGGGTCGACTGTTTGTATAGGCAAAGTAGTACAGTCGATGGACAACACCCTCAGGTAAAGGCCACAGTTTCTGTACCTTTTTCAAATAATGCATCATTTAGGCTAATGACAGGGGTTTTTAACAGGATGCTGTTCAGAGTGTTATTCTTATACATTCTGATTGGTCGTCTTTTTGAAGGCAAGTAATCCAGATAATATGTTTATAAAGTGACATTTATTATTCATTGTAAAAGTAGCTGTATTTGCCTGTTGTGTTTGTAGTGCATGCCTTTTTTTTAAAGTATGTCTAAAGAGTGCCTGAAATGTTTCATTACTGGAGTAACTGTGATCAAAAGTGTTCTTTATTACTTAATCAGTAAAACACCTTTGTAAAGGTAATTAAACAAATAACTCTTTTTATCTTGTAGGGGTGAGGGTCGGGTGTGTGAGAAAGGTTTGAAACCAGCTAAACCAGGATCTGCACAAGGTACAATTTAAACAATGACAAAACTGAAACTAGATGATAATGGGGATTAAACCAAGGTTTAAAGTGAAATATCCTTGTGTAAAGTGTGAATTACAGTAAATGCATATGCTTGCCCCCCCTCCCCCAGGAAAAGCAGCACTACACGTCTGTGAAGGTAACGAGGTTTGCCTTTGCACAAGTAAACTCTTGACTTTATCACTTGATCATATATACTGTGTTTGTGTTGTTAGGCATAGACTTTAATGTGACCATTAACAGCACTGGGTCTGAGGTGGAGGAGGCCGAGCGCGTCACTCTCACGTGCGTGCATGCGCTCCCCGAGCACCTCAATGTCACCTATGAGTGGTACAAGGACAACAAGAGAGTTGAAGGGCAAGAGAGAGACTACACAATCGAGAAGGCCTTCTTTGAGCACGTTGGCAAATACGTCTGTGTAGTCCTCAGCCAATGTGGTAATTACACGTCTCCTCCACACGATGTCACTGTTCACAGTAAGAACATCCACTTGCTCTTTAAAGTGTGTTAGTCTAGTCTCAATGAAAAAAAATTGCATTATGTAGTTTGTGGAATTAGAAAGTTGCACAATGATATCAGTCTATTATATTAAAATATGTATTTCATTTAAGCATCTAAAAGCTTAATCTTGTTATTCAGATAGGGCTGTAATCATTCTAGTGATCTGTGGCGTCTCTGCTCTGGTTTTGGTTATAATCATGGGGCTTTCCATGAAGATCAAAATGCACAGAGATAAAGGTGAGTTTACCTGTTACTTAATACGACCTGAAATTAGATTTTATTTAGATGTGTTCCTCTTTGTCTTTACAGTCAAGAACCAGCAGAGGACCAAGGAGAGGCTGCAGGAAATGCGGAGAGCTCAGGATCTGCAGAATCGTGGCCTGCCACCAAACCCAACTCCAACATAGTGCTGCAGTTAACAGGATCCATATAAAATGCTGTTATGTAAGCTAATATGTTGTAGGCTCTGTCTTTTATAATACACAATTTATTTGATAAATTATACTATTATTATACATTATATATGAAAACATATTTTTTTGTAAAAGAAACATGGATGTACATTTAATTAACTAATATAAGAGATAAGCAGGTTTGTCCAAACCAACTCACAAACAGAACCAAACCAGCTGTATGAAAGGTCTTTTCTGGACTAGAGAAATTTGCCAAATATGAATAAACCAAACCAGTAGAAGCAGGAGTTTAAGAACCACTGATATAGGGTATCAGAAAGTAACTATTGTGTTCCACACCAGTAACATGGCCACACCCCTTGACCACAAAGCCTGGAGAGCCTGCAAATGTTTTAATCCAGAGAGGCAGGCGTGGTGAGACTATAATCCTGCTCGAATGCTCTGCTCACAGCTATGCACACCACTGCTCACAGAGCCGCTTTGGGATGCCACTCATGTAATGGATACACATGGAAATAACGCTGCCGTCTGAAAAATAACTTAATCCTTGGAAGTTTAAGCCATACATGTTGTTGTCCATTAAAGCATTTTCCCACAATCCCGCTCCTCTCATGTGCTTGTATCTGTGTTACAGTTAGGATTGTCCATTCCTCCTATAGCAGGTGGTGAAGAGATAATCCAGGTAAAGCCAGTGCAAAGTGGAGAGGCAGCAGGCACAGGCACTGCTCTGGGGGTGGGGTGAGTGTGTGGTGTGGCCTCTGCGTGGATGACCAAGGCTAATTCTGGACTCCTAATCCCAAGTTCCATCCACCACCTCCTCCCTCTTCCTTCTTGCTATCCCTGAGGAGCAAATTAACAGGTAGAGCCAGACATTACTATCACACTTAAACTTGAAGAATTGGGATAATAAAGGGGGATTTAGTCATAGGGTTTTGTGGATAGCTAACCTGGGACACCTGGATAGCTAAAAACACCTCGGTGCGGGTTACTGGAGAATGTAGCTGGAGTCTTCAGACAGGCCACAGGGGAGACAGCAAGATGGGAGAAGCTCAAAAGGTAAGACGCCTGGACTAGTGCTGAGAGCATAGTCTTGAATTAATAGGCTAGTTGATTTGTTGAATATCTCATGTTCATCAAACTCCTTATTTGAGACTATTTTGGACTGGGCTACTTTGTTTAGATTATTTGTTTGTTTTGCTAATTAATTAATTAATCTCTGGGAAAGGAGATTCTTTACTCAAAATTTGGCTAGAACTCGCTTCCATCTGCATTTCTGGGCAGGTTCACAAACAATTAAAATACATAAAAAAAATATTTACTGTTTAATGTGTTATCTATGTATGTACTTATTTATTTATTGATTTATTTATTTTATTATATATATTTTTTTAATCATCAATACTTCCCATTCAGCATTTAAAATTACTTGAGTACTGCTACGACCAAAAATTACCATAATATAAAACAACTTTACTACATCGTACTCCTGTGTGAATGGGGCACTCATCAACGTGTGCTCTAATCTAATCTAGGTCACAGATTAAGTGTTATAGGGCCAGTTGGAGTCAATAAAAACTAGGATGGATAAAAGAGTTAGGCCAACTCTATGAAGTCTGTTGAAGTTTGTGTTTAAATATAATTTCTCTCAAATCAGGATAATAGATGGTACAGGTAGTTCAGGGGCCTCTCTCCTATGTGTTATTCAAGTCACAAATACTAACTAAATTGAAACGCGCAGTGATGAATGACCTGTCACCAGTGCTCTTTCCCAAGATAGGTAAACTGTATAAATAATGAGGGATGTTGAGAATGCTAAAACAGTGTGTGAATTAGCCTGCAAACATCCACAGGCCTATTCATCTAAATGCCACTGTTGTTCCATGTAGGGCTTACTCTCTGTCGTTGAGAAGCTAAAGGGGACCACGGAGCAGGAGGTCCGGATAGTGCTTTTGGGACTGGACAATGCAGGCAAGACCACTTTGTTGAAGAGTTTAGCCTCTGAAGACGTCAACACCATCACGCCAACACAAGTAAGCAAGCATCTCAAGCAGTCTGCAAAATGGTGGACACTGTTTCATTTGTACTGCCAATACAGACACTCAGGCACAGGCCAATCTAAACAGCATCTTTTGTTAGTACCAAGGTAACAATCACTTTTCTTGGGTCTTTATTTGCATTTACATTGTGCGGGCAGCATTACAAAAGGCAGGGGGATTGGATCTAATCTTGTGAGACCAGCTGGACCATGCTCTCGTCCACAGTAATAGGATTCACATGACCTTTGCTTTTCAAGCGTTCTGCAAAATGAAATAACAGCTCTCAAAGTGGCCTGGCTGAATAAACGCGTGCGTAAAATGGGATTGGCTGGTCATATTAGATAGATTCCTTTATTGCAGACTTGTGGCTGGTAGTAAAAAGCAGATACAATGAACAATATGAACTTTAAAATCCTGTAAAACATGGTTACTTAAACTAGGGTGACCAGATTTTCAAAATTAAAAACTGGGACACACCTGGGTTGGTAGGTTGCTATAAATAAAATTGTGAAAAGAGCACATGATCCATTCTTGACTCACTTGTGGATCAGTAGGCCTGTATATAATCTGAGGGATTTCTGTGAATATTTATTTATTTATTTATTTATTTATTTAATTATTACATTTAATTTAATTTTTTTTATTAGTTTAGTTTACTTTACTTTATTTTATTTATTTAGTGATTTATTTATTTATATATGCATGTATGTATTTTATTTTTATTTAATTTTATTTATTTATTTAGGCATTTATTTAGTCATTTATTTTATTTATTATCATTTTCAAGCACGGTTCTGTATTTTAGCTAAACAAATATAATATATTTCCTTCTTTGCCGTTGGTGGCGATCAAACTGGTCAAAATAGAGATACTTGGAACATTTCTTGAATAAAACTGGGACAATTCAATGGTTTTAGATAAATCTGCTCGGACAGGGGACACAGGGCTTAAAACCGGGACTGTCCCAGGTAAATAGGGACATCTGGTCACCCTAATTTAACTACTAGATGCTTACTCAATACAGCTACATCAGTGGCAGATGTGCTGTGCCAGAAAAGGCCAGTAGAGCGTGGAATGGCATGAACATGGCAATAATCACAGTAAATCTAAATCACACTTGACATATAAACACGAACACTCGGCTGATCCGTCCAGTCTTATCCTCAGATTTGCTCCTCAACCACGCTTCAGGATAAAGAGGTTATACAAGCTCCGCAACACTGGAAAACAGGGGGAGAAAAAGATGGTAGAAAAGACCCAAAGTAAAGATAGTTATCTGATTGTTAAATGTGATAAATATATCTATTTTGCTATTTAAAGACGTGTTACTCTTTAATAATAATAATTTCGCCACAAGGACTTGTTATACATTACACAGGAATTGGCATATTAACCTGGCATGGCTCGGATGGATGCTCTTCCTTACACAAGCTCAGGCCTGTGCTCACTTGAGGCTGGAAGTATTATGAAGCTACTAACTACACTAATTCTAACCATTTTTTTCATTCTCAATTACTATTATTACCAGACCCACAGTCCCACTCACACATGTTGAATGCTTACAACTATTTTTGACATTTTAGGAGACAAGATAAAAATAAATTGTTCTATACGGGGAACTTTGTAGTTGATACACAAGTTATATTACAGTCTGATTATTGGTTTTACATTTTTTTCTAGGGTTTTAACATAAAGAGCGTGGCTTCTCATGGCATGAAACTAAATGTATGGGACATAGGAGGACAGAGAAAGATCAGGGCCTTCTGGAAGAAATACCTGGAAAATACAGACCTTTTGGTGAGAGCAACTTTCATTTTACCCATACATTCAATAGATTTCTCCAATTCGCTCTTATGTTTGTTTTACTTTGTTTGCTTTGTTACAGATTTATGTTATCGACAGCGCAGACAAGAAGCGGTTTGAGGAGACAGGACTGGTGAGATCTCTGCGCTAATGTTTTATTAACATGACTGTCTTCTCTGGACGTTAGGCTATAATGTGTAGGATATTGATTGAAACACTGCACACTGATGTATGTTTGCCTGCACATGTGGGCGGATGTTATATTGTGGGGACTAAAATCTGTATAGACTTTAAATTAATGGAGATCTTTCCTCTCAATGGGGACAAAACAGTTAATAATAATTGGATCAACAACATGCCAAGTTCAGATATGGTTCAAATAGGTTAAATGTTTAGGATTTGGGCTATGGCTAGGCTAGTTCTCACTGTGGGTATAGTCAGTGGTGGAAGGTAACAAAGTAAAAGTAGTAAAGTATTGCACTCAGGTAGAATTTTTAGATATCTGTACTTTCTTAATTTTAAAGAGGATACTTTTTACTTTTACTTCACTACATTTTTTAACTGAATTGAAAAGTAAAAAGAACTTTTCATATGATTTGAAGGTTTATTTTTACCATCCTGACTTACGTTTTGCAGTTCAAACTTCAGCTTTGAGCAAATTAAAATGAATATGCAAAATTCCTATGAAAAATTAACTAATTGATTTGTATTGTTGCTGTTGACCAAAACACATATAAGTTTTAAATCAATATCACTACATTTACACTTAAATAACACATAAATGAACAGCAGTTGTGTGAAATATGTTTCCTTTTTACTCTTAAAGGATAGGCAAGTTTACTTAAGTACACTGTGGATATTTTCATGTGATACTTTTACTTGAGTAACATTTTACGTCTGTATCTGTACTTTCACTGAAGTAACAAAACTGAGTCCTTCATCCATCACTGGTTAAGGTTAGAATGAGTCTCCAGGAAATGAGTCAATGTAATGTTCCTTAAAATCATGGAAACCCAACATGCCTGTCTGTGTGTTTAGGAGCTGTCCGAGTTGATCGATGAGGAAAACCTGAAGGGCGTTCCCGTTCTCATCTTTGCCAATAAACAGGACCTGGCCACTGCATCCCCAGCCAGCGAGATCGCAGAGGGGTTGAACCTGCACACGTACCGGGACCGAGAGTGGCAGATCCAAGCCTGCTCCGCCGTGTCTGGGGAGGGAGTCCAGGTTTGAGCCTCTCTCCATTCACCCCTCCTCTTTAGGTCATATTGATTTAGCCTTAGACTGACCCAAATTACCACACACACACGCTGCTGGTTTCACTTGTTTAGCATGCAGGTTTATGGAGGCTGTTCTGTTCATTTTGTACATTTATTACAATTTCTCATATTTTGTTTTCTACTATCCAATCCAGCTTGATTTGTACAGACAGGTCAAAGCAAGTTTTCTGAGTAGGTTATAGCACAAGTCATACGTGAAGTCTTTTTATCAACATGACACTTCCAAACTACTCAAATCGGTCACTATTAATAAATATATGTTTGTTATGTTTTCCTACAGGATGGCATGAACTGGATTTGTAACAACATTGCAAACAGGAAGAAGAAGTGACCCAGCTGAAAATATATCAAAGATCTGTGAAGACGTCATATCATACACTCATCTGTTTTTACAATTTGTGTAATTTTTATGAATAATGTGAAGTCATTTTAGATATTTAAGTTGATTTAGTTGTGATTTATGCAGTGCAGCTATCTGTATGGTAACACCACCATCAATGTATCGAGGTAATAATGTATTGTAGAAAGCGTTGATCAGTGTGAGTGCAGCGTATGTGTGGCATTTCAAAATAAAATAACTAGTTTTTACGTTTCTGTCTAGTGTTTATATTTTACAAACTGATTATTAAAATATGGTTTGTGCAGACATGCTTGCTAAATAGAAACAAAGAAGAAAGTGACAACCAGTGGTGGATGAAGTACTCAATTTTGTTACTTAAGTAAAAGTACAGATACAGAGGCAAAAAGTTAAGTTAAAGTAAAAGTAGCAAATATTAAAGTTCCTGCTTAAAAATGTACTTAAAGAGTATAAAAAAGTATTTCACGCAAGGGCTGTTAATCTGTATGTAGTGATATTGCTTAAAAAGTGAAACATTTTGGTCAAAAGTAACAATACGAATCAATTTCTTAATTTTTCTTATGAATTTTGTGTATTTATTTTTGTTTGCTCAAAGCCGAAGCTTGAACTCAAAAACCTCAGTCAGGATGTTACCACGAGCATGATAAAAATAACCCCTCAAATCATTTCATTTCAGTTCAAAAATGAGTAGAAAGTACAGCTACATGCTCTCAAATGTAGTGAAGTAAAAGTATAAAGTGTCAGTTCAGTACTCTGCTACTTTTAACAACAAATCTACTCTGTAACTTCAAATCTGCCACTCATTACCAATGTAAAAAGACAAGTGCTTACACAGTAATTAGAAACAAAACCACATGTGAGCGACTGCGGTTTACAGTCGCAGCAGAACAAGATATCAAATGTTCAAGGCATGCTTTCTCTGCCAACCGAAATAACACAGGGCGGATGACTAATTGGCAGCTGCAGCCTCCATTAGAATTGTTAGTTTTTGCACTTCATATTAATTCTGCCATCTCGTCTCTACAGTGTACTCGCATCATTATCCCACGGCGGAGAGGCATTTGGCCATATGACACGTGTAATGCCCAGATGTGTGCGCCATGTGTTTGCAAAAGCACAAACACCATCATTTGTCAGGGCAATTTGTGCAGACTGCTTCGTTATAGCGCGTTCAAAGAGACACAGAATGCGTTCACTATGATCACAGACTTCAAGATGTGATTTACACACAAAAGCTTTCATTCTCGCTCTAAATGAGAAAGAAAAGGCAAGGCAATACCCAAATGTGCTATAAGTCATCTAAAATGTTTGCTTTATGGGTGATGTACATCTCTGAGTCAGGATTTACTGTGTATTTCTCTAATCAAAGTAAATTCACTTCAAAGAATCCCACAAAATTACTACCCTAAACCATAAAGCACAAGGGCTAAATGAGGACTAGAGGCCTAAATTTAAAGGTGCTGTTTGTATTTTTTATGTCTGGCATGCCACCTGCTGGTTACCATTGACTTTTAATACTTTGCCAGCAATGTTCCATAGTATGGCATTTAACTTATCTCTATGGAGACCAGCAGGTTGCATCTCCAGACCAAGTTACTGTAGCGTGGAGATTGAGAATATGTTTTTTCAAGGCATTGTTCATGTAAATGCTCATTATGAAATAAATACTAGATAGACACATTTAAAGCTAAACTAATTACCTTTTGTCTAAACTGCTTTAATCAAACTCCCGCTTCAAAATGGCTTACTACCAAAAATGAGTCTACTGCAGTTTAATTTGTAATCAACCATCTGAACGCACTTGATATACTCTCAGAATGATTAATTTATGCCAATGAACCAAGATTCTCTTTGTCTGCACACCCAGATCTGTGCTGACAAAATAATTATTGGGAAAATATCACAGAAAATTTTCACTCATCTCCATGGTAACGCAAATTTGGATTGGGCTTGGGTTCCTGTTGAGAAAACTCAGCAGGACGACGGGGCCAATTACAAGTTGCATAAAAAGATCACAATGGCTCTTTCAAACGCCTGTAGACGGCACAGATCAAGAGGAGGGCCAGAAGGAGAAAAAATAGCCTGAATATTTGAATATCTTTATCAGTGCAGTGAGTTAGACCCACAGGTGGCAGTACAGAGCCTAATTAAGTTCTTGGGTAGTACTCTCAGTGGACCTTTTCAATATCTACCTCCATGTAGTACTGTAGCCACATTGTGTACAATCAATAGCCTATCTTATCTTACTATTTCGATGTACTATTTGGAAAAGGCCAAAGTTGTCAGTAAAGCACATTTAAATCTTTTAGATCTGACTCAGCCTTCACAATTTTACAGCCAATTGTTATCTTTGCATTGTCTCCTTACAACTACACTATTAACGTTACATACATTGTCATGTCTTGATGGAGGACCCTCATCACGTGTTTCCATGGCGACCTCTCTCTGTTATTCTTGGTGGGTCCAATGCAGCCACCATCTCTCTCCTGTACTTCTCCTATAATTCAGCTCTCCCTCTCTCCTGTGGCCCTTCATTTCTCATTTCTACCATTGTTGGAGTGCTCATCAAAAGAAAGCCTGCCTCAGAGTCCTACACAGATATATCCAGCAGTCTGAACAAAAGCTACAACCAGGGAAACAGGTAGGACCATATAAAAACATTATCATACTTTTCATTTATAGTAGGTCACCTTGAGATGTAATATAAGACAATGGCATGATTTTAACAAGTTGTGCTAGTTTACTGTGCCCCTGATTTCAGTTTCTTCTTTGTTTTTATAGCACTTCACGATCATTATGCCAGAGGTATCCCAGCTACCCACCAAGATGCCCCATTTGCCGTTATGGTCAACAGTGTCCAATTTCAATGCAAGTGCCGCACCACTGGAACCCGTGACCCCTCTGCCAGCACAAGAGGAGACAGCCGTGCAAGCCCACACTATCATTATCATCATTATATTCTGTGGGGTGTGCCTGCTGTTAGTGCTGGCTTTCGGCTACACCTTCTGCTTCCACTGCTCCATCAGGACTCCACCCAGGGACTTGCAAATGACCAATGGCTGCAGCCTTGACAGAGAGGATGCTACTTACAAATGTAGTTCATCTGAATGTCGGTCATTGGCCAACGTCATCTGAAAAGAACTTTGTACGCTAACCCTAACTGTGGAGGGAGAGGAAGGTGAATGTGGCAACTGAGGGAAACTGAAGAGACTGGAGAGAGAGAACGTTGGGGAGGGGGCTGTGGCCAAGCAGTGGCATGATTTTGTTTTTTTTGTTGTTTTTTTTTGTCTTTAAGTCTTTGTTTTTTGAGATTTTCTTTTGAACTCTCACTGTTTTGGTTCATTATTCTGATTTTGTACTTTAATTAGATAGTTAGGCTATTTTTGTCATGTACAATGCAACTTTCTGGAGGTGCACGTCACCTGATGATTCGATTCCATGGAAATAGAAATTTTAAAACATACTTCGGAACATTCTCTGTAGAGATAGGTATGTGCCATGCTGTAGAAGATTATAGTCAAAGGAACAACATTTACATGGAAACAAGCAGGAGTGGCCCTCCTCCAAGCTTTTATATTTGTGTATTTTATGGCCAAAAAGTTACATACTGTGGGTTTATAGTATGAAAATGAATACATATGTGAATTACAAAAAAAAAAAAAAAAAAATTATCTGAGCTTACTGTCAATACAATATTTCTGTGTTTTTCTGTAACTATCTTCTTTGTGTATGCAGTGGTATGTATGAATGTGCATCTTTGTACCAAATAGACGAGATGTAAGTCTCAAGAGAGTAACATTGATTTCTCTTTGCAATAGCGCAGTTTTAACTGGAGACAGTCCATAGGAGAGGGATATGTATGCCATGACACACAGCCAGTCAAGGCGTCAACAAAATGATAGAAAATCCATGGACACGTCATGTCATGGCAACTCAAATGTGGATTAGGCATCTGGTCCTGTTGAGTAAACCACACAGTACTGTGCAAATGATTTGACACGTTTTACCATTTTTCTTATTATATAAATTATATATTTATTTCTTTATTAGAAAGAGATTAGTGATAGTCTAAAACTATACATTTTTGTAGGCTTTCACACTGGTTTGGTACTGATTTGAGTGAGTTAAATGATGATGTACACTTTGTTGTAGAACATGTTCTAGTTCTGGTTTAGCCCTGAATTAAAACATAGCCTGGTCTAGTTCCAGATTTACTTCTGGATTTAGTCCCATTGTAGTTCAGAAACTAAATTAGAACAAATAGCTGTACCATATGAAGTTTTGCAAAGAAAAAGTTGATGTCCAGGAAAGGCTACTATCTATGTTTGTTTTATGTGCTTTTTATTTGTATTATTGATTTGTTTTTATTAATATGATAAGGAGTCTCATTGTTAGCTTTTAGTCTTCCTGAGACCTTAACAGTTCATAGTTTTACACACTTCACGCAGGGATATCAGATTCAGCATATCAGATGAACAAGTCTTTATCATAAATTACACTCTGTGTATTCAGTGTCAGTTTAATGGCTGTAAAACCACCGTTTATTTGAGTGACAGTAACACAAAGATCCAAACACCTTTCAGCCATCATCGCACTTTATTTTCACGGAGCTGGCACTTGTTTACATTGTGATTTGTCAAGGCTGATAAGAAACAACGATGGGGGGGAAGGTGTTGCTATTTGAATACATGATTGTGTTGGTGCACAGTGGCAGCAGAATGAAGTATACATGAAATTACCAAGAGTATGTCCATCTAAACTAAATACAGAACACCTGGTGCTTACAGTGTGCTCTTGTGCTATTAACATTTCCATTGCATGGATTGGCTTTAATTTAAAAAGAAATGTTCACCTTTAGCTTCTCTGCTGGTTTTAGATGCTTTTGTGCAATTTAACACCACAAATAGTCAAAAGAGGAGTCTAGCATTAAGTACTAGCTTGAGTATAATGTTGTTAGGCACTATGCTATAAATGGTTTCAATCGCCTATGGATTTAAAAGGGCGGAAAGGTAAAAACAGCTACAGTATTGTCCAAAAGTTTTAGGTAGGTTTAAAATCAAATCCTTATTACCATTGTGCAATCGAACTATTGTGCTTTGGTAGAGGTATGGTGTCTTTTCAAGTTAATCTTTTTATTTTTTGTTTTTTTTTAACTATGTAAATTTTCTGGTGGTGGGCCAAGCAAAGTTTTCCACAATATAACATAAAACTTATCTATCTTCATGGAGACAAACAGACGATGTTAGAAGACCAAGTAAAAAGTCAGGTTCCTCATACAGTAATAAGAATATTTTTCAAGGTATTTTTGAGCAATAAAAACATAAGTAATTAAATGCATGCAAGATAAGTAACTTCAATATTATACTGTGGAACACTCCAGGAAAAACAATAACATCTCCATGGAAACACACAGGTGGCAGGCACACAAAAAGAAAAGTTACATAATGCACCTTATGTGTACATTGTCATTACTATAGAAACTTGCCTAGGACTTCTGCACAGTACCACAGTGTACACAAGGCGCCTAACAGTCAGTACTTTGAGTAAGAGGCACAAACAGAGCTTAAATAGCAGTATCAGTGTGTGGTCTTCGTTCAAGATACAGAGCACATTGCACTCTTCGAGCCACGGGAGTCACAGGAGCTGCTGCGTGAGTGCATCAGAGAGTCCCGTCCGTCTGACATGGGGGAGTCCATCTCCAGGTGGGGGTCCTCCAGCCCGTCCTGCAGCGCATCCTTAAAGTGAGACTGAGAAGAGCTCATTTTACCACAGAGTTAAAGGCAGCATAAACACAGTGTCAGAAAGTATAGGGTAGATAAAAGGTAGATAGCAGATTGGTAGATGGCATGGTAGGTAGATAGTATGTTATAACAGCATAAACTACAGAAATAAAAAAATAATGCTAGTATTTTTGTCTGGTATTTAAATAGACTAATAGACTAATAGACTATAATCATATACTACAAATTAAGTAAAACAAACAAATAAACAAACAAAAAAAGTAAATATAGTACATAGCTCACTGTAAATGTAGCCACATATTGTACTGACTACATTTGGAGTCAACATTAAACGTGCACTATGTAACTTTTCTGGTGTAGGGTCCGTCACCTACTTGTTTCCATGGAGATGTTATTGCTATTGCTCTTTCTGTGAGTGGGGTCACAGTTATTTTGATACAGAGTAGTGCTGAATTTGCTTCAACAGACACAATTGAATAGATTGTATTTTTTCTGTCTGGTTTTATGTGTAATTTTAAGTAAAGTACATATACTTCAAAATTCTACTTAACTACAGTACTTTGTGACTTTTACTTGTTACATTCTACCACTGCATACTGGTCTCCATGGAGATACTCAAGTTTACACTGTGGAATTTCCCAAAAAAGCAATAACAATAATATCAAGCAGGTGGCAACCGTCCACCAGAAAAGTTACAAAGTTAAGTGCAGCTTTATAAAAGAAATATAACATGAGCAGATGTCAAAGTGGAACCCAAACTCTCACCTTATGCATGGACATTTCTTCCACGTGGCTCTCCTCCATTGACTCCTCTAGACAATTGCCTGAAATCTCCATCTTGATGCGATGAGAGCGAACAGACTTCACATCATCCTCGTCCTCCCCGGCCACCAGTGGGAAAACCTGCGGCAGAGCACATGATGAGCGCTTCAATCCCACATTACAGAGGGGGTAATAAAGAGGAGATAGGGGTGTGCGGCGAGGCGTGTCTGATTTGTACCAGCCCCTCCTCGTCCCCTGTGGCCTCGGGGTCGGAGATAGTGGCTTTGCTGATGGCTTTACTGATGGTCTGGGTCTCGAACTGTGGACAAGCTGCCTGAGCGTTACCGTCCTTGTCCCGTTTCCCCTTCAACCAGTACGTCTCAATCTCCACATTACCCTGAAAAGCAAGCAAAGAACTTGTCAAAGTTTTACAAATGGTTTAGAGTTTTGCTGAGTCAGCTATCACTATCACTGTGTAACCTTTTTGGTGGAGGGTCTGTGGAGATGTTATTGCTTTGTCTAGATGTTCCACTGTATCGCATTAAACTTATCTATCCCCATGGAGACCTCTGGGCCAATGTACAGGTCTGACCATTTTTAACAATAAGAATATCTGTAGTTCAATAAATGGAAGATAGATACTTTGTTAATACTTTGGGGCATTCCAGGCAATGCAATAACATTTGTATGGAGACTAGCGGGGGCCAATTATCCAACAGAAATGGTTCACAGTGCATCTAAAGTAGGACGGCAGTGATACAGTAGTAAATCTTCCTAAAAGCTGAACACTGTTTGATGCCAAATCCGCTGGTAGACACTGCCTTATATCTATATGAAGGGAGAAGCTAACTACACTGAAACTAACACTATTTGCATACAGTTTCTGTTTGTTAGTGAAATGTCTTCTCTCTAAAACTTGTGACCAGTTGACAGAATTGAATTTTTCTTTTCCTATCACTGACAAATAACCAAAAAAAAATATTGCAGTGTAACAGAACATATGGAACTTCCTAATTATAAAATTCCTGAATGACAAATTAGTCCCATGTTACGATTAGCACCTGCCTCATCTGTCTCAGACTTCAGAGATTCACTTCCTGCAATCATCACTTAATATGTGCACATGAAATCAACTGAACTACAGATAAAACACAAGTCACAATCTGAATATTAAGTCTGCCAGCTCCTCAGATGAATGCTATTTCTGCATTTTCCTGGTATTTTTGTTAACTTTTCATATAAAACTGGTGACACCACTCAAGCATTGTGTTCTTTTGTCTCATACTAAAAAGAGCAGAGAAAGTTGACAGGGTGTTCAACAGGAAATGGCAATTAGCTGTTGGTGATTAATGTGTAATAGCTTCAGGGGCACTTGTGAAAACCTGACCTTGATGGTAATGATTCCTCTCCTCTCAAAAATAAAGTGGCTTCCTTTGAGGTGCTCGTAGGTGGCACTGCTCAACTGGATATGCATTTCCTGGAAAATAAAACAAGAAAACATAGTCTATGTTCAAAACTGATGCAACAATATTAGTGTATTATCTTTCATTATACCTTTCCATTACTCTCCATAGCAGATGCGGTGTGGACTGTGTCACCATGAAGCCCATACCGGGGCATCTTGTGGCCCACAACACCTGCTACTACCATCCCAGAGTGGATACCTGCACACCAAAGGCCAGACTCTAATCAGACCAAATGAAAACAATACCTGTCAAATAATGTGTTTTTTCAGAACCCACCAACTCGAATCTGTATGTTGTTCCCATTAGAGGGGTCTTTGAGGTGGTCAATGGAGCGGACCATGTCTAAAGCCATGTCACAGATGTTATGGGCGTGATATTTGGTCTTTTCTGGAGCACCGGCAACAACCATGTAGGCATCTCCAATAGTCTCTACCTGCAGAGAGAACACAATTAAACCACGTAACTGGCCCTACATAATTATTATGTGAATATATTTGCACTCAGATATAGTAATTTTTCTACTTTCTTATTTTAAACATTTTTAACACTTTTAATTTAATTGTATTGTTATTTTTTTATTAGTTATTGATTTATCATTTTTCACCACCTGAAAGGCTGCCAAAAGACCAATAATTGTCTTTTAGCAGCCAGAGTCTTTATTCAAATACATACACAAAAATATCTAAGTAAATATAACTTTTGTTACCTTCTTCCATCCATCCATTTATGTTAAATTAATAGATGTGCTGAAATTGATCAACTTAAAATCAACATAATGTGCTTTGAAACCAGTGTTGAATTATAGAACCATTTTGTTTCATATAGAAAAGTGACAAACCTTGAAGACCCTGTGCTTCTCGCTGAGAGTGTCAAACAGTGTGTACATGGTGTTGAGCATGGAAACCACCTGCATGGGGGTGATGTGGCTACAAATACGAGTGAACCCAACGACATCACTGAACAGAATGGTCACATCTGGGAACACCTGGAGAGAAAGAACGAGTGAATTCAACAGAAGAGAGGAGACAGACAAAGAGGAAATGTTTTATACAATGAAGTAATGCAGACTGTGGTCTAGGACGCATTCACACTTAGGCCTATTTTAGTCCTGATGTATGTTGGCCCTGTTTTAGTCCTGCCTTAGTCCAGGTTTAGTTCTGAGTTTAGTCCTAATTTTGATGCAGGTTGTGTGAAGGCACCCTCAAAGTAAGATTTTGAGGGTGAAAGGTTACAGGCTTTTACACAGGCTACCACCTGTCGTTTTCATTTACGGCTTTCATTTTGTCTGGTGATGTTGTTTTTGGATACACTTTCGCATGGTTGCAGTTTTTTCGTTGTTTTTTTTTTTTTTTACACAAGATAGGCACATACTGCATTGCCTTGAGTTGCCTTGAGTGCTCTGTGTAGTGAACCTTTGATCTCTTCCACCAAACACAGGGCAGCAAGCACTTCACTTGAGAGCCATTTCAAGGGAAGGGATATAACTTTGTTCCTGTCCCTCTGGCAGTTATTGCTGTTGTGTCCTTGACCAAAACATCTACCTAGTTTTTTGAATGAATAGATGAGTGGCTCTTCAATTGCTGCATACATTGAGATCATTTACCAAAATCTTTGATACTTGCCATCAAGATCACGAAGATGTGGCCCTCTGTGGTACTTTCCGAGATAATAAATACTTAAGCAATTATGTATTTTATGAATAGTGTGTCTTGTTTTTAGCTTCCACACCTCACACGTGTTGACAGCGGGCTCTCCTTTGCGCAGCCTTTTGGCTACTGGTTTGGGAATCATCCGGTACAGAAGGTCATCGGTCTTCTTCATCTCATAGTCTAACATCTTCATGCTCTCCTCTAACTTACTGGACTTCTTCTGCTCCTGTATTACAAGGAGAGAGAAAAAAATACTTAACATACATGAGCACACTCCTTTACTCATCGCCCCTGTCCAATCTACTGAATGAATTGAGACAATCAGGACTGAACACATATAAATATTATGTATTCAGTCCTGACTGTTCTCTTGTCTGTGTGTATAGTTTATGCCTGAGCATGTTTTCCTGCTGGGGCTTTTTGTTCAGTCATGTTTGTAAAAGAAAATCTATTCTAAATCAATTTTCCAGGCAAAGGCAGTATATGTGGGTTAACTGCAGTGTATTTTAAAAAAGGATTTCTTAAAGTTAAATCCACAATTGTTAATCCTGTGAATGTTGTTGAATCTTGAGTCTTTTAGTATCTCATCTCATTGTTTGATTTTCTACCTTTCTGTTGATTACATCAGTTATTTTGTGAAACCCTGCGAGGTGACTGCTGTGATTTTCAGTTAAGATTATAGGCCTATAGAATGTTGTGCTGGCATCGGAAAACCCTGTTTCAGTGGTTGAATAAGTGCACCTGTATGAGCGCTCTCTTCAGCTCCTCAGACTGCTGTGTTCCAGCCAGCACCAAGTCTCTGCTGGAGTCATGCATGCTCAGGTCATTGATGTACAGACCAGTCTTGAACATGGCACTCAGACTTTCCATGCTGGGGTCACAAACCAGAGAAGAAAATAGAGTAAAGAGTAAAAATTAATTAAGACAAATAATGAAATAAAGATATATTGCTCAAATCAATCATGAAAAATGTGTAGGCCTAGTTTAAAATATTAAAAGTAAATATGTAACTTTTCAGCTACCAGGTCAAGTTATGGGTCAAATCGGTGGTGATATGAGAACTCTTACAGTAATTATGCATGCTTTAAAGGTATTTTTGAGCAGCAAAACACCTGTGGAACATTCCAGGCAAAGCAATAACATTTCCATAGAGACAAGCAGGTGGCTGACCCCCCAACCTGAAAAGTTACACAGTCCACTTTTAAATTCAATTCAGTTCTCATCTAGAATGGCTTTAAAACACAGTGCACAAAGTACAAAATATTCAAGAATAATTAATACCATACTAATTGATCTTTGGGTTATCGTGCATTTGTGCTGTAATATTGTGAGCACTGTGATGGCACATTTTACATTTCTGTTGTTTTGTCAATACAGTCTTAAGGGGATTTACTCAGAAAATGTTTTAGTAGTAGGCGGGGGATGTTGTGGTAATGTACTCTGCTGAAAACACTCACATGGAAATAGGGTCCCATTAGCCGCACAAGAGCTGCACTGTCTGATTAAAAGCTAATTAGCAGCTCATTTCATGCATGGTAAAGTGCTCTTAGAATGGGACACTGATTTGATTCACTGCCCAGGCTTTTATTTTCTGCCATGTAATTCAGTTTAGCTCTTCCCTTTTGTCGGCTGTATTAGTTTAGCCAGCGCATTTAAATAATAGCTATATTTTGTATGTAAATCTGAGTGCGTAGGGGAGGGTCTTACACAGGCGTTCCCAGAAAGATGATGGACTCCCATTCAGGCATGTATCTCATCTGTCCTTTGAGTTTGAGGCAGCGGCTGCCGTCGCCCCAGCTCTCCATCGCATTAGCGCTGTTACCATCTGAAAGTGGCACAAGAGCAAATGCACAAGGGACTACTCAGTAAAGTGCTTGGGTACTGTTATATGAAAATGGCCTTTTACAGTGTGGTACAAATACAATTTTAATGAATTATATCACTTTGTAAAATAAATAAAATATAAAACTAAATGTTATCTTGAGGCAAAGTGGGTTTACATCTTGGAATTGGAATTGAAGTTTTGGTATATTCTATTTTCAGTGTTGGGAAGAATACACGTATCTATTTACAAAACACAGTATTTTTGGTACATGTATGTAGGTAGGTGCATGTAGGTACTTCTCATCTATCTTTCTACCCATTCATAAAATGTATATAGTATAATGTAAAAAAAAAATTAGGCCTATATGTGAATTGTATTACTAATAACTTTTTTTTTCCAAGAGTCCCGTATGTTTGTGTGTAAAATCAAAGCATGAGATGGGCAAGATTTTACAACCTTTGTAATCATCTCCAATGATGGATTGGAAAGCCATGAGCTCCACATCGACATCGGCTGAGCGGTTTACGTTTTCATAGTCTGAATCTGTAGAGAGGAAGGCCCACACAGTCACTACCACATCTCCAACAGAGACAAGTCTGACGAGGATTCACTCTGCTGCATTCAATGCTTTAAAGTTAATCAAGACATCAAACAAGTCAATTTCTGCACAGCATATCACAATCAAAATGTTGATGCCCCCGCTATCACACGAGGACACACTTTCATTTAGCTGATCTCTTCCCCATTTAATTAAAACAGCGATCGAGTGTGTCTGACTGATAACATGAATTGATCTGACTACCCTTTCACACCAGACACACACCGATGCGAGGGTTTACATGGCTGCCCCTCTTACTCTGGACACGGTTGTGCAGGTTCCTCTCCCTCTTCACCGGCTCCTTGGACATGATTTCAAACAAGTTGTTGGGATGGGAGATAATCTGCATAGAGAGTAAAGTAAGTAGTAAGTAGTCTATAATGTTTGCACAGTCGTTCAATATGACAATATGACACATGTTGCTATGGCACAACAAACTATGTCAGTAGCTATTTGTTATTTGTGTTTTTTTACTCCCCACTGTACCCCTTTGTCCAGACAGAACATGTTTCCACAGATACTCTTTGATTATCAAGAAAGTACTCTGAAGAGTGAATTGACCTACCATGTTCCATGTAAACTCCACTAGGGGGCGAGCCAGCAAAAATGCATCATTGATCTTTTTCCCATCCAGATCAGGGAAGACTGTGGCCAGTCCAGAGCCAACATTGTGCACCACCATGTCCTGAAACATGCCATACATTGTCAGACATTGTGTATATTGAGTGTTTACACAGTTTACTAGGGCTACCTTATACCTACCTGTCTAAAGACTATATTAAAGGGGAAGACCTCAAAGAAAAAATCTGAAGTGATTGGCAAAATCTCCTGCTCCTCCTCATCTTCCTTCATGATGTAGCGATAGGCAGAGTTGTCAAAGTTCAACCTAGTCTCATCAAAATATAGAAAAGATATGTGCATGGGATTTGAACTACTTATTCCGTATAATTGAGTGTTTTGTGATTACCTCATAGTGACATGAGAATAATCTCCGACCATCTGCTCTGACAGCACCTCCACATGAATATCTGTGTCGTAGAACTGTTTCCCCATCTGCCTCAGCTGCCCCATGGCGTAGTGCAGGTAGCCCTTACGCTTGCTCCTATAAATAAGGTAGAAAAACACATATTACATGTTTCAGTTTTTTACGTGTATGTCCATTTTTATGTATATTAAAGGTGAATTATGTCATTTTTTTCTGGGTGAAAACCAGAAAAAAACCATGAAGATGATAATTACTTCAATGTTCCACAGTACTGCATTAAACACAAATGGACACAAGCAAGTAGTGCCACCGGGCCAAGTAAAAGGTGAGCAAGCCCGTTCAATGTATGAAAGCCTTTACATGTATTTTTGAGCAATAAAATGCCTCTAATTGATTACAATAGAAGTGTAATGCCATAGTATGAAACATTCCTTTTCCATCTCCATGGCGACAAGCTCATGGCTAGTGGTGGATCCACCACTAGAAAAGTTACATAGTGCTTTCTTTTGACCTTGCCTCCTGACCTGTAGTGGAGGGTGACCCCAGTGGCGGACTCTTCCTGACAGAAAAAGGTTGGGGGCTGGACCTTTGGGTAGCTGAAGCGCAGGTACTCATGAAGGTTGTCCAGGCCATTCACAAAGTCACGCACGTGACGACCCAACACCTATAGACACATGTAGGAGTATTAGCATTATTATTTAGTCTAGAAAACTTTTTCGTATCAAAATTTTCACCTTCAAAATCCTGTCATATCCGTACTTCCCCACAAAGCCGAGGAAGTAGACGCCCCAGGAGTTCATGAGCTCATTGTAAGGCGTTCCTGTCACTCCGCTGGCTGCTTTTGCGATGCGAGGAATCACACTCTCACTGTACACCTGGCACATCCAAGCACTGAGTCACAAACAAGCTGGCAGGATATATATATATAAAAAAAACGCTAAAATTACATTTTTTTAAAATCCCACTCATGGCTTGCTCATGACTTAAAAAGTTAATTTTGTGTATCACACATTTTACTCCTAAGCAACATTTTCCAAAAGTATTTTTGATCACTTTTGATCAGTACTGATGTTGGTTTAGCAGTTCAACTGAAATTAATTTCATATGATCTACATTTGAGGGAATATACATACACACACATACACACACACACACACACACACACATATAAAAATATAGATTGCTAGATTGCCATGTTACTTATTATCACGATTATACAAAATGTACCGCAAACAATTACTGCCTATCCTTTTTTATCACGATAACTGATATTACTGTTTAATGTCCCAGCTAGTACACAGCTATAGGTCTATGGTACCTGATGAGTGACAAACGAGTGCAGCCTGACATCCGCCCTCTCCCGGACCAGTTTCCACACATCGTCTCCATATGACTCCTTGATAAAGTCATGGAGGCTCTCACACAGCAGCCCGTACATCTCTCAAACTCTGCCAAAACAGCTCCACTGATTGACTTCTTCCCAGAGGCACCTGCAAGCGCATAAAAAAGTTCACAATCATGACTCCTTTCCCACACGCCAGCTGAATTTTAATGCTCTCAGACTAAAAAGCTATAACAAGACACAAACTGCCATTTGACTTTCCTTTTGCCCTTAAGACTACCTGTGGAGTCTGGTCTCTTTAGCTGGTCAAATAGTGTTTCCAGCGAGCTGTAATGGGACAAATGGTTTTAAAGGTGCTTTAATTAAACAAGCCCTTGAGACTGGAGAGGCCTGTATTGTTCTGGTGACAGCTGACAGTGCCTGGTGGCTGTGACATGAACACATTCAAGTACTCTCTCTACCTCTCTACTACCTCTCAAATACAGATGACACCCGCAACTAGAAAATAACATTTGAAATTAGATTGTGTAAATTATAATGGTTTTAAATTAGATTATAGTTTAATTAGATTTTACAGTTTACACCATTTGTTCTTCTAAACTTGATCTAAAACAGCACTATACTAGGTCTAAACTAGGACTAATAATGTAGTTCAAGGTATATAATTTTAAGTGGGGGACTAACACAAGAAATATTAAAAAACATACAATCATTTGTCTCAAAATTAAATATACACTGGAACTGTACAGAGCCAAGAATACCGCCAGAAGCAGTTCACATACCAGCTGTGAAACACAAACCACAGTATGGGAAATATTGGTCCAATTTTCTTCCTCAATAGTCTCAAAACATGCTAAATAGAGTGACATTATATAACAATGTTAATTATTCAACTGAGAATCATGGCAGCCTTAGTAGACCTTTGTGTGAAACTCTGGATAGTGTTTGTTATTCATAAAAACGATGAAAAGGCTAAGGGAGGCTATGGGAAATTGAACTGAAACTTTTCTCCTTGCACTGCAGATATAAATTCCAGTGACTTGGGTTTATTCTGTATTGTCTGACCGGAGCTGGGGGGCTTCCCACTAGGCCAGAGGATAGGAGGCACAGTGCAGCCGGCCAGGTACAAAATCGATATCCAATCTCAACTGGGATAAAGAAAATGTTTTTTCGCTACCCTCTCCTACTGGGCCCAATGATTCAATTTGTGGGGGAAAGGTGCCTCTGAGGTCCCAGTGGAGGAGTGGATTCTGACCACCAGACAGTGTCGCAACATGGGCAAGTCAAAAGTAAACATGGTGGGTGATGGATATGACAGCTAATGCAAAATGAATGAGAGAAGAATGATACTGTAGAATTCTGTAAAAACACATTTAAATAGTAATTTTCATAAAATAGATAACAGAGGTAATTGACACTCATGTAACACACACATACTCCTAATGTCCAATAGGTGGAGGAATGCACTTGTACAGAATTTATATAACTGTAGTGGTCCCTAAAGTGGAGAATCCATGGGATGTAATTTACGTATGAGGAAAAAAATTATCCTGTTAAGTGGGGCCATGTTGTTCTGAACTTTGTGAATGGCTTCATTTATACCTGATCAATATTACACTACGGGTGTGTTCACAGTTTGAGTGCTAATGTAGAATTGTTTTGGACCGGTTCCAAACCAGTCCTGTTTTAGTCCCAGTTCTTACGTAATGATTCTGCAAGTGTGAACATGGCCTTACTGAGTGAGGCAGTGGTGATATGTGTGCATTTGTATAAACAAATCTTAATATGAACATTGAATACTAGTTGTAAAATCAAATCAAACATGTTGAGAGGAGTTTTTTTTTTTTTTTAAGTGGTTTCAACATGGAATTATTGATTAAAACTGGTGACAACAGATGGCATACAGTAGCCTACATATTGTAAATCACTCTCATAAAATATCTAAATAATTACAATGAAGCCTACTGGAATACAAGCAAAACAAGTATAAAATAGAGCAAAGGTTAGGGATTATAATTTATTATGCTTGGACAGGCGGCCCACTGAGGGATATGTGCACAGCTCCCATAACTCAGAGCAGTGTGAAGGAAAAGGACATCAAAGGTCTAACGCCATTAAAAAGAGAGGAGTGAACTGCCTCACATTTAAACCTTTGACCCTTAACGGGAAGAAAAATCTCAACCTCTGATCGCTGTAACCTCATCAATTTTACAGCTCCTCTGAGGGCTGTGCATGGAGGGCAACACAGGTGGGCGCTCCAAAGTCATTAGGAAAGTAGAAAATAGCAGTTAAAACATGTTTTACACTGGGAAGAAAATGCATGTGTGTTTGGATGCTTCCTGTCAGCTCCGCCCGGGCACCAGCTGTTATTGCATACACAAGGGATCAGGTTTTTATTATGGAAGAGGCCACAGAGCTGCGTGTAAATCTTGGGACGTGCCCCTCTACCCTAATCGCCCCTAATGTCGCACCCCACCCAGGCATCATCATGTAAAAACCGCACTGCTAAAATGAGCCCGGTGAGCTCACCACCCTAAGTATGATGGGTGAGTTTTATACAGAGGGTGTCAGACGGAACAGAAGCATCAGAGAGCAGGGGACAGCCACAGCCATCTGAGGTGACTGCCATAAACCATATACACAGGTAGGTTTGAGCAGAAAAATAATGTAATACTTATTTCAATTTTCTTTTTTCTTATAAATACGAACTAGGTATGAACATTGTTAACCTATTATTAATTGTTATATCATTAGCTATTATTTAATGACTGAATTACTATTGAATCCCACCTTGACATGCTTGGCAATATACTTATGCTGGTAAAACTTTATAACGAAAAACTTTAAACATTTATAAGCCTTAATAAAGCATGAACAAAGTAATTATGAGAATAATTCCAGCTTATTAACTACATGATTAAACTCTAACTGGAATCCCTTAATCAAATGTGTCTGTGTGTCGTATTTTATGTATATCTGTTTTTGCTTGTTTGTTTATGTGAAGCACTTTGGGCAAAAATGTGACTATATAAACAAAATTGAATTGAATCAAATAGTTACTAATCCTGAATCAATCTAAATAAACTATTTGGTTATCATTAATTCATTCTTTGTCCATGCTTTATTTAGACTAATTGAAGCATAGTTATTTTAAAGTGCTTTTGAAGAGATAATCATAAGACATCATAAAAAAGACACACTATGGAAAGCTGCTAAATGTACAATTAATTGCCCTTAATTCTGCAGTTTTGTTTTTTCCTGTACAACACAATTATTACATATGAGCTTTTAAACAAATATAAGATCAAGCAATTAACCTATTAATCATGATAATTATAGCTAAAACACAACTAGTTAGCAATCTTACCTTTATACTGTACAGTGTATATTCTCATAAACAATGCATTATTCTCCTTTTACGCTCCAATGTGCTTAAATTGACCATCAGGGATAAATAAAGCTGTTTTAACTGACTGATTGACTGTAATTATGACTTAGGTCTATCCTTCTTAAGTATCTCATGTTATATAAAACTTGCTTTGTATTTACCTATTTGATTTTTAAAATCAAATAGGCTCACAAATCACTGTGGCATTGCAAAGCTTAAGGACAAATGCACTATAGTCATATAATGGAAATTGACTGAGTAATGTAAAATGCAAATCCATACAAATACTACAGGCAAACTAAATATTGATTACATTGTGTCACAGAAAAAGATGATGATGATGCAGCCGGGTCTGGATAACGCGACCAGACTCAAAATGATGCAAGCCCAAGCACTGTGCAAAGAGGCCAGAGGAGGTAAGGCTTAAAACTTTATATTGATACGAATATAAAGTGGGACTATTTCCACCCACAACCAAATTTCAAATAGAACCATTAAACTGGGCAGTACCTGAAGTAAAGAAGAGAGCGAGGAGGGACAAGAGGTCAGGTCTAAAGCTATAAAGAACAGTGTGATTGGCCTAACGGGTATCTACACTTCAAACTCCTTGCCAGGTGATTGTAATCAGAAACCTGGCTTTAATCATGGCAGTCTCTTGTGATGTCACCAACTACTTGAAATTACTGAGGCCCCTGAAGCTAGCACACACTTAGAATGACTTCTTTTTGACCAGACAGCTGTAAATGTGTATAATTTCCACAAAAGTTGCCAAAAAATGCTATTAAAAGCTGTTTACACATCATATATACAGTTTAGTAGTAAAAAAATGGATTTAGTGTTCAGTACTATTTTAAAGAGATTATTTTCACTTATTAAAGCACAGGCACTTCAAGTCTGTGCCCACCCAGCTGCTTTTACAGTGTTACATGTCTGGGCAAACATTGGCAAACATCAAAGTACTGTGCCCATCGCTGCAGGAAACATGACACATCCAGATCCCGGGAGAGTCAGCCTGTTGTTAGGATCTTCCAAACTTTTTTTTTTTTTCCAGAGGGGAGCGCTTGTTTTTCATGCTGTCAGCCAACTTCACTTTGAAACCTCCAAAAGTCAGTGATATGTGACTGTACGCAGCATATTTTACACTGCGTGATCAAAGACAGCTCCTCAGGGTGACACGGGCTAAGACCTCCCAACACTTATCATGCAAGAGCCAGTGCTACCATCTTTCATCCACGCATATCCTATTTATATGTGCCCAGTTACCCATGCAACCTCAGACCACAACAAACATTACACAGGCCTTGACATCATCTCAGGGCTATTTCAGAGACGCACAGAAAGGTGATATAATACGAGAGGAGACCCTGAACTAAATCTGTGAGGATTTTAACTTAGTGACGCTGCACAGGGACTGGCTTTTTAAAGAGGCCTCCAGCTGTTCAAAGCAGGATCAGAGAAGACGTGTTGATTTGCCAAGTCCTTATTAGTCCATGCACACTTTTCTCTGTTTAAAGCAGATATGTGTTTGAAATGCACAAACAAGTAAACAAGCTATGGGCTACAAAAAACTGACTTAATATAGTAGACATCAGGGAGGGCATCTGGCACAAATCGAAGGCCAATGCAGGTGCATCACAAGCGATGGTACAGGTCTCACTGTTTAGTTACATTTACTTGAGTAATATTTCCAGAGTACTTTTCTAGCACTACTTAAAACAAAGTGTATTACAGTATAACAGTACCTGAGTAAAGGTTTTGGTTATTCTTTCCCCGCAAACAAACACTTCTTCAGATATGTCAGTATTTTCTTATTTTTATGATCTATCCTGTTTTGCTCTTACTCTAGTAACTTCCTAAACCATTACTTTATAATTCTACTTGAGTAATATATTTTTAAGAAAAGTGTTCTTACTTGAGTAGGTTACTATTTTTGGCTGCTCTACCCACCTCTGCCTGTTTGTTATTCAAGAGCATCTGAACTTGGGAAAGAAGATCAGCATCCCTAAAGATGTGATGATGGAGGAGCTGAATGTTCCAAACCGTAACCGTGGCTCCCGCATGTTTCAGGAGAGACAGAAACGTGTGGAGAAGTTCACTCTGGAAAACAACTCCAACGCTCCCCAGTACATCATCAATGTATGAAGCTGCTCTTCTGATTCTTATTAGAAATGGTGATAAATAGCCAAAGTATACATTTAGAGTTTGACTATAATGTATTGCTTTTCAGTGCATAGCTTTGGATATATTTTTTTTAAAATAATAATGATAATGGTGTAGTCTCAAGGTGCACCATGACACTTTTCTGCTAGAGGGTCCTCCACTTGCTTGCATCCAGTGAGATGGTATTGCTTTGGCTAGGTTTCATACTATGGTTTTCTATAGTCATACAGATAAGGTGACACCACCAGGCCAAGTTACAGATCAGACCTGTGGAAAGACTACCCCTCTCAGAAAGATAAAATAGACAAGTTTAACTAACTGATTGATGGTTTGTGTGGCTCTCTGAACTGAAATCCAATTCATCTTGCTGGCCAGGTTAAAATTGAATGTCATAGTGTAGAATGTTCCACCGCAATAAGATCTCCATGGAGACAAGCAGGTAGCGATATTTTATTGTAATTAGTTCAATTTTATATATTTTATTTATTTATTTATATAAAATGTAGGTATGTATGTAGCTTGAAACACTTTGGATTAGATCAAATGTCTTATGTTCTTTTCAGGTCCCAACAGAAGCTATACCCCCTGAACACTTCACACCAGAGCCACAAGTAGGAAAAGAAAACCAGACATTCTCGATCCCAGGCAAACATAGTCTGGTTATGAACCTTCAGAAGACCGTAGCAAAGAAGGGCAGTCCAGCCGTCCTTGCTCCAGGTAAATGTGCCCCGCTGTGAAAAGGGGCCTACAACACAGAGCAGGACGAGTGCAATGTCACTGAAATGGCAGACGGCTGGGCCAGAGTCATTACACTGATACAGCCATGATAGCTCCCCACTATATACTCTTTTGTGGGTTTGTGATTATAGAGAAAATTATACCCTGCATCAGGTCCAGTCACAACGCGTGTAAAGCAATTATTTTAAAATCTGACAGGCAGTAATTTTAATATTCAAGATTCATGCTGAGAACAATTAATGTAGTCTGTCTTGTCGTTGTGACTGCAAGCTTTGGCAAGAATATATACCTCTTAATTTTCATAATACTAAAACATAATACATGTACATGCTTAGCTGGTTTTGTGCTGGACACTGCCTCGCCATTTACCAGTGTTCGGGACTGTCACAAATGGTAAACTGGCTTGAGTCCTCTCATGGCTTGAGTGATTTTGAGTTGTCAAAAATGTATAATTTCAAACTGAATTTCAATACTAAGGAATACCATAAAAACATTAATTAAAAAAAAAAAAAAAAAACAACCAAAATTAAAAATTCTTTAGACAATAGACTACACATTTCAACACAAAGCAATAGCACTTTTTATGATACCAGTTGGTCTTATACTAGTTCTGCTTGAGGTCAAGAGAATTCTGAAAGTTAAGGAAACCATATTTGTCCTGTCTATAATTATTTTATAGATATCAATACTTGCTCGAAAGAGTATCAAGTTTTAGTATTGATTAGTATCTGACCTTCGATATTTTTGACAATGCCAACAGTATACACTTTCTTTTTTAAATAGTATACTGTGTGACTTCTCACTAGGTTACACTGGGCCTCTAAAGGAAATTCCCCATGAAAGGTTCAACACAACGGTGATCCCCAAATCCTACTGTTCCCCTTGGAGGCAAGCTCTGGCCAACAACGAGGAGCTCCTAAACACCCTCAACAGCCAACTGCCTGAGAACCCACAAGGGCAACAGCCTGCCAACTACAGGTGCTTCAACAGGTACAAACCCATTTCTCTCCATTTAAAAAATAAAAATAACTGTCAATGCAAAGTAAGCTCCTTAACCATCGACAGACAGTGTATACACCATGTCTTGACGTGTTATTCATCACAATCAATCATCTCATGCTGGGCTCGCCTCCATGTTTCCACAGTCTGAAAATGAATCTAGTCTCTGGCTCGCACCTCCTCAGAATGTGACTATGATGGCTATTTTAACACAGCCACTCGAAAGATGAAACCTTGAGGTGCAGTGGGTTTTTAAATGCTTCCACTACAGAGATAGAACACAAAAAATAAATGTTTTAAGGATAACGAAATTGCATCTTGGCCGTAGACAGAATAAAGGTTAAACTTGGGCAGATGGAGGAATAGCCTGTATAAAATGCTCTGGCTCACAACTTGAAAGTCTTTTCTCAATTAGTGCTGTCAATCAGTCGACAATAAACCCTAAGGGAGGGATCTGTTTACATGATTTCAGTTAGAATTATGCGGCCCTAATTAAATCTGAACTTCAGTAAGAGTCAGGGCATCTTTGCACATGAAGCAGGCAGACTGACCTCACTGTATGTGGCTTAGAGATATTTGCACACATATTTCTACATTTTAGAGTGCAGCATATAACTACCCTTCTATTCAGTGATGTGGTGTCTTCTTCCAGAGCTGCTGTGCCGTTTGGGGGCATGATGGCGAGCAGTAGGGTGGTACCGGTGATCGGATTCGAAGCTGTGGAATCGCAGACACTGCCAGGAGCCGCTTTAGACCGCATGTGCCAAAGGCCCAACTTTAACAGAGCACCCAAGGGATGGGGCATCAATTACAGTCCTGAATCTAATGAACTATGAAAAATGCTAATAAGCTTAGGACTAAGGCACTGACCGACTGCCTTTCCTCCTCTTCTCTCTCCCTTTTCCACTGGCAGAGGAATGAAACTGTCTACTATTCAGTGGTGCAACCCATAGGGACCCTCTGAAAGGCTAACAAAGGATATATAAGCAAATTAAATTCACTTACAACATACATAAGATGACAAAATTGGGAGGTTTAATGACAAATTCAAACAACATCTATTAGAAACTAAACCCATAGTGGACATTTACAATGGTTTAAAAATAAAAAATGTAGAATGAATAAAAATTAAGATAAAATAGTTTGCCAGATACTCTCAATGTAACAAATGTTACACTGTGGCTTTTTACATAAGCTCCTGATGTTAGAGCAATAATTGGCCCAACAACTCTGGCCAGCTCATGTCTAGTAACATCTTACCACGTCAAAGCCTGTTTAAATGCTGTTGGTACATTTGTTTTGGCTCAATCATCCACCAACCAAAGGACACTGGGCACCGTAACCGCAGGTGCTATAACAGTTCAGGCTGTGTGTTTGTAGCAGATGTTTGCTAAACCCATCTGTCTAATCAGGCCAGGCACATTAAACTGATTTCACTGTTCATGACGTGAGCCGTGAGCGGAGTGGGCACCCATGCGCTGAGGGTCCTGGGATGGATAGTGGATTTGACCAGGAGGTCTCATACCAATAGGAGGGGGCATAGGTGGAGCCATTGGACCCATAGCATGGAACATTGGTGGTCCAAAACCTGGGAGGGAAAAAAAAAAAAAAAAACACACATTTGAACTCTGTATAAAATTCTTTTTCAGTTTGTAGACTTACCTGGTGGAGGTGGGTTCATGCCTGGAGGTGGGGGCATTGTTATGTTCATAACAGTAGGAGAGTTGTTGGGGTCCAGGTTAAAGTAGTTTGCTGACGTCTCTTCATCAAGTGGTGGTGGAGGGGGCAAAGCTGTAAGAAATTGGGTTTCAATATTTCTGTTTCATGCTGAAATGTCACAAAAAAGAAAATAGTAAAATACCTCCAGGCAAACCAGGGACAGGTTCAAGCCTTGAGCCCATCTCACTGACACCTTCACCATCCTTCCCTCTTGCGGCCTGAGACCTGCAAAAGTAAAATTAGAGACATTATGGAGGTATTGAAAAGCAAGAGAAGAAAGATGTTGGTGTGCTTTATTAATACGGTAAACTACACACCTTCCCCATTTGACAGTTAGCCTTCGTCCATTGATAATAAGTTTGTTAAATGACTTTTCTGCTGCCATTTCAGCTGCATCTCGTGTTGCAAACTGAATAAAAGCACACTGCTGTCTTTGAACTATGGTGATGGTGCGAATTTCACCAAATTGGTAGAAGAAGCCCCTAAAAGGAAAAACAAATTGACACATTTGTATTAATTAAAAGAATGTGGGTAAACACCAGTCATTTTGTCATTATTAGTCATACTTGAGATCCCCATCTGTGACATTGTCTCCCAATCCACCAATGTATAGAGTAGTGATGGTCTTATCATCTGGTGGATCAAGGCGGGGCATAGTTGAGGCTCGTTTCAATAGTTTATCAGCTACTGGGTCATTGATGCCATAATAACGATCCTTTATATTCTGGTCAGCAAGCGGGTCATCAGGATCTGTGGGTTTCTCATGTCTAAGAAAAAAATAATGTTTAATTTGTTTTAAATTGTGTAAATAATAAAAACACACACAGAGTACTCTTTACCTGTAAGGACACTCCTCTCCTCTTTTACATTCTCCCTTCACCCAGAAGGAGCAAATGTGAGGTCGATTCCTCTTGTAATAAGGTGTGGTTCTGGCAAGTTTTAGCAACATGTCACTTGAGCTAGGGGCTTTACCGATCTGTCCTACAGGCCGTGTGCCATCTGAGTTCGCAATCTAAAACAATGAAAACAAAAACATTAAGGTAAAGAACAATACATACAGCAGTCTGAGGAACAAAAGACTTGCGTACCTCTCTTTCCATGTTCTGTGTGTAGTACTCCTTATTCACATCTGACCTTGGAATATCATCTTTAATGGCAAGCCCTGTGTCTCTGACCTGAATAGGTAAACCTGTGCACAGTGTTACATTAGTGATAGTGATAAGTCATTGGGCAAAAACAAATACAGAAAAATATAACTTTGGCAATTTAAGGTTCACCATATTCAAGATCCAGCAGACAGGTCTGACACACATTCTTCATTTTACTACAAGTCTGACAGACTTCAGTCTTTTTAAAGCGCATCCGTGTCCCAGGACACCATCGAAACACAGTGAATGGACGAGCACAAATCTAAATATACAAACAAAATATTAAACATATTTTTTCCCATTATGTTTCATTTATAATGGCATTTCCCTATATCTAACTCACCTTGCATTCTTTCCCATATTTTTCCTTGGTCTATTAAAAAAAAACAAAAAACAAAAAAACAGTAAGAATGTATTCACACTTTATATTTTAGCTTCTACATAATTTTAGGCCTACTCACCATACGAATGTAAGGGTTTTCTCCTAAGCATGTCTGGCAAAGAATTGGGAAGTCCTAAAAAGAAAATGAATAAATGAGTTGATATAATAACACTGACATCATAATTTATTTAAAGCTGTGCTGTCTGGACATCTCGTGGCAATTGGAGCCAAATTTTGAGACCACTCTCTCAAAGTATCTGCAGGAGACTGCTGCTTCAGCTCAAGTGCAAGGTGTGGAAATTGGCTAAACCGTACGTTCACCTACATCTACTAAATATAGCCCGCTCTTGTAATACAAGAAATTGAATTAGGTCATACTAATATTGCAAGCACTGCGAACACCAAACTATACCATATCCGCGATGACAAAGTAGCTAGTTATAAATTTTATTTACTATACAGTCTATAGTCGTCTAGATTTAAATAATCCCTGGAATTATACGACAATAAACAACAGGTACAAGCAGAACAAAAATGACTGACTTTCTGCGAACTACACTTATAACGCAGTAAAGACTTAGCCACCTTAATTTCAGCTCGGCTAATAGAGCGAACTACAACGTAAGATTTTTCGCGTTTACTTCTGGCCGCAAAGGTTTCGTGACTTTAAAGACCCCGTACAATCACTATTAGTTCTCGAATAATTTGTGACATAATATTTATTATGATCCACTATCAATTAAGCGGCCACGCTGACTAGCATTTAGCCTGTTAGCGGAAAGACAGCATAGCTTAGCATAGCATAGCTTAGCATCAGTAATACGCGCCAAGTTAGTGGCATTTTAAGCCATCTATCTCAGAACAATCTCAGATATAAGAGCCAATTATAATCTGACATGTTATTTATTATGTTGTAAAACATACCGCGTCTTCCCAGTTCTGTCTGTTGTACGTGTTTGATCCCAGGGACGTGGCCATTTTGCACAGTGAGAACAAAACAACGCGAGCACAACACAGGCCGAGAACCAAGAGGCGTCCAACCACAATGCACCGCGGCAGAGGAGCCTTCACCTACAGGGGTCGCCCTTCTTCAGTTTATCGATCCTGAATCCCCAGTAAATCATAAAGTGGGAAACAGGAGGCCACCAAAATATGAATGTAGTTTTAATTCTCATACAACACAAGATGCTTTTTACAAGATGCCAATGTTTTTTAACTTGAGAGATTCTCCAACAAACTTGATGGTCAAGAATGTTGTACTTATTATTTGTTAAGATTTTTCATAAAACTTGTTGTTTGTTCAAGCCTATGTTTAGAATATAATATGAATGTAATAATTTAATTGTAAGGCAGCAGCCAGAGCCAATTAGCCCCGTGACTGCAGCCAGTGACAGAAAGATTGAAACTAGTGTGTGAGTTCTGGGTCTTAAGCCAATTTTGTTGACCAGTCTATAGTCTACTTACACTTCCTGTTTAAACCAGACTGTTGTGCAGTGTGAAACCCCAATTAGTAGAGCGAGGGAGGGATGTGCAGATTACGGATCATCAGTAAGCCCTTCATGTTTATTTAAGGTCAGGCTAGGGTTGTAGAGTCAAAGGGCAGGGATTTCTGTGCTTAAACTTAGCAAGTCTTTCACAACATTCACTTAAACAGACAGGAATGTTTAGTGGACTTTAGCCTTTTTCAAACATATTTTAAACAAAACCACAGATTAATTCTACACAAGTGCTTTGTCCTAGATTAACTGTATCTAATAGGGCATCAAAAGACCAACATGGTTAGCGAGGCTATGTTATAATACATAGGCTATAGGGCCTACACTTTCTTCTGTAGGTCGTGTGACTTTTTTCTACCATGTGATTTGGATGAGACAGTTAAATTAGGGTTGTTTGCTAGATATCAGCTGTCAGAGCGTACCACTCTCTAAAGACTGTACGAATGGACTTTTATGTGTGTGAAGGGAGTGTAACATAAAAAGGCCTTATTGAATAAATAAATAATGTGCAGCATTGTCCAAGGCTACCTCAAACAAAAGTGACATTTCTTATGTATCAAAATGAAAAGTTGTTTTGCATTGAAAATTCAAAGTAAAAGGAAGTGGGCTAGGCCCATAGGCCTACCTGTCCACAATATGACACATGCAGTGACTAATAACAGTATGACTGTTAAAGCCTAAGGGCTGTATTGAAAAAATACAATCCATCCTACATCCAGTGAAGAAATCTGCCAGTCTGTGTGCCATTTGTGATGGCAAAGTGTTGGAGGATTTGTGTCAAACACAGGCTGCAGACAGTGTAGGCTTTAGTTTATATGCTATAGCCATCAGCCTGTGCCACGTTGGCGCCCCCTGTCGACAATAATGGACCACTACTGAAGCACGGAGCTGCAGAAGGGGCATTCTCAGATTTCCCGATTGCTTCCCAGCCGAGTGAGCTGTGCCGCTGCTTTCACATCACGGCCGACAGAAAAAGCAAGACAACGACGACGTGTGGCCAGCGCGCCTCAATCCCGCATTCTCCGGTGTCGGTTTGTGCGTCTCCACTTTCGCGTGGCCCGTAGCGAGGTGAGTATACGTCCAAAGCCCAGCCTCGTAGCGGTGTTTTCGCACATGTTTCGTATATGGCCACTTGCTTCCAAGCCAGGCCAGCGAAGGCTGTCTGGCGCAGGCGGAGAAAAAGGCCAGCTCCGGCCTGGGTGTCCATGGCGAGGAACGGGGCTGTTGTGCGCTGTCGCGGGAGCGGGGCTCGTCTGTTTGGACGGGAACGGAGAAGCTTTTTGGTTGTAACGAGCAGATCGAAGTTTTCTGTCCGGGATTGTGCTGCTCACGATTAAATATCGGAATTCCTTTATTCGACTCTCTTTGCACCCTGGTACAAACCTCGACCAAGTTGTGTTGTTTTGATAACTTTGTCCGTGCTGTTTGATATTAGGTCGCAGCTGCAGCCCTGGATTTTCCATAAAGTCCATTTGAGCTGGTTTGGTAACGCAGTCAGTCATTTGCTTCCATACGGTAGTTCATTGTTTTGCACGGAAGCATTAAAAGGCCAAATGTTAGTGTGCAAATTATTGCGTAAATTAAAGGTCATTATAATTGTTGCCACCTCGTTGAAAAAACAGAGCCTGAGTCTAATGGATCCACGTATAATAATCTGCGTTTTGTGTGCTGGTGTTGTGCTAGATTATTGTAAATGCACACTATAAAGAACATTAATCTTAAGTCACAGTTGGTGTGTTTCAAGGCAAATTTTATTATATATAGGCCTACTTAAAAGCCATTTCGCCTACCAGACTACCATAGTTTATACTGGCATTAGACCTTAAAAGGCAATGTAAGTTTGCGTATTGTTTGAAATGTCCTTCTCTGTAACATAATGTCTGGCTTGAATTGGTGCACTTTTTGAATGGCTGTGCAGGAAAAGGGGCAGTCCAGACCTGCCTAAAATCCATTGCCTTGGGGAGTGCGCTTGAATGTGCACCTATATATGAGTAAGAGATTACTGAAGTAGAATGACTCACTCTCAAATGCAGTAGACAGATTCATTAGGACTTTCCCTGGATGTCGCCTTAGCTGCTGTCTGAAAAAGGCAGTCCTTCTGGTGTTATGCATCAGGATTTGTTTGACCACTGCTCTACATTTTCCCCTAAACCATGTGTTGTTTATCACATGTCTCTGGCTGTTTAAAACATTCAGGGGATTATTCCATTTGCAAATGAGGAGTGGGAAAGTGTTTTTCTCCCTAGTTTGTCTAAATTGTGGAATATTGCATCTTAAGTTTGTTTTCTTCATTGGTGTCATCTATTTCTCTCTAGTGGTAACCCTCCATCTGACTGCTTCCACACGCTGCCAGATACACAGTGATGTAGTGTGCTGTTGATATAGGCTACTACGGCTGCCGCAGCCATTTGATCATATATCACTATCTTTGGACTTAGATGTATCTCTGAAATACTGTGATGCCGAAACGGTGTGTTGATAAAATGGGATTGGCATGGCAATGTATGACAGATTATGTCATCAAGCAGCAATTGGCAGTTTATCAGAATGACACATGATCAACACAATTTGAGATTCAAACCTCAAAGAGGAAAGCCTTGTGTACAGTGAGTCATAGTTGCTGGTATTGCTGTGAATAAGACAGAGGTTTAATTGTTTTGAAGATGCTATACAGTTTTGCTGCTAAAATCCAGAGTTTGGGAAGCGGCAGTGCCTAAAACATGCCACTGCTTGTATTTTTCCATGTCAGTGCCCCTTGTAGCACACTCGGTGTGTGGGGGGCAGCCCTCTCTCCGGAGTGGGACTAAAGCCAGGCATGAAGTTCCCCAACTCTGTCAGCTGTGTGTATAAGCACCGCTTTGTACCACAGCTCCCTATGGTTCTTGTTCATATAATGCTACAGCATCACTGGCTAAGATACTTACAGGAATTTACTATTGAACAGAGCTCAAAATAACTACTGTGTAGCAGACTCACATGTGCCCTCTTTGGGTTAATATGTCAGTGACATGGTCACAGACTCACAGTAGTTTATTTGTGTATTGAATTCTGTCTTTGGCTTGTTTTGGTTAAAGCACAGTCCTTTATCCTTGGCTGAGCTGGGGCAGGATAAATACATTTGGAATGGCATAGCACAAACCAGTATTAGCAAATGATCCGATAGCATCTGTAATCCTTTGGAAAACCTGGAGAGTTGTTTTTTAAAAGTGCTTGCCCTCACCAGATATTTGGCAGTCACTTAGGGGTGTCCACATGTGTGACTAGCTGGCTAGGTTAGCAGTACGGCTGAATGCTGCAGTATGCAGGCAGATCAGATTACTGAGCGATTAGCCATGGCCTCCCATCCCCGGTTGAGGGAAATGATTTTCCACTGTCATAATTCCCTAGACTGAATTACGCAGTCCAGTGACTCAGATACTCAATACTACAGCCGGAGTACTGCTCGGCCTAACTGTTGCTCTCTGGAGAGGGGTGATAGGTACAGAGCGCATAGGCTATTGTTGCACTGCTGAACAAAATATTTTGTAATTGGAATGAGTTGAGCTTTTTTTTTTTTTTTTATCAGTGATTGGAAACATAATGTAAACACTATGAGGAGTAGTTGAGTAATAGTTTGTACAGTCAGCTCTTGTTGTTTTACATAAAGGATGCAGACAACAGTCCCGAAACTCTAAACCCTTACTCAAATCTTCCCCTGTTGTAAGCACATGTCAGCTGGCCGATGAGGCGATGTAAATCAAGCAGGCCTCTAGTGGAATTTTGCTGAATGGAAAAGGGAGCGGGGAAGAGGCTGGACTGTGGAGGTTGGACCATATTTCCAAGTTGCCTACCCCTGAGGCAGGAATCTGATACATTCCATGGGCTCCTGTATCCCGACAAATAATGGTGAAGGGAGTGTAGCGTTTCATCAGATGACACTTGACTGGTGCATAAAGTGCTGGGAAAGTAAGAGCTATGTTATATGCTCAAAGGTAGTCAGCTCTGGTTGCCCGAGGGATCAGGAAGTAGGCACATGAGCAGCGCTGGTTATATGAGATATGGATTTATCCCTTGTAGAAGATGGCCTGAGTCCCTGCGCAACCCCTCCCATCCCCATCTAGACAGAGACATTTATATTGAGCCATTTGAGATACACATTGATGCAGAACAAGTTTTAGTTATGGAAGCAGCGGGGCAACTCTCAATTTCTTTGGTACATTATACACCATTGTGCAGTGATTTGACCCATAGTGGCAGTTAAACTGAATAATAATTGCTTCTTAAATTACTTCTGACAAATAACCCCAAAGTCATTAGGCTGGTCTAGTCACAGCTTGGCTTTTCTCGAGGCATGTCATGGCATGGGCTCCTCTCAGTTTCCTCTAAACAATGACAGCGTTTTTGTGTTGTGGTTCAGCTTAAGAAAGTCTGGTTTGCCATTTAAGCACTATAGATGCTGTAGATGTGCATATCACCAGCTCCTGTACTGAAGGCCATTTATTCTTCACATGCTAGAGAAAAAAAAAGCCCTGTTTTATTTAGTGGTTGAAAAACAAGATCTCCGGTGTTAATGGACTTCACCTCGGCGCTGCAGCGGACCCTCGGGGTACAGCATGTTCGTACTCTCGACCAGGGAGCTCTCTGCGTCGGCCTGGTAATGAAGCCATTTTCAGAGGTGGAGAGATGCCATAATGGGAACGTACCACTTCACTGCTGGATAATCTAACCCCGATCCTATTGTAAGTGCTATCATTCATCAGAAATTAGATTTTTTTTTTTTTTTTTTGCTTCTTCCTTTGTTCGTTTAGCCAAAGGGAAGGAGTTTTGTGATGTATAGATGTGCATTCCCTTTCGTATCTTTTAATTCATTCAAAATGGCAGTTTTCATGGAATCTGATAACACTCCAGTAAGTGCAGCAGCTTGTGTAAATCTTATGTAAATGTTTTGAAATATTTAGATTGTTTGTTTTGTGCGTCGAATGAAGTGGTGCTAAAAGCTTTCCAAGTGAGAGCATAGGGCAGACAGGTGGAGCGGAGGGTAGTGGCCCCTCTGTGTTTATGCAGTTGTCTGGTGGCCTGGACTGTGTGCCTGTGCCTCACACACTGTCCCACAGACTGCTACGACATAAGGACACCTACAGAGTTGTATGAGGCTGTAGGTTTTAACTGCTTTTATAACTGAAGAATAAGGAGTTTGATGGCCTTTGTGGGAAGATTGTAGATATCTGTTTTACCAATACTACTACTATTACTAATGCCTATAATACTACACTTTTCCCATTAAAAAATATATAATACAACAACAACAACAACTGAACCTGCAATGCCTTAACCTTCATACAGATTTTCTCATTCTCAGTATATGGACAAACCTTTCCTCATGTGCTCAGGACCTCCAGAATTCACTCACTGAGTTGCAGAGGGTGCACTAGCATTTAATGATTAATGATTGGTTGGAGTTATTGGGATTTAGGGAGTAAGGAGTCAGATGAGAGAGAGTCCTTTTTAGATTTAAACCGACTGGATTTCAGCTTTTAAACAGGCAAACTCGTGTGAGGCTCATTCTCCTTTCTGATTGTATAATTGTCATGAGAACCAAAACACCAAATTATAACAACAATTATAAAAACCTGCTCATCATGTCCAATGTTTTTGTAATTAAGGACAAATCAGCCTTACAAAAGCTGTATTTGATTTGAACATGTCTACCCCGAATTTGGGGATACAGTTGGATAATGTTTATGGAATTTAAAATCCATCTTACAGTTCCATTTAAATGGTATGGTGATTCATCTGATTTTATTGGCATCCTGTCGTCACATTTAAATAAGATCTCAGATTAGTGTTATTTTATACAACGACAGCAGACTAGAGCCAGATGCAAGAAATTAGTAATAGGCATCATACTCCGTTGTTGAAACTATGATAAAATAATTAATTATAGATTTAATTTTTGTTTTTTGCGTATACAAATGTCACAAAATGTAAGTTTTAAAATGGCTTGTTTTTTTTTTTTTTTGCAAACTGAGTAACCCTACTTTTTTGAATGGTAGTTGTTTTTGAGCAGAAGATTATCTTTTCTAAAAGCAGGGAGCAGTCTTTTCTGTGACCTAATACTGTCTGTGAGAGGCCTCGTCGCATTTGTTTACAAACTCAGACTTGAATAACAGTTGCACTGTCATGAAGCAGATGATACTATGTGGACCTAACACCTACACAAGTTTACCTCTTAGTTCTCTCTGGTCCCTCATTAACTTTGAATAATGGCAAGAACAGGACTTTGATATGGGTTACATATAGGGGCATATTCTGGCTAGGGTCTTATTGAATCCTGAGTAGCTGTGCAGAGCTAAGTTCATCACAACATCCCACTTGGGCAGACGGCCTGGTTTAAGTTTGGCTGCGCATCATCTGCTGCTCTGTTCCTCTGCTCAGACCAGTGCCCCACGCCCCAGCAAGTCATCTGGTGTCCACTTGCTCTCCATCTGTGAACTGCGCTTGGCTTTGTTGCAAACAAAGCAAGTGTGTGAAATGCAATCGGCATCACTATCATTTAAACAGCTAAACAGCTCAGTTGCACTATTTGAGTGGAAACTATGAATGCATTGTCAGGGTTATTATGGGTCATCTCAGTTTCAATTCGTCAAATCCTCCCGAGGCATCGGCAATATCTTTGTAACAAACTGACCACAGCTGATGCCGTACCACTTTTCCATTTTGAGTTGCTGAGGTGGAAAGCATTGTAGCTGTGACGGCCGGAGCTTTTGGGTTCTGGCAGCGGTGAGCGTACCCCTCCAGTGATCCGCAGCGCTGCCCACCCTGCTGTCTCTCATCTATCCCGGTGGTATGAGCCGAATGCGCCCGGATCCAGTCTGTAGCTCGACAGGTGTTGGCAGCCCAGAGGCCACCACAGCTGTGCCCTGGACACCTATAAGCATGAGCGCATGGCCTTAGACGGCAAATGACAGCAGGATGAATGAGTTTTGTTTTCTGCGGATTTTCAGTTTTATGGAGAAGTCTGGGCTCTGCAGAGGGTGACGGTCAGGTGGTGAGACGGCTGGCCTCTCTCTGTGGGACAAGCTTTGGGTTTGTGTTGAGCGGCTCTAAGTGTGTTTGCGCAAAGAGGGTCTACTGAAGTCACTATAGTGGGGTGCACTAGGCCGCACACACAAACAGCCTCCCCCTGTGTGAGTGTTAAGTGTCCGGATATGTGCGCTGAATGGGACACAGGTGTCTGGCCCGGCTTGTGTGTTCCTCTGAGGTCTGTGTTTGTTTTCTCTGGGTAATGGCTCTAACTAACAGCTTGACCAGAGCTCATTGACTCTCAATGGACTGGGTGGAGGCCATGTCTTTTGCTACTAAGGATGAACTGGAGGTAATAATCTGTTCATGAAATTGAAAGTATCCCGCAACACATAGTTGAGGCTGCACATCAGGAAGACTGCTTCTTTTTAGATTCCCAGTCCCTCCTTTTGTTCTTCTTTATCCCTCCGGCTCCTCTGATCTCCTCCAGCAAAGCAGCCGTTTGAAGTTCTTGAAGCTATGGCTTTTTTGGTGATTCCTCAAAGTGCTTATGTGACAGGTAGAGAAAAGCTGGAGGGGAGTAATGTGACTCCCACGTAGTCCGGAGCTTCCCCGGGCTCCGTCCTCCTTGCCCCAGCCTCTCTGTGGTGATGTCACTCAGAGCTGCCTTTGTTGAGGAGCAGCCCAAAGGTGTGCTTTAGGCTCACTGCAGACTATACTGTGTCTCCCATGGGTGCACAGCGCTGGCTAATAGCTTGTTAACTCTTTCACTGCCTCTATATTGAAGCGTGCAAGCATTAGCAAGAACTGCAATCTGTGACCTGATCTGATTGTTTGAGTGACCCGTTGGCCTGCACAGATGGCCAGTCCCGTAGAAGCTTCATAATAAACATACAGTTAATATCTGGCCCACATAGCATCCCCCCCCACAGTCTAACTGCTCCGTTTTCTCTGTGCCACCCTCTGTGCTATTGTTTTCTCCATGTTTTCCTCAGAGCGCCTGTTATTCCTATAACGTGCTCATCGTTTTAAATTCCAGAATCCATTTCTTTTGCCCCCAGGCACTGGGCAATGGCTGGAGACGGTGAAGCAAATTAAATTTGGACTTCTTTTTCTGCTCCCCTTGGACCTGGGCACGATGGAGCTGTAGATGGAGGATGGGAGCGGAAAGCAGAGGGAAAAAGCCTATTTCCCATGCATTACAGTCTCTTTCCTCAGGGCCTAAAGAAGAGGAACACCAACAACACCTCCTGTATTTTCCCTTTTAATTGTCTGTCTTGCACTTCCTCTTGCTCTGCTGTTTTTGTCATTCCTGTATACTCTGTCCCAAAGGGCTCCCTGCTCTTTCCACTATACTGTTAAGCATACATTACTATACTGTTAACACAATCTGACCCACTTTATTAGTTGTGGTCTAGTGAATCATTAATTGAGGTTATCTAACTGTTCCTGTAATGACTCGTGAGTCAAAGTCCCTGGTTCTCGCTGATCAAGCCATACCATCATGCCTCCCGCTATAATCATTTGTACTCTATCATAACAATCTTGCACAAAAAGGCATGGTCCCTCAAACATCACTATAAGTTTAATAGGTGTAACATGCACTGTAATATGTCATTGTGTCAGGGCACAATACAGGGACTAAGTGCACTGAATGCAAATTAATCTTGTGGGATGGCAGCCGCTGAATAGAGTGCGGTTTTGGGGAGCCGAGGGGAGCGGGGAGGGCCAGAAGGAGGGCTAATGGTGGCGACGGAGAGGAAAGCGAGAGAAAAGCGCATGTGAGCAGCAGGAGGAGGGAGGTGGGATGTAGTCATCGCCAGGCCCATTCATCATGCAATGCCTGCTGGGATGCGCTGGGGTCAGTCCCGCACAACACAATTACAGCCTGTTCTGGTGCTGTGCCGGGCTCTGCTGTGTTCCGACTACGTTCCCTCCGCTTTTGTTAAATTCACTCTGTTCTTCTAGCGCTCTGTTGTTTTCCCATCTTTTGTCTTCTTGCTTGTTTGCGGCTGTTTCTTGAGCTTGTGTGTTCTGCTGAAACTGCATGATCGCCTGCAAACATCTAAATTAACTGAAGTTTTGTGCGTGTTGCTGCTGTGCTGCTTCTTGTTCTGTGAGACCTAAAACTTTGTCTTTTGCTGTAAATTGCCTGTCTTTCACTTTGCCCAATTGTAGCCGCTTGCTGGGCTGCATCAGCTAAAGTCTCCATTCATCTGGCGTCTTGAGTAGTTTGATTGACAGGCCTGGCTGTGTGGGTGTGAGAGTAGTAGCATGTTGTTTACCCTGGCTGCCTCTTTTTTAGTCTCCAGATGTTTCCAGTCTGTATATATGCTTGTTGTGCGCTCTAATGTCAAATGATAGCGTATCTGATCAGAAGGATATCGCTTCAGTCGTCTTGTCCATATCTATTTTTCATGCGGTGGTGAGAAAAGTGTATTCTCTGCCAAGAAACCTTTAGGTTGTGTGTCTGAAGGCAGCAATAAAACGGATCACCTACAAATCAAAATGTAGCCACATCAGCTTCTGAAGGCTTCTCCAGATTTTCTTGTCAACATCATGGCACATGGCGGATGTTAGGCTGTTATTGGGTGCCATCTGGTTCAGTCCACCAAGAAAATACGCAGCTCCATAAAGAGACAATTCAGTTTAAGATGGCCGCATGGATAAATGCTTTATATTGCTTATATTATATTGCTTATATTTATGGAACTCATGTCATATCAAATGTTACTGTGCATTACTCATATCCATGCAGAAGATTATTTGGCTACATTTGAGACAAGGCTAGCCGTTTATCATTGTGTTTTATTGTGAAGCAATATTTTATATTTTATTTTGATAATTAAACATAGAAGTGAATCCCTTTTCACTAAAGGAGTTTTATATCCTGGGCTCAATTGCCATTGAGGTGTGGTGATATTAAAACTGCACCAGGCAATGCATTCCTTGGTTATAGACAAACTCCACAAAGACAGAATGTAAATTAACTACTATCACTGCATCATCTGTTTTATATAAAATTATAACGTCAATGTAGAAGTTCAGAATTACTCTTTGCACAATTGGTCGAGACCTAAAAATTGCACATCCCTGACAAATTTATATCAATATCAAAATTTGACACTAGAAAAGTCTCCTGCTGTTCAGCCTTGTGGATAAATAAGTCTGTTTTTCATCAAATACTTTTACTTCTTGAAGCGTGTTTCTTGTAAGAAAGCAGAAAACAGTCCCACCCTGAGTTCCTTGAGGTTCACTTGCCCAGCGTGCACTTGATTTTGGGTGGTGCCTTGGCTAATAAGACAAATGGGACGTGCTAGCATTGACTTAAAGAATGACAGCTCATTGCCAGAAAATGCAAATGTGAGTCTGAAACACCGACCATCTGGAAGAACTTTAAAACTAGGAGTTGCCTTAAGCTAATGCATTATGCTGAGAAATCCATGTCAATAGTTATCAGTCTAATCTGTGAACTTGGTGACCCCATTACACTAAGAAATATAATATTTGAATGCTATAATCACGTTACCACAGAGGTTAACAGAAGCACTTAAAGGGGACATATTATGCAAAATCTGCTTTTAAGAGCTTTTAACTATATTGTAATTGTTTTCTCTTCTTATTTACCCACTCCTATGTGTGTTTAGAATGACTCATCCATGTGATGTTTACGGCAATGTATACAGGAAAGGGGCAGGCAGGAATCAGTTCTGCAGTCTTCAACCTCTGAAGTCCGTGAACTATTTACTACTATTTACTTTTTTTTTATTTTATTATTATTTTTTTTTTATTAAATCCATATTGCAATTTAAAATGTCCAAAATGTAACTCCTATTGGTCACCATCAGTAAGGCTCTGACAGAGTGACAGCTGAATTTAACCCGTCAGTGAAGTGCAAACTTTTTGAAAAAGCAGATGAGTACATTTACTGCTTCAAGGGAATGTAAAGATATAGGCTACATGAATCGTGTTGAGATTGAAATTGTGATTTGACACCATATCACCCACCCCTAATTATAAGCATTATAATATTACCAACTACAGACAGGAGCGTTATATGTCATTTTTGATGCAAAAGTACAAGTCTTGAATAAGTAAACTGCACCCAAAATATAATATTCTTATATTCTGTCGCATAGAATTGGGCTCAAATGTGTCTTTGATGATGGACACATTGAGCTGATGCTTTTTATAAACCCCGCCTCCAACAAAGAAACCTGCCATATTGTGTTATGTGGGCCAACTTAAGCCACATCCCTTAGCAACAGCCCAGGTTGCTAAGTACACTGCTCAGTGGCTCCCTCACCTGCACATTTTGGCCTCAGTCTTTCACCTGCCCTTTGTGCCTCACTTCTCACTTGGTGCCTAATTGTGTTGATGCTGTGACTGATAGTAAGTGTTAGTGCTAGTTAATCCTACCGGTAAAGGGAAGTGGTGCTGTGTCATCAGGGATATGACACAGCTAATGAGAGGTGTGAGGTTGAGGCACAATAAAGCAAAACGTAGCAAATAAAAATGATTAGATGAGCTGTTTGCAATTAAAATCTATTCTTTTTACTTCTTAACAAATTAAAGGTACTGTACCTGATTTTTAGTCTTCAAAACGTGAAATACACAATTAGTTTTTGTTTCCAGACATCCAGACGTATTCCTCACTTACTATCAGTGTTGCGCATCTTACTTCAAAAATGTAATTAGTTATAGTTACAAGTTACTTCTCCCAAAAAATTACAGTTACTTTTTGGGAGAGTAAGTGAGTTGCTAACTCAGTTAGCAATTCAGTTAGGAGAGTAACTGAGTTAGCAACTGAGTTGCAAACTCCGTTACTTTTTGGGAGCCAAAACTATGCCGTTACTTACTATGTTAAAACAATAAAAACACAACAGATGTGAACCTTTAACATTTATTTCACTTTAACAGATTGCAGTTATATTGCATTTGTTTACATGTGATCCGTATCTGACAACAGCCTGGACACTTTCAGTCACGTTTAAAACATGTGTCGATATCAAACATAGAGCAGTAGTTTGTGTAAAGTTGGAGGAGGAGGCACTGTGCGTCAGAGCGTCACGTGTCTGATCAAAACACAGCTCGGACTCAATCAGCTGTCAATGCACATGTGGACTGGACATCATTTCCCATCATGCATTAAGCGTTTGTAGTCCATGCAGGCAGCTGCAGTCGGTGGAGAGCTGCTGCGCTCACCTTGCTCAAAAACTGCGTCCGCCTTGCTCTCACAAGATTCATGTTACCGGCGCACAGGTTGCGTCAGACGATCGGCAATCGTATCTGGGCCCGCCTTGCTCATCTCAAACAAGCCTATTATCTCACCCCTAGCCTCCTCTTTCACCAAAGAAACACAACAGCGTTGCAGTTCCCTTGGCTGAGAGATGCTCTGATGAAGAGCAGAGTGAACTGAATTAATAGTATCACGCCACATTTTATTGTCAGTAACGGTAACGGCGTGGGGACGCTGGGAAAAGTAATTAGTTAGATTACGGCGTTAGTGAAAAAACAACGCAGTTAGTGACACCGGTACTGCTTACTAAATGCATTCCTACCCTTATATATATTATATACGCTTCCTAATTATTCACTACTATGTTTCATTACTTATTACATTATTGTTTCATTACTTCCAGAGGTCAATTGGAGTTTTGCCATCAGATAAATGCTAACAATAACTAGCAGGCACTTGGATGAAACCTCTGCCTTGTTCCTTGAAGATAAATGTTTAGGTATAGACTCAACCATGTTTTCTGACTGTGTGTCCAGAAAAAAACATTCATTACTGGCTAGACTTTTTATTCCACACAGCCACGAAAATTGAAAAACCATACGGTGATTTATTGAGACTGACTTCTTGACAATACAATGCTATTTTGCAATAATTTTATTTTTTATATATATATATGTATATAATTTTTTTTTTTTCTCTTCACACACACACATTCATTCTTCAATTGTGCTTTGATATTAAGAGCATTGTGGACGTGACCTTATCAGCATAATAAAAACATGAATTTCATCAATAAACTTGCCTTACCAATTCTGATATTTTGCATCTCATGGGCCATGTATGGAAATATGTATTGTATCGGTAGGGTCTTGGTAACACCCAGCCCTAACAATTGCTCACTGAAACTAATGTCTTAAGTTAAGAGGCCTTGGTTTTAGTTGCATTAACAATGACTGTGACTCTGTGCTCCCCAAAAGAATCTGGACAGGCTGACTGATGCATGCCAGAGGCCACTGGTTTTCATTTAAGCTCAAGACATAGCTTCAGCTAGGATGAAGTGGGCTGCTGTTCTTGTCTTAGTAATTTACAGAGAAGAAGTTTGTAATAGAACAAATACAATTGCATGTTTTTGGATATTCATTTGGCATTTCTACTTTGCATACTTGTGTCCTGCAGGCCCTCCAATCACATTAATCTCTTGGTGCTGTCCCAGAGTGACCTGCATCAGCTCCACAGTGAGCGGTGGTCCCGTGTCAGACCGCTCCAGCTCTGGACTTTACTGCTGCTGTAATACATTATGACAGCTTTGCTTCAGGGCAGGAAAGATCAAATAATTCATTAAGATTATGTTGGAGTGCCGTCACACACCACTGAGGTACAGGAATACCACACCAGCACTTTTTCTGCAGAGTCATACATTTTTCCCAAACTACGCTTGGAGCCCAGTTTGATTTTTGTTTTGGCTTTCCGTCTATTGGCAGTGACGTCTATTTTCCGTTTTTACCCTTTGAGCAAAAAGACAGAAGTAGGTGTTCATTAATGTCTGTAAACCCTGTCACCTGAGAGGTAAGTTTATGTTGGAGGCAGATTCCTGGGTGCCGGTGAATGCAGTTACTTCAGCTGCTTCTCTCAGACAAATGGATATCTGAGCTGTTTAAAAGCTGCACAGAAATGTATTATTGGAGTGAGTCTAGAGGAGTCTTATTATGTCTCAGAACAGTTGTTTGCAGTATGACAGCTGGGCATTTTTTTTATTTGTTTTAGTGTTAATTTAACTACTCCGATTGAGTCACTGTATTTTACTGTTTGCTGTGAAAGACTTTTGGTCTTTATGGATTTGTTTCACATGACACTTGACATAAGTCAATCCACAGCAGCTACAGTGGGCACAGAGCTGATGATTATTTGCTGAACACATTGCAAGTTTCTATTGAAATGTAAAAATGTATAGAACACCCAGCATTCGTAGACAAATCTAGATAATGCTTAGATACGAACACTGCTTAAAACATGCATCACGATGAATCAGTGAGGCATAAACTTGAGTCTATTCCTTTAAACTGTTAAATGTGAGCCCATTATGACGACATGAGCTGTTTTATTTATGGCAATGAGTAAAACAGTTTCACGATACTTATGTCTCAGCAGCAGAATGCTGTGTTTTCTTCAGCACAGCCTTTCTACTGTCCCAGGGGTCACTTAAATCTGCACATATAAAAACATGTTTGTTGAATTTAACATGTTTTGGGCATTTAATTTTCTACATACTAAATATGAAGGAAATATGCAGGTTTATGCAGATCAAGCAGACAACTCTGCTCTGATCTGTCTGTCTGTGATAAACTCTGCCAGCCTTGTGCGGAGCCTGTTTTCATTGTGGAGGGCTGGCTCTAAAGTAATGGTGTGTCAGTCTGACTGAGGCTGAGATAATGAACATCACACACTCTCTTCCTCTGGCCCACTGGGCTCACCTTTCCTCAGGCCTGTACACTGATCTGCCCTGGCACCGGACACAGAATTCAACCCAAGGTCTTCCTGTCCGTCATCCTGCTCTCATCAGATGCTTCTCTAATTAGATGAGGCTGATTTCAATAAACTCACTGTCGTCCCCACTCCATTAGTTATATTAACATAGGGATTCCTGGCCTGTAAGTCTTCTATCATTCCTGCGTCTTTTCACCGGGGGGCCAATCCTCTCCTTTTTGTGGATCTATGTAACCTAGTTACTGAGGCCCAGCAGGGGAGCCCAATCAATTAATGAACAAAGACGGCCGCTCACCGAGCAGCGACCGAGTCTGGGGCTATAAACAGGCCGCTCCCAAAACATGGTCACTGTCAGCGGCTCGTCTGATGGATGTTGTTTTGCTTTGTGCTGTGCCTCAGAGCCACATCTCTGCTACCTGTTAGACAACATTATTGAGCTAATGTTTCGATTCAAAGTGACATGTAGAAATTGACCATTTCTGTCAGGAATGCACTGAAAAACTTGCATACCAATTACATTGAAGTTGTGAGTTGACGAGGTGTGGTATTCTGTCACTCCCAAAAGACAACACTCTGCTCTTTTGTTTACAGGAGTGCTCCTGTAAGGTGTGATGTGGAGCTGCACTAATCGTTTAAGTATGAGGTTAAAGGTTAAATGTCCATTTTCAGTGATTTTGATCCGTTTCCCCTGGCAACAGACAACCCCTCCTCTTCACCCACCTGTGCTCTGTCCCATCTTTCAGCACTTCCTCATCCCTCTGTTTTCTCAATACCTCGTTTGATCTTATTCAATCCACTTTTTGTGCCTTTTTTTCACCTCCCCTGGGTCCACCCCTTTTCTATGCCATCTTTCGTCTCTCTATCCCCGCGGTCCCTCTGTCATCCTCTTCTTCTTAATCCGGCTGTTGGTCCCCAGCACCCCTCCTGGAGTTTCCTGCTCTCCCCATAGTGCAAGATCAGGGAGCAAGCTGTTGTAACAAGCTGTTGAATAATGTAAGCTAAGGCTATAGGCCACAGTTTCAGTTAACCCTTTGATCCCCGATCAGTCAGTGTTGAGGTGGACACATCATAAATGACAGGCCGTCAGATGGACGGAGCACCCTCAAGGCCTTTGGGTTACCTACGTTTTTTATCTGGTTTCATTGTGCCCGTGTTTGTAAAGAAGAAAACTCTCTGCTGCGTCCCTGTCTATTGTTATTCCAACACTGATGTATAATTAAAGGGTTAGAAAAGGCAATGTTGAATTATTGATACTGGAGCAAAGATGTCATGGCATTCTGATCCACATAGACGAGTATTTTACACTGCAGTTTTTAGTATTGCTTTCAGAACCTCTGTACTCTACACCAGAAAAAAGGATGCTTCTCAAAAGACTCATGTAATTATGTCATCTTTTTATTTTTATGATCATTGCATAAACTGCTCACCCACACCACCAACGCTTGTGTACACTAAATGGGGTTTGGTTAGATAAGTTGGAACTAAATATGACTAATGACAAACATTTTCTATTATGTACTATTGGCATGTGACAATTTCTCAAATAAGCTGCTCAATTAATGTTGTTGTTACTGCTTTTAAGTCATAAAACATGATGCAGCAAAAATATGATACGGCCTAACACTGAAAGAAAACATTTGCATAACCCCGTCTCTGTTTTTATATGAGGTTGATTGCAGCAGATTGTCCGCTCCAGATGCTTCTCCCAAATCTGAGATGAGGCAAGACCTGTGCCTCCAATTTGTATCAATTAACTGTCCGAGGAAAACATTCCTACTCTTAAAAAAGTGTACTGCCAGCATACGGGTTCTCATTAACCCATTGTAATCGATAGAGATTCTCCTTCTGCTTAAGTGCTTCTGGTTGGCTTAGAGGCCCATATCCTGAGGCTAGCGAGTATTGATCTGTTGGACTGATTGGAAGTTTCCCTTCAGGAGGTGAAGAACAGCACTGCTCTGTGATGTTTTGGCAGCAGTGGAGTGGGTCTGGAGTGTGGATCAGTTTACTGTTTTTCCTGCCCCCACTGTTGTCACCACACCTGTTACAAGCTGCAGAAGAACACCCTACACCGCTCTGTATGGGGAATGCGCGCCATGTTTAATGTTTGATGCAGCCATTTGCTGTATTCAGGAAACGATGCAAACAATTACTGTGTAATGTGGGGCTAAGGTGGCGGCCCGCATGCCCAAACCGCACCGATCATAGCTGCTGCTGGTTTTTCAATGGACGTCTACAGGCCATTAAGCTCATTGTGCTACAAAGTGAATTTAGAAACCCCACGATCTGCATGGTGCAAAGTGTTTATTGAGTTATATCTCAACATGGCTGTCAAAAGTATCAAAAATGAGATCCTAGTTAGACGTGACACTATAACAAAAATAGCAAATAGAGACGATAAAAGATAATATTGAAACTAATTTATGCTATTCTAAGTCTATAATATGGTTAAAAAACATGAACTGCAATGAATACATAGCAGAATGGAAGTCGTTAGTAGAGAGTTTGTATCTGTAATGAGTCATAGAAGTTATTAATTCAACATTCTACAGCTCAAATCTAATCATAGAGCAGGGGGGAAAAAATAAATGAAAATGTTTCCCTCTAGTACAAAGAAAATATACCCATGATAAATATTGACCCCTAAAAAACTATTGTTCTATGTACCATATATTGAATGATAAGTACTAAAACTGGTATCAAAACTATATAATCATTTAAGCAAGTATCGAAATTGGAAAAAAAACACGTAACTGGATAAAATTTGATCATTATCAGACCTAGTGTAAGTAGTGTGTGGTATAATAAACAAATACTATTATTTTGTGTTTAAAATACACTATTGTCTAAAAAAGTAAGAGCTTTTAAAATTATCATTTGGGTATCAAAATTGGTATCTCAGTATCGAAATCAAGTTTGAAATTTTAGTAGCATGACAATATATCTCTGTATCAATTTATCAGTGGTTCTCAGCATTTTAAACAGAAGTCGTCATGTTTCTTTTTGTTTTTTTTGTTTCTTTTTGTTTCTTTTTGTTTCTTTTTTTTTAGTGTACAGTGTATTAACATCATGTGCTGAACCACTTCCCCATATTCACATTTTCATGCGGGAATTTTGTTTAGGTCTGCATTTAGGTTTTAGTTTGTTTATGCTTACATGGCTGCTCCCTCAGCCCAGCACAAGCTCTTTCACCCACTCAGTGCACATATACATACACATGGAATTAAGGTGTCAGGAAGTATGTAATATGTATGGGGCTGCGCAGTGGCATTTAATCCATAACACTGACAGGCTTCCCATGAACTGACAGGAAAAGCACATAGCTCTCTTCCCACATAAATACTCAAGCAGCCCTCCTTCACATAAATACTCAAGCAGACCTCCTTCTCAGGGTCCTTACCACTTTGACTCTCGCCCCCCTCTTCAGGCACAGCATGAAATATTGTTTTGATTTCAAAGTGTTTTGTCTTGACCCCATGCACCAGATCTAACTTCCCTTTTGGTAAACTGATAGGCTGTCTGTGTGTCCATGTGAGCTCAGTACAAAACTCAGCAGCTGCAGATGGCAGTGAAGAGGCAGGCAGAGTAGAGCCTGAGCCGCAGACAGCGTCCAGATAGACCTGTCAGCTCTGACAACCGCACATGTGTCAACCCCACAGTGGCAGAGGGGGTAACTGCTTAATCTAGGGTCATGCACCTGGCTTTGGGCAATTATTTTTACATATAATTGAATCTAAAACCACTGATCCATGTACAAATTGAAAGTTCAATACACTATGAGGAGCATGAACACTTCCTTTCAAAGTAATGAAGGCCTTTCTTGCTCTTGTGGCAACAGATGGTTCAATTTTATCCCCTATGGGCATGAGGTGCATGTCACAGGAATACACCAAGCCATTTATGTTGTGTCCAAACAAGCAGATTTTGATTTTTATGACCTGATTTTTGTAATAAAATATAACTTTTGTCCCAGTACAGATATAATGTTAAAGCTGTTTTGGGGTCAAAATAAGACCATTGTGTCCATTAACATGGTGGCACAACTCCACTCTGGCCACTGGAACCTTTCAGAAGCGCTTATAGACTAATCACAGTGAATAATTTGGGGCAGTTATTCACAGCTCCAGGAATGTGCTGGGGAAAGTTAGGAATATGCTTGGACCACTGGAAATAGTTTAAACTAGTTCTGTTTTTCATGTTTAAGACAATAAAAACAGATGCAGTAGTTAAATGAATGGATTACAATGTATATAGATTTTATTTTATTTTTTTTGACGCTCACAAATAAGGTTGGTGAAATATGTGTCATGTTTTGGCTTTGCCTTGAACTCAACGTTTTCTTGACAGCCAAAAAGTTTAATTTTGGCCTACCCACTCTTCAAAACATGTTTGGACTTAGTCTGAAATTCTCCCACATGCCTCCTGGCAAACACAAGCTGAGATGTCATGTCAGTGCGTTTCTTCTGCTTTTTTTAAGTGGCATTTTCTTTGCCAGTCTGCCATAAAACTGTGACTAGTGAGTCACCCAGGCAACAGTTGGTGAATGCAGTGTCTTCCATCTCAGAGCTGTGAAAACCCATAGCTTTTTCCTTTCTGACAGTGGCTTCATGGTGGCCCACAGCTGTGCCAGATTTGGTTCTTTTTAATGACTGACCTTTCTGTTAATTCACTGTATTCTTTTGGCTTTTTCGTCTTTTTATTGAAAGGATTCAGAATGCGACAAATGGTTTAAGCCTTGAGCTGTACCACTAATTACTTTAAGACGTGCTTGTTAATGTTTAAAGAGCCATCCTATTTAATGTTAGTAGGGCTGGGCGATATGACAAAATAATGTATCGTGATTTTTAATTAAAAACAAATAAAATGTCTTTCATTATTAATTCCCTTAAAATAGTCAATGCAGACTTCTAATTGGTAGAGATCGACCAATATGTTTTTTTTTTCATGGCCGATACTGATTGTTTAGAATCCAGAGAAACTGATGGCAGATGAGCTCTGCCGATATTTTTGGGCCAATATGTAAGGCAGTTTTTGATCATTTTCCCTAAATGATGTAATTTAAATGTATTACAAACTCACCCACAGTCTGTTTTACTGCAGACCTATAAGCGAGCAGTGTAGTCAAGTTTTTGCTGTTATCTCTTTGCAGTGAAGTGTTTAAATATACAATTGCAAATCATTTAGGCTGCAGGTTAGCCAAAGCAAAATATCTGCCTCTGCTGGAGATTCAAGGCCAATAGCCGGTGTCCTAAAAAGTGCAAATATCAGCTCAGTATATCAGTTTATCTCCATTAATTGATGCTATTAAACACAAAAAGTATCAATTTCTGTTTAAGTCTTAACTCTCCTCTGAACCAGATCCTTTTACTGACAGGACTGGCTGTAGACATCTTGATTAAAGAGACAAATCACATCATTGACTTTTGACTTTTAAATCACTAAATCTTGTAAAAAATGAAAGTATTGCACATTCCTAGTCAATAGTTACGATGACTCATGTTAGTTATTACGCCATTTGTTTGGACTCACAGAAATCATGGGAGTGGCATAAAGAGTATCAGTATGATCCCTGGTGACTAGGTATAATTCTCAGAGAAAGGAAAACCATATTCTGCAACAAAGACAAATGGATCAATAGAATGGGGATTGGCATTTGTTGGAAAACCTGTGCAAACTTGGAATATGATATGGATGAATTACTAAGAGAAAAAGGTAAGAGAACAACAATGAGACTGGGCAGGAGTGCTGTGGTTTTCTTGAGTGCAAACTACAATGTATGAGAAGGGGAGAGGAAAGCTGGATAGAAAAACACACACAGGATTTGTAATAGGATTCACGACTGCGGCTACAACTGGGGGTGTAATTATTGTTGTTGTGATAAGCCGATGATAGGGCTGCTTATTCCTCTGCACTTGGATATTTTGCATATTTAGTAGCTCCAATTACCACATCAGGGTCGTGTGTCAAGTGCAAACTGTTTGTATGTAAAATCGTACTGTATTCCGCTGCAGGGACGTGCTTCCCCTTACGCCCATTCATCCGCTGCTCTTGATTATACTTTGAAAGCGGGAAACGATGATAATGACAAGTGCGTTTTTCGAGCGGGAGCAAAAACCCTATCTGTTTGATCTGGCAGGCAAAAATATGGGCAGCACAACACAATCTCATCTCTTGTGTCAGCTATTCTCCGACACCGTGAGATTCCCATGGGAACACATTTCTGCTGTGCAAATCAGAGTCAGATCAGCTCGGCCCGTTTCTTATCTGGACTTGAAAGAACGGGAAGATGGAAAAGGGGAGGTGTGAAGAGTGGCGGATGTATGCTAGGAGGCAGAGGCACGGTTCCTTTGGGGGCATTACTACCTGAAATTCACCATCGAGACACTTGAATTTAGCTCGTGATGATTCCTCGACTTTGGCCATTATAGTCCTAGTTACTGCCGCCTGGCCTCTTTCCCTGTGCTCTTTGTAGATTGATTGAGTAGATTGGACAGTTATATTGTTTATGTGTGTGCTGTAGCTCGTATTACTGCGGGCCTGGGGAATTTCTTATTAGTTTGGCCGTTTTCTTTTATTCATCTGAGTCGACATCTTGAGTGTTACTATGGTGTGATAGCATTTGTAGTTCAGATCAGGTCAGCACATCTGTTTATGACTGCTCCTCTGCAGGTGTAAAAGTCTTAATAAAACCTTTTTGCTTGAGTCAGAGATACTGTTCAGTGGCGCCGGATTGGTTTCCTCAGTTGAATAGACGCTTGATTTGATCTGGGACCATGTAAAGCGACAGTGTCATTCGATATATCACAGATTTATAGTTGTTCCAATACCAAGGCCAAGAATGGGAGGAAACTATTGTCCAATTTCTTTTTTATACTGTTGTTTGTTTATTTATTGCTTTGTTAGAATTATTGTAAATCAATTTTTTGTTTCACTAGTGTTTTGTATTGATGTCTGCAACTGGATACTTTGACCAAGCAGTTTCTCTTGTGGCGTAGCCCCATAGGACATGTTTTGCAAAGAGACAAAGGTGTTTCATTTGACACTTATTGTATAAATAGACTTTGTACATTCATGATGACCCAAAACTAGATTGTTGTGAATTTCCCTAATTTACACTTCTGTTTCAGCTGTTTAACCCTAATTCACAAGTTTCAGCTATTATATGTCTGTGTAATCCCTCAGTCATGCAGGTATGATCGCTGCTCATCCAAGCGGCTGCTTCAGTTCTGATCAGATTGCTTGTGGACACTGCCTCATATCTGTCTTAAGGGAGGCGCTAACTACACTGTAACTTACAAACTTAACTGTTTGTAAACAGATTGTTTAGCTAGGTCTTTTGGACTACATTAGATGTGAACTGTGCATGAGTCGTATTTTGCATAATGGTTCAGGCCCCTAATGATGCTCTCACACCTATTAGCATACTGACTATCACTATTGTTTTCCTTGTTTTGTTTTGGGACTGAGGATAGAGTTTTAAATAGGACATAAATGATGTCTAAGCCTCCATTCCTGTTCAAAGATGGATTGTCTTTCCTAACAAAAATCGCCTCTTTAACTCCCCTCCTATATCTCCCTTCAGACAGATACAAGGCAGTGTCCAGCAGCAATCTGACCAGAACTGAAGAAGCCGCTTGGATGAGCAGCCAAACGTCTTCACTCTAAAACATTTTGCCCAGTTGACAGAATTGATTTTTTTCCTCTTCCTTTTCGTATTATTCTCCTATATTTATCCTATTATATGCAACATTTTGAGGAGCTTTTCTTATTAAAGATATAATAATTAGTTTTAAATTGTTAGTCCTAGATTGTCATCATTCTGAAATCCATGGGTGAAATAAATAAGAAGCTAATTCCACCGTATAATATGTTAACAAGTATCTCACAGTTTTATAATCATTTGGAGCTCCCACCCAGTACCACCCTGAAAACCCAAACTATGACGCCTGGTCCCACAGCCCGCTGCCCCTTGCTCCACACACTCTATGACTTTCACCTCTGAGTGAGGCCCATTGTCCCACACAAGAGTGGAGGAGCCCCATTACCAGAGGCCTGTCCCAATAGAGACATTGTGCTTGGCGGCCATGCTCCCCCTGTCCTTCAGACGCGTCCCGAGGTGACAGTAGATAAACAAAGGGAACAAACAGACACTCCCACCCGCATTGATCTTGCCCTGCGCCCCTCCCTGCTCTCTCCACCAACACCACATTGATTCCACCTACACTTAATATATATGAAAGCCTCGTACCCCCTCCTCCTGTTCCACCCGCTCTGACAAAAATGATGAATGTGCCTGGGTTCGCTTCCCCACTGCCTTATGCTGGCTGTCCGGGCCGCTACAAACCTATTTCTCCCCAATAGAGTGCACTTCCCCTTTCTGTGACTTGGGTTATTCTCTCGCTTCAGGTCCTTCCTATAATTTCCACGTATAAACATGTCATGAGCATAATTTGAACACCGCGGGACATCCATATGCATGATGTCAAGTCTCTGAATATGATGAACAAAAAGAAACTGTTTTCTTTTTTCAATGCCGGCTGGTCTATCATTTTCTGTGCCGTGGCTGCTGGCTAATAGTCTGCCATGCCACTCAAAGATAAAATCGTATAGGGAGCTTTTATAGTAGGGTCAATTATTTTCCCTGTTGACATAATCAGTACACTTGCTTACTGAATCTTAATAATGTGTCCACAGAGTTCAGGCTAACGTGCTGTTGTCTGGTCTAATCATGTTTGCATCTTGTGGTTTTACTTTAAACTAGGAAATTCTGATCCAGTGACCTTGGACATTGTGGTTCCTTTTTTAATTTTTAAAATAAAGATTTCACAATATGAAGAGAAGAAGGAAGAAACCTCACAATTTTATGTTGATTATTCACAATCATTAGCACCACAATTGACACCACCAAACTGTAATATCCTCAAATTTTTGAATGAATGAGTTGGGTTAATGCGAGTGATACAGAAGATAAAGCAGCACTTAGTAACAGATTTGCTTCTTCCTCTTTCTTTTTTTTTTTTTTTTTTTTTTTTTTTTATTCATACAATTACCATTTTACCCATATAATTGTGACATCCCTCAATAAGAATGTACTATATTTTAAAGTGGCATGTTAATTTGTTGGTTGTTCTGCAGATCCAGTGTCCTCTTGCTTTTCTAAATGGGCCACCATGTCTATAAATAGCCCTATGGATGTAAGCAATTCTCAGCACTGTAGCGGCAGGTTTTATTTTATGTGCCCGCTGAAGGTGATCGAGGCTATTGACGAAAGGTGTCCCGGTCTCTGTGCCGCTCTACCTGCCGCCCTGGGGACCACTGCCGTCTCCATTTCTCCATTTTGCTGCCTCCTAATGACTCCTCTCTCTTAGCGCTAGCCACAGTTTTCCCCATGGCTCCCACTGCACAGCCACACTAGCATTTCCCATTGAGAGGCTATTCATTTTCACACCACTCTTGGATCCCTATGCTAGTTTCCTATATTTTTCACTTGAGAGCACAGATCTAAAGAAGATGAGGCGGTGCGGCAGCTAAGCCTAAAAGATGAAAAAGACTGGGAGATTTCATGTATATTTTATTTTGTGCCGTGTTTTGACTCATCTTGCTCCTAATTGTCCCTGCATTATATGAATGAGTAATCACGCCATTATGCCTGTGCCAGCTCAGGTTATCTTTACTGTGCTTTGATGGCAAGCGATGTAATCCCTCTAATGGGGAGGGATATAGAGTTGAGACTTGAGTGTTAAATGTATTTTAGACAGGCTAAAACGTAGCCTGTGTGACTGTCCCTGTTGGTAAATACACCTTTCTGTCTTTCTGTTTATAATTGGGGTCCCTCGTCAGATTTAAAGATGATTCTCTGCCTCTTTCCTCCATTACTGTGTCAACAAATAACACCACAGTCATTTCAATTACTTTGGAGCCGGGATCGGGGTCTTTAAGTAGGGCCTTGAGATAAAATTGTAGGGGCAGAAGCGAATTGAAAAAAAAGGCTTTCTTCTCGTGTGAAATTGCCTCAGTCTTGGGGACAGTAAATTGAGATGTTGAAAAATGATAATTCGACTGCATGGTGAAATGGTCAGAAAGTCACTTGTGTGCAGAATTAGGAGGCAAAAAGACATTTTCCTTCCAAGTCCTCCGTCCTTCACGCGGCAGCACCAAATGAATTGATGAGACGCAGGGAGAGGATGTGTCGCTATAAAATGTTTGCTGCGAGATTGAAAGTGCCTGCTTGTGCATTCAGATTGGCCGAGCTGTGGGAGGAGGCAGAGGAGAGATGGCACCAGGCTTCAGTTTTTCACAGCTCTAAGCCTTGGATCACCAGCCACACAAGATACATAAAAATACACTCACAATTACAATGTTAGATGGATTTTACATTGATTGAATAGTTTTTGCTATAGGCCAACTCAAAACAATGACAATGACATGAATTATATCCTTAGTAAAATTTGAAGTTGTTGTCTACTTCTTACTACTACTTCTATTCAAGACTGGACTACATGAAGATGACCTCAGATCTAAGAAAATGATGATGTTTCCTATTGTTCTAACATGTTAGTTTGTGCTCTTAACCATCAAGTAAAAAATCCAAATTACTCAAAATTGCGAAAAGGAATATTTTTCATCAATTATACTTTTTTATGATCTATGTTTTAATGTTGTTTCCTCATCAAAAACATACCCAGAGTTTTGCTTTGTTTCATTTACACATGTTAAACACAGCAGTCGTGCTGACTTTCAAGAGTCAAATCAAGTGTAGGTGTAGTGAAGTGTGATTCCAATTATGTATCTGTTCAGTTACAAAAACATTCCAATTAAAAATGCAGTTAATTGTACTTTTGTGTATATAATTATGAGGTTCATTCTGACACTCAAAACCTGGAGAAAAGACACTTATCTAATCTACACTTTCAAAGGGCCAATATTCTGATCTTTCCTGATCTATGTTATAATGTTGTTTCCTCGTCAAAAATGAACAGTTGTGTTTTGTTTCATTCACACATGTTTAATACAGAAACCCTGCATATTTGGCTTAAGTTCGTCTCTCACATAGAAAACACTCGGGAAGACACACCTTCACTAGAATCATTTGGATATTTTCAGCCCTGGAATTTCCCCTTTACTAAACTAAAGGTAAACAGATAGCTGAAACTACCATTTCATGACATCACAAGGTGGAAAAGGCATTTTGAGCTTTGCAGATGGAGACTGATGCAGACAGACAGATAATGCAGGATTACTCAAACTTGTGTGAATGAAACAAAACACAACTCCATGTATGTTTTTGATGAGGTAACAGCATTATAACACGGCTTAACGCTCACAAGAGTCAATTTAGCCTAATATAGGACCTTTAAATAAGGGCTATACTTGTCTAAAGGTTATATTTGGCAGTAGAGAAGTAATCATTTACAATACCGTTTTTATATATGTCTATCGTTATTTGGCTGTGAAGTTTTTAACCTCTTTTAGTGATTTTGTTCTTCAGCCAAAACAGTGAATTGTGTGTTGAAATGTAATCTCTAAAAAAAAAAATTGAGTAGTGCTGTACTGAAGCTACCACATGGCTGCTACATCTGCCCAAACTGATTTGAACACTATTCTTTAATTGTAGTTATCTCAATTTGGCACTCGAGTGGGTTGCCCTAGCAGAGCCACCTCTCTCCTGCCACTCTACTCAATCCACTGCAGCAAGCCTCTATTGTGTCTCATTTCTTAATCCCTTCAAGCAATCTCCAGCACCAACACAGCTAGCATAAGCACATTTTGTACTGTTTGCAGTGTTGAGATTAACAGGATTACTGATCAGGGATTACACTGGCGTCATTCTTACCCATTTAACCTTGACCCAATGCCCTGGTGCAAAATGTGTATGTGCAGTCTGTCTTCTATTCAACTTTTTCACCATTGCTCTCATGGGAGGAAGATCCAACATATTGAAGCTAGTTTGTTTGTTTGTAGAGGTTTTAATGAATCTCTGGGGCTTGCGTGTTGTGATCCACGCACAGAGCTGTAGATTGACACCAACAATGGCCCTTTGGTGGCTGTCCTATGTATAACCCCCTTTTTCTCTGTCTTTGAGCGCAACGTAATTCAGGCGTTTCCATAGAGAGTGTGCTGTTGCCAAGCACACGACAGGTCATCGTTTATTTTGGTCAGTCCCTTGTTCCTAGATGTGAGGGGACGCAGCCAGGAGCAAGTGGAGAGGGTACGGAGCATTTTAGGGTTTTTAAAGGCATAGTTCACTTCAAATTAGACTGGCTAGTGCATGGAATTTAGAATGTTTTACTACTACAATATACATTTTTCATTTTGTTCCATTTGTCTTTATTTATACAGGGAAAGACCAAAAACAGCAATCAGACACTCCTTTTCATGAGTGCCCAAACAAAACAAAATAAATAACTCCATATATCAATTTAAAACATTAAAAACAGGAGCAGGTATGATTTATATATTTTTATCATCAGCTTATTATTGGTACATTGGTGGCACCAGTGTATCCAGTTTTGCATGTCCTTGAAATGTATTACATTTTTGGGAAGCAAAATAACTGAAAGTTTTTTGGGTTTTTTTCCCCAGTTCAGCTCTAGTGCGGCCAGACTTTTAGACCATCAAAGTTCAGCAAGCAAGTGAGATATTCAGGCAGTCTATGAAGTAGTCTGTTATAAATGTATAAATAAATAAATGAATAAATGTATGAAATAATCTATACTAATTAAACACTATATGTAGCATTAATCTACACAAGACCTACCCAGTTTAATGTCTTATTAGAGATACATGTAGAATGATAGCGTCTCTTTGTGAGTTGATTAGTTCTAAGCTGTTAATGTTACTATTACTTTGATATCAGGTACTAACTGCTCTTATTAAGACATAATGACATTGCTTCTGCATTACATTTGTTCCGTAAATACTACAATTTAACGTAGTTGGTTCATATAGAATGTTTGAAAATTAGCACATTTTTCATAATCCCAGTGGGACTAGAACCTGTAACTTGCATGACTGAAGTGTGTTGATTGATAAATTGAAATATAATGAATTATATTATTTTGTAGTGTTGTCACAAACTCAAATTTCACACTTGATTTGAATACTAAGGAGGCATACTAGTTACTATACTAGTTTCTATATCACAGTGATGATAAAATCACTGGGTATTGATTTACCTATAGTATTTTGATTGGACACGGTGCATATAATGATAATGCCATGATTTATGTGACAGTTATTTTTGAATTGTTGAAGTTAAATGATCTCAGGAAAAAACAAATGTCACTCTGAGCTTTCGCCCCTTTTAGACGTTTATTTGTCCAAGAGATCACCTACGGCTAGCGCAACTCAACTTGACAGTGTTAATGTACCAAGTCTCTCGCTCGGCCTGGGACCCTTTCGTCGTATTCACACTTTGAAACAACAGGACCACAGTGCAGGGGGTGTGCGTGAGGGGGGTGGGAAGGAGAGCACAGGGGGGGGAGAGAGATGAAGACATGCGAGACTACATATGGTCCGTCGTAATGTTGTTTATCCAATAGAGAGTTGTTACAGCTGAGCACCGGGCTCCTCACCGTCTCTCATTAATCTAACAGTGCGACTCTGGCCCACTGCCCATCACGCGAACAGGGAGTAGATCAGTGACCACCCACCATCCTACTTCTGTATGGTGGGTACAGGCCAAAAACTACACTTGAGTAAAATTATCATTGGTTCAAAACAATATTGCCCTGTGCAAGCTGAATAATAGGAGTGTGTGAACTTGATAACTATGTAAGGCTAAAAAAAAAAAAAAAGATATTTTGTTTTTTGATTTTTTTAGGTAATATTCTCAAAATCATAAATATGTGCATCTAACAACAATTGCGATATTTTTATCCATCTCCTGCTTTGTTTAGTTTGTTAATGTGTTTCTGCTAAACTATTTATTCAAAGGGGTAATCAAATACAGTAGTGGTTATCCACCCATTGTTTTATTTAAATGGCTACAAATATCTGCAGCCTAATTCCTTCATGTAAAAATACTGCTATCCTTGTCATTTAGCCCTCTGCAAACATGCTCTGAAAGACATACAATTCTGTTTCTGTCAGATTTTAATCCCTCTCTTGAAAAATCTGTTGCAAACCAAATTGCAATAACTAACAGAAGAATTACTTTTCTCTCATTTTTCAGCTCAACCTTGTTCCCCTGCGTGTTCAGTTGTCACCCGCTGTCATCAGCTGCTGTAAAAATGCTGAGGAAAATATTTAAATTTAATTGGTGTATTCTGCTGTTGGAGATTGATTATCACCTTGATGTGGGGTGGGAGGTGGGGGCATTTCTTTCCTCATTGCTCTTACCAGCCTGTTCCCTCGAGGTCTTGGTTGATGTCTTTTTCACCCCTCTCCAGGCTCTGCCACCTCCCCTTCTGGGACACTTTTAGCCCGTGCATGTGCAGTTATATACAGATATTTAGCTTCTTTTCCAATATGGAGAATGAAAGCTTGGCCGCCAGATCCACATTAGTCTTCATCTAGTTCCCCTTTATGCATGACTTGAGGCACTGACACTTTCTGGCACTCTGCAACACTTTGGTCTCTTTGCACTTTTTTGCCTCATTTTAAAACTAACACATCTCTTGGCTGTACTGGCTGCTTCAGTGAAATCTTTATGTTGTCATTTTTTTCCCTCTTTGCTTCTTAAATCTATTATTGGAGCTGACAGAGCTTGTATTTGGTTACTTTAAAGCTGCACAGGAACTGAAACACTAGCCAAATAATATGGGTGTGTTGACATTCTATGCTTTTAGGTCTATTCTCCATTACAACTGCGTGTATTGAGACTTGGTATAAAGCATCATTCAGCTATTTTCCCTTTGTTTATGTGTCAAGAACTGGGCAGTATATGGTTTGATAATAAGTCCAATATACTTATTTTGTGTGCGTAGTAGTTACTGTTACATTCAATTCAAGTTTATTTATAGCACATTTAAAACAACTTCAGCTGACTAAAGTGCTTCACATAAAAATACAAATTTAAAAAGAAACAATGGTACATTCTTACCATATTTTATCAATTTAAGATTTGAGAAATATCTAATATTCATTTGCTTAATACCTAGGGACTCAATTGGTGAAATGAATAAAGTCTAATTTCAATTAAATTTAAATTCTAGTCATAATTTAAATTTTAACTGCCAGTTTCTATCTATTTTTAATAGAAATAAAAATGTACAGCATCCAGTTCACTTTTGTTACCAATTGTGCCCTAAAAGTTATCCAGATTGAGCTGAAACAGGCTGCATTGGGAGGAGTAGGAGGCCATCTTGGGGGCAAACTGCAGATTTTCTGTCCCTATGGTCTGTTTATGTTTCACTACTTAATCTCCTCACTCAAACCATGTCAACAACGTCTTTAGGATCAACTGCGCCCTGCTCAGTGATAACATAGTCCCCATTTTGAATAAACATCGACAGCTAACGGCATAGAAATTGCTGCTATCTTAGCTAAAACACACAATGCTCAAAATATATAGCTGCCATCAATAAAGTAAGCTGTTTTTACATGTCACACAAAATGGGCCAATGCATGCAGATTTCCATACGTTTTTGCTTCCACTGATTTACACCGCACTAAATTATGCAGCACCAATTTGCATTTCATGAGCAAAAACACTGTAAAATGTGTGAGTAATAAACTTTAACACCCCTGTTGTGTGTTTCAAGGAATCATTTTGAGCTAATCCATGAATTTATAAATAGACTTGGCTTGGTGGCGCTTGAATTTGGTGACATAAAAAGACATGAAAACGGTTTGCTCCCAGCGCCATGTTAGAAGTCATGCGCGGGTTTCTCCTCTGCTCTCTGAATTCGTGCCGTTCTCACTTCCTGCGGCTAATCGTGCTCTGCTATGCCGTAGCACGCTTCTCGTTTCTTTTAAGAACAAACAAACAAAGGTATTAAAGGGGTCAATCTGTGAGCTACAAGCCCCATTGTCTGAGCCTGTTTTTTGTGATACATTGAGAGTGAACGCCCACTGCTTTTTCACAGCCTCTCTGTACATTATTGTGCTTCCCTGTGAAGAGAGGAACTTGGACACAGCTGAGACAGAAGAACTCCTATCTGTTCTTTTGTACTTGCAGAGTGATATTCAGGCATCCTGTTAAACTTAGCTGCAGGCTACAGCACTGCCAAAGTGCAGAGCCGGCTTGATTACATTGTAGCTATACCAGTGGTGGAAGACAACGCTTTTCACTTCATGCACTTTCTTTGAGACATAACCTCTCAATGGAAAGTGCTATACAAAATTGTTACATGTATAAAATGTATATAATACAGCCATTACACTGCCCACTATGTGTATATATAAGTGGTGCTCGTATATATAAGTGGTGGTCGTACTAGTGAATGTACTAGTAGTCATACTAGTAGTAATAGTAGTAGGCCTGTCTTGATAATTACTATATCGACTTATTGTTCAATATATGATGGGAGGAATAATAATAATAATTTTTTGGGGTAAATATTTATCATGGGTACTACTCTTAGTGGGAAAATGTTGGTTACTATTTTGTACCACGATGAGATTTGACCTGTAGAAAGTTGAATTATGAACTTCAGTGACTCTTTACAGATCCATACTAACTACTTAAGTATTACATTATTGCATTTCATATTTTTTTACAATAATTTACATTTATAAGAGTTTTGGGGGATAATTCTGCTTTATGGTTTGGTTTCAGTATTGTCGTTTTTTGTCTATATTCACATCAACGATATATCGTGCTTCAATATTTGATATCATGAAAGGCCTACGTAGCAAGTAGTCATATTAGTGGTGGTAGTAGTTGTAGCAGTTTAACTTCTATCATTATCTACTATTCTATTACTACTTCAAGATATACTGCCATTTCTACCACATTTATATATGGTTGCACAGTTGACACTGCAGTTATCACTCTGTGTACTCAAGATAGGCCTTCGTCTCAAGTTATTCTCACCCTCTTATGGGCAAATGAAACCCCACTTTTCATTATCTGAAATGTGCTTCATAAAAGGATTACTTGTAGCATATAAACTGATCTCTGAAATTATCTGAAATCTTGCCATTTTCAGGTCTCGCTGTAAAAATCAATAATTCATCAAGCGCAAGATAAATGAGGGCTGTGGCAGGTATCGCTGTAATGAGTGTAGCATGGCTTCTCTTGTATTTTTAATGTAGTGCACCTTTAATTAAAACTCAAATGATAGTGCTCCCATTGATGGCATTATCAAATTCATTTAATGTCTAATTTGATTTTGATGAGCCCTAATGGCTTTGGTGGACATTGTTTAATGCTTTTGGGTTAAGATGGTTGTGGCTGTATAAGCCTCTATCACGGGTTTTATAAGTGTGGTGAGTGCACACTTCAGTAGCCCTTTGTTTTAATGGACTGAGCATGCAAAGGTAATGATGGTCTGTCACTTCTCTCTGCTGAGTCTCTAAATGGGAGAGTTATGTTTGAGTTCACACTGTCCTGCTCCGCACTATTGTAATTCACACTTTTCTTGATGGATATTGACTAAAGGGGCTACAAGGTGCGACAGGTGTGTGGAGGTTTGATAAAAAGAAGGCATTTCTGAAAGTACTAGGTTCTATTGTTGCCAGTTCCGTTATTGTCAACAGCTGCTATGATTTTGAGTTTGGCCCATCAGCTTTCTTTCCTTCCTTTGTGCACTCTATTTGGGTCGCTGGTGAGGATTTGAAGGAAATGGAAGGCGAGTGTCCCCACGGGTGATGGCTTCACAGTCAGTCTTACTGGACTAAAATGTAGATTGGCTTGCCTCAAGCCTTTGTTGTCACTGCCACTCTGCCTATTGATTATTTGGAGGCGCAGCCATGGCTTTTACATTTACAGATACACATAGCTGAGTATATGTGTGCATGCGGAGGGGTGTTGGCAGGTTTTACTGTGACTAGTTTGGAGTTTGGGAGTGTTGGCATGTGACAGTCACACACACATCACCCACACACAACTGAGCCCACACAAAAAGATGCAGTTTATTGCTATAGGAGTCCAGTTCTGTTTCTCATTGTAATATTTTTTTTCCTGTTTTTCCAGGTCAGAAGACAGTCCTCTGGGGATGGTGGTGCTGCGATGACCTGTGTGGCCCCTCTTTCCTCCAGAGATCATCCTCCAATCAAAACCGTGGGGCTAGCTCCAGTCAGGACATGGTTGACAGGTTCACATGACGGACAGGTGATGGAGTCCTCCATCATCGCTCTGCACTGACGAGTCCCAGTGCTGCCTCCGAGGCATCAGCCTGTGCAGTGCTGAGAGGCCCCCCGACTCTTTGCCATGGTGACATAAGCAGTGCTGCAGTATGAGGGAGAGCCATTGTGAGACCGTGTCCTTTCTTTCTCCAGTCGCTGCTGCGGCTGCTTCCTTCGCATGTTTCGTGTTTTTCTCCATATTGAAACTGTGAGACTGAAGCATTTGTAAATAGTCTCTGTAGACCTTTCTAAGCACGCCCTGTGGCGTGTAGCCTAGCGGGCGGGGCAGAGAGGCCCAAGAGACGATGCTGGGATGCGTGACCCGTGTCCGTCGGCTGGTGCGTCTCCTCCCCCTGCAGACCTCCCTGCTCCTACTCTTCCTCTTCTGCACCATCAGCGTCTTCATCTCAGCCTACTTCCTGTATGGCGTCAAGCGGGAGCTGGAGCCTTCAGGAGGGGGCGTGTCCGGGTCAGAGGGGGCGTCGGCCGACTCAGACGACCTCAGGGTCACCCCATCAAGACTGTTACCGCTGCCCGGGGTCCCAGGGGGTCCTGGAGGAGACCCTGCAGGAACAAGGACAGATCCTGTGGTTCTGGTGTTTGTGGAGAGCCAGTATTCTCAATTGGGTCAGGAAATTGTGGCCATTTTGGAATCGGGACGTTTCCGCTATAGAACAGAGATATCCCCTGGTAAAGGGGACATGCCCACACTAACGGACAAAGAGAGAGGGCGATTCACACTGGTAATTTATGAGAACATTCTGAAGTACGTGAACCTGGATGCATGGAATAGGGAGTTGCTGGACAAATACTGCGTGGAGTATGGTGTGGGCATCATTGGCTTCTTCAAGGTAAGACTGTCCTCTCACACTCCAGCCCTGTCCATCTGCTCTGTCTCAGGAGATGGGACTCAAAGAATTGACTGCTCCAATATCACTTCCCCACTTCAGTGTTCCTGTTCTATTTGCCTCCTCTTTTCCTTTACTGCAATCTGCTGTGATCCACTCTTCTTTCACTGACTTTTAGTTATTTCTTTGTTTTTCGCTCCTTCTGTTTTACTTCTAGCTATTCACTCTTTTGCAGTTTGTACCTCTTTTTTCTCTCACAGTAATCCCTAGCTGTGCCTGTCTGCCGAAGGCCAGTTTTCAGGCCTTATGGTTTTAATCACCATCTCTGAGCCACAGGAAGAATATAGATAGACGAGTAGACATAGATGGTGATGCAGCGGGTGAAGGTTAGGAAAGTCCACTGGAATTTACTGTCTATTGGGAAGTGTACAGTGTGCATTTCATGATGCAAATACACAACATCAGGTGATCTGGGTAAAAACAGGTGCTGATTTTCACAGCAGAATAGAATTTTTATGTATATATATATATATATATATATATATATATATATATATATATATAGATAGATAGATAGATATATAGATAGATAGATAGATAGATAGATATATATATATAGATAGATAGATAGATAGATAGATAGATAGATAGATAGATTTATTTTAATTTTTTTTAACAATTAATTTTTATGTAGTCAGCATTTCTTCTCAGTTAACATGATACATTTTTTGTCTTTGCATTTAACTACCAATTATAAGGAGCTATTATCATTACATAGATCATTACTGTGTATTGAGTAATGAAGGTTGGACTATATAAAGAACACCTTACTTTCTAAATGCCGAACAGAAAATGGTTTAAGGATGAGATGAACCACAGTTGTTATGAGCATCTAAACACAGATGGTTATGATTAATATTACTTTGATGTGAGTGGTCCACACACAGGGTGGTGAAAGATTAAGTAGAGTAGTGTGTGGCACAGAGATGTGACAGAATTAGAGAATGACGACTTCTGAAGAGGAGATTTTAATGAATAATAAAGCCCTCAGATTCTGAATGTTAAAGGACACTGCAGGAGGTTATTCATTTGACTGCAGTCAGCTCTGCAGATTGAGCAGCAGGTATAAGCTGTCTGTGCCTTCACGTTTGACTAGGCCTGACATTCCTTATTTCACACATGATTGGATGAATTGAGGAATTGTATCCAATACGTTTCTGTCTTCATCTCTCCAGTATATGATGAATCTGTCTGATTACTCTGTCTCTCTGTTTTGATTAGGCCAATGAAAACAGTCTGCTCAGTGCCCAGCTCAAGGGCTTCCCACTCTTCCTTCATTCCAACTTGGGCCTGAAAGACTGCACCGTGAACCCCAAGTCTCCGCTCCTCTTCATTACTCGGTCGGGGCAACCCCTGCCAGGACCTCTTCCCGGGGACGATTGGACCGTGTTTCAGTCCAACCACTCCACATACGAGCCTGTGCTGCTGGCAAAGACCCAGTCTGCCGACAGTGTGGCCTCCATTGGGCAGAACGCAGCACTGCTCCCCTCTGTGGTGCAGGACCTGGGCCTTCATGATGGCATCCAGAGGGTTTTGTTTGGCAACAACCTGGTTTTTTGGCTGCACAAGTTGGTGTTTGTGGATGCTGTGGCCTTTCTGACAGGGAAGAGACTGTCTCTGTCCCTGGACCGCTACCTTTTGGTGGATATAGATGACATCTTTGTTGGGAAGGAGGGCACCCGCATGAAGGTGCCAGATGTGAAGGTGGGTTTAACATGACGTCTGACTAATATCTATGACCATTATATAAAGAAAACTTTTGCTAAAATCTAAAAACAGTCTAACACATTTTGTCAGCTGCCCACTGCCAGTCATCTAGAACCCCTTTCCCCTTCTTCTTCTACTGAATGCGCCTGTCCCAGTAGGCCGCTCAAAGCTGACAGGCCCCACTGCTCACACTGTCACAGAAGCTCCACAGCAATGAATATTTCAGGGACCCAGAGACATACAAAGAATGTTGAAAAGCTCCTGCCCGCATCCCCTCAGAGCAGAACAGACCCCTCGCATGTTGGAGGCAGAGACTGCAGTGAAAGTTGTGGTGAGAGCTTCAAGGCCTGCTCACTCGCAGCACTTTTAGAAACGAATCACACCCTGACAAGATGGAGAGGGTGAAGGCAAGGGTGTGAGCTGGGAGTATGGAGATCAAATGAAACAAATACGTGAATCAGAGGAGGGGAATATATCAAACAGAATCAAGAGTCAGACAACTGGGACATGGTTTGTGTTTACTGAAAAACTTGGAAAATAAAATATGTATGTGTAGATGCTTGTGCAGGAGTTCATTAACTCACCCTTGTGTATTTTCACTTAGTATAGTGAGCATTGTGCATCAGCTGACTTGTTTTTTTTTCCTCTCACTTTCTCAGGCCTTGTTAGAGACACAGAAGGAGCTGCGCACCCATGTCCCCAACTTCACGTTCAATCTGGGCTTCTCAGGGAAGTTCTTCCACGCTGGTGAGGACTGTTGATTATAGTGGCTTAATAACTCTTCTTCAGTGATAACTCAATGCTTCAGCTCTCTCCTCTCGCCCCATTCTTCACACAGAAAATTGAACTTGACTCATTTCCTCCATTTTTCATCACTGACCATATTTCACCCTTGGCACTGCTTTGTCACTGTCCACAGTTTTATCGGCGTAATTTCCTCTGTGGCTGCTCTGACCACTCTGTGTGTGTCCAATCTCAGGCTCTGATGAGGAGGACCTTGGAGATGACCTGCTGCTGTCCTATGTGAAGGAGTTCTGGTGGTTTCCTCACATGTGGAGTCACATGCAGCCACATCTCTTCCACAATCAGTCAGTTCTGGCCGAACAGATGCTGCTCAATAAGAAATTTGCCATGGTGAGTCACAGGGTCAAAGGTCAGAATCAAGCCACCTACGCAATGCCTGTGAGAACGGCGCTGTTGTCAAAATCTGTGGCAGAATAAACAACACTCTTCAAATTACTGATGGCTTGTATTGACATTATCAAGTCTGTATTAAACCAACCTCACAAATTGGATAGTTTGTATCATTAGTCACTTCATATAAAATGCACATTTATACTCTTTGCCTTTTTCATACTATTTATATTTTTGAAGAAATAGTCCATCTGTCCCAGGTGAACTGAGTTTTGCTGGGTTTTGCAAAATTTTAGGGTTGCCATAAAATGTTAACCAGATACTAATTCATATTAAAACTAATACGACCACATGGTGAAATCAAACAATGTAGTATGGCTTTGTGTTACATATATTACAATTATAGTTTAAATATGGAGACAATAGAGTTGTATGTATAGTACTAATATATCATTGCATCTTACGTACTTAAAAATTAGGTGTGTCGGGGGTTCCTTCCATTTTTTTTTTCTTCCATTGAATATTTTCCTTTCATTTTTATTATTATTATTTTTTTGTATTGATTGTGATTCATTCAAATATAAAATGTTTACTATACTTGGATGAACTACAGGCCTTTTTTAAATCTGACCACATATATTGTTGTGTTTACAGGAGCATGGGATCCCTACAAACATGGGTTATGCTGTGGCCCCTCATCACTCGGGTGTGTATCCTGTGCACATGCAACTGTATGACGCCTGGAAGAAGGTCTGGGGCATTAAAGTAACCAGCACCGAAGAGTACCCCCACCTCAAACCTGCCCGCTTCAGACGTGGCTTCATCCATAGTGGCATCAGTGTAAGACCCATCACAGACCAGTTTTTTAATTATGATCTTTCTATAAACTAAAAATAAGGTAATAACGGGGTTAAGCATGTGCTGCTTCTATAATAAATTAAATATATTTGTTAACAGTTAAAAGAATTGGTTCTCAAAGCAGTGGTTCTAAGACTTTTCACACTAAGCACCACCTAGGTAGTATTTGGCTTTCCGAGTACTACCAGATCTAAACCTGGACTGTCAGATTTAATTTAGGGCTGGACCAAGTCTAAAATGGCACTATGGATAAGACGTTTCTATATAATAATAAACCCAAAAACTGAAAAAAAAAAAAAAATGGGTGTATTTTTCCTCCTAAATAAAACAAACTTTGAAACTGCAAAGAGACCACCAGAGGCAGTTTGTCTACCACAGTCTGTGCACCACTGACATATAGGATAAGTAGAAACCATAGACCTGATATAAAATTGCGAGAAATACTCAGTTTGTTACCTCTGGCCTGGTTCTTCATAACAATAATTAGACCATTATATCTATTTGATCCATTATGCCAAACTCCTCATTCTGCGTGCTAAAAACATCTTTTATAATGCTAATATTAACACAGCTCAATAGCAGCACTCTTACGTTTTGTAAGCACCGGTGTATCCACAATGAGGTGAGCTAGTTTTACATGAGGGACTTGCACTGCTGTCGAGAAAACCCTCGCAACATAACCAAGGCTGACACGGCTCACAGCAGTGCATCAAGTGTCCACAAACAACCAGTCGCTCAAATGTCAACACCAAAAAGCTGGACTTCAACTGGCTACACTGCACCTGCAGCCATAAAAATAATATTAGTTATAAGAGCAAAATGAAATGGGTTTCCTTCAAAAGGCTTGGAGAAAAGGGAAAATCTTATCTGTTTCTCTGCACATTTGACCTTCAGTGCTGATAGCAAACAACTGCCGCCCCAGTACAGTCCTTTTTGTAGTCTTGGCATTTAGACCGCTTGTGTGGTCTCAGCGCTCCGGTCCTGTCCTTGAGATAGCACCGTTTGAATGGACAGTCTCCACTGTTTACTGATGATTGATATTCAGTTCCCCAGACACTCCAAACTGTAAACGCATTTCCATGAATTTCCATATAGACTCAGAGTGAATAAAAGGTTTGCTTTGCCTAGATGAGCTGCATAATATGAATGTTATTGAAAGCAAACAATGTGTGGGGTAACTGCCTGGAGTACTGACGTCTCGACTCCTCTCTTGGTGGAAGGACGCTGTTTATTTGCTGGGATTCATTTGTTTGGGGCCTCTTTGTGTCAGCGGCGTGTGATATTTTTTCACCTTTTTCATTGCCCCTTCTGTTTGGTGATATCTCAGGTGCTTCCCAGACAGACGTGTGGTCTTTTCACGCACACCATTTTCTATAAAGACTACCCCGGCAGCCCAAACGAACTGGACAAACTCATCAACGGAGGGGAGCTCTTCCAGACTGTTCTGCTCAACCCTGTGAGTCAAGTTATTTTGTCTCGTACTCAAAAAACAAAAAAAAAACAATAAAAGGAATACGCTGCTTTATACTCACTTGTACTACTCTTTTTGCTTGGTTAAAGGTTATCAGTGATTTTTGTTGCATGCACAATCTCCATGAACAATCCTTTAGGCAAAAGAATTAAATTACTATGACCAGACACCATGCAGATTGCTTTGCTTTAATGATATTAAAATAGCTCTGCCATTATCTTGTTTCAATCTTTAATCATATTATTGTCTGCTTTGTGTTTAACAACTAAGACAACTCTAATCAGTTGAAATGATTGTTTTCCATATTTTTTACAGATAAGTATATTTATGACCCATTTATCAAACTATGGGAACGATCGCCTTGGCCTCTACACCTTTAAAAGCCTGGTGATGTTTGTGAATACATGGACCAATCTGAAAATGCAAACTCTTCCACCCATTCAGCTGGCTCAGAAGTATTTCAGCCTGTTCCCATCAGAGAGAGACCCCCTCTGGCAGGTCAGTTGGACTAAGGTTTTATTTGCTGACAAAATCATGTATTTATGTTTATTTCGTCGGTAGAGGCACTCGTCCACTAACTTGAAGATTTTCAGTTTAATCCATGATGAAAGTGTCGTGATGTGTCCTTATTCACTTTCTGTCGCTGCCATCCTGGCTTGTATTAGTCCAGTGCAGCTGTGTCCATGACTGAAATGGAGTGTGGCCAATGAGTAATGAGGGACTATAAAGCATTTGACAAGCTTGCAAAAAGTAATACAATTTATCACTATGTAAATGGATACGGATGTGATTAGTTCTCACAGGAAGGGGCAGAAATGTGCAATAGCTACATATATATAAATAATCAATAATGTGATAATGTTATATTGGTCAACTGGGAAAGTTGCACAGTTTCTGCTGACAAACGCACGTTGTCTTGAATAGATGCATGGCCCTTTTGCACTGTTTGGTTAATTGATATAGTTGGATCAGGTTGAAAGGTACAAATATTTGAACCTGTTCGAACTGGCTGCTGCAGCACTATTCTGTTTATAGATGATCTCTGTTGTTTACTGTCAAATAAACAAGGGATTGTTTATCTTTTGTGGCTACAGGATCCTTGTGAGGACAAAAGGCACAAGGACATCTGGTCCAAAGAGAAAACATGTGACCGCTTTCCCAAACTGCTTGTCATCGGGCCTCAGAAGACAGGTTAGACACGGTCCTTCTGTGCCCCCTACAGGACAAAACATAAATGAACTTCTCAATAACTTCAACTTAATTTGGTCATGTAATTTGTATAGACATGTGAGAGATACTGTAGTTTGTCTTCATCTTTCATATGTGTCTTTGCCTTAACACAGGAACAACAGCACTATACCTGTTTCTTGGCATGCATCCCGATCTGACCAGTAACTATCCCAGCAAAGAGACATTTGAGGAGATCCAGTTCTTCAATGGGCACAACTATCATAGAGGCATTGACTGGTAGGAAACATGATCACTACATTTAATGAAAGAAATTACATTCATCTTGCGTACAAATATACGCATTGGGTTTAAAAAGCATTACTCCAGCACTATACACAAAACAAGTCCCTGTGAAAATCAAAACGAGTTGGCAGGCACATATTTTACACAAGGAAGTTGGATAGATATTAGAGTGGTTATATTTACTTGTCTTTTTATTGTATGCAGATTGCCAAGTTGTATCACAAGAAAACACCCACACAACACGCCACTAAATTCTTATGAAATGGAACCATCGTGTGTCTTATGAAATATTTTGTAATTATGCTGTTTCCAGGTATATGGAGTACTTCCCGCTCCCTTCCAACACCAGCTCAGACTACTATTTTGAGAAGAGTGCCAACTACTTTGACTCTGAAGTGGCTGCTCAGAGGGCTGCAGCACTCCTGCCCAAAGCAAAGATAATCACGATCCTCATCAACCCGGCCGACAGAGCGTACTCCTGGTATCAGGTCCGTTCTGAGTCATGCACACCTCCAAAAAAAAAATCACTGCTGAGGTGCAAGATTTTACACCACCCACCTCTGTTATTTTGGATCCAGTCATTCAAATGTATTTGTGTCAGTTGGTGAGGAAGGCGACAAGTAAAGAATAATATTCACGCTATTATTCTAGTTTTTAGTTACATTTGGGAAAGTTTGGAGTTATTTTCTATGTTAATAACTCTTAAATAGTATGTTTAATAATGCAATGTGTTCAGGTGTGGTTACTTCCACCACTGTTTACTGAATTCCTTCTCCATCTTGTATGTTATAGATGCAAACTTTTATTAAAAAAAGTAAATTTTTAACTGTTTTTTAACTCATCTAAAATATATGTAATTATGATAATAATACAATTTGATTTATATAATAATTATTATACTGCACAAAATATTCTGTAAAAGCTCTGTAATCATTAAATATTTTTTTCATTTATATCAACAACACTATGCAAAAGAGAGGGAGCATATTACAAATGGGTGTGGTGCTTGTATTTTTAAAATGCTCTGTCTCGGCTGCAGCACCAAAGAGCACATGACGACCCAGTTGCACTGAAATACTCCTTCCATGAAGTCATCACTGCGGGACAAGATGCTCCCATCCGACTGAGGGTCCTGCAGAACCGCTGCCTGGTCCCAGGATGGTACGCCGTGCACATGGAGCGCTGGCTAAACTATTATCACTCCAGTCAGGTGCGTTCAAAACCACTATTTAGCAACAATCACATTATACTGATACCAGTGACTTGAGGAAGCCATTTGCTTTCACTGATGGTACGGTTAATGGGAGTTGGTGGGTAGCGTTGAGGTAAATAAAACATTTCTGAAGAGATACGAAATGAAGAATAACACTTGTTTGTGTTTCTTTGTCCAGCTGCTAGTCTTAGATGGGCAGATGCTAAAAACTGAACCAGCCTCTGTCATGGACAAAATCCAAAAGTTTCTGGGACTTGCCAATATCATAAATTATCATAAAATCTTAGCGTAAGTATGAGCTTGAATACAGTTTTGGATAAGAGTCTCTGTATAAATATTATTTTTTTTAAAAAGCTTGCTACTTTTCACAATGTACAGGTTTGATCCCAAGAAAGGTTTCTGGTGTCAACTGCTCGAAGGAGGGAAGACCAAATGTCTGGGGAAGAGCAAAGGCAGGAGATACCCTGACATGGGCACAGAGGTGAGACAGGTTGAATAAAATATTAGTGTTAAATGTATTATTACCTTTTCCCATACAACAACTTTTCTCTCTTGTCTTCAGTCCCAGGCATTCCTCAGGGAGTACTATCGGGATCACAACATTGAACTTTCAAAGCTCCTGTACAGAATGGGTCAGCCGCTGCCCAGTTGGCTCAGAGAAGAATTGGTCCACACAAGGTAGCATCACGGCAGCGGAGAGCTCAACTCCACAAATAAAACCACTACTTACCCCAATCGGAAGGAATGAGGAACTGAAAATATACTCCACAGGATGTATCAAATGCAAGACATGATCATGATGGAGGATAAGGATCCTGGACATGCTTGCACTGGCCTCCTTTTGGAAGACTGGACCTTGTTTTTGGGGAAAACGTATCTAATAGTTTTTGCTTCCTTAAGATGGAGTATAGAAACATGATGGAGATGGACACAGCCTCATACCAAGCTAAATATGAGTTGCAGTGTTTGGAGCAAATAAAAAGACTTCACATTGACTGCATGGAAGAGTGACATTGTTCAAAAATGCCTTTGAGAAATATTTGTACGCAAGAACCGGGAGTTTCAACTCTTGAGGCTGCTGGGTTGTAGCCTTATTTGATAGGCCTTGGTACAATCTAGTTATTACATTTACAAGTGCCAGGACAGAATCTTCATCATAATATGGACTCCTATTATGAGGGTTCTTATTTTTTTATTTGTACTTTTTTGTTCTCCTTCGCCCTGAGATTGTTTTAACAATTATTTAATACCGTCTGTAATGGATTATTGTAGAATGTACCAATTTAAACATTGTAGCTCAGTTACAGGTTACTTTAGGATTTTAATTTTATTATATTCAGCTGCTTGGCCTCATCTTAAGTCAGTTTCATGACCACTGCATTGGCCAAAGCAGAAACAGTTGGGTAGATGACGTAAGCACAATATATAAGGAAGCCAGACGATGACGATATTAAAATAATGTACAATACAACGTTTACAGGGAAGCACACAAACACTACAACAATCTGTGAAAAACAATATAAGCTAACTACTGTATTAATTCTGCACTCTGGTCCCAAACATTCACATAATGTACATTTCAATTTTCACAATTTGTTGAAATTTGAGCTCCTTTTTATGCCATTTCTTTATTTGGGAGGTTTGGGAGAGTGTTATAAAGTGGCCAGGAAGACCAAGTATACTGAGAAGGTTGTCATTGAAGACTTTACCACTGCAAGTAGATGTCAAGATTAGATGATAAAAGCTGCTCTTAATTGCAATAGTTTTGTACAATGTTGAGACAAAAATTCACATGTTGGTCCATTGATTTCCTGACTTTGTAATGTACATAAAAGCGACTCTTAGACCTAAATTATTGAATGTTTTTGGGTTTGCTCTGTCCACCTGCTCATTCCCGTAGTGTGAAATGTCCGTGCTGTACAAAGGAACAATTGGGATTGTTGTACAGGGAAGTTTCGCAAAGATTGTCTTTTATGTCTTCTCACTGCCAACTACTGTACAGACTAAAGTACTGAGTCTTTCCATTTAAAGTATTAAGTGATAACCCATAAAGGCATCGATGGTACTAATCTCCTGGACTGTATGGTAAAGATTTGTAATTGTTGTCAATAATTTTTACAGTGTAACTAATATTGTTGGTGCTTTTTAATTTGCAAATAAAACACCACTGTATTTTTCAGTACATGGTTGTTGTTCTTTGTTTGTGCCCCTTTAAAATGCCCTATCATTCTTATTCTACTGGTGTGAACATATACTTAAATCAGACTTTGTCAAGCATCTGACTACCAACACATGACGACTTCATAAATCAGCCAATCAGAGCGCGAGCTGCTCAAACATTACGGGACTTTCCTGCGCACTTTACCTTGGAATCACTTTCTTCCCCTTTCTCTTCAGAGCCTAATATCTACAGTGTGCGTGTTGTGTGTACACATTTTCTTGCGAATTAAGCGCGACGAAAAGAAGATGGAGCAGCCCTCTGAAGAAGCGCCTCTGGCCGCAGACAGCCGTGCAGGCAGCCAGCAAGCCCTGATGGAGCGCACAGGACCCCCGGGGTGAGCGCACAGCCACACCATACTGTGATTTACCATGTTATCTGTGTTTTTATTTAAACATAATTCATAATCCTATGTCAAATTAGTTATAACGTTACTCTAGAATAGGTTATTTTGACACTGGAGGTTATATCATTGAGTTTTGTTTTTATTTGGACACTGGAGCCATTCTTAAGTTTGTGGCACCGTGGTCATCTATTCAAGACCCAACAGCGCCGTGAATAATAGCTTAATGCACATTCTGTATAAACAATTATATAGTTATATTTTTCACTTCAGATCTTTGAATACAAATAGCATAACTATGACTAGGCATTTGCAGAATGTAGCCTAAATATACTCAGTTTGCTTGAGTTTGGAGTAGCTACAGCCTATAGGTTTTTTTTTGTCTTTTTGGTGGGGTGGTTTTGTTTTGTTTTTTGTTTTTTTTCTGCTACTTACAGGAAACTCAGCAAAACGAAAATGTGGAACAGCGAGTTTGGCACAGACATGGGCAACTTTTTATTTGAACTCTGCCTGGCAACTAATGACAGGTTGAATTCTAGTGGTGGAAAAATGTAAGCGCCTAAAAAAAACAAAAGGGAAAAAACATTTCACTTAATAGACTAGATTTAGATTAAATATGAAATGATTCACACAGGACGGAATAAAAATTCAAATTTTTAACAAAAAACTAAAACAAAAACAAAACAAAAAAATAATAATAATAATGGATTTGTCAGCCTGAGCTCCTCCCTCCACAGTCAAGGCCTTTATGGAGAATGCACAGTCCCCTCTGGTGATGGGTGCTGCCCTAAGGGGCATAAATAAATAAAAGAGTGATACGCTCTTTCATAATAAGCATATGCATTTGTACAAGTATTCGCTTCTCTCTTAATTTCTCCTTTGTGTGGTTTAACAGAGGCTCAAACAGCTATGCTCTGAAGGTTGCGGGGATCACCACTCTGGTCTGTCTGCTGGTGTCCGCTCAGGTCTTCACCGCGTACATGGTGTTTGACCAGAAGCAGCAAATAGAGGGGCTGCAGACCAACAACCAGAAGATGCAGAGGCTGATGACTCAGCGCTCACGAGGTAACCATGGAGTACCTTCTCACCTGTCCTAGTCCTTGTTTAATTACATGGGATTAATTGTGGTTTATTTAACAGTGGCTCCTCAAAAGATGGTGATGCCCATGGCCAGCATGACCCTCATGGACTTCTCTGATGATGCTAACTCACCAAACCCAACACCACAACCAACACCTAAGGTATTTCAGCCACCACCATCCTGGATAATATCATATAACTAACAACATTTTCTAACCTCTGCCCTTGTGGTGATAGGTGGAGCTGAAAAAGCCTCAGAGTCCTCCCAGTGTGGAGGAACAGCTCCTGGAGCTCATGAAGGTTTATATTATTTATTCTCTACATCTACACATGTCACTGTTGTCTTGATACTCTCCAGTGGCTAGTTCTAGCCACAGCACCCATTGTTCATTATTAAGCGTTTCTCATCGTTTAGGATTTTGAGCTTCCTCATTTCAACAAGTCATTCCTGGTCAACCTTCAGACCCTGAAGCAGCAGGTCAATGAGACCTCCTGGAAGGTGAAAAAACAGTCTTTTGTCTTTGTTAAACTAGTTTAAAAGTAACAATTCTTTACAAAATAAAATACTGTTTCAGAGCTTGGAATCTTGGCTGCGTTACTGGCTGATCTTTCAGATGGCCCAGAAGGCTCCCACTCCACTCCCAGGTTTTCATAAAATTCTGTCTCATTTCATATAAATTGCCAGCCAAAAAGTTACCATGACCAAATTTCAAATCATTATTTTGTGTTTTAGCTTCTGTTATCAAGACCAAGTGCCAGGCTGAAGCCGCTCGTGCTGCCACTGGGCTGCTGGGCTCCTTCAAGCCTCAGTGCGATGAGCAGGGGAACTACAGGTCCATGCAGTGCTGGCACTCCACAGGCCAGTGCTGGTGTGTGGATGAGAGCGGCACTCCCATCGAGGGCACCAGCACCCGCGGCCACCTCAACTGTGACCAAAGTAAGGCACTGGCTTAAGCCAACTGTCCCACAACAGTGATGGCAAAATCTAATGATGTTTTCTGTTCATTTAAGTGTTGAGGTCCCGCCGCACCAAAAGTGCTCTGATGATGCCAGGCCTTGTGGGTAAGTTTGACAAATGTATATTTTAGTTATTCTTTTGACTATTGTGTTTTGAACTTTTTCAATAAATACAACAATTTGTGCTTTTCCAGATTAAGCTGAGAATTCAAGCAAACGGGTGCTGGGAAACTTTCTTAATAATAATGAGATAATTAGCACTTCTATTTTTTTTTTTTTTTTTATTTCAAAAGAGAATCTATTACTGTAGTTCTCAGTACAGCACTTATGTTGTTGCATATATGCTTAATTGTGTTAATTTCTTCATCATACTACATGCTGTTATACTTAAATTGTTGTCTTTCAGTGTTGCTTCATTTAATGCTGCTTTTGAAATAAAATTTGTTTCCAAGTACTTTGATTTTTCCTTTATACCAGCTATGTTTGTTATGGGTTACAGCATTCTACTGTTACAGAGCCCTGGTAATAACTGTGCAATGTGATGAGTAGCGTAACGTAACGTATTCACTCTCAAAAACTTGCTGACAGAATAACAATTTCTTATGCTATCTTAGACTCTTTAACTTTAGGCTACTTTAATGTTTGTCCCGTGTAGGTCTATCTGTGTGTTTAATGAAAGAGAGTAGAGTAGGTCAACTTCCTCCACCACTGTCTGCCTACGATATAATCATGTATTTGACCTCTCCATGGATGTGACCACCTGGCCCTGGCACAGTCGAATCAGCTGAACTACATTCTGTGGTTCTAGCAGTAATTAGGTGACACATTCTAAATTCAACCAATCAGAGTCATGCCACAATAGTTAATTAACAGAGACGTCCCACCTCACAACAGGTACAAAAGAACCGGTTTCTTATTCCATAAATGCTTCAAGTAAGTCACAGTGTGCACAGTGTCGATTTTGCTTTGTCAAAATCCTTATCAGCAATGACAGAGCTCATTGGACCCAGAAGGTGAGAAAACCGACACTTCTATTACCTATATTATTATTATATATTACTCAGTGAAATGTAAAGTATATGGAGACAAGCTATGTTTAGAGCTATGCAGGAGATTTTGTTTGTTTATTCGCGCTGCATAGTTTGGATGCATTAACATGATTGATAGGCCTACTGAACAAAACTTTCAGGATCAAGAAGTTTTATCTGGCCTCTGTCTGGCAACTAGTCATGCATCAGCTTGGCTTTTGCTATTAGTTAAAAAAAATAGTATAGTCAAAATTGTAAATTGTAACTCAAAACGAGCAAGTGGACTATAAATAAATGGAGGGAAAGAATATTGTGTTAAATTAAAAGTGTACGGGGGCTACTTATGCAGATTCTAACCCCATAATTTATCGTCTTCTAGTTTAAGTGTCTTAGCAAACATTTAGGTCTATGTTTGTGTTGGAACTGAAAGAAGTTTAAAGAGTAGTCTTCAAGTTTTGTTGTCTTCATCATAATGTTCAGACATTTCACTTTCATTCCATACCTACCTCATTCAATCATAAGTTTTATTATTGATATGATTGAATTAGATTTCACAGTGGATAAATTCTGTTCCTTTTGTGTGATCGAACAGAGGCTCAATCAGCCGTGCTTTGAAGATTATGGGCTTCACCATTCTGTTCTGTGTGCTGCTGTTTGTTGAGGTCTTCATGGTGTTAGGCCAAGAGCAGAAGGTGTTAGACCAGGACCAGAAGGCTCCCCCACCACGCCCAGGTTTTTATAACATTCTGTCTTATTAACTCTAAATTGCCAGACAAAAGTTTCCTGACCACATTTTAGTCATTGTTTTAATCTCTGTAGACAAGTACCAGCGCCACACCCATCTCAGGTGCTCAAACAATTCACGGCAGTGCTGGTGTGTGGACAAAGACGGATCTCCAATTGCGGGCTCCTACAGCTCACCCCATGGTTCTGACCCCGACTGTGACAAATGTAAGACACTGATTCAGACCAACTGCTCCACAACAGTGACTGCTGAATCTAATGGTGTTTTCTGTTCATTTTAGTCTTGAGCTCTCTCCTCACCAAACCCAACCAGCATTTGGCAGACAAACTAGGCGAAAAGGATTGCAAAAGTAAGAGTTTTTATGAAACACAGTGTCTCCTCTTAAATACGAGTTGTCAAAATATAAAATAAGCATTTTAAAATCATTAATGGTCGGCCCTCAGATCACAAGTTGCCTCAGGTCCCTAAAGTAGACGTCTGCAGAGGCACCATACGTGATGCTCCAGTTATGTCAGACCTTGATGGTAAGTTTGATTAATTTTACTTATTTATTCTAACTATTGTGTTTTATATCTTTTCATTGAATGCAAATTTGTGTGGTTTTCCAGATGATTCTGACAATAAAATTAACTAAGACTAAAAAAAGGAGTGGTTACAAAGCGTAATGTCTTCTCTTAAATATGAATTGTCAAAGTACAAAATAAGCATTTTAAAATCATTAACACCCAGGTTTTTATAACATTCTGTCTTATTAACTCTAAATTGCCAGACAAAAGTTTCCTGACCACATTTTAGTCATTGTTTTAATCTCTGTAGACAAGTACCAGCGCCACACCCAGCTCAGGTGCTCAAATGTTTCGCGGCAGTGCTGGTGCGTGGACAAAGACGGATCTCCAATTAAGGGCTCCTACAGCTCACCCTATGGCCCTAGGCCCGACTGTGACAAATGTAAGACACTGATTCAGACCAACTGCTCCACAACAGTGACTGCTGAATCTAATGGTGTTTTCTGTTCATTTTAGTCTTGAGCTCCTTCCTCACCAAACCCAACCAGCATTTGGCAGACAAACTAGGCGAAAAGGATTGCAAAAGTAAGAGTTTTTATGAAACACAGTGTCTCCTCTTAAATACGAGTTGTCAAAATATAAAATAAGCATTTTAAAATCATTAATGGTCGGCCCTCAGATCACAAGTTGCCTCAGGTCCCTAAAGTAGACGTCTGCAGAGGCACCATACGTGATGCTCCAGTTATGTCAGACCTTGATGGTAAGTTTGATTAATTTTACTTATTTATTCTAACTGTTGTGTTTTATATCTTTTCATTGAATGCAAATTTGTGTGGTTTTCCAGATGATTCTGACAATAAATTAACTAAGACTAAAAAAAGGAGTGGTTACAAAGCGTAATGTCTTCTCTTAAATATGAATTGTCAAAGTACAAATAAGCATTTTAAAATCATTAACACCCAGGTTTTTATAACATTCTGTCTTATTAACTCTAAATTGCCAGACAAAAGTTTTCCTGACCACATTTTAGTCATTGTTTTAATCTCTGTAGACAAGTACCAGCGCCACACCCAGCTCAGGTGCTCAAATGTTTCGCGGCAGTGCTGGTGCGTGGACAAAGACGGATCTCCAATTAAGGGCTCCTACAGCTCACCCTATGGCCCTAGGCCCGACTGTGACAAATGTAAGACACTGATTCAGACCAACTGCTCCACAACAGTGACTGCTGAATCTAATGGTGTTTTCTGTTCATTTTAGTCTTGAGCTCCCACCTCCTCACAAACCCCACCAGCATTTGGCAGACAAACTAGGCGAAAAGGATTGCAAAAGTAAGAGTTTTTATGAAACACAGTGTCTCCTCTTAAATACGAGTTGTCAAAATATAAAATAAGCATTTTAAAATCATTAACGGTTGGCCCTCAGATCACAAGTTGCCTCAGGTCCCTAAAGTAGACGTCTGCAGAGGCACCATACGTGATGCTCCAGTTATGTCAGACCTTGATGGTAAGTTTGATTAATTTTACTTATTTATTCTAACTGTTGTGTTTTATATCTTTTCATTGAATGCAAATTTGTGTGGTTTTCCAGATGATTCTGACAATAAAATTAACTAAGACTAAAAAAAGGAGTGGTTACAAAGCGTAATGTCTTCTCTTAAATATGAATTGTCAAAGTACAAAATAAGCATTTTAAAATCATTAACACCCAGGTTTTTATAACATTCTGTTTTATTAACTCTAAATTGCCAGCCAAAATTTACCTGACCACATTTTTAGTCATTGTTTTAACCTTTGTAGCCAAGTACAAGCGCCACACCCATCTCAGGTGCTCAAACAATTCGCGGCAATGCTGGTGTGTGGACAAAGACGGATCTCCAATTGCGGGCTCCTACAGCTCACCCCATGGTTCTGACCCCGACTGTGACAAATGTAAGACACTGATTCAGACCAACTGCTCCACAACAGTGACTGCTGAATCTAATGGTGTTTTCTGTTCATTTTAGTCTTGAGCTCCCTCCTCACCAAACCCAACCAGCATTTGGCAGACAAACTAGGCGAAAAGGATTGCAAAAGTAAGAGTTTTTATGAAACACAGTGTCTCCACTTAAATATGAGTTGTCAAAGTACAAAATAAGCATTTTATAATCATTAACGGTCGGCCCTCAGATCACAAGTTGCCTCAGGTCCCTAAAGTAGACGTCTGCAGAGGCACCAAACGTGATGCTCCAGATATGTCAGACCTCGATGGTAAGATTGATTAATTTTACTTATTTATTCTAACTATTGTGTTTTATATCTTTTCACTGAATGCAAATTTGTGTGGTTTTCCAGACGATTCTGACAATAAAAAAAAACTAAGATGTGAATGTCAGAGACTGCAAATGAAAAGCAGCAGTAGCTAAATCTGATACATCTTCTCTCTTTTTTTTTTTTTTCTTTTGTGAGATTAATGAACTTGTAAATGGTCCCTGACAAATAAAAAGTGAAGTAAGAAAGATTTTTAATGCATTTTGCTTTATTTCAGGGGATCTGTTACAATTTTCGTTCTCAGTGCTACACTTATGTATTTGTTGCCAAATATAGGCCTGTGAATGTTTATTCTCATATTGGTCTTTTGGTGTTGCTATATATGATGGTGCTTATAAAATAAAATACTGGTCATCTTTGTTATGGGTCACAGTGATCTTCTTCTACTGTCACAGAAATACAAGGACAACACTTTTGAGAATAATCCTATTAAATATGCTGGACAGTTACATGACTGTCATTTTAAAATGGTTACTTTAAACACATTTTAAATCAGACGTCTGCCTGCACAAAAACAAGAACCGGATTGAAATTAAAAGTATTTGAGTTTTAATGGTGTATGTGAGAAGAAGTGCCTATTTTTTGTGGACATAAAGTCTCTAGATAAGAACTAAGTCAACTTTTCTGCCTTCTATAGTCTAATTTTTGGCCCTGTCAGTCCATCTGGATAAAAATTATTATTATTATTGTTGTTGTTGTTGTTGTTGTTGTTGTTGTTGTTGTAAACTAAGTAGATGTAGGCCCACTTAATTTGGATGTGACTGTCTGGCTCCTGGCAGTGGCACACTTTCATTTGTCTGCTTCTTAGAAACAAGTGACGCATTCTAAATTCAAATAAACAGATAATGATAAATGAATGATGATGATAATGATAAATGAACAGGGAATTCCCTCCACTCAGTACTAAAGAAGCGTCTTTTTCTCCGGTAGATTGTTTTAGTAATCCACTGCGTGTACAGCGTGACTCTGTTCAATCATTCAGAAGATGGATCACGCCTCTGAAGACGCGCCTTTGGCCACGGACAGTGGCGCAAGCAGCGAACAGGTCCTGGTGATGCCCGGTGCTCCCACAAGGAGAAACAAACACTACACCTGTGTCACCTGGATTACTTTTAGACTATATATAATCTACAAACACGGGGTGTGTTTAGAGCCACGCAGGGATAATTATTATAGTATTATAGCATTATGTTAAACTTTTGTTTAGTCTTAACAGCTATAGCCATTTTCTGGATTGGCATTTGCGCCTTTGGGTTTTAATACTAAACTTAGAGCAGGAATAAGTTTTGGCTAGTCTGTCTGGCAACTGGTGATGCAGTAAGACTACTGCTATTGCTGCTACTGTGTGCCTGTGTGTTGATGGATGGAGGGATATGTGGTTCAACAGAGGCTCTGAAGGTCGCCGGCATCACCACTTTGGTCTGTCTGCTGGTGTCTGCTCAGGTCTTCACCGCGTACCTGGTGTTTGACCAGAAGCAGCAGATACAGGGGCTGCAGAACAATAACCAGAAGATGGAGAGGCAGATGACTCAGCGCTCACGAGGTAAAGAGGTATTCAGGGCAAGAAGGAAATGTGTAATTAAAAAACACTGGCATACAGTTAAAATAAGGCTGCTGCACAATTGTGAAAAATTGCGATTAGATTTACGATGTACATGTTTAAATGAGGATTCATGTTTTAGAGAAGACTTAAATATGAACTGACAAACTAATAGAAAACTCCCATGAACTTGCGAACCTGTTTGCCGAGGTCTGAACTACAGGTACAACAAGGTTTTTTCTGTGCCAACTCAGATTCTATTTTTGATTCAGTTGCAATGTAATGTGCAGCTCTAAACTGAAAAGCACTGTAGTTTGCTACCAGATGTTTCAGGAATTTTCCAGATTAGGCTGAGAATTCAAGCAAACAGGTGCTGGGAAACGTTCTTAATAACGAGATAATTAGCACTTCTATTTTTCTTTTATTTCAGAAGAGAATCTATTACTGTAGTTCTCAGTACAGCACTTGTTATGTTATTGCATATATAGTTAATTGTGTTAATTTCTTCATCATACTACATACTGTCATACTTAAATTGTTGTCTTTCAGTGTTGCTTCATTTAATGCTGCTTTTGAAATAAAATTTGTTTCCAAGTACTTTGATTTTTCCTTTGTACCAGCTGTGTTTGTTATGGGTTACAGCATTCTACTGTTACAGAGCCCTGGTAATAACTGTGCAAAGTGATGAGTAGGTCAACTTCTTCCATTGTCTGCCTACGATATAATAATGTATGTGACCTCTCCATGGATGTAACCGCCTGGCCCTGGTACATTCTGTTGTTATAGCACAGGGGTGGCCAACTAGTCAGAGACTAAGAGACACTTTTTTCTGTGTTACTGCAAAGAGCCACATCATACACATGGGCACACATGAACATCATCCCATTCCTTAATCATGTATGCATGCACACGCACGCACACACAGACCTCTGCTCAGCCAGATTTAATGAAAATAACCACACCACCATGATAATATTAGTTATTTTTCAACAGTTAACATTGTGTGCACTGTCTCACTCACACAAACTCTCAGTTCAAGCAAGTCCACAAACAAAAATAGAATAATTTTCAATAACATTTTTCTCTTACTATGCTGCTTAGTGAGACTTCTGGCACTCCTTATCTTGAACAATCCTCTTCAAATCTGGCTTGTATTCTGTTGCTGCCACTCGAAGCAATTCTTTCAAATGAGTGTCAGTCAGAACAGATCGATGCTTTGATTTCACATGTTTCAGGGTAGAAAACACAGACTCGCAGACATACGTTGACCCAAACATTGACAGTATCTTAAGCGCAGCCCGTTTGATGTTGGGGTATTTTTTCATTGGCACACTTTTCCAGAACTCAATGGTCCCTTCCCTTAAAACAGCTTTCAGTTGATCTTCCTCACAAAGATCGATCATCTCCAACTCAGCCGCAGCCTCATCTGTGACGAGCGGGGCTTTCAAACTGTCTGTCTCCGCATTAGATGGGTCGACGAGGAACGTAATCTGTGGTCTTTTCAGTTGTAGATCACAGAACTGGGTCACAAAGCTTTCGTTATATTGTATTTGTTTAAAGTGATTCATATGTGACAACAGCCTGGACACTTTCAGTCACATTTAAAACATATGTCCATATCAAATATGTGGCAGTAGTTTGTGTAAAGTTGGAGGAGGAGGCGCCGTGCGTCAGGGCGTCACGTTTCTGATCAAAACTCAACTTGGACCCGCTGTCAATGCACGTGTGACAGGACACCATTTCCCATCATGCATTACGCGTTTGTAGTCCATGCAGGCGCCGCAGTCGGTGGAGCTGCTGCGCTCGCCTCGCTTAAAAATTGCGGCCGTGTCCCAATTCGCCAAATGCACTGGTCCATGTTCTGTTCAAAGTGCGGGTCGAAGCACCGCCCGGGCTTAAATGCCCCGTTCGAGCGGCGCATTTAAGGCACTTTGGTTAATTCAGACACGGCCTGTGTCGGCCTCGCTCTCACAAGATTATCTGCGCCCGCCTCGCTCATCTCATCCATGATCTCACCCCGAGCCTCTTTCACCAAAGAAACACAACAGCGCTGCAGCTCCTCGTCTGAGAGATGCTCTGATGAAGAGCAGAGTGAACTGAATTAATAGTAACGCGCCACATTTTACTGTCAGTAACGGTAACGGCGTTGGGACGATGGGAAAAGTAATTATTAGTTAAATTACTCCGTTAGTGAAAAAACAACACGTTAGTAACGCCGTTATAGTTTAACTCCATTATTCCCAACACTGATTATGTAATGTTAAAGAAAAATCAACTTGCATATTTTTAAATAAATCTGTTGCTTTTTATGATTTTTTTTTCCTCTGGTCTCGTGAAAAAAAAACTGTTGTTTACCTGAAGCTGCCTTTATCTCACGGGCCTTTCCTGCCCGTAGTTTACGTCCTGGTGGTACTTTAGCTCGGTAACTTTTGTGCCACGTAGTGAAATGTCCCTCCACATTGTGCCGCTTTGCCATCGCCACAGTCGCCGCAGATGAGACACACGCAGGTTTATTTTACAGTGGTGAAGCAGCATTCAGCGCTAATCTTCAAAGCGCTCGCGAGCGGAGCACTGGTTTTGTCACGCGCATAATACTGACCTTTGACCTGAGGAGGTCAGAGTTCACCTTAACTTTTCTAAACTTCATGTATAATGAATATATTTTTAAGATGTTCTCATTTTTAAATCTATATAAATGTAAGGGTAATTTAAAAAAAAAATAACAACAGAATAAAATAAAATTTTAGATGCAGCTCATTAGTGAGTTGTGCTATTTTTAGAAGCGCCCTGCGGGCGCCTCATTTCGGCCTTGCGGGCGACCTGGTGCCCGCGGGCATACGGTTGGTGACCCCTGTTCTAACCCCATAATTTATCGTCTTCTAGTTAAAGTGTCTTAGCAAACATTTAGGTCTATGTTTGTGTTGGAACTGAAAGAAGTTTTGTTGTCTTCATCATAAAGTTCAGACATTTCACTTATATTCCATACCTACCTCATTCAATCATATCTTTTATTATTGATATGATTGAAGATGATCTCACAGTGGATAAATTCTGTTCCTTTTGTGTGATCGAACAGAGGCTCAATCAGCCGTGCTCTGAAGATTATGGGTTTCACCGTTCTGTTCTGTGTGCTGCTGTTTGCTGAGGTCTTCATGGTGTTAGGCCAAGAGCAGCAGATGTTAGACCAGGACCAGAAGGCTCCCCCACCACGCCCAGGTTTTTATAACATTCCATCTCATTGCCAGCCAAAAGTTACCTGACCACATTTCTAGTCACTGTTTTAACCTTTGTAGACAAGTGCAAGGACCATACCAAGGTTCCTCGTAGGAGGTGCGGCAACGCATCACTGGCATGCTGGTGTGAGGACGGATGCGGTTTTCCCATTAAGGGCTCCCACACCTATGACCCTCAGCTTGACTGTAAAAAATGTAAGACACTGATTCAGACCAACTACTTCACAACAGTGATTGCCAAATCTAATGGTGTTTTCTGTTCATTTTAGTCTTGAGCTCCCATCTCACCAAACCTAACCCCCCTAACAAACCAGGTAAAAAGGAGTGGTTACAAAGCGCAATGTCTTCTCTTAAATTGTTAAAGTACAAAATCATTAACACTCAGGTTTTTATAACATTCTGTCTTATTAACTCAAAATTGCCAACCAAAAGTTACCTGACCATATTTCTAGTCATTGTTTTAACCTCTGTAGATAAGTCCAAGGACCACACCCAGGTCAACTCCATTATGGACACACATTTGGCACACAAACCAGGTAAAAAGCATTGCAAAGTAAGAGTTGTTATGAAACGCAGTGTCTCCTCTTAAATATGAGTTGTCAAAGTACAAAATAAGCATTTTAAAATCATTAAAGGTCAGCCGTCAGATCCCAAGTTGCCTCAGGTCCCGAAAGTAGACGGCTGCAGAGGCACCAAATGTGATGCTCCAGTTATGTCAGACCTCGATGGTAAGTTTGATTAATTTTTCTTATTTGTTCTAACTGTTGCGTTTTGTATCATTTTATTTACTGCAAAATTGTTTGGTTTTCCAGATGATTCTGACAACAAAAACAAATCTCGTGAACTGTGAATATCAGAGACTGCAAATGTAAAGCAGTAGCTAAACATTGAACAAATCTTTTTTTTTTCTTTTGTAAGATTAATGAATTTGTAAATGGTCCTTGACAAATGAAAAATGTATCCATGTGTTACAACTTTTGTTCTCAGTGCTATACTGATGTGTTTCTTGACACATATAGGTCTGTTTATGTTTATTCTCATATTGGTGTTTCTATATATAATGGTGCTTTTAAATAAAATATTTTCATGTACATTAATTGACATTTGTTCCACTGATCATTTTTGTTATGGGTCACAGCGAGTGACGTGACGTTAGTGAACGAGTTGGCTATTTTGAACAGTTCCACAATGTAAACAGTCGGAAACTGATCTAATTTTTTAAAAGAACGGAATCTTTTTCTTTCCCATTTTTATGCGTTTTTACACTGATCAATGCTGATCCAGCACAAGAATCAGCACAGAAGCAGAGCAGGCAACATGAGTGAGAGCTCTGTGCACAAAAACATCATAACAGGTAGTTGGTTTGTTTGTGTGCGTGTTTTGTTTTTTTTTGTTTTTTTGTTTTTTTAGCTTATTATTGTACTGCAACATTTTTATTTAAATTTTCATAATTTCGAAGGATAAACACACTCCCACTCTCAGTCTGAACCATTTTAAATAAATCTTGCCCATTCCTTTCTGTGATTAGTCTGTTGTTAAAATGAGTTCTCACGCTGGCTTCTGTCATATAAATGAATAATAAACGAGACAGCATTTTGAAAAGAGCCAGTCTTTTGAACGGATCCAAAAGATTCGGATCCCACATAAGAGCCGACAGTCCCATCACTAGTCACAGTAATCTCCCTCTACTGTCACAGAAAGACAGGCACAATGCCCTGTTTATAATAAAATGGAAACACTTTTGAGAATAATCATATTAAATATGCTGGACATAAAGCAGAGTAGTGCAGTTAATGATAACCATTTTACATTGGCTACTTAAACACATTTTAGATCAGCTGTCTATCTACACACAAAAAATGGAACCGGAGATAAAAAGTATTTTGAGTTTTGTTAAAGTTTGTTGAGTTTTTGTCGACATAAAGTCTCTAGATTAGAACTAAGCTTACATTTCTTTCTTCTTTCTGTCATCTGTATTTAAAAAAAAAAAAAAAAGGATTATTATAGAAGCTGAGTGGATAGGCCCACTTCATTCACCACTGCACTGAGTCTATGATGTGGTGATGTGTTTTGTGACCCCGGGTGTGACCGTCTGGCCCCTGGCAGTGGCGCACTTTCATTTGTCTGCATCTTAGCAACAAGTGACGCAGTCTAAATTCAACCAATCAGATCACGCCAGAATGATAAATGAACAGGGAATTCCCTCCACTCAGTACTAAAGAAGCGTCTTTTCCTCCGGTAGATTGTTTTAGTAATCCTCTGCGTGTACAGTGTGACTCTGTTCAATAATTCAGAAGATGGATCACGCCTCTGAAAACGCGCCTTTGACCACGGACAGTCGCGCGAGCAGCGAACAGGTCCTGGTGATGCCCGGTGCTCCCACAAGGTGAGACAAACACCACACCTGTGTCACCTGGATTATTTTTAGACTATATATTAGGGGTGGCGAACACGCAGCTCTCGAGCCTCATGCGGCTCTCTGCCAGTAGGAATGCGGCTCTTTGCGTTTTATCGTATTTTCTATATACTGTGGCTCTTTGTATCGTTTCATGTTTGGCTTATTTTTTTCTCTCTTAAAACACCTTCAAATCCATCAGGCCTTATTAAAAACAAATTATAAATCACATATAAAAATTGATTTGGCAGTTTGCTTTTTTTACGCTGCTCGTTCAGTCAAGATTACTTTACGTTTAATCTACAATACCACAAAATCACATTTCAAGGCTTCAAATCTTCAGTGTCATTTTAACGCTCTCCATGTTAATATGGACAAGGAATTCCCCAAACGCACTGAACTACACAAGCACAAACTAAGCACCTTGAAAAGCCAGGTTAAAGACAATCTCAGATGTTATAGCCTTTGAACAAGCTTTGACAAACTGTGACACTTGCATCCTGTAAAGTGTCGTGGAACATTGTCCCTACTAAAACAAAAACATAGAGAGAAGGAGAGTTTTTAAAACTGTGAACTCAAAGAAATCCCACTGAGATTATCATCCCATCACTCACAAGGTAAGAAAATGTGTGAGGTAGTTTGGAAAAAACACCTGACTGAGCTGTTTGTGTTAATATTTTAATATTTCATCAATTTACATTATACAGGCCCTGTCTGTGTTTGTGAAGTGTGTTTAGTAGTTGTGTGTGTCAGAGAGAGACAGAGAAGAAGATAAAGAGCAAATATGTGTGTTTGTGTGTGATAGAGAGGAAGAGGTGCCTGCGTGTGTGTTGAGGGTGGACACTTACCTTGAAATGAACACAAGTACAATACTTCCTGTTGTTTTGTACGGAGAGGAGTGTGTTATGGGAAATAATAAAGTTGTGATTGTGTGTGTTTGTATCTGTCTCTCTCTCTCTGTCTTGGCAGGTCTTTGCTGGTGTAGCTCTTTGATTCTCACAGTTGAAAATTTTGGCTCTTTGTGTCTTATGTCTGCAACTTGTTCGCCATCCCTGCTATATATAATCTACAAAGACGGGCTATGTTTAGAGCCACGCAGAGATCATTATTATAGTATTATAGCGTTGTATTGTGTTACCATTGGCTGTTTTTCCTCCTTTTGTTTAGTCTTAACAGTTATTGGCATTTTCTAGATTAGCATTTGCTCCACTGGGTTTTGATACTGAACTAAACTCCGAGCATGAAGAAGTTTTGGCTGGTGTCTGCCTGGCAACTGGTGATGCAGTACCCCTACTGCTATTTCAACATAGTCTAGTGAAACTGACCCAGATTAGTTGTGTGTGTGCCTGCCTGCCTCTGCGTAGGTAGATAGATAGATAGATAGATAGATAGATAGATAGATAGATAGATAGATAGAGATAGATAGAAAGATAGAAAGATATAAGTTTAAAGGGTTGACTACTACAAGCCTTGTTGATCATATTGCACATTTAGGACTATTGATCTCACAGTGGATACATTGTCTTTTCACTATGTGTCTAAGTACGATCCCTCCTTATGTGGTTCAACAGAGGCTCAAACAGCTATGCTCTGAAAGTCGCCGGCATCACCACTTTGGTCTGTCTGCTGGTGTCTGCTCAGGTTTTCACCGCATACCTGGTGTTTGACCAGAAGCAGCAGATACAGGGGCTGCAGAACAACAACCAGAAGATGGAGAGGCAGATGACTCAGCGCTCACGAGGTAAAGAGGTATTCAGGACCAGGAGGAAATGTGTAATTAAAAAACACTGGCAGACAGTTGAAATAAGGCTGCTGCACAATTATGAAAAAAATAGATTTATCTGACAGATATTGTGATTGCGATTTGATTTGCGATATATCTGTTTAAATGAGGATTCATGTTTTAGAGAAGACTTAAATATGAACTGACAAACTTATAGAAAAATCCCATGAACTTATGAACCTGTTCGTCGAGGTCTGAACTACAGGTACAACAAGATTTTTCTGCGTCAACTCAAAGTCTGTTTTCAATTCAGTTGCAATGTAACGTGCAGCTATAATTTCAAAAACACTGTAGTTTGCTACCAGATGTTTCAGGAAGAAAACGCATTCATGATCATGAGCTTAAAGCTGTTATGCTCTACTTAGAACACATCTTTATTGGAAAACAGAATCATGAAAGTGAAATTGCTTAGTGTAAGTAATTCAATCTTTGCAGAGACTCCACAGAACTTTGTGCTTCCTGCTGACAATCTGCCTCTTCTGAACTTTTTCAATGATGAAATGACCCCTCAAGACGCCTCTAAAGCAGAATCTCCCAAGGTATGTCTCTGTGTTATTACCCAGTGTAGATAGACAATATGTTTACATACATATTGTCATGTGTCCCATAATGCAGCAGGGTGTGCCTCCTCCAAGTGTGGAGAAGCAGCTTCAGGAGCTCATCAAGGTATGTAAGGTCTGAAGTTCTATTTACTCTGCATCTGCCCTCTGTGAATTTTTTTTTTTTTTTGTCTCAAATAGGATCATGAGCTCCCTGAAATGAATGAGTCTTTTCTGGCCAACCTCCAGACCCTGAAGCAGAGCGTTAGTGAGACCGACTGGGAGGTGAGCATCCACGCGTTGTTAGGATAGGTTTTAGTGCTAAACTAAAGTCTTTTTAAAGTCCCTATTATTCTTAAATATATTCATTCTTCACAGAGCTTTGAGTCATGGATGCGTTATTGGCTGATCTTCCAAATGGCTCAGAAAACTCCTACTGCCACACCATAACCAGGTAAATACTTATATTAATAGACACTTTACAAAATATATTTAACTCATTTACTGACCAAAATATTACTTTTTTTTTCTTTTTCAGATGTGGGCAGCAAATAAAACAATGTGGTGTTGCATCTGTTCCATTGCCAAAGAAATAATATAATATAAAAGGCAATCCTTCCCATTTGGTTTTAAGATTGAATAAGTCTTGCTAAAAACTTTTATAGCAATTTCATAGCAAGCTGTACATGTCACGACTGTCTCAAATTGACTCAGATTAACCTGTGTGTTGATTAGTATGTTCAAATATATTGTATTTCTTTTGTACTCTTTTGTTCTAATATCAAAATATTTTGAAATCACAGGGTATTAAATCATGAAATAAAAGAATTAATTTCCTTGAGCAGTTGTTTGTTATTTGGATTTGTTGTTTTTAGTCTACAAATGATCATAATTTCACTCTTTTTGACTCTTCTTCCTTATTTAGCTCAAACTAGGGGTACATTTTTTTACACAGTTAATCTCTGCTTTACTTCAGTACATTTTAGTTTTTACAAGTGAATACTTTTTACTTGTACATATCTACATGTGAGAGCAGGTGTCTGTATTTTCTATTCCACTACATTTTCTAATAGGACTGAAAAGGAAAAGCATTTTTGATTATTGTTGAGACCTGCTGAAAAGACTGAGGGGTTTGTTTTAAACAAAAATATACAAATAAAAACAGCTGGGAAAAAATGATCCATTCTGTTGTTTCTGTTAAACAAAATTCACAAATCTTTCGCAAAATTACTACATCTGAAGCACTATTATACCTCTAAATCTGCGTGAAATACTTTTCCTTTTTAAGTACATTTTTAAATGGGTACTTTGAATACTTTTACTTCAGTACATTTTTTCCTTTTACTTTTTGCTCCGGTATCTGTAGTTGTACTGAAGTAACAAAACAGAGTACTTCTTCCACTATTGGTTAAAATATATGTTTATAACTCTCACATGAATTAAACTTGTCCACTGATGTAACTTCAGCCTGGATCAGTGAAAGTCATCTTCATTCATAATTGATCTCAGTGTAACAAAATCTCCTTCACCCAGTTCCTACGTGGACCAGAGCACAGCGAACATGAATTCCCCTGTAAGTAACATTTTACTATCAAACTGTATTCTGAGACTATTTCTGGACTATATCGTTTGTTATCTAGATGCACGAGGAGGCTGCAAACGTTTGCGTGGGGGTATTACTCATGTCAGTCCAAGGTAAAAAAAGAAATATCACATTTGCAGAAGCTGACATTTTTGTTAAATGTCACTTGTACACCCCCAGAGAAAAACACTTGTGTGGTTATTACACAGGATGGACAGAGATTGGACCTTGTGACTGGAAAAGATGAGGTTAGACAATCCTATTTCCACAGTACCATGAAATGTATAGTGATATTTGCGTTTCTTATTGAGCTTGTTGGTCCACCAGAGCACGAAGTCATTCTCATTTGACCTGGTGGTGACTGGTGACAATATAAAAGTACGTGGGACTTTTTATATATATTTTTATGACCTTTTAGTTGTTTTAAGCTTTAAACTGTATTTCTATAGGGACTTTATCCAGACTTCCTGCAGCCCCTGGTCCAGTCGGTGCTTAAAGGTTATAACGGAGCACTGCTGATTCATGGGGCGTCCACAGAGAGGAGCAGGGCCCTCATAGACCAGAACATCAGACAGGTGGAGGTCTATATGTTTTATATAACACTCCTGCTGGTCAATGCTTGCTGTTAATGCTGTTTCCTACTTTAGATTTTGATCAATCTGCTCAATGGTAAAGCAGAAGAAAAAGAAGATTCCTTTATCGCCTTATCATTCATTCAGGTTTGTGCTTTTGTAGAATCTTGTAGAATTAGTCTAGGTGCTGCCAGTGGTGGAAGGTAACAAAGTAAAAGTAGTATAGTTGTGTTCTTAAATATATTTTTTAGGTATCTGTACTTACTTACTCCACTACATTTTTGAACAGGGCTGAAAAGTTTAAGCAGCATTTTTTATTATTGTCTGAGACCTGCTTAAAACGCTGAGGGGTTTATTTTTAACATGTTTGAGCAGTTTCTGTTCAAAATTCAGCACAAATCTAAAAATCACTACATCTGAAGACCTCAAAATCTGTACAAAATACTTTTTAATCTTTAAGTACATTTGTAAAGAGGTTTTCATGTGATACTTTTACTTTTACTTATTATGCTAATTTATGCTAAAACACTTTTGTGAAAAGTGTTTTAGCATTTGTGAACTGTGATTCACAAATGTGAATCACAGTTCCTTAAAAGTCACAGTAAACTGATTGTTTCACAAATGTGTCACACAGAAACAGAGAATGTTCACTTCCTTATAGGTATAAACAACAACCCCTTCCAAAAATACAGAACAAAATGACAAATGTATGCCCAAAAATGGAAAGTCTCAGTTTGTTTACTGTGAAACATTAGTGGATAATTTTAACAAGAATTTAGAAAGGTGTGTCTATTTCCTCCATGTAAATGCAAAAGTAATTCGGTGAGCTCAATTTCCAGTTAAAGGATTCAAAATGTTTTCTGAAATGTGTGTTGTGGCATTTGTTTCCATTTTATTCAGTACTACTATGATTGTGCACAGTGTATTCACTTTGTCCTTAGTTCTACCCTGATGGCACAGCTGTGGATGTACTTGGCTCCAATCCAGAAAAACTTAAACCTGTGATTCACCCAGTAATTGGAAGGTGAGTTAGGTCTATCCAGAAAGAAGAGTACAGAAAGCATTTATAACCATCTATACCGCATTATAACCACTTAGCCTTGGTTCTATTGCTGTATTACCACCATATGTTTCTATAGAATTGCAGGGGGTGTGAGTGAAGTGTGTGTGAGCTCTCCGGAAGAGGCCTCTAATCTGTATGAAACATGCAGAGACAGAGTGAGGTCCAGTCCAGGAGGCTTGTCCTGCAGGTAGGTCAATTAAACACCGGTCACATTGAGTACACTAATGCCATCCATAAAGTGAATCGCTTTTTAATAGACTCATTATAATAACTAACTGCAGAAAGTCATTTGTCTCTGAGCCAAGGTGTTGCAGTGTGCATATCTCAAGGTGAGAAAAGTGGAAAAATTATACTTAGACCCAGTACTTTCATGACCTTGACTATTTGGTACTTTGATCAATTAGTTATAACAGTAGAAATTGAATAAAAAAGTAGTAGTACAGTAATACTACCTACACTGGATATCAACTCCCGGAATGGACAGGCCTTCTCTACCTTCAAAGTCAAGCCTGGTTTCAAAAGACATCACAACATTCTACAGGCCTATAATATAAGAGTTAGACGCAGCTAAACCAACACTGTTGAAATTCAGATTTTTTTTCTAGGGTCATATAAATGATCAGTTGCAATATTTGTGATTTTTTTTTAAATGCCATGTAATCCATAGGAAAAAAATGGCTGGCACTGGTAATAGTGGTAGTAGTGTGTATTTAATGTACATGAAAAACCCCAACTACTACTGAAAGGTTACCTTAATACATTTGTTACCTTGTGAGTGGAACCTGTGTGTTCGAGCTCATGGTGTGAGTTGTCTTAGATGTAGCACCCTGCTCTCGGTGGCTGTGGAGTGGAGGGTCCAGAGTGAAGTGTGCCGCAGCAGACTGCAGCTGTTCAGTCTGGAGGGGGGAGCCAGCAGGACCGAGCTCCGAGGGTGAGTCTGCTACAATGAACCATCCATTACATCCACACAAGAGGCTCTGCTACGATTATGACAAAAATATCGATCAGATTTTTTAACCTCATATTGAATAATCACATTTGTTACTAGATTTGATTTTATTATTAAAACAAATACAATACATGTTAATGTTACTATCTCGAACAATACAACCCTTTAATGACTGCCATTTAACACAAAATAATAGTAATTTTTCCCTCCAACATCTGAATTTTGCTACAAACCACTTGTGTTTACTGAAAGAGAATTGGCTGTGAGTCTCTCCATTAAAAAGACCCAAGCTAATCACTGACTGTTAGAAATGAGTGAAGCACAACCCTAACCATGATAACTTAACATACCAGTGGTTCCCAAAGTGTGGTATGTGGGCTGCTTTTGGTTTCACGCAGATTCTTCTGAAGTTCAAATTTCACCTCTATAGCCCTGTTCTGTCAGAGTTGATATTAACCTATTCAGAACTTCCATTTGGTCAAATACATGGGCTATGACTACCCCCCCCCATGTGATTCACTCACACTTCCTTCTCCTTGTGCCACTTTCATTAAATGCATTTCAAGTTTTGGACTCAGTAGTTTTGTGCTCACAAATTGGCACTCATCGAGTTCACTATTCCCTGATCTGTAATTGAGTGGCCCTTATTCCATATTGACTTAAAAAAAACAAACAGATGGTATTAAAGATTGCCAAATTAATAAAACTGACTCAAAAATCTGTAACGTCATCCATATTCATAAGCTGACATGCACTTAGTTATAATAGCTGTAATATCATGCAGCGTCAGCCCCCTTGTGAAAGCACTGGCTGAGATCCAAACTGAAGACTCACCCGAGGACAAGCTTCTGTCTTTTCTTCTGAAAGACGCCCTAAGTGGTAATAGCCGGACAGCTCTCCTCTGCTGCCTCCATCCTCAAGGTGAGTGCTTGTATTACCCACAAGCCCTTGCAAGTTGGATAGGAAATGGGCTTTAAGTGATGTAAAACTGCTCTATGTCCCGTAGGTGTTTTGGATAATGAGACCCCGAATGCTTTAACTTTGGCTGAGAAAGTGAGAAGTCTGGTGACTAAGCCAACAGTTCTTCACTGGTGTCCACGAGCAACCGAGGAGGAGATTCGGGACAAAATGGCAGCTCTCAGGACAGAGATGATGTCAGACGGGACAAGTGAACTTCACAGCACTTACAGGCTGGCCCAGTTAAACCACGAACTGCAGGTGTGGCAGACTGTAGAAAAATCAATCTTTTTCTATGAGCCAATTTTATGTCTAAAATCTTTAAACATACTTCGATCTCTCAAACAGGTTGTTAAAAGTCAGTCGTGGGAGAGGAGGCGCGAACAGTCAAATAGGATAAAAGATAAACAAAAGGTAGTGTTGATTTTATACCTTTAACATAAGCACAATAATAGGTTTGATATTGTTGGCAGAATCATCGATCAGCCTCTAGCAAAAGCTTAAGTGGCGATACTGGGGAGGTACCAGAGACTGTGAGACACCTGCAGGATCAGCTGAGATTTGAGATGCACAAACATATACACGGTAATGAAGGTTGTACTGAATAACTCCTATATTAACAAGGAGAATACACATGTTCTAAAGTTCACTCTCTACCCAATGAATAGTAGTGTGTGTGTGTGTGTGTGTGTGTGTGTGTGTGTGTGTGTGTTTATTTATTTATTGTGGCAATGTTTGGACTGACCAACACCCTCCTTTCAGATGGTAAAGTGGATGCAAAAATGGTGCAGGAACAAGTTGAAAGAATCCACCAACTCAGAGGAGCTTTGAGAGAAGAGACACTCAAACACAGCACAGCTATAGATAAACCTGACATTTCCTCACAGGTTTGCACAACTATTATTGCTCCCAACCAAATACAACACTGCATATTTGTGTATATTTGTTTGTAAGATGTGCTTACCCAGTACTTTACAAGGAGTCTCTTGCAGACATAAATAGGATTTATATGCTCATGGCCTAGCAACCCACAGTAACGCCATTTATTTTGCCAATTTAATGATCAAGTCTCAGCTGGAGTATAACAAAGCGCAGGAGCGACGGAGGCGTGTGCAGGAGGATCATGGGAGGTTAATTCAGGAGGAGGTGGAGAAGATGGAAAGAGAGCTGGCACAAGAGCAGCCCCTGGTAACTATAATGAGATGCACTGTTGTTTAACGTTATTCGCTGTGTGATATATCTTAGCTATAACTGCTGTGTCAGGGAAATGTTTATGTAAGGGGAAGAAGCCCTCATAAAAACGTACTACGGTCATTGCTCTGTTGCTTTTAATAGTATTCTGTATATTTTGTAGACAGAGGGTCCCCAGAGAGAGTTACAGGTGTTGTCCAAAGAAAGGCGCATCCTGGTACTGCAGCTGGAGGCCCTGCGTACAGAGCTCCAACAAACTGAACAAGACCTGACCCAACAACACAACACACACCAGGCCGAAATGCACTGTCTGAGAGAGGAGAGTCTACAGGTGGGAGTACAGTATGTTGTTAAAGAAATAATGATATACAGTGGTGGAATGTAGCAAAGTAAAAGTAGTAAAGTATTATACTTTAAGTACATTTTTTAAGTAACTGTACTTTATTTCGATGCAGGCGTTTCTGGTGAAAAAAAAGTCATGTCAAACCTTTATCAAAATCACTACAATTAAAGCTTTATTAGATATCAAAATATGCTCAAAATACTTTTTACTCTAAGAACATTTTTAAACAGGTAATTTAATACTTCAGTTTTTTCATGTGATACTTTTATGTTTACTACAGTATTTTTTTTGGTTAAGTAACATAATTGAGTACTTCTTCCACCACTGATGCCTACTTGCCTACTTGTTTAGCCTGTACACTTTAATATAGCTCCCAATGAGGAGGACAGTGAGAATACCACAAAAGCAGCTTGATAGGTACTGTCTCAAGATTGGGGATGAAACAATTCTTGACAGAATTTCAAATGTCCAAGAAAAATACACATCTGGCTCAGTATACATGTCATTTTGAAATTCCAAACTTGTTGTCCTTTCATAGATAGAAGCAGCTCCAGTGAAGCTTAACACTACATTATATTCTCACAGAAATTACTTATTTCTTTGTCGTATTCTCTTTATTACCCCAACAATGACAATACACTCTAGTTATTGTGTATTTAGGCATATAAAATAATACAAGATATATTTGTTTTTGTTCATGTTGGCCAAACATGTTTTGGGCGACTACATTTGCAAAAGAATAAAAAGTAACATGGTGATCTAAATATGTTATGTGTTAGCAGTTAATACCCCCATAGAAGTAAAATACCCCCTCATTAATCAGTAGTGAGTGGGTCTTGTGAACTTTGTAAATGGCAGACAAGTTTGGCAACAATTAACCATCACACATTTACAGAAAATACTACATTCAGTTTTTTCCCTCATATTCACAACAGTACCATAACAAACTGACGACAAACATGACCTATTTGGCTTGGCTAACAACACTTTATCTGGATGCAGTTGGGGAAAATGCAACTGATCTTGTACAGTTGGTAATTCATTACCATGCTTAGGTGTTCAGAGTGTTTCGCGACGTGTGTGAGGAGCAGAGGAGGATGTCAGAAGAGAGATACCGGTCTGTGCTGCTGGAGGCTGTGCAGGACGCTGTGTACCTCTCTGCCCAAAATCAGCAACTGCAGGTGGACAACAAAGAGCTGACCAAAGGTCACTATACTTCTTAATCCAAAATTAAATCATTGATTCAGACTGTGAAGATTATATTCACATGATTTTCTTTGTTCACAGCATTGGCAGATTTGAAGGACACTCTGGCTGCTCAAGGTGAATCTAAAGTGAAATAGATATGACAATGGTATACAAGGTATCACAAATTGAACAGTTTCAAATATTTATTTAAAAGCTTAACACTCTCCAACATATCTTTGACAAAATAGAAATGTTAAAACCATAACTCTTGCACACAAGATTTGAGCAGTTTGTTTGCAGTCACATTGTATACTTTGTGTAGAAAGTTGCTTCATTAAAAAAAAATGAAATAAAGGCCATAATAAGAGGCAAAAAAGAGTGGCGTGTTTTTTTTTTAAAACAAACTTCAGATATTCTTCTATCTGTAGTAAAGATAAGCAGCCAGTCCAATCATACTGACAGGAAGCAGGAAAATTGGAGTAAGTTGTAGTTCTAACACAGCCCATGATATGAGTGCATTCACAAGCATAGAGCAGGAGATTACAAACAGTCTGGTGATCCCACTGCCATGCTTTAGCACTACAGACATCAATAGGCCATTTACTGCTTGCCCTGCAATGATGACCCAAACTACAACAGTGTACCCCTCCAAAAATCCTCTCTCATTGGCTATTGTGGAAAATGAGGACACAAGATTTAGTCCTACCCCAAACACATATAGGTATAGATTTTGCAAACTGAGAGGTAATTTCTGTCTTTTTAGCACCATTTCTGTGTAGACCGCTGCCAACCCTGACACACAGCAATATACTATTACAAGGAAAAGCCCCCAAGCTGTAATGTGTAATTGTGAATGGTCATTTGCATTGTCTTTGCTTTCACTTTCGTCTAAATCTAAACTACTATAACTATGGCATGCCCCCCCTGCCATTAAAAGCCCCAAGGCAAACCACTGTCTAAAGTTCAACCTCTTGCCCAAGCAGAAAGAGTACAAGAGAGCAGTGGAGGCAATTTTCAAGTTGCTCAGCACTTGATATGAGCTTGGGTCCATATAAGCTTGCATAAGAACTACCAAGTTATTGTTCAGAGCATACAGTACAGCTGGGATGGCATAGGGGGCAATAATGACCAAGGAGGGGCGAGATTGTAGGGCAGAAAAACTCCCAGTTAGAATGAGAGACACCAGGGAAATCAGGAGTTTTGCTAACTCAATCATGACCACACATGAGGAGGGGTTAAAAGGGACCTTGCCGTCAACTTTCGTCAGTGTAATAAGTGGTGCATGAGATCCATAAATAAGCACCATAAGAGCAAAAAGGCAGCCCCATCTCAGTCTCTTGATCCACTCTCTCTTATGCGGTTTTGGGGAGACAGGCCCCACATTTTCTATCAAAATCATCCTACACTTTAATAAATACTATTTTACATACATCTTACTTGAATTTAAATACTTTATATAGTGCAAAGCTCAAGTAGTAGTTCAAGTAGCTGTAATATAATACATAAGTCTATCAATCTACATCTAGAGCTTGATAAAATTTGGTCTGGCGTTCTTGATAAAAAGTCAGAAAGCTGGTAAGACAGTTTTCCCAAATTGTGAAAAGTGAAGGTAAAATTAAATAAAAAAAAAATAAAATAAATTAAATAAAAATAAAAACTCTTTTGAGTCCAGTTCAAGTTATTCCATTGTGCCCCTTGAGACGACGGGTCTGTCATGTCCGTTGTTAGGCAGCATATTGTCCTCTGCCACAGAAATCCTTGTGAGATTTATTCTTTTGGTCCCTTTTTTGCCTTGTTGAAAAAGTCCTTTACCGTCCTCTCTATGTTGGGCACTTGATAGGCCTGTGCTGCGTACACACCCGTGGCAGTCCCCAGCAGCACTCCCAGAATAGCAGAAGAACGGAGTTTGGCCACCACATAGCCAGCAAGAAATCCCTTTAGAAATGGAGAAGCAAGCCCAGAACCTCCCTGCAAAAAAATAACAAAATTATAAAGCAACTACCACATCCAGCTATTATAATAACTAGGCCTATATTTAAGGTGAAACTCAAGATTAATTTTACCTTTTGCTATTTAGAGAAGAGGGTGTCACTGTCTACCCCAAATCTATAACTATGTAACTATATAATAAGACAATATCATGTAATAACAATAACTGTCAGATGTTGGGATGAGTACATAACGATGAACAGAATTACTGCCTATACTATCATCTACTTATGGATATGAAACCTTGATTAAAATACTTACATGAGGGTTTTCTGCTGAAATTTCTCCCTCAACTCTTAACCGGAGCTCCTGAAGTTGCTTTTTCAGCTGTGTTAGATCCTTTAGTTGCTTCGAAGCATCCTAAAATAAGAGAAATTTGTTATGTGTCACTTTGGAAGTCACTTAAGATAACTTAGCCCGGTTGAAAGAGCGGCTGTATTTAACCTGTGTAACTTAATTTAGGTCAGAAAATCACAGTGGGGACAGGGACTTCACTCGATATTCGGAAGCAGGACATGGCATCTGACAAAACACGTGAATTCAATATATTTGCTGCCAAAGCTGAAACTTGAAGCATACTCACCTTGTCATCCGCCATTTTTGCTCTGTACTCGGCGTTCAATTAATAAGCCTGGCAGGCAGAAAGACGATCCTCCGATTAAGACCGAATAGTTTTGTCTGGAGTTTAATTTGATATTTAATATTGATAACACATACATAAACCACAAATATAGCTATATGTTTAACCTAAAAAAAAAAAAAAAAAAAAAAAAAAATCAAAGCAATCTGAAATTCCAAAATGTTGTATTTTTTGATAAATTACGTGACTTTATGATTTATTTCACACTGAAAGCCATTAATGTATGTTTATACGTTAAGAAAGAAAAAAAAGGGGAAAAAAATCCCACGAACGATGGCGCTTTATGGGACGCAGGGGTACTTTCACGTGTAAAAAACGTCATTTCTGATTGGCCAGTTCTTTTTCATTCTAATTGCTGATTGGTTTAGAAGCATAGCAACAATCCGCCATGTTTTTTACCAATTCGACGACAATCGAGGGTTCTTTACTGAAAAATTCACGGTGCATTCTGTACATGATCAGAATCACAGCCTTTCGCTTTCGATAAAAAATGCACGGTCTTTCTAGTGTATGCTGAAGTGATCTTCTAAGCTGTCAGGTAAAGCTTTGGCCGATCGTAGGTAAGACCTCAATAAGACGCCATTTCATTGGACAACTGGCTGCGTGCAAGCAGTATACAGACACGCCATTAAACCTTGTTACCTCAAAGTTGGCCGGTGCAGTTTTGTAGTTTTGCACCTTTACTCCTTGACTGAATGCATGAACAGTCCCTCGATGTGCATATCTATTTTACCTAAGACCTGCATCTATTACGACCCCCAAGTTGTTTATAATGACTTATTTTCAGTGCATATTCCAGATGCTGCTGCTGCTCATTGTTTATTACGTTTCACATACTGACAATAAGAAATACTAATGTTATCAACTTGTCAACAATTATTCAGCAGGCTAGCCCTAATGTTGTTACAGTATAATATCTACTGCCTGTGTCTAGTTGGAATCGAAACGTCATGGACAAAGAGGACATGTATGAGGTGATGAAAGTGACTGAAGAAGTGGAGACTTTCAGCAGCCAAACAGATAAGAGTCCTCCAAAGAAGAGGAAAAGCAAACCTCATCACCAAACATGCAGCTTGGAGAAACCCAAGAAACCTAGGTAATATGTAAGTATTATAGGCTATTAACTGTGAATCACAAGAAATACTGACTGGAGTGAACATCTATTTAGGTCTGCTTACCTTCTCTACTACTTTGATGTCCATCAAGTAATGCAACAAGAAGTACCCAATTTGCCCCAGTCAGAAATCAACAAGCGCATCAGTGAGAGTTGGAGAAGGCTAAGTGTGGCGGAGAAAAGTTACTATTTGGAGAAAGCGAAGTCGGAGAAGGAGGGCACACACTCAGTATGTTGTTTTGTTTTTGACTAATATTTGGTTTTATTTTTCTTTTTGAATTTTATTGCCGTCTGAGATCTTAATAACTCAATTGAAAATTATGAAATCATCAGTCAAAAAGCCCACTAGTATATAAATTGTTGTTCAAAACACCTCCAATTTTTTAAAAAAGGTGTTTTATCATAGGCTATTAGGAAAAGTAATTTGTTGCAAAGCTTTATTGATTATTTTGCTAACTGCAGAGGGAATATAAACAATCATTTATTACATTTGACAACCTAGCTACACATTTAGGGTGGAGATTTTGATAACAACCATTCCTGTAATATCGCTTACTTTCTCATACTTAAGAACATGCAGTGTGACACACAAATGTATGCATGATTATTTGTCATTGTCAGTGACCAAGAGCTGTGTTTTTTGCAGCCCTCACCCAGTCCTTCAAAAGAGCTGCCAGGATTCCGCAAGATTCTCCCCAGAGCCAATTACTTTGTATTGGCCAAAGGCTGCGCACCTGGTTCTCAGCCAGGAGATGCAGTGCCAGATGTGAGCCGAGAGTGTTTGGATGTGGAAGAGGTCCAGCCCTTGGTCACAGTGAAAGAGGAGTGTCCCTCTTTAGGTGAAGTAGAGCAGTATCCACAGGAGGTGAGTGTCGAGGTGGTGCCAGAAGAAACAGCTCCTTCCAAAACACACGAGATACTTCCTTGCACCTCCTTTACTATTTTACCCAAAACTGAGTCATCTCCCACTACTATCAGTGGAGAAAGAGTGCATGAAGAAACCCCACAAGTTGTTGCCCTGATACCTACTCAGGTAAGCTTTTTTGCCACGTGAAATTAATCTTAGCACAACACAATTCAAAAATCTTGATTAAATATTTCAGAATCTCCTGGCTCAAAGTTCATTAGGCAATGTCACCTCTGTGGGGCCAGTAATGATGATGTCTGGCATAGAACAAACCCCCAAGCCCTCCTATAACATGGTAAATATAACGTGCTACTAAACAAATAAAAGCCTTATTTGAAAGTCTTATTATTTCCCTTTCACAGCCATTGAAAACATACACCAGAAGAGGTCGTGGTACATGTTCAAATCCCAGCTGTTCATTTGTCTATGTTACTCGACACAAGCCCCCAAAATGCCCTCAATGTGGACAGTTTCTGGGTGGCAAATGGATTTTCCATGGTGAAAAGTTTGGAAAATCCAGCAAAAATGACAATAATGTGAGTTCAAGCAAAGCATTTTGTTTTGTAACTACATGTATTACAAATGTATGTGGTTATTGTGACCTCCATAGGCTCAAAATGGAAATCAAGGCAAGAAGGCCAAAGTGAAAAATGCTGTGACGAGACGACCTCCACCTAATTTAGAAGTTCCAACAATCAGAATACCAACACCAGGGGGCAGCAGCAAGCCAAAGGACCAGCCAAAGCGCACAAATTTTTACACAGTGTACTATCTCTCATAATAAAACATGAATTTATGTTGTGATGCCAATATTTGTTATATTAATAATTTACTAATAAGGCTGACCGAAACCACAATATATATATTTTTTTACATAGATCAAGAAAGAGAAATGTAGTTGTTCAGAAGAAACCAGTGAGACCCATTCTGCCTGCCTTCTGTAACAAAAGTAAGATGATGGTGAAAACAAGTATAAAGGAAGCCACAAATGTGTTTAAATTATGGTTTTGTTTACAGACAATGCTATGCTCAAAATTGTTACTGCGCCAAACAAAGAACAAAATGCAAGTTCAAACTCCTCATCTTCAGGTACTTTATGTTTACTTTCAAGCTTCAGACTAAAATATTTTTTGTGAGTTCTAATTTTATTACTTTGCAACTATTACTGCACTAAATTCAAAAGTATTGTCTTCAGTTTCTGTTTTTGATGCAGTTTCTTTCTGATCACAGTGATTCAGCAACCTCTGACAGGTCTCAAACCCAGCACTTTAAAACAGCTGGGACATTTGCTGCCAACAAGCATTGACAAACCGGTAAGAATCAGTGTTTTATAATAACTCACATTATTTGAAAATTAACTATTAACAAATCCTTAGTTACCTGTTTTGTCATGTTATTACATAATTAAATCACCACTGTTGTAATGTAATTATGTTAAATGTATTCCGGTTATTACCAAGAAACACCTTAACATACATGGCTCAAATGCATTCTGTATTTTCAGACTCCCCCTGTGTCTGTAGAGGCCCCATCTACTGTTGCGTCACTCGACCGAAAAACGAATCATGTGTCCATGGTGCCTTTAAAACAACGCGCTGCCACCAGCTTTGTGAGCATAAACCAAATTATGCCTTTCAGATAAATTATATGCATTATAAGATCTTTTTTTTTATTATTTCAGAATTTAGGGCTGCCTACGTCACGTGGTAGAGGGTGGTGTAAAAACCCTGCATGCGACTATATGTATAAGAACAGGCACAAACCTTCAGTGTGTCCAAAATGTGGCTTACCATTGGATCAAAAGAAAGGCGTAAAGGTATTTTTTATTATGTTTTTTCTTTGTGTACAATTGTGCTGCCTCATCATTTGCAACTGGACAAATTGACATACTACATTTAATTTTTTTTCTTATTTTTACAGTCCGACACCTTATTGGACCCATACAAGGCCCTGACTGCTGCCCAGAAAGATACCCAGCGCCAGTCGACCCTCCTTCTTTTACAGCGGTCACTTCAATTCGCTGAGAGTGAAGTCGATCTGCAGGACACGCTCAGCCTGATCCAGGAGCTCAACAATCTGCAGATCATTTTAGTTCAACAAAGTGATGCAGAGCCAGAGGAAAACGTGGAGACAGAGACACTGTTTGAGTCAGGCTGGCCAAATTTCTTTGTGTCAGCCTCTACCCACTGCAGCCTGTGTAACTACCCTCTGTTTAAAGGGGGACAGAAGTGAGAACAGTTAGGAAATAAATAGGTTTAATATGAAATCGTTTTTCATTTCTAATCTACTTGTATCCTACAGCACTGTTGCAGGGCAGGTAGAATGCTGGTTGCTCACTGAAACTCTGATGCATAAGGTTACTCTTCAACTGAAAATCTGTCTAAACGCGCAGTGTCTGGCCCTGCATAGTTTCACAGACATCCACCCAGGTAACTAATAGTTTTAGATCTTGATATGCATTTCTATTCTATGTCTTTCAAGCATTTTTATTTGTAACCTGCTTGTGTCTATGAGATCTTATTACTTTAACTAGAATTTGCCACTGTTCCTTACTGTGAGTGGACTAGCCTGTCCACAGATCTGACCTGTAACTTGGCCTGCTTCACTCTATGGTGATAGATAAGTTTAATATTCCATGCAAAGCAGTAACATGTCCCTGGAGACATGAGGTGGAAATCCTCCACCAGAAAAGTTGCACATTGCACCCTTAATCATCATCCTTAAATACACACATACATGCATGCATGCATACACAGGAATAAAAATTACAACCAAGGTAAATAACGATTATTATTTTAAACATGTTTATTGTTTCAGGCTTGTTCAATGTTGGGAACAGATTGCTAGTTAGTATGGACCTGTTTCTAAAAATCAGAGCTAGCATCAAAAATGGCCAAGCTCCAGCTCAAGTCTTTGAGACCTTACTGAACCATGTGCCCAATCACTCAAGTAAGTATTTAGAACGACAAGATTCCTTTTCATATCAGTCTTCATATGTAGCGTGTATTCAAATTAAAGTAAATATTACTCTGTTGTAGTTCACACATTGACTTTAGAGGAAAGTGGCCAGGTCCAGGAGTTGTTGCAGAGTGGATACTGGGCTTTTGAGTGTCTGACTGTGCGAGATTACAACGACATGATCTGTGGCATTTGTGGCATGGCTCCAAAGATCGAAGTTGCACAAAGACAAAACAATTTACTATCACTTAAGAATGTAGAGGTGAGACAGATAAAACATATAAAAACTAATATTAAGCCAGCTCTTTCTAAGCTGTGATGATTATGTGTTTTCTTTCTTCTTTATGCCTGACATTTTTTCTACAGTTCATCTGGCCTGAGAACTCTGACTCTGATGAGGTGCTGGTGGATGACTTTTGGCTGACAATGGAGAGTGAGGCTCTGGAGCAGGCTGCTTTTCCCTCAGAGGCTACCATCATTCGAATGGACGCGTCAATCATCGCACCCTTCTTCCCCCCTTTAATGAGGAGTTCAACTGTTATAAACACGGAGAAACACAAAGTCCACATTCCCAAAGAGAACACACCTGGTACAGCTATTTGACAAACACCTCACATCTGCAATTGGAAAAAAGATTGGAATCCAAAAAATTTAGATTTAGCTCATTATTATTTGAAATTATTTATATGCTATCCTTTTTTTTGTTATATATACATTTTTATGTTTATTTATATATATATATATATATATATACATACATACATACATACATACATACATACATACATAAGGACCAAGGTCTGTCATTGTGTCCTTAGGCAAGACACTTCACCCACATTACCTAGTATGAAAGTGGTGTGTGCGTGAATGACTGATTGGTGGTGGTCAGAGGGGCCAATGGTGCAGATTGGCAGCCTCGTTTCCGTCAGTCTGCCCCAGGGCAGGTGTGGCTACAGCAGTAGCTTACCATCACCAAGTGTGGAAGTGAATGAATAATGACTGTAGTGTAGGTCTTTGAGTGGCTTTGACAAGCCTGTAAATCGCATTATTATTATTATTATTATTATTATTATTAATAAGGAACAATAATTGTAATATGTATCCTAATACCCATCTAGCCAGTATGTTTGATTGTGTAAATTGTCGTAGGTGAACCATCAGTTTTGGTGCGTCTCATCCATGACGGACATCTGAGACTGGATAAACTTGAAGAACACAGTGACGAGGAGTTGAAAACAATACTTCAGAAATGTGGGGCTCGCATCACCCAGGAAATGACTAAGGTACAGTATAAAAAATATTAGTGTCCATTTGACTGTTTTGTTTGACATAAGCAATTGTTAGAGCATTGTTGTTCTTACGTTCATCATAATATCTATTTTTTATTTGTCCAATTCTGGCCTAACCTTGAGCGCTTTTTTTTTTTGCTCCACTCTTAGGATGAGCTGGTGGCATCGCTCTTCTCCCTGTACACACAAGTTCATAATGGTTTGTCTACAGCACCTGAGCCTAGTCCTCACTTCACAGCAGGCAAACTGTCCAAAGTTTGCCCTCACAAGGTATAAACTGCACAGCCAGTTTACTTAAATTCAATTTTATTTGTTTAAACTCTGTTGCATTTTCTACTTTGAGCATCTAAAGCTGTATACTGAATCTTTGTTAGGTGGTGTCTGGCTCTAAATGTCTGATCAGAAGAGAATCAGCCCGAGACCACATAGACCTGCTGTTGTCTTCTCACTATTGGCCTCCAGTGTATGTCAGTGACTGTCCCCAGCAGGTGGCGATCTGTGCTGATACGCAGTATCCAGAGCTGGCAACACAGATGTGGGGCAGGAACCAAGGGTGCTTCTGTGACCCTTTTGAAAAGCCAGAGGTTGGTTTGACTGTTGTGTTATGTTTAATGTATGTCAGTCAAAGTAAAATTAGTCAAATATGGACACTGTAGGATAAGACTGACACTAAACTTTGAGCTAGAAACTTCTACAATCTATTCAGCCATGAATGAATAAACTATTACCGTATTTTCCGGATTACAAGCCGCTACTTTTTTCTACTTTTTAACCGCCGCGGCTTATGGTGCAGTGCGGCTTATGCATTTTCTTTTTCCCCCATGCCGCCAAAAACACTTTGCACAGCAACAGTAGACCAATAAAACTGATGAGTAGTTCACAGAGGTCCAGTGAAATTGTATGATCAATCTACTGCACTCTCACAACTATTGTAAATCAGTCATTTGTACTAACCCTCATCAACATATATGTTTTGCGGCTGCAGGTGTATTTCTCAGTTCCTCTGTCTCTGCCTCTTCGTCCTGGCGCCGCTGTAATGTCTCGTAATGTTCTTTTTCCTGCAGTCACTGATCCACAAACTAAAGCAGACTCGATCCGCATGGTTACAGCCCTTTTTGCTCCTTGTTAAAACTTGTACTGCTGTCGTTCTTATGTTATTTTCCTCCTTCTTTATGTTGTTTCACATGTAAAGTCTCTGTGGAAGCGCGTCTTGGTCGCGCTGCGTTTCTGCGGATTTTCAAGTGTCAGAGATGCCGCAGAGCTGATCACCTCCGTTGATGAGTTTTATGTAATAAATACACTAAAGTCACTCTCTCAACCTGGTCTGCAGTGTTCACACAGACACAGGGAAAACTAAACATCCTAAGGTACTCGCAGACCGCAACGGACGATCTGGACGCGCGTTCAGAGCGTCCACGTGTGTCGGAGGCGTTTGTCCTCAAATACAAAGGTCCAACGCGATCTTGACGTGTTTCAGAGTCACGCTGCAGCATAGAATATTTTGGTAAATTTGGCTGAACGCATTTCTGTACTGTACAGGAGACACGGCACCTCCTTTAGCCAATCAGGACGCAGAACATGCACCTGCATACACTGTAAAAAAAAAAAAAAAGCATGCAAAACTGCACTAGTGGTCCCTCGCAAATGAACGTTTTTGGGCAAATTTTTCACATTAGTACGTGGGATACCTGCGGCTTAAAATCTGGTGCGGCTTGTACAATTTTTTTTTTCTAAAATTAAAGCATGCGGCTTTTAATCAGGTGCGCTTTGTAGTCCGGAAAATATGGTACATATTAATGAACACTTGTAACAGTTACAGATTAAATATGCCAATTTGGCAGTTCACTAGGTTTTTGTTGTTTTAGAGGGTGGTAGTTTTAGACAAGGTTTCCAAAGCCGGGCTGCTGCTGGTCCTAGAAAAAATAAAAAATATTTCAATTAAAGTTAATAGATATTAATTTAAATCATTGAACTATTCAACTAGTGAATGCATTTTGCAATGAAGAGTTCTGAGTTGCGTGCTTGTTCTTTTTTTTTGGCCCCAGTTTTGGAACCCCTGACTTTGGACTGGAGAAAACATTTCATTGAACCATTCGCTGAACAGTGACAACCATAGATGATAATTTTGCATTTCTACATTTTAACTTGGTTCCTTTTTTATTTTGCAGATTGTGTCCTGCCCTGAACTACAAGATGAGACACATAGCACTGACTTGGATGACAACCACCATGTTCATCCCATAACCAGGTCAGTGTCCCGCTGGCTGGTGCACCCTCCAGAGGAATCCCAAACTAAAGACCACCCTCCTCTAAAACACCACTCTCTGCGCCTATGTAAAGACCTACAGCCTTACATGGGGCTTTTAAATGAACTGAATACAGACAAGGACAAACAAACGGAGGATTCAGAAACGTCATCTCAACAGCCGCAGCCTGTAGTTTTTAACAACACTGCGTATTACTACCTCTACAATCGCCTGGTGGATTTCCTCACTAGCAGGGACATTGTGAATCAGCAGGTCAGTCAAGTTCTGCAGTCTTGTCAACCAGGAGAGGTGGTCATTAGGGATTCCCTGTACAGACTGGGAGTGGCAAAGATTGATACAGAGAAAGAAGAGGTTATAGACCAGGGTCAAGGGTTAGAAGCTGTAAAAGTAGAGCCTATTGAGCAAACCTGATAAAACTTACAAAATCTCAAAGTTACCCTAAAAAGTACATGATGCTCTGGGACATGGGTAAGCCAGCCCCTCCTACTTTTGTTTCAAAAGCTGGTGCCTAACTCAGTGCTCCCACATGTTTGTCTCTGGTTGGTGGTGCTAGATAGTATGTTCCGGAGGGATGGTCTGCTGTGATTGGTCATTCAAAGTGATTAAGTTTAGGAAGAGATTTTTTATGGATATGGGTTATTTACTAGCCTCAGCCTGCCAAAAAAAAAAAAAAAGTAACAGCCAAAAATAGAACAATTTAAGCATCACTTCCGTCCCTTTGGAGCCAACTGTCTTGCACTAACCTTTATTAAAAAAAAAAAAAAAAAGAAGATAATAGATGAATAAATAGTTGTCTCTATTTGTGAGTTTGTTTCCTGTCATAGGTAATAGTTTGAGGACATTTTAACCTTTTAAAAGATATTTACTTATAAATTGTTAATCGCTATGGCAACTGTCCAAATTTTTCATCATACAGAAAGCCATGGATACACAGTCACAACAGCTGACAACTCTGTACCACACCCCAGGCCCACAGCTGCCGGAATAGGCTGTAGATTTCAGTAACCTCAAATCTAATAGTAATGGGCAAAAGATAATTATTCAGACATGGAATAAATATAAACTTGACACGAAAGTTACCATTACAATGAATATAGTAATCACAATTTTGAATAGATGTTTAAGGTTTAAGGATGTTTAAATAATAGTGGCATGTAACAGTAATTTTGAAGTCCCATAATTTCATATACAGTGTTGAATGTATGAAACTATTACAAACTTAACTTTAGCCATTAAGCTAATAATCTTTTTTTTACTGAAAAATTATATGTATTAAATCTTAACATTGCCACCTGTAGTGCATTAGGGATCTATTATAATTATTATTTTATGAGATTTGACTTTTTAGCTAAACCAGCCTCATGCCAGTGAAATAATTGCTGTTATGAATGCAGATTATGCAGTAATGATTCATATTGTGGCCTTTGCAATGTTTGTTATAAAACTGGAGTGGATAATATAGGCAAAAGAGAGACCTCTGTTGGAGCACTCTCATAGTTCAAATATAAATTGTATTGTGCAATAGGTTACGTATGTTTATCAGTCAGCTCTTGTACGGCAAATAAACCCAACTAATACTGTTGCTTTCTGTATATGTTATTCTGCTATATTCCAGATTAATGCAAGCCATCAAGAACATTACCTATGTACTGTAAATTCCCATAGTTTTTGTCTTGACCTGATTAAATGACAGTGTTTTAAAAGTAGAGTCTTGTTTTTGATTTGAAGCATCATGTTGCTGCCAAATACTAATCTATATCTCTATGCAAATTGGATAAGGTCATGATTTTAGTTTTTCCAAACACTGAGACAAAAATAGCACCCATATTATGTTTAATCGCTAATGTATACAATATGTTTTTTTTCCTGCCGTTTTAGTTTCTAAAACAGACACCAATAGCCTGGAGAAATGCCCTTGTTATAAATTTGATACTAAATGAAACCAATTTATTTCCTGCTGAATCAAACCACAGGACTGAACGTGCTGCTTGTTGCTGTCGCCAGTATGCACAATATTCTGAATATTTTATTATAAAAAGTGATGCACTGAGATAATCCCTTTTAGTTTGAACAATGTCTGATTCTTCACACACATTTCAACATCTTTTACAAGGCTGCACACGTGGTTCCTTATAATGTAAAACTGTTCAAGGCCCATTAACCATTTTAAGGTACAATACTTCCTCAAAGTTGAGTAAAGCGTGCAACGGTGACGAACTTTGTGGGAAAATTACAGGGGAAGTGAATGCAGACAGTAGACTACAATGTTAAATTCAAACTGAAACTTGAATGATACACACTGATGTACTATGAAATATTTGAAGCATATAATCCAGTTTTTATTATTATGGTTGAAAAAATTATTTTCCCGTCTAAAAACATTTGCTTCACAGCTTAATGTGATTTTAAATTACCACACCATCATCCTTTTTTAAATTGACATAATATTGAATTCTTATAGCAAGACAAACTGAACCTTTTATACTTACATGTATGCTCTTGGATAAATTAAATTGTAGTAACAAAAACAACTTATTTAGTAATATGTCATAAAACTTTATTAACACTTACTTCTTGTATCTTGCAGCTTTGCGATGATTGTCTCATTTGCTTAAAAATACATCACACACTGTTTTATCACTATGTGCTTTCAGAGAAAATAAAGATTATTCTGAATTTACATCTTACGACATTATATACATTATTGGGCATCACGTTCAGATGTAAGCACATTCACTGAAATGCCTGAAATCATATTACAAATCTTTGGTCCGTAGTTTGCAATATAGCTTATAAATTACACCAAAGACGTCTAGCTGGCAGTGTACGCTGACCACTACACTTGTGCATCATCACTTATAAACATTCATTAACAGTATAATATAAACTTCACATTTTCAAACATGAAAATTGTCTCAACAGATTTCCCTGCTCTGACCATCTGTTACTCGCTGCCTTAAAAACACACTGAACACACTTTGTTAATTAATCCCATAAATTGAAGTGGAACAATCACATGTTGCAGTCGACCAATAGCTACTGTAAGAGTGTCCGCTGCACAGAGCAGGGAAACAACATGGCCATTCTTCCCCCTCTCCACGCTCCATTTAGCATGTTAAACTCAGAGAAAAACACTTGCACTGTTTCGGACATTCATTTTAGGTGATCAGAGATAGAATAGAGTTGCACAGTACAGGAGTATGAATAGGTCACACAGACAGTTTGAGGGCTTGCTTCCTCCGAGAAAATAACATTGAAGTCTATTGAAACAGAAGTGAACCTGCTGACACAACCCACAAATCCATGACGGTGAGAAGTTGTACAGAATACAAAAACAAAACAAGGTGAACAACACAAATTCAAATACTTGAGTCCATTATTGGAGATGGCTTCAATTACTTTGCATTGTTGACATACTTTTTCCTTTCATGTCATAAGTCTATGCAAAATGTGTGTATTTCCAGTCATGGTCTCCTTCGAAGCAGATCACATGCTTTCTCATAGCTGTCTGTCTAGCAAAGAGGCATGACCAGCAAAAATTAGCTCCCAACAGTGTGTGGTAGGAACACTGCTAACTTCAACCTGCCTTGGTGTAGTTAAAAAGTTTCATTTTGACATGGCATGGGAGTTTCTTTTTATGAATTTCTGAGGAAATTCAACAAAACTGGTAGTTGTTAGTCTTCATCAGGGGCTGCTCCTCTTCCTCGCGGTCACAAGACTGATCACAGGGGCCATGGCAACAGCATTTGGGCTCGTCACACTCTTCGCCCTCCCTGCGTTGCTCCGGCTGCTCTGGCTGCTCCGGCTGCTGCACATTTTGGTAGATTAGCTGTGAAGAGGCAGAGGTCATCAGCACAAGGTCCATATGTGACTTTAGATAGATATAAGTAAGATTGGAAAAAAGGTAACTGCACTGAACTCTCCACCTTCAATAAACTACTCAAAACCAATCTATTTAGAACAGGCCTAGGTCTACGGGGGTGCAAAAGGGTATATTGAAAGTGTATTATGTTTGCAGTCCTATGAAACTCGAATGCACTCCGGTCTGATTTAAAACCACTTTTAATGTTTAGCCTGCTTTTATAATTACGCCGATGTTTTGTCTGTTTACTTTTTTTAATGTATACTTATTAATTGTATTCTTTGTGCAGCATCTTTGAGTGTTTAGAAAAGCAATATATAAATAAAATGTATTATTATTATTATTATTATTATTAACGTAAGTTGTATCAGTATGTGTAGGTGTAGGAAAAAATCTACAGTGTGGTATGGACCTAAATATACAACCAGTATAGTTTTTTTAACATAAGTATAACAAGTTATGTTTGTTATTGCACTGTATGTGATGCACAATGAGCATAGTTATTTGCAATTTGAGTCTTGAGTCTGGGTTAAGTAAGTAAAATTTACACCCAAATTATTTTAGTTCTGGATTATGAATAGAGGCACAATTTTGACCAATGAAAAGTCTGTCTGTGATTGTGATTCATTTATAACTGATAAACTAAAGCAACAAAAAAGATAAACTGTGCTGGTAATAAAAAAAAATATATAAAAAAAAAGTTGAAATCTTAATAATACCCAGTACGCCTTAAAGACAAACTGCTATTTCAAACAGATGACAATAAAATCAGAGATATTTTCCACACAACTAACATGGTATCTAAAAATAATAGCCAAATTCCATTAACTTCCTATAGTGGTTTGTGAATCATAGGTTTTCTGAGGACAGGGTCTGAGCATGACCTGCAGTGGTTTTGCTTTGGTGCATCAAACGTACCTGCTCCTGCTCTTGGCTCTGTCCCTGTCGAACCACCCAATAATCTCTCTACCATTGAACTGATCTTTGTGAAAGTGGGTCGCTCTGTGGGCTCCAGGTTCCAGCACATCTTCATGATCACATAGCTGGAAGACAAAAGACCTGTAGTTCAGCCAAGCATTTTGTAATAGAACAAAATTGTTATGAACCAGTTTGGACAGATATGACTTTTGTGGAAGCCTTTGACGCAGTTTAGACAAGAGAGACCTGTTAAGAGACACAGAAGCCCCCTCCAGTTGAATCTTGCCTGCGTGAAATGGCAGTTACACGGCCCCCTAGCTCCAAGATCATGTGGCTAACAGGCAGAACTGAGGCCTGACTCAGAGCAGAACAACAGATGATTAGGCCCTGACTAAGACCAGGCCCGGGTCTCCACAGCGCAGTTTATTCCGGTGGTGTGACAGCCACGGCAAATCGCCACACACGCACACTCACACACTCACATAGAGGGCTAAAAACTCCTTCATTTTCACATCTGGGGCAGTGTCTTATGTTCAGATGGGAGTTTGGGGTTACAGCAAATGAAGTAAAGGACATACATAATCAAAGGTTCGATTCAAGTGTATTTATAGAGCACATTTAAAACAGGGAACTTATTATTTAGGTAAGTAAGTTATGACCTCATCAATAAGCGTCTTCTGATGTGAGATAGGACAGAAAATGGATCTTTTGATCACTGGCCCTGAAAGTTAGTGTTTGAAGAGTGGAAACTTAGCTCATCTTTGTTAATTTATGTCGTGATGTAATAATGATGTCTACATTTGTACTAATTATATCTAATTACATATTAACTAATTAACTTCAGTTACTTAATGATTTGTGTAGAATGACAATAAACTATAACTATTCTTGTCCATTTTACAGTGTAGTGTAATACAATTTTATCTTATCTAATCTTATCCTACTAAAACATTAGCCTCAAGGGGCTTTACCCAAAAAGGTATATGCAAACAAATAAACAATTAAACTGTGACTCAGCTAACAGAGATGTCATTTCTGACTTTATCCTCCTAACCACCTTCAATGACAGCTAACTGTTCAGCTATTTTTACTCTAAATAAAATAACATTATTGTAATGAATTAACCATAACCCTAACCAAACCCTAACCCACTAACTCAAACCCTAAACTAGACTTGAATTTGAAATGATTAATGAATTAATCATAGTTACTACAGGCCTAACCTTAACCTGAATCCAACCTTAACCAATCCTAACCCATAAAATAACTGTAAATCATGTTGTTAATCTAGATTTACATCATGGGACATTGTTTTTCAGGTTCCTATAATGTGAGTGTGTATACAGATTTCAGTTCCTGCAATGTGATAAATACTCACACAAGCACACACACACACACCCACACATGCTTTTGGGAGACATTACATTGGCCTTAACCATAACAACTAATTTTCTAACTCTAACCTTAACTCTAACCCTAATCAAAAAGAACTATATGTTCATTAACTTCAAATCATGCTGTTGATTTAATACCTCCGGACAGCTCATGGGGATGCATATACACATATACATTCAAATGACCATCATATGACGAGAAAGACTATGGTATAATACATAGTTGTGTTGAGAATAAATACTGCAACTTACATCTCAGGAGGAGCAAAGTCTGGCTGGGACATCTGGTATCCTCGCTTCACCATTTTATAGAACCTGGAGTCCACAGCAATACTGGGATATGGACTCTTGCCTGATAACAAATATGTTTTGTTATTGCCATTTGTAAAACCTTAATAGTAATACAACATAATAGTTTCATTGTCTAACCCAGTGAGAAGATCTCCCATAGCAGGATGCCATAGGACCAGACGTCACTCTGAACAGTGTAGACACATTCAAAAATACTTTCTGGGGCCATCCACTTGACAGGTAAACGTGCCTGTAATGATTCACTTCAAGTTTATTGATCAGTGGAAAATGTACATATTTACACAAGAGGTTGGTAGCTGCAGAAAAGTGAACATGCTATCAAAATAAGGAAGAGTAGAATTAGCAAAAATAACTAGTGCAAAAATGTGAATTATCTAAATTAACAGCATCAACAGCTTGCATTCACAGTCTAGAATTTGATGATCACATAATTTCAAATGGAGGGCAAGTCCGAGTCTAATTCTGAGAGATTCAGTGTTTTTGAAAGAACTACACAAACAGAAAATCCAAAAATGGTGAACCTTATCAGGTTAGAGAAATTCAATTTCTGTGGTGTACTGAGGGCTCTCACTGCCAGCTCAATCCTTAGTATCTTAGCTTGCATCAACAGGTAAGCTAAGGTATAATACTCCCTACAATGGAAGCACAGCCATACTGAACTGGACAACACTATCATAATGTCTTTAGGATTCAACTCAAGCATTAAGTCCTGTACAGATGGTCAATAAACTTCCTCTGTGTTAGAACTTCAGCATCATGTGCTCTTTAATTCTCTGCCCACCACTGTTTATTCTACATCATATCGTTATTTGTTTGGGATTGGGTCCACAAATTTTCCATTCTAATCTTTTGTCTTAAAGTCCTTTCTTTTTTTTTTTTGTGACTCAACAATGTTACCACCTTGTGAAGATATTGTGAACAAATATTTCACTTGTGTTCATGTATACTGACCAAGACAAAACTGAACTTTTTCATGTGGATAGGCCCCATATTTAACAAGATATTAACCACAGGCTAGGTAAACAAATCTGCAATCTGACAGTTAAACAGCATATTCTACCATAGAATTCTGGCCTGGGCTCTATCTCAGTTTGAAACTTTCATTCGAAAAATGTTTGATATTACATGAATGCAAACTACATAGTGCAGAAAGCATATTAGAAAAAAAAAATCACTTTATTACACTCAATAGAGAACTTACATTTCCTTTTACTACATAGTTGGAGTCGTTCATGATGTCTCGTGCCAGGCCAAAGTCACAGATCTTAGCCTCTCTGCGGTCCGTTAGAAGGACATTCCTGGCTGCCACGTCTCGATGAATGCACTGTAAAAATAGTCACACGTGTAACAACAACAAGATGACAATGGAGCTCAACAGTGACAGCCTGCTCGGGTTCCGCAAGTAAATTATCCATCATTTTTCCCACCATCTTTTTGAAAAATTCAAATATTAAGAGTTCAAAGGCATCTCAGAGGTTAACTAATGTGTTCTAATTAATATCCATAACATGGTTGTTTTAAGTTCAAAAAGTTCAGAAACAGATTTTAAATAAAATGATAGGTCTTGTGGTCATCAGTTAACACATAGCTGATTATCCTCGATCAATCTTTCAAACTTTTAATATAATTTTTTCTGAAAAGTCTATGAGAAAAATGAATGAGATATTTTGTTCCAGAACCGTGGGGTTACTGTTGAGGTCTGTCTCCTCAAATACTTCTAGGATGACCCATAAAACATAAAGAATTCAATGGGAAATAACCCTTGTGCCCCCCCCCCCCCCCCCGTTACCAAATTATCCATCCTCATTACACTTCTCATAATAGCCTTCTTTCATCCAAAATAACAAGCATATCAGTTTTTTGTGTTTAATCTAGTTTATACTAAATTTTGACCTCCTTATACCACTCACTATCTTTCAAAAAAATAAGACCCAACTTAACTTTTGTATACTTACATTTTTACTTGCAAGGAACTCCAAACCCTGAGCCACTTGGAGGGAAAACCGGAGCAAATCGTCTATGTCAAACGACCAGTCGACATTTGATTCAGTCACTGTAATTTAGACAAAGTGTAGTTAAAAAAATAAAACAAAATTGGAGATGTTATATTTATAGAGACACTATACCTTGAGATGAGTCGATGTGTGGAGGCTGAGTAGGTCTCATTTCTAAATAGCTGCCTGTGCTGGAGATCCCACTGTCACTATTGGACATAATGAACCACTTATACTAGGTAATGTTTTATAATGTTGTGTATGTAGTGTATTTAAACGTACCTCCGTATGAAATGTTTCTGATTGCAAATGTTCTTATAATCATTTTCCATAATCTCAGGGATGTTCATTACAAAGTTCATAAACATCTCTGCCTTATGTCGCAGGAAGTTCAGGAGGTCACCCAGACTGCAGTACTCTGTTATCACTAGCACTGGACCTGATGAGGAAAAGAAGATATTACACCATGTTCAACAAACTAAACTATTAATACTACAACATTGTACAAAGGTGACAGTGATGAGTCTAACCTCCATAAGTGCATGCACCAAGCAGGTTGACAATGTTCTTGTGGTGTCCCAAATGGCTCAGGATTTTCAGTTCAGACATCAGAGCTTCCCTTTCATCCGAATGAGCACTAGCTAAAAATTAGTCACCACAAATATAAGGCCTTGTGTGTATTACATCTAGTCCATACAAATGATTTTTATAATGAAAATCACCTTTTAACATTTTTACTGCCACACGTGTCACATTGTCCTCTTTTCCAAGACCATAGGCTGTGGCTTCAACAACTTTTCCAAAAGCACCAGCACCAAGGATTTTTCCTGCAAAACCAAACAGTACAAAGTAAATCCCCATGGGCTTCAGAGTGATAGAAATTTGGACTGTTACCATACCAATTAACAATTTGAAATCTTTTGCAAGGGAAAAAGTCCAAAATATATACATATAACAGAAAGCTGAAACTCATGAATATCTTTCTTTTGACAGAGAAAAATGTGAATACTGCAAAAAGGTGGGCAAAAAGCTGTTCTTACGTCAATAAAGTTACTACATTCTTACCTAGCTTGAGCTTGTCTCGTGGAAACTCCCACTTCTCATTGTACGGTAGCTGAGTAGGATCAATAAAGGTGTAGTTGTTCCCATCACTCGCCTCAATAATTTTCCATCTGATTTCATATCTTGGTTTCTGATAACATAAAGGTACAGCTGTATCTTAATTCACAAGTTTTAAAAGTTAAAACTCTCCCTAAAACTTACTTGTTTGTATTTGTAAAGGAGGAACACTAAAAGCAGAAGCAGCACTGACAGAACTCCTCCAGCTCCAATCAGAGTGGATGTAAAGAGCTTATCTGCCAAAGAAAAACACAATTATTTAACTTCACTCTACAAATGAAGCTTTAGGGTGTTAATTAGTAACTAAGTCTGAATCATTCTTAAAACAAATTGCTCATTATGAATTAAGAATTTGTTTATGCTTTATTGAGGCTATTTAAGGTGCAGTTACTATAAAAGGTTACTATTTAATCTTGTATATGTGTCAGAAATAGATTGGATAAAAACACTATTTCTGACTCACCAGACACCTCCATGGCAAAAGTGTCACTGCTCACGCCCACGACATTGAAGGCCACACACTCCACGGTCATCCTGCGTCTAGATGGTCCCACTGTGAGGACGCTCTCCACCTCTACTGCTCCGTACTCCTCCCTCTGCACCTCCACTGTGGGCGCCTGCAGAGGGATGGGCATCTGGGTCCCAGAGTTATTCTCCTTACATCTGTTTGGAAAATGCATAAATTACACCACTGACTTCCTGCTTCTAAAATAACTAGCAGGACAACTTCAGTTTTGCTCTTTCTTTAGCTCTCCTTTGGGTCACATGATATTCTTGAAAACAATAAAACAATGGATATAAAACTACTGATTGTATGCACAACACCACTTAAAGGTCCTATAGTAGGCAAAATTGCCTCTTGTGAGCTTTAAGTCATGTTATAATGCTGTTACCTCATCAAAAACATACCCAGAGTTATGTTTTGTTTCATTCACACATGTTTGAGTAACCCTTTATTATTAGTTTGTCTTCATCTCCAAAGCTCAAAATACTCCGTTCCACTTTGCGATGTCATAATGCTGTAGTTTTAATGTTAACAGCTACCCTGTACCTTTAGTTCAGTAGAGAGAAGAAATTCCAGGGCTGAAATCATCCAAATGAACCCAGTGAAGACGTACTTCCTATATTACCAGATGACATCACAAGGTTTACAGTTTACAGTTTGAGGAAGAACTCAGCCTAAATACGCAAGTTTTGTGTGTGAATGAAACAAAATACATCTCCGGGTATGTTTTAGAATAGGATACAATATTATAACATAGATCAGAAAATAGCGTAATATGAGCCTTTTAATCATCAGCATTGACCTTCTAATAGATTTTACCACTGAATTCTTATAGACAGGGACTGGGGATAAGGCGATCAAATACATGTCTGTCTCATCCTTTTGTGCCTACCAAATTAATCCATATTAATTAGTGTGTCCATTATAAACAACTTGTGAAATTGCCACTGCCTTAATGGAAGCCTCACTGAAGTCTGTGCATCTCAGATACGTTCGCTGCAATTCAGGCACAGACGGATATTAGTGCTTCAGGTAAGACAGACTTGAGGGCCGGGCTCTACATTAAGGATTCTCTTGAATGCAAGCGTATCTCCCTTAAGGATACTAATTATATGGAATATGTTGCTGTGAAGCTGTCTCTGTCACCACAAATGTCTTTCATCATAATTGGACTTTACTGACTTCCAAATGTTAATGACACATTTTGTGATGATTTGACATCTACCCTTGAAGAGTGTTACAACAAAGAAGTCTTTGTAATGGTTGACTTCAAAATAAACTGGAAAGACAACAGATTACATTTATGTTTGAACAATTGGTTAAGGGTCCAGCAAGGATAGCTAAACTTTCAAGTACACAGATAGATCTGATGTTTTCCAACAAGCCTGAAAAAGTAAGAAAATGTTACAACTTCATCACTAGCCTCAAAACATAATTTAACTGTGGCAGCAAGGAAACTGACCAAACTGAGATTCAAAAATAGGTCGTATCACGGTGTTTCTTCACATAGGATACCGCCATGTACCAAAGTTCTATTAGATCAGGAATACAATTATTTATATATATTTATTAAATTAAATAATAAAAATTGGAATGAAATTCTATCTTGTGATAATTTGGAGTCTGAATCTCAATCCTTTACAGTTAGAATTAACTCAACCATAGAAAAGTACACTATAAAAACAAAGAGGAAAAACAGCTCCAAGGTCAGCCTGCCATGGTTTAATGATGGCTTATGGCAACAAATGAAGAAAAGAAACTTTGTCTTAAAGAAAGCTATAAAGTGCAAAACAGATTGGTTGAGGTATATAAGTCTTAGAAAGTGCGTTACTAATGAAATGCAAATAGCTAAATGACAGATTTATCTCCAAATTATGGATGAGGCAAAAGGCAATAGCATAGTCATTTGGAAAAATATTTATCAGTTAAAGGGAAGAGAAAACACTCCAAAGGAGATCCCCAATTCAAAGTGCAGAATGTGACTTGTAATAATAACAACTTGAGCATAGCAACAGCATTTAACAATTATTTCATTGGGTTCAGCCAAGAGATTCAAAATTGTTTCTCACATTTGGATGTGGTCAAGTTAAGTTAAAAAAAAAAAACAACTTAAAAAAAAAACTATAAGCTCCTTTAAAAACTTAAAACGTAAAGATGTCTACAAGCTTGATGCTGCATTTCTCAAAAAAACACTGGGTTCTCCCAACACTCACAAAAATACTCTATTAGTCACCAACAATGTTTTTCCCGCAAACTGAAAATGTGCTGTCTTTATACCAATTCACAAAGCTACAGATTATAATGACATGAATAATTATAGGCCCAACAGCATTTTACCAGAAATCACTGAAAAAAATTATAATAATGATGAAATGACCAAGCAACATAAGTTCAAACACCAATGGACTATACCCTCTACAATTTGTTTTTGTTTTTTTTAGTGAAACCTCCACTCCGCACCTGATTGAAAAAATAAGCTCATGATTTGACAGAGGAGGAGTGGTTGGGACAATCTTTTTGGATTTCAAAACTTTCAAAATTTGGTTTATCTGGAAAAACTCTTTGGAGTCTTCGTATTTGTCCAGTAGGATGCAGTGTGTTAAAGTCACGGATGTCTGCTTGAGCTACTTGGAATGCATCATGGGTGTGCCCCAGGGGTTTGTATTAGGCCCCTTGCTATTCAGTCTGTATATCAACAACCTTCCAAAGCACTACCTGGGACTTGAATTACAACTTTATGCTGATGACACAGTGTTAGACTCATAGAATCATGCTAAAGTTACCTGGCAGCCGAAAAACTCTCCAAAGCTATGGAAGAAGTGGCTGAATGAGTGATCCTGTCTTTGCCTGAACATTAGCAAATCAGAAGCTACATTCTTTTTCTAAAACCAATACAAATAATTCAACCTCTGACATTTTTATTAAAAACAAGAGGATTGTTAATATGTCTGAATTATATGGGGAGTCATAGACTCAAGCCTAAAAAAAAAAAAAAAAAACATGACAAGAACATGACAAATGTAGCATGGCTAACTTCAAACATATTAGATCTTGTCTATCCTTGGAAGCAGCCAGGACCTTTATGCATGTCCTTATTTTTTTCACCCTTGTCCTATTGCATCACTTGCTAGGGACAGGCTGGAGAAACTGCTATTAGACCTTTAAAGTCAATGTATAAACAAGCCTTAAAGATCTTTGACGCACCATCACTGTAACATCCTGGTAAAAATAATCTTTTGAGTCTTGAAAATTACAGACTGTGTGTGGAAGGGTGTGGTAGTTTTAATGCATGTATACTTGTTGTGTTTCAACCCATTGTCACTTGTCATATCTTTGTGGGCTGTTTTTTTTCCCTGCAGATGTAAAATAGCCTAATCTCTCTCTGCACTGCTCCTACAATGCACCAATTGGCAACAAGTATGTTCTAATTGTACATGGTGTCCCTTTTAAATGAAATAAATAAACATATAAACTGACAGCTGTAGTTATTAAATGTTGTGAATTGCTATGGAGTCAAATGTCTGATAATAATCCAATAACTGTAATCTAAGAAAGCTAAAAAGAATCAAATCTGGTCACGAATTACATTTTAAATGCTCAGTTTGAGTCTGCTCTCTACAGATGGCATAAATACAACACACTTTGACCTTAAGGTTTATTCACCAGAACAAAATTGGCATCAGGGAAGACTCCAGATCTTAATTCAGGTCATTACAGATTGACAACAATAACAAGAAGAGCTCAGGAGTCCATAAAGGATTGTTACATTTTTTTTAAACAATAGGGTTTAGGTTCATGGATGGTAATTTGGACAGATAAAACATGTTACTCACGTGGGCCTGATCCCAAAACACTGGTACCAAATGATTCTTGGAGCGGGGTAGCCAAAAGAAGTGCATGTGAGTGTGGTGACATTTTCCCATCGGACCACTGAAGTAGGCCTCTCTGTGATACAGGGGATAAATTAAAAGTCTCTTACGCAGTGCAGCGATGTTTTCTGTGTTGTATTTTATGTGTTTTACTTACGATACATTTGGACTTGAAATGTGATTGATGCATTGGCCAGATTGTTCTCTGCATAGAAAGTGTACTGGCCCTGTTCATGAGCATTCATTCGTTTGAGTTGAAGACTAGCGTGGTATCTAAAACAGAAATACCACACATGTGAGAAGCATGAAAAGCAAATACTGAAAATACTGGAATTAAAGATGGATAATTGTTCCCAAAACTAGTTTCAATTCACATCCAAATAATGTAGTGTTTGTAAGAAGGAAGCATTATTTGACATGGAAGATAAATGACATTTATATATACTTTAATTTGAGTGTATTTTTAAATATAAACACTAAATAACCAGATTTTTAGTTATCTGCTTTAAAAAGGGCAAAATACATTGTGCAAACTAAAGAAGACATTGCATCTCTAAGAGTATAGTGAAATCTGTACCTGTTGTTGTATCGCATGAACTTGTGCTCCTGTGTTGAAGTATTGGGGGTGGTTGGTGTGACCCACTTGTGCTCTGTAATATGGGGGTACGCTTCTATAATCACATTGAGCTCCAGGTCCTCTCCTTCATTCACTTCCACAGACAAACCCCGATGAGCCAGTTTTGGAGAGAGTTGGGGCTGTAACCTTATGTAGGGCTTATCTGTTGAAAAAACCATGCATTTAACATAATTTATTACATATTTGATCCCTTTCAACTGACCCAAGTGTGCTCCGACCTACTACTAGCAGGTATGTTGTTGTACTGTTCACTCCAGCTTCATTGGTGCCGATACAAGAAATGTTCCCGGTGTCTGCCAGGTCCACAGCTGAAATGGTTAATATGCTTTGGATGTCTAGTCTATTCTCTCCATTTGATTTAACCTTCTCTTCAATAATCGGCTTCTGGAGACAAGGAAAGAACATCATTACAGGGAACCGGATTTTTGAAGTTAACTGCACTGTACTGACCGATTTAGTGGTATATTTCCAGGTGACATTATAGTTGAAGTTGGGGTTGTGTGTGGTGCAGGAAATCTTCAGTTCTTCCCCAACAATGCGGATGTATTCCTCAGTATCGAGGAAGACGTATGGAGGGAACCGAAGCTCTAGAAAAGCAGAAAAAACATTGCAGAGAAGATGTAGAACTATGCTATAGTTTTTGTTTCATGTGTATAGGCCCAGTAATTACAAAGATATTAACCAGTCAGTCATGTCAGTTAAAAGGCATTTTTTTCCATAGGATTCTGACATGCTCTCCAGAAACCCATTAATAGAAACTAAATCTTACTTTGAATAACATTGATGGAAAAAGCCTTGGAAGTCTTCTCCACTCCGTTGACTCGGGCCATGCATACATAGTCGGCATTGAAGCTTGGGTGAAGGTTGTGAATGAGAATGCCACGGTGCTTGTACACTGTATAGTTCATTCCTGGTGGGACAGAGGTGCCGTTGTCCATGCGCAGGCCGATGTCTGTGGCCGAGGGGTCAGTCAGGAGACAGGGCAGCATGAAGTCCTCTCCCTCCTTTTTCACAACACGAAGGAAGTTGCTGCTAGCCCAGAACACCCGGTTAGGATCTGCAAAGAGTCCGTGGAGTAGCAAGGAATGTAATATACGGTGGGCTCAGATTATCCTGGTTTGATATACTGGTTTAGTCCATGCTTAGTTCTGGGTTTAGTTCGAGATTAGTCCCAATTTGTATGTGGTAATGGTGATTGTGCAAGTGTGAACCCACCCTGAGCTTCTGAGAAAGGACCAGTGACAGAGGATATGTGGAGTTTAGCATTGGAAATTCATGCCAATAAGAAATAGTAGGTAGTAAGGTAGAGAGAGAGACACACACAAAAAGAGTACTGAATGCATGGATGTAGTAGAACAGCGCATATATTTAGTTTGTGTGAAAGGGATAATGCTAAATATGTGAGGGAGGCAGGCGATCATTGTTTTTCAAACTGTGGTTGACACCACTGAAAACAAGTGGGCTTTTTTTTCTAGTGGTTCATAGGGTTCTAGTTTTGGTTCACTTTGAATCAATTTAGTTCATTTTTGTGTTTATCCTCATTTGGGATGATCCTCATTTAGAACCACAACTACTAGTCAGAGCTTAGTTTTATATTAGACTTGATTTAGGGATGAAAAATGAGCCCATTTCCCATATCAACTACCATATCTACTCAAAACAAAATGCAGTACTGTATTTACAGGTTCACTGTGTAACTTTAGTCAGCGGTGTCCATCAGCTGCTTGTCTCCATAGAGATGTTGCTGTGAGCTGGGTCTCTTCCCCACAGATCTGACCTGACCACCTATTTGTTTCCATGGAAATAGATGCATTTTCCCATACTGTGGAACATTCAGGACAAAGCAATAACATCTCCATGGAGATAAGCAGGTGACAGACCTTCCATCAGAAAAGTTACATAGAGCACATTTAAATTCTCAACTGTCCTCTAAATAAACTTGAAACCAAAGAATAGACCTGATATAGACCTGTACACCTCAATAAGACCCTCCTGTCTCTCTCCTCTTCTTTGCACTCACCTCTGACATAAACATGCACGGAGGCGGTGAGCTCGCGTTGCTGTGGTCCGCTGGTATAATAACACACGTATGTCCCAGTGAACTCTGCAGTGGGCCGCTCCACTCTCAACATCTGGACACTCCCTCTCAGTTTGGAGATGTAGCGCCGGTGTTTGGGTAGCCGTGGCCTCCAGTTCACAGGACCATCACCCTCACACCTCAGGTCCAGCTGAGTACCCACCTTCACCACCACCTCAGGGCGTGTCAGCACTCTGGAGTTAAGCCTAATCACAGGACGCCTCCACTCCACTGAAACACACAATGACATAATATTACAATAAAATTTACATTCATTTGCTTCAGTGGTGGAAAGAAAAAGTCCATTTTAGGTATTTTTCCATGTACTTTTCTCACTACATTTGAAAAGGGGTATCTGTACATTCTACTCTACTAGATTGAAAAGTAAGTATTTTACATGTGTTTTGAGTTCTGCTGATAGCGAGGTTTTAGCAGATTTGCACAATTCTTAACTTAAATAGTAATCTTTAATAGTTCTTTGATAGTGGGTACTGAAATACCTTAGCAGTATGTTTATGATAAATATATGTGAGTCACTTCAACTTTTTAAAGTAATGCAACACTGCGTATTCTTCCACTACTGTTTTGGTAGAAGTGAAATGTGGTAAAATTATAACTGTAGGGGGCATGCTTATGATCTGTAAGTTTTTTTTACTTTTTCGTTTTTTATCTTGACCTCATTCAGTTTCTGTTTCAGTGCAGCTCTGTCATAAAATGTATGTTATACCACTCGTCTTTGTCACAAACATGGTCCTTGTTTAGAACTATTCAAAACCCGTTTAGACGCATTACGCTGAAATGGTGATTTTCTATGGTAGTTTTGAGAATCAGAGCTTTGATCCTTGACGCAATTCTGTTTTTGTATGTACTAGATTGAAAAATGTCCCCAGCCTATAACATTATTGCATGCTATGTCCACACAATATTGCACACAACATATGCAACATTTTGGGATCAAAATGCAGTACATTTAGTATCCTTAGATAATCAATATTTTAGGGTGAGGCTACAGTGCCCTAAAGGCACAAATATGCTAGTTTTATATATAGAGGAACAGTGATGTTTTTGACTGCACAAGGTTTGAAACCCAAATGAATCAAGAATTGTGTTGAGCCGCCTTCCCTGTTTAAAGATATTGCTTTTGTTGAAGAGGTAGTTTAATTTTAAAATCTTTAAAAAGAGAATCGAGAGTAACTACTCAGCACTTTTTATGCATTTATAACATGTTAAATAATATTGGCAAAACACTCAGCATTATGCACTGAACAAGTTAATAGTTGTTCCCCTTCTCAAATTATAAGTTCCCACAACCCGAATATGACCCCAATTATACCCAGTTCAATGCAGTGCAAAGCAAATTGAGGCTTATTAACCAAGTGCTTTAATTAGTTATGCACGGTGAAGAAAGTATAATTGCTTTGAAACAGTAGGCAGGTGACAGCTGTAGATGGTGAAGGTGGAAAAAGGCACAACAAAAGAATGAATTACAAGAATCAGCTGAAATGTCATCTGTTTGTTTGCCTCTCATTAGACATAACAGAAGGTTAAAAGGCCAAAAACAGACAGTATGTGAAACTGCTATGCTCATTTAAAGGCTCCCATACCAGTAAACAGTGATCAACCTATATGTAATGGTACATTTTGCACTTTATAATTCAGTGAATAAGTTTCAGTCCAAGATTTAAAAAATGAACATTGTATAAAATAATAATGGACCTCAGGGGTAGAATTAGTTGGCTTTGTATGTGAATATTGGGATACAGGACAGTGACGTAAATTACACATCATGTTACTAAGCCCACAACAATAATGCCATGGTACATGAAGAGAACTTCAGAATACAGTTTCCTTTGAGGCATTTGCACTTAATAAAATGTACCAATAAAAAGTCAGAATTTATGTTTGCTGAAATGCGGTTATGTTGGGCCTTACCTGAGGCAGCAGATGCTGTTAATCCCAGCAGCAGAGTGAGCAGAGCCAGCATCATGGATCAGCTCAGAGCCCAGTGTGTACAGGGACACACTCCTCTGTCCTGGCACTCCTTCTACAAGAGGAAATACAGTAACACAGTCACACTTTCTTTGTCACACAAGACTCGTGGTAAAGTCATTTGTGGTTTTTTTGTTTTTTGTACTCACCTGCTATTTGATGGGAAGCTCTCAATGTATAAGCTGTAGAAGTAGCATCCAAATTTAACATCAGTATCCTCTACTGTCTACCCTGGCCCCGCTTCCTTTCTCACTTCTTGTTGTTTACCTTCCCAGACACAAAGTCACACTGCAAACATGAAATCTAGCAACAAGCTGCAAGTGGAGGGTGGAGTGTGAAGAGGCGGGTCGTCACATCATGCTCAAGAAATTAATGAGCTGGTGCCAATTTGTCACAGAGAAGTGCGACTCCCCCCGAGACCAATCAGTTCAGTCAATGCTGGACAAAGGTTGGTTTGGAGCAAGACACAAGTGCTAACAGTACAAGTAAGGATTACCATAGGCTGCATTTGAAATATTAAGTCTAGTTTTGTAACATTTTCAACAAATTAAGAGTTCATTTGCAAAAACAGATAAGTGCCTTTTGAAAAAAATGTCAGAGGCTTGCAATTTAATCAAATTATTGTTATTAATCATATATGCAGAAGAATTACACATCGGAAACTGAGATGTATGTTTTTGCAAATGAACTGTTCAAATACTCCGATACGATTTTAAATTTTAAACGATTTTAAATTTAACTATTCTAAAAAAAAAAAGTCCTAACCGTCAGTGATCAGTAACAAATTATCATTCATTTTTTGGGGGAAATTACATAAAGAATATTTGTCTCAAGGCACAAATTTATCTCTGAACTGTGAGATTTTTAGTTAAAGTCTGGAAACTCCATCTTTTTATTGCATAATGTCTTAATGAAGTTATCCTCTCAACTCTATGAGATAAAAAAAGATCCAAAACTAAAGTGTTAATGATGACAATAATACTTTATTGTCACTGTTACAGATACATATAAAAATACATTTGTAAACATTAGGAAGAGCTTTGGTACAAGAGCGTGTTTTACAGTGACTGTGCATTATTTAGAAAGTATTAAAAGAAGCGAATGAGTAAATTCAAATAGAAGCGTATGTACATGTACACATAAGGCAAAACACGTGAACAATAGCCCCTCGTGTCGGCAAATAACATTAGCTGCAAGATAAAATCCACTGTTCGTACTCAGTTTATACAAAGGCATAAGGCAGTGACGTGCTGTTCACCTGAGGCACCCACCATCACAAAAAGTTCATTCTTTAAAACAGTCTGTTCTAGATTCTTGGCAAATCATAAATTGTGTAGAAATCTCTATGTGTTTCTATATATTTCATAATAAAGTGCAAATATGAAAAAAATAAAAAGTCTATCCTACTTCAGAGTTACTCAACATCAATAAGAAAAAAACATTGTATTTGATAGAAATAGCTTTAAAATAGACTGGATGACTGACTAAAAGCTAAAAGCTAAAGCTAAGTTTCAATTCATATATCAGTGCATGTGCAGTCTATCTGTTGCATTATAAAACACTGCATACAAAAATAGGTGTAATACAAATGCTACATCTCCAACGGTCCCTTCAGTAAAAACGTGATTTATACTGTTTAAATGGATATGCTGATAAAAAGATATAATGCTTTTTTGGGTTATTTAGTACATTTGCAGATTATGATTTAGCGTGATGTTTGTTGTAAACCGCAATATTACGGTGACCAGATTTTTAGAATTACAAACTGAGGCAGATCCGAGTTTGGATGGTTGGTATAAATAAAACCGCAGCTTCCCCAGATATAATCTGGGGAAGTTGTCTTGGATTGTCTGTGCCCTTTTGTGCTCAATTTTTAAGCACGGTTTATTCCCCTCTTTACTGCTGGTGGGGATCAGATCAGACACCTGGGACAGTTCTTGTATAAAACTGGGAGAATTCTGCTGGGACAGGGTACACAGGACTCAAAACTGGGACTGTCCCAGGTAAATAGGGACGTCTGGTCAGCCTATGCAACACTGATTTAAAGCAGCTTCATAAGAGAAGCGGGTCCACTGCAGAACTGAGAGACCTTGTCTGGAAATGCAACTGTGAGTGAGTTAGTGTCATTAAAAGTGAATTTTACATAATGTACATGTCCCGCTTTAAATGTATCTAATTGGAGAGAAGAGTTTTTATCTTTGTCAAAAGATCCTAGAAACAGTTCCTAGAAAAGTACCACATGTAATTTTCATAGTAAAAGTGAGACTGGAGAGTCCAAGAGTGCTTACTGGAAATTCAATGATTTCTCAGCTGCTACATTCTACTTCAGTCACGTTTCAAAGCATTGTTCTATAAGATTTTCAAAAGGCTCAAATAAATTGGTTGATTGTTCCACACGGGAGGCTAGAGGAAGCTGTCTTCTACCTCTGGCGTCTCAGGGCGGCCCAATAAGGCGTCCCGCTCACTGCTGCCCTCTAGTCTGTCCTCTTCAGGAAGGGTGTCCGCTGTGTCCATCGAGTCAGTCTCCACCTCCTCCAGAGCCATGGAGCTAAGGGAAAACAAAAGACAATTTTAAAACTCCGTCTTACATGAGTCACACTAAAAACAGAACAGATATTTATAAATGTCCCAGACTAGAACAGACGACCCGCCAGCTTCCCCTTTTTAACAAAATCCCCCTCATAACCATAGCACAAATTAAAAACACTTAACTCTATCCTCTCATTGAATTGTTGTTTATCCCACTATATAAAACTAACAGTCTTTCTCACATGCATTTTCAATTGATACACAACTGATGGAACCAATTATTTTAATATAAATCACGAGCGCTTCCTGCTTTTATGATCTTACAGAGGAATAAATCTGTCCATCTGTAACATCTGTTATTTTAAGGCTTTGTCTCAAATGTTTAGTATAAAAATAAAAGACTTCAAAAGGATTAACTAAACAAGACACATTCATCTGGTGCCAATACTAATGCCTTTGTGTGAGTCCAACAGCTACACAAATGGATTTGTGTTTAGTATGAAACTATAACACATATAGACCATCGTTAACAACAAAATTGCTCAAAAACAACTTAATACAAACAGATACAAAATCATGTTCAAAACTGCAGAACTGATAGCCCCTTTGGCATTTCACTGTAACAAGCAGCTGATTTTTATTCATCTTTATTGTTAATGTGGCATTTTAGAATCCTACATGTATGACCTGGAGTCTAAATGTTTTGAATAATCCCAAGTAAGTCCAGGGCAGGTTATAGGGGGTAGGTGCAGTACATACAGAAGTACTCAAACATGTATAAATCTATGAAAATACAACTTTGAACAAGATAATGATGATGGTACCCTGTGGTTGGTTAAAAGCTCTTAAAAATTGATTTTCCATAATATGTTCCCTTTATCAAAATAAACTGTTATCTGTTTTACAAGCACAACATTTGGCCTTGTTTTGGTTCGGTCTGGTTTTAGGAGACTGCATACCTTCCAGGGCTGTCTGACGGGACATCTGTGAAGACTTCATCTGGCTTGGGATCCGGGATGGGGATGATGTAATCGTTGTAGGAGGGCAGGGCGTCCTCTGTGTCAGGCTGCTGGTGCCTGTAGGTTCTGGGGACTTGGCTGTGTTGGTGGTGGTGGCCCAGAGGAGAGGAGCGGTCCAGAGGCGATGGGACCCCAAATACAGGGCTGGAAGCGGGGAACGGGGAGGACACTCTGGGTTTGGCCCGGACCACAGCAGGGTGCTCACTCTTCATGAAGTTATCGTTAACCTGGCTGTATTTCTGTTCACAGAGAAGTAGTTTTAATTTGTCAGAGAGATAATAAGTGAGGCTATGCACCGATTAATTATATGAAGAGGCCATAAAAGTTAACAGTCCTATTAAAAAGCCAGTTTTTTATTATGTTAAAATAGAGATTAAGTGCTAAGCAATTATGTGATCTTAAACTCTAATTCGACTTCTTATCAACAACCTTTATACAGTGCCTATAAAAAGTCTACAACCCTATTTAAAAGCCTGCTGTTTTTTATCTAAATAATAAAGTAAAATGAGAAAATACCAACTTTTTTCCCTTGGTTAATGTGTGTGCAAAATATATACAGAATAAGCACAAAGCAGTTATAATGATTTGTGAAATAAGTCAGATTTATGTTGGATCTGTATGAAGTTAAACAACAATTTGATCTCAGATGGAAGACAATAGCCAGTTTTAGTCCAATAGTATGGATAAAAATGTTTAACTTTATTTTTGTTTGTGCTGTCTTAAAACCTAAAAATCAGCTGACAACTATCATCTTACACAATCACACGCAATACTGGATAAATAATTCATCTTTGAACTTTGTGACAGTTTGTTTCATGTGGTTGGACCCAGTGATTACAGCAACATTAACCATAAACCATACTGCATTTTAACACTTTAACCATAAAAACTCCACAGAATTCTGGTGAGCCCTCCATTTTAACTATAGCCTTCTTAGAATATTAAGCCCTCACATGAACACAAAGTATTAGTTACTAAATCTTCACCGGCTATATAAATGTGACTCTCTCTCTCAATGGTCCTGTGTCAACCAAAAGTCATGTGACCCTTTTTTCCTCCAGGGACTCGGTGTTTAATTTGACCAATTAGTGACACCACCTCGTTTGTGGTCTGCATCTTCTTTTTGTGTTCAAGTTAGCTATTAGTATAGTATTGTAGGCACTATGTTTGAAAAGTAGGTTTACTTTTTTCAGTTGCTTTGGTAACTTAACACAAAATTAAACCTCAAAGTGGACTAGAGCAAGACTAACCCAGGACATAAACAGCTTCAAATTAAGTCTAGAACAGAACTAAATCAGGATAAAACTAGGACACGTGTGAATCTTGTCGTAAATGTAATGTTGTATACAGTGTGTGGGGTACTTCTCATCAGTCCCAACTTGTTACAGTGACTATATACTGTAAGTATCCCGGTCACCACTAGAGGGCAGAGAGGTAGGCTTTTGTATGGAAGCCTGTGAATGTTTGAATAAATGTGGTAATGAGTGAAATTAAATTACTGAAAAACATAATGAGATTTGAAAGTTTGGAATCTGTGGCATTTTGTTGCAGATTACGTAAGACAAACATGTATGGGTGCCAAAGTACCTTTTTGTAGCTGTCACTAAGCATGTTCCCGACACTGTGGACCAGACTGGAGAACTCTGGCCTCTTCTCGTACTTCTCATCCCAGCACTTCTTCATGATTTCATATCTGCCACATAGCAGTGACAGATTAATTAAAGGGTCAAATGTTAATTATATTTCAGCATATACCATTTAGGCATTTTACCTCTTTGGCTGTTGTAGGGCCTATATTACATGAAATTGACTGGAGTAACCCTTTATTTTTTAGTCTGTCTACATCTCCAAATCTCAAAATGGTCTATTCCACCTTGTGATGTCATGTAGCTGTAGTTTTTAGGTTAATAGCTATCTTTTACATTTGTTCAGTAGAGATTGTTCCATGGCTGAAATTATTACAATTCTAGTGAAAATGTATGGAGTTTAAAAACACAGTGGAGCACTTCCTGTATAACCACATGACATCACAGGGTGGTGGAGTGTTTTCTGTTTCTTGTGTGTTAAACATGTATGAATGAAAGAAAACAACACTCCAGGTATGTTTGTGATGAAGAAACACCATTATAACATAGATCAGAAAAGTAATATGGGCCCTTTAACCTAGACAGCCTTAACTTTTCAATGTAAATCCCAAATGAGATTTTTCTTTGTCTCCATGGAGATTATTTGCCTGGAAATGGTAGAGTATGGCATTAAATGTATCAATATTGCATTTATTCAACAAGCAGGTGTTTTTAATGCACAAGAACCTTGAAAAAAAACATGTACTCTTAATGTGAGCAGGGTCATCTCTTCACAGAATGTATATTGGCCTGATAAAACCAGCTCCTTCTCTCTATTGAGATGTATAATGTGAATGCCATAGGATGTAATATTCTAGGCAAAGTAATAGGATCTAATGTAGACAAGGTCCATACCCTCCACCAGTAAAGTTACATAGTGCACCTTTTGTCGATGTAAATCAACAGCACTTACACTTCATCTGATGCATGGGTTGGCTTGTTCATCCTATAGCCCCTCTTTAGGGCATTATAGAACAGTTCATTCATGGGCAAGTCTGGGTATGGTGTTCCTCCTGTAATAAAAGACACATATTTATTAGCACCAGAAAACAGATCTTATTTGTCTTGGGCGCTGCAATTAAACAGTTTGTTCTGACCCAAATAGAGGACAGAAATGATATAAAAGTCTACTGATGTGAGATCCAAACCAAGCTGCACAGAGGAGCTTTGGTAGTGTGCACAGAGGGAGGATTGTGACTTTGTTTTTGGTTGTTCAGGGGATACTGCAAATGCACTAAACTGTTGTCCTTGTTTTATGGTAGTTTGACAAATTGTGGGAATAGGGTTTAAAAAAAACAAAGAGAGGGTTCACAATACCCTCACCAGGGAAATGCTGATTTAAAAGCTTGACTGTGCCTAACGAGACTGAGTCCTCATGAGTTTTCAGAAACTCCTGTTATGTATTGTTCAACCTTAAACATTTAGTGGCTGGAGATGCTGTAGTGTTCAACGTGACAGTCACTTTAATTGGATGTTGACATTCAGCAGTTAAATTGTGTAACCGTGTAACTTTTTAGTGAAAAAAAACCCCCAAAAAAACCCAACTAGAATAAACTTAGAACGTAGAAAAACATGCATCCTTACTCTGAGTGGGCTTGCATCACAAATCTAACTCTTATTTGGCCTGGTGGAGAACCTCTTCATGCTTGTTTCCAGAATTTGGTTTTGGATTTTATATTTTTATAGATGTATGCACGTGACGTGCCTCCAGAAAGTATTGCTTTAATTACTTTTACTTTTTTGCCAATAGTAGTTCACGATAGTTTCACGATCCCGAGTTTAATCCTGAATATGGTAAATGAATTGAGCCTACTAAGTCCAAAGTTAAATACCCATTAAGTTAATTAAACCAACCTCAAAACCAGAGAGGTTGTCATACATAATTAAGCCCCAAACTATAGTAATAAAATGATCCCAGAGGTTGTAGAAAACACTCATGAAGCCCAATATATCAGACCAATAGGTTTAAGGGCATGACACTAACTAAAGTACTTTAAAACAATATGTGATGAGAGTATGACTAACCCAGGGTGAAAATCTCCCATAGAAGGATGCCATATGACCACACATCGCTTAAGGTGGTGTACAAGTTATGAAAAATGCTCTCTGGTGCCATCCACTTCAGGGGCAGGAAGGTCTAGATAGAGACAAAACACAAGTTCAGTGTATGTGGATAAGATAAATTATTAGCATGGGGTCACTTTAAGGCGAGACAATCTTAAATTTAAAGATATCAATTTTAAATGTCTGTCAATTTATGTAAGAAAAAATATACAACTGTTTCATCATGTAGTGCTTTCATGTAAAAAAAAAATCATTTTTAATGTAAAAATAGCTAAATAAATTGTTTACAAAAAGAGGGGATTTTTTAAAATATCATATTTAGCAAATGGGCATTTTTGGAGATAAAACTTAAATGAATCATCTTTAGAATTACATATCAAACTAATTCTTCAGTACAATCTGTCAAAAGCTCTCTAAGATTGGACAGTACTAGCTAAGTTAAGGGGTGATCTTTATGTGCCTGTGAAAATTGCCTTTGAAGTTACAACATCCCATATAAATCTATGAAAAAAGAAATAATAAGCCATCTTAGGTGCTCCTTGACAATGTTGTTGTTTCACCATGAAAACTTGGCCAAAAAATTTAAATGTTTGTACTAAGAGTGCCAGCGTCTCATCTTAAGCACTAAGAAGGACTTTTATTGATAATTTCTACAGCATATTAGTGCAGTCAAGAGCAGCACCACTTACACTGCCTTTGGAGATGTAGTTGGAGTCATGCATAATGTCCCTTGCAAGACCAAAGTCACAAATCTTCACCAGCTTGCCTTCGCAGATTAATACGTTTCTAGCAGCAAGATCGCGGTGGACACACTGCAGTGGCATAAACAGAAAATCAAAACATCTAATAAATACACAAATTACTAGGTTATGACAGTAAACTGGGAGGTTTAAAATGTTTTGTACATTTTTGGATGCAAGGAACTCCATGCCCTTCGCCACTTGGAAGCTAAATCCCAATAGGTCATTGTAGGTGAGAGCAGCAGAGTCACTGATGACCAAGTCCAATCGGCCGCCGCCTAAATACAATCACAAGACAGAAGAAGGTAAGTATTTTAAAGTAAGAATAAGTCCATTGTGTGCTACTGGAAAAACTGAACTGCCTGTCTGGTGATGATGCTAAAATAACATCCATCTAAGCAGAGTGTGCACATCCTCTTATGCCTTTGATCAAACTGTGCAAATTGATTATAAAGCTAAAATACTTTACAAATAAATAAGCATCTTTGAAAATTTCCCAGCATTCTTTGGTAGTGATCATATGTCCAGTGTCTGTATGTCTAATAGATGGACTGATGGGACATTGCATACATTGCCACACTTAAATAAATTGATCTAATATAGAGTAGAAAGAGTTCTGCCTTGTGTGGTTCAAATAAAGAGCATTTTCATGGACTGAAGACTGACCGACTGAACACCTATAACATATATTTTCACTAATTATAGCTCAGTGAATAAAGAGTTTGTCTAATGAGTCGAAAGTTGGTGGTTTGAATCCAGCTCTCGACATATAAACATCATTTGTAGAGTGGTCAGATCCAGTCCGTTGACCCAAAGGTTGGAAGTGCAATACTTGCTCCCACAAAGGAATGCTGTCATTGTGTCCTTCGGCAAGACACTTAACCCAGCTTGCCCCCAGAGTCTGCGTATACTGGTGTGTGAATGTGTGTGTGAATCTGTCAGAACTTCCTTGATGTAAAGAACTTTGGCCATTTACCAAGCAACCATGTGCGTCCTTTTTGTAAATTAGTTTTGTCACATATCTTCTAGCTGTGTATATTATTTATATTTCCACAATACACTGATTGAGTGCTGTGTCCCACCTTGCTCTTGGTAGATGTCCTGTTGATATGTGGCCTCGTATGGAGAAGGTTGGATGTCTGCGTATTTAATGGTGTCGCTCTGCTCGTGCATTGGGACATACATGGACAGCTCATCTTTGGTCATGTCCATATATCCCCCATCGCTCTCACTTCCGAAAGACACATAGCTGAGGGACATACATAAAGTGTGAAATGCAATGACCTACATACAGATTTCTCACACATGCATACACATTATAAAGAGGAAACACATCTGAGGCGGCCGGTTGAAAATGACAAAACCTCTTGTATCATACAAAACCAGGGATGAAACATAATGAAGTAAAAGTACTGTACTTAAGTATAAATTTCATGTATCTTTTAAGTGGATACTTTTTACTTTAACTTCACTAGATTTGAGAGCAGGTACCTGTATTTTCTACTTCACTACATTTTGACTAAAAAGTAAAAGTATTTTTCGTTACAGTTTGAGACATGCTGAAAGGCTCAGGGTTTATTTAACACGTTGATAATTTGAGCAAACAAAAATATATAAAAAATATTGATTTAATTGTTTCCACTGAACAAAATTCAGCAGAAATCTTTATCAAAATCATTATATTGGAACCCTTATAAGACCTCAAAATATGTGCAAAATACGTTTACTTTTTACTCTTTAAGTACCTTTTTTCACAGGTACCTTAATACTTTTACTTAAGTAGATTTTTTTTATGTGATACTTTTACTTTTACGTGAGTATTTTTTGCACCAGTATCTGTACTTTTACTTAAGTAACACAACAGAGTCCTTCTTCCACCACTGTCCAAAACACTTCTGAGGCAGACTGTTGAAAATGACAAAACCCTGTTATCACACAAAGTACATGATAAGACCTACCCTTTACGCTGGCTCAGTGGGGTGCTTCCTCTGGAGATGAATGAGTCACTGTCCTGGTTTTTCTCAGCATAGTATTGGAGGAAAGTGTGCTTGTTCCTGTGCAGGTAGTCCACCAGGTCTCCATAGCGACAGTATTCGGTCACCAAATACAGAGGGCCTGAAATGTTGAAAAATATAATTTACAAAGCTTGAGTAGCATTTGTGGAATAGTGGAATAGCATTTCATAAAATTGCAGTAGCAGCTAGACACTGATCATTACTATGCAATTACAGTAACTTGCAATTACAGCAAGTCGGGCTGGACAATATGACACTAAATTAACCATGCAATTTTTTTCCCCTCATTTTAATAATCACATATTTATTTAAAGGGCTTTCAATATTAACTTCCTGAACATAAACAATGCAGATTTCAGTCATTCATTATCAGTCAGTAAACACAAAAAATCAACAAATGTGTTCCTCTTGTCTGAACTCTGCTCCAAACCACATGCTTTTCACTGACAGAGAATTGGCTGCAAACGTTTCAATTGAAGAGTCTCAAGCATATCATTGATGATTAGAAATTAATTAATCACAAGTCCATTTCAATTAATAGCCCAGCCCTAACAGTCAGTCAGTGAGTAAAATGATTAAAATTGCAATAAATTTTGAAACCTTGCAAGGCATCTAGGAACAATTAAAAAGTACTTAATGTTTATGTAATGCTTTTGTTTAGGCCTTTATTGGCAGATTTTACTACTGCTGAGGTAAATACGATGACATGAAATACATTCTGAGTTGCTCTGTGCCAAATCTGATAAATGGTTGTTGGTACACTTTTTCTTCTATAGAAAATCATGATTCATTTGTTAGAGAATAAAATTATCTATATCAGAGACTCTTTAATGTGACTAATGAAATGTTCTGAATTTTTGGACCGAATGGTCTTTCAAAAATAACATGCCCATTTTGCCCTGTATGACACTTTTACAAAACTAAACTTAGATGTCTTAAATGTCTCAGTTGAAACATTGTTTGTACAGCACAAAATGAATGCTCAAATCAATAAATAGTAGTTCTGATGTGATGTGGTGTTCTGAATGTATATCTTTATTAGAAACTTCAGTCATTTCAATCATGACTAAAGGATACTATTAAGCTCATGGGCATGCAGCGTATCATTGGAAAGCATAAATTATCCATATTTGTATGTTAGAAACCATTCAGCAGTTACATTTGGCATGAATCTGAGTGCAGAAAAAAAAAAAAAAAAAAACCCTAACCCTAACCCTAAATCTTTTTTCACATTTTGATTTCATAATGCCACTTTGTCTTATAAAAGGTCTTTGGGTATGTGTTTTAGAGTCTGTGTAGTCCAGATAATGATAATATAAAAATAGATTAATTGTGACAGCTCTATTAAAAACAACCTTATGTTAAAGTTGGGTAATTATTTAACTGATTGTGAGGCTGACCATGCTTTGTGCAGGCTCCGAGCAGGTTCACAATGTTGAGGTGCGGTCCCAGATGGCTCATGATCTTTAGTTCGGACATCAGAGCCTGTGTTTCGGACCTCCGCGCTGTAGCTGCACAAACAAAGAGCCATGAGACCAATTCACATCCAGGACAGGACTTGTAGAGCGCCCCTGCCAAATGGCTCAAAGCCCCCCTGGCACAGAGCTGAGCACAGTCTGGCAGAAAAACTAAAACTCAGCTTGATTAGGCCTTCACAGTGACGCTGGTGAAATATTCATCTCCACACAGGAATATAGCAAAGGTGTCAAACTAATTTAAAGGCTTTTCAAAAAGCTACTGAAGTCAATACAATATGAACAATTAACACATTAAATCATCTGTTTTGTCTTACATTTCAGCATTTTGACTGCCACTTTTGTGCTGGACTGGGAATGTGTGAGACCGTACGCAGTTGCTTCGACCACTCTGCCAAAGGCTCCAGACCCGAGTGTACGACCTGTGAAAACCAACCAGAGATCATTGTGAAAAGATATGAATGAACCACACAGGCTGAAGAACTGCAATTTAAAATGTTACTGCAGTGAAATTCAGGCTACACATGTTTATAATCATGAATAGGTATATAATAACTAATAAAATGACTGGAGATATAAACCATTGTTAAGTCCAATGTTATGTACTTGGACAGAACTACTTGTGCATATGGTGCAATAAAAAAAAAAAAGCTTTTGTTTTTCCTGTTTTTCATCAATTAGCCCGGCACACAGATTTATTTATTTTGGCAGGTTTTTTTAGTTGTTTTTTTTTTTTTTCTTCAGGACAGTTAAAAGGCATATTATTTTTATATTTACACAAATTTAAAGTAAATGTTCATCACTGGAGCAAAGACTCACCCAGAACCAGGTGATCCCGGGGCATTTCCCAAATCAGGTCATAGGGCAAATGAATGGGGTCCACATAAATGTACTCATGACCGTCCTGACTTACAGACTCTATCACCTTCCATCTGATCTCATAGCGTGGTTTCTGGAGACAAAAAATACAGAGATTTTATATTGTGCAAAAATGTGCTTTAAATAATAAAAATATATTGAGTCTTACCTTCCTCCACACAGCAATGAGAATAATGAAGGACATGATAATGATGACCACTAGTGCTAAAACTGCAGCCAACACTGCCACCTGGGAGAACAAAGCTGCAATACAACCAGAAACAGGATTAAGTTGAGCAGAAGTTTAACATGTTGTAAAAGAATAGAAATAAGCATTTTGAGGCATGAATTTTCACAACAGTGGTGATTAAAATAGAACATTATATTCAAAACTGATATTCTGAATGTGTGTTGTTCAGGGATTCCTACTGAATTTAAATGTATAGTAAAAAAAAAAGGCAAGGCAAGCCAAGGCAAGTTTATTTGCATAGCACAATTCGTACACAAGGTAATTCAAAGTGCTTTACAGAATACGAAACACATTAAAATCACAATACAACAAAGCAAAATAATCACAAATAATCATCATAAAATTAAAATTAAAGGAGTTAAATGCAGAATAAAAGCCTTTCAGTCATATGCACAGCTAAACAGAACTGTTTAGAGCCTGGATTTAAACATTGTCAAAGTAGAGGCCTGTCTCACATCTTCTGGGAGACTGTTCCAGATTTTAGCTACATAAAACTGAAACACTGATTCCCCACATTTAGTCCTGACTCTGGGCACCGGCAGGAGGTTGGTCCCTGAAATCCTCAGTGTGAGATGGTTTGGCACTAACATGTCAGAGATGTACTTTGGTGCTAGGCCATGGAGAGACTTGTCCACAAGCAGAGCTGCTTTAAAGTCTATTCTCTGAGCTACAGGAGCCAGTGCAGAGACCTGAGCACAGGACTTATGCGCTTGTGCATCCTAGTTCTAATCAGGACCCGAGCAGCAGCGTTCTGGATGTACTGCCGCTGTCTTAATGCTCGTTTGAAGAGGCTAGTGAGCAGGCTGTTACAATAGTCTAACCTACTGGAGAAAAATGCATGGATAAGTCTCTCTAAGTTTGGTTTAGACAGAATACCTTTGATTTTTGCAATGTTTTAGATGGTAAAAAGCTGCAGATGTTATTGATTTGATGTGGCTGGTAAAGTTCAAGTCTGAGTCCATTATTACCTCTAGATTTCTAGCCTGAAGGTTTTAGAGAGAGAGACTGGAAGTGACTGCTGATACTTTCTCTATGTTTCTGTTGGCCAAACACTATGACTTCAGTCTTGAGTTTAGCTGGAGAAAGTTGTTTTGCACCCACATACTGATCTGTTAGATGTGGCAGTGAATACATCTAAGTGTCATCTGCATAGCTGTGGTAGGACACATTATTGCTGCGTATTAACTGGCCTAAAGGCAGCATGTAGGGAATGAACAACAGGGGTCGCAGAATTGAGCCCTGGGGACATTTTATGTGAGACATGTTTTCTATTTTCAACAAAGTACTGTTTTCTCTTGTCTAGATAGATAAATACACACACACAAAATTGTAGCAACATAAGATATGAATTTGTGATAAAAGACAAGATAAATGGAAATAGCGTTTTGCAATAATTAAAAAAAAATACAACTATTCAATCTTTAAAAGTAGTTGGTATCATTTTGAACTTGTGTTTTAATAGTTAATTAAGCAGGCATCATTTACTCACTGCTGGACACTAGTTTGACGTCTCTCTTATCAGTGCATCCGGCTCGGTTGGTGGTCTCGCAGCGCACCGTCACATGCTGCGGTTTGTGGAAGGTCACCTGACTCCAAACCTGGTAAATTTTTCGGGTCTCGCTGTAACTTGTGTTGGTCTGGATACTCAGCACCTCCGGCTCTGGGACCAGCGGGCGCCAAACTGCAGTCTGATTACTGCACCTGTAATATCATCAGTGTAATTACTAAAGGAGCAAATGCATATTAAGCAAAAAATTACTTTAAAAAAGCAAAGATTTCTGCTACAAAGTTTTACAACATATATATAGTACAATTTGCAATGTATACATGCAAATTTGCTGCCATTATGCATATATAGTACAAAGTAAAAGTTGTAAATCTACCTAAATTTGATACCTAAATTTTAGGTACTCTACTTAAGTAGATTTTAAAGCGGATACTTTTTAAGGTAAGAGTGTATCTGTATTTTCTAATCCACTACATTTTTGAACAGAACTGAAAAGTAAATGTGTTTTTTTAAATTATTGTGTTAGACCTGCTAAATAGGCTGAGGGTTTATTTTTAACAAGTTTGAACAAACAAAAATATACAAATAAAAACAGCTTAAAAAAACAACTCAATGACTCTTGTTTCTACTGAACAAAATTCAGCTCAAATCTTTATCAAAATGACTACATTAGAATCCTTATAAAACTTCAAAATATGCACAAAATACTCTTTACTTTAAGTACATTTTTAAATGGGTACTTTATTTTTACTTTTACTAAGTAGATTTTTTCACGTTATATTTTTACTTTTACTTGAGTATTTTTTTTTGCTCCAGGATCTGTACTTTTATTCAATTTTAAAAAAAATTGAGTACTTCTTCTACTACTGGGTATATGCACAGTACAATTTTTATATTCTATTTACTATACATTATAATTTACCTTTCTATATTTCTATATTTCTTTGTTTCTACTACTCTACACATTATTTACAGTTTGTTCTAATTACATCAGTTCCTCTATGAGGAAGTCTTCCTCTTCACCTCCTTTTTGGCAACTCAACATCCTTCTTACGATATACTTCTCCTTCTATGCATATGTCGCAACAAAACCACTGTTCATAACAAATGCGTTCAGAGTGTCCCCTGGTGTGCATACAGTGAATATTACTTACTTGAGCATACTGTCGCAGCTGTACCACTGGATGAATGGAGTTGGGACACCCTCAGCCAAACAAGTCACCATGTGCCTTTTCCCAGGGAGTGGATGATCACTGAGGTCTTTAATCTGAGCAGGAACTACACACAAACAATCAAAAATATTCAGTGAATAAAAGGTAAAAATAAGAACAAATTGTGTTTTTTTTTAAAAACCCACCTTGCACCTCCAAGTCAAAAGTTATTTCCTTAGTGTCGTCTCCATTAGTAACCAGAGCAGTGTAGAGGCCTTTCTGCTCCGTCCGCACTCTGACCAGGGTGAGAATACTGACATATCTAAGAAAATATGTACAGAAATATTACATTGGTAGTTCAGGTGTTTGGAATATTTTGAGTACTCATATTTATGTTATGAAACAAATACAATGAGCCTTAGAAACTAAAGCTATAACAAGTATTTTCTTTGTCTTCATAAACATTTTGGCAGTGGTCTGGCTTTGAAGTGCTGAAAGAGTGTTGATCTCTGGAGGGGATAGTGTTTCTGCTTAAACAGGCATTTTCGGGTGATGACTGACAAACTCCGACACCTCCGGGCCTATCACTTTAACACAGTTTTTCTTAAATTGAATATGCTGTGATGTGTAGATCTTATCAGTCTGTTTGAAATCTCCACCTGATCTCCTGCTCTTGTCGGGTGATGATGGTTTTGTCTCCTCTTATCGCCGAGCCGCCTTTCCTCCAGTAAACCTGAGGAGCAGGATAGGCCTCGATCTCGACTCGGAGCTCCACATTTTCTTGCAACTTTGCAGAAATGTTTAGCTGTTGAGCAGGTCTCACATTCACAAAGCCATGATCTGGGGAAGGAGTTTGATTATGTGGTTAAATGCACTGTTCAAAATTGCATAGATTTACACAAATATTAACTATTACAAAACACTACAATGCCTTTTGTTGAAGTGTCTTCTGTCTAGTCTCTATTTGGGTGATGTTGCTTTGCCTAGAATGTTCCAAAGTATGGCATTAAACTTCTCTATCTCCATGTCAACGTGCAAGAGACGCCATCAAGTCAATTCACAGGCCAGATCTGTGGAGATGTGATCGCATTCTCAGTAAGAATACATGTTTTACAGGGTATTTTTTTAAACAATAAAACACCTGTAATTGAATAAATGCACGATAGACAAGTATAATGCCAAACTGTGAAACATTTCAGCCAAAGCAATACAAATCTCTACAGAGACCAAAAGGTTGAGGACTCCCCACAAGAAAGGTTTAATAGTGCACCTTTAACTATTTTTCACTCTTGGTGCTTTAACTTAAACTATATTGTGTTATTTTGGTTAAACCTGGGTTTTGAAAGAAATGGCTATTTGGAACCTCAATTAAAACTAGTATTTCTTCTGAATGAGTTAGTGTTTTTAACAAACAACAGGGTCACTCATATACCACCTACTATTTCCACAGTTCAACATCTGGGCACAGACATTATCTAGATTTTCCACTAAGCTCCAGTAAAACTCACTAAACCGTCCTTTAGTGTCTGCACAGGGCATGAGAGCAGAGATATTTAAGGCTTTTGTAAACATAACACAGCTCACTGCAGATAGAGTAACCAGTAGCTCCTAAATACAGAGCATAGACTGTATAAGACCTTCTCTAAGGGTACCTGACTGCTGGATTCAGTGGCCAAAGTCATACCATCGCATGTATGTTTTCTTTGAGTGCCTATATAATAAGCAAAAATAAATCTCTGCATTGTACTGTAATATTAAGGATCAATGTTGTGTCAAAGGTTTATGCCATGCTTTGAACAGAAATAAACAGCTGTAGATTTAATTTCCTTTCAAAAATCACCTCTTGAACATTGGTTTGTATAACGCAGAGCCTTTCTTTGCCAGAGTAACAAAATAATAATCTAGCTGGGATGTGTTTGTTATGGTTGGTGTGCGTCTAACCCAGGACGGTGATGTTGATGCTTGCAGAGGCGGTCTGGTCCTGCACCCCTTCGTGGACGTGACACCGGTAGTTTCCGCTGTGGGCGACAGACGTTTGGGGGAAGATGAGGCAGGAGCGCATGTTCATGGAGGACAGCACATCGGTCAGGGGCTCCACCTCAGTCAGCTGGAAAAGACATAAATGAATCACACATCACAATGATCCATCCCTTTGAATATGCTGCTCTTTTAGAGGCAAAAACAGAGAATCCATGTAAGTCATGTTTCCTTAATATTTAGACATATATGCATATTAACTGTGTTATAGTCCACTTTTTAAAGTAAAGTTATTGTTACGGAAACTTAAGAAATTATGTTTTTCCATTAAGTAATATTTTTTAAACTATTGTAGTATATGTGTTTTTGATTGCTAATGGTATTTTTATATACCCATTCATCAATCAAAGTGAGATGATTGGTGCTTTTGCTTATTTTCTGTGTTAATGCCTTAAGTTATTTAAGCAATTTGAAACGTTACTTAAGGCTGCTTTAAAAGAACTAGGGGCAGAAGCATACTGGGGTGATGAGGCTGCACACAGTGATATAAATGCTGAAAAACAGCTGTCCATCTCCTTGTCATCCTTCTTGCACCCACAACTTCTTAACTTCTAGTAACAAACACCAAAACAAGTGTTACAACAGTGCCTCAGCGTGTCGCCATGTTTTATGCCTACAGTTACACAAAGCGGCTTAATAACATTGATCAAAGGCATTGTAAATGTGAAGTTTAGTTTTATTACAGCCCACATTACACATCCCTTTCACTGAGCAGATCAAATTTAAGGTGTGTCTCTACATCTTGATGTGATTTGGGTTCGGCCGTGAAGCCCCAGAGTGATCCTGAAGGGAAGCGTAACAAAAGCTCTTGTTCTGTGCTCCCACTCACCTCTCTGTTGGGAATATCCCAGGAAAAGTACACCAGCTCCACACCATGCACCGTGCAGTTCACCGTCAGTGGCTCGCCCTGCTTCAGCACAGTTTTGGAGGCATTGATGTAGGCATCGATGGCCTCTGGGACTATGAGGAGGAGAGTGAAGAACATTTAAGATAAATACTTTTGTAATACACCTGAACTGAGTTCACGGGCAAAAGCAAACTTGGCTTGTGTCTTCATAATAAAATAATTTTAAGTAAAAATCTGATTGAAAGACTGAAACACTTTGATTGATTGATATAATTACAGAAAATGATTTAATAGTAGTTGCTTGGAGACATCTTGTGGGGATCTAAGTAAAGTGGGAGGAAATTATGTATATGATATGGGCAACCACCAAACTCATTAAACTTTACAAACAAGAATTCGGAGTTCAGACAGTGGAATCCTCACACTTTTAGAACAATAATATTTAGGGGGGAAAAAATGCTTTGACTGTTAGCTTCTTAATTGTAGACATTCAGAAGCATTTGTTTATTACACTCCTTACGTATCACTCCCATGACCCCAGCACTCACCCACTATACTGAAGACATAGAAGGCCTGGGACTCCTTCACCTCTCCGTTCAGCTCTCCACGGCACACGTACGTCCGGTCCTCCACCAGCCCCCTGTACCCCTCGCTTGGATCATACACCCCCTTCACAGGAACATCCGTGTCCTTCTCAAACAGGGACACAGTGATATTTGGGTTGGTCACGAGACAGGGGATGATGGTCTCCTCACTGGTCTTTGTCACCATACCATGGTAGGTCTCAATGAACCACACGTCTGGGTCTTTAAAAAATATAAATAAGTACAAGATGACAACACTATTTATTATGTTACAACACTTTGCAATACTATAGTACACTTATACAAAATAAATAAAATAAAACAATAAAACATTGCATTCTTCACCATTCAATCCGTGGAAATACTTCTAATACTCTTTCACTGCTATAACCTGATGTAGGTCCCTACTCACTTTGAAAGCTTCATTGTAGTCTCTTAGATTTTTTAAAAAAATATGTGCTTGACTGGTATTTATGTCAAGATAAGGTTTTTTCCACAAAGTTTGTTCTTAGTTCAAACTTATTTTAAATCTTGCCTTTATTCAAGTAGTGTTTCAATAGAAACTTCAGCACGTTTTATAACCTGTCTGGGCGTTGTTGTTTTTTTAAATACGTCCTGATATGCACTCAACTTCTCCAACCATGACCAACCACACAATCACATCAACAAGCAGAGGCAGTGTCTTGTCCAAAGAAACAAAAACAGATTGACCAGAGCAAGCATTATAACCTTATAACTACCACTGTTTTCCTGTTAGCATCCTTTGCTACTGTTAAAAATATAGCTATTTTCAATTTACTCTACCTGGGACAAATACAATAACTTCTTGGCTTTTTCCTGTCGTTCGATCCATGCAAAGGTAGACCCCACTGTGCTTCCAGCTCACATCAAACAGGGTCATCACACTGGTCATGTTAGTATTTTGGATAATCTGGAAGCTCCTTTTGCCATGTTGCACTTGATCCACTTGAAAATAAGGAACATCATCTCTCTTAAACTCCCAGGCGGTCTCCTCTGATCCCGAACACGTCAGAGTGAGAGAGGAACCAGGATCCAGGATGAACTCTGTGCCCGCCGGGGTGATCTCGAGGCAGGGCAGGCCAGGACAGAGATACAGAAAAGCTGTGGTTTACAAAACAAAAAAGGGGGTCACATTTAAGGCCACAGAGGCACCAGGGAGGGTCAAAGGTTGAGTCAACAAGACAGACCAGATTCAGTAGAGGCACAAACGATGAAGGATATGAGCTGTTTGGAGCAGTAATGATGCAGTGGCAGTGACAGATGTATTAGAAATGACACAAAGAGCAGACAAACTCCTGCTGCCTCACACTTCAAAGCACTGGCTATCTCCAAAGATAACTAGCTCAATGTGCTGGTAACACTCTATAGTGAACAACAACATGAAGGATTACACGAGTGACGGGTAACAACAAGTAGCCAGTTTACAAAGCATGATATCATTAATTGCCACCTTGGAGTTTAAAACAGTATTTAAAGTTTAATGTAAAAAAAAAAAAAGAAAACTAATAGAATCTCCACACACATGAAGTATTAAATTAATGGATGATTGCAAACTAGCAGTGGTGGAAGAAGTACTCCATTTTGTAAGTAAAAGTACAGATATCGGAGCAAAAAAATACTCAAGAAAAAAAAAAAAGTATTACCTGAAAAAAAACAACTTAAGTAAAAGTATTAAAGTACCTGTTTAAATTGTGCTTAAATAGTAAAAAGTAAAATTGTATTGATTTTGATTTTGATTTTGAAGATTTGTGCAGAATGTTGTTCAACAGAAACGACTGAATCGATTGTTTTGGAGTTTTTTTCAGCTGGACTTATTTGTATATTTTTGTTTGCTCCAATTATGAAGTTGATAAAAAAATACACCCTCAGCCTTTTCAGCAGGTGTCAAAATAAAAGAATAACATAATAATAAAAAAATACTTGTCACTCTAGTTCAAAATGTATTGGAGCAGAATACAAAGACCTGCTGTCAAATGTAGTGAAGTAAGAGTAAAAACTATCCACTTAAAATGTACTTAAGTAAAGTACGAATACCTAAAATGCCTAGTTAAGTACAGTACTTTACTACTTTTACTTCATTATGTTCCATCATTCCAAACTACCTGCCATTTGTAACTCATATAGCATGATAAACTTGAAAAAATCATTGATTTGATTTTGATTTGATGTGATTTTGTAAATCAATTGAATCTCCACAAACGATAATGTGTGTGTACATCATTTACTGAAGCCAAGATGCTCAGATGCTTCAGTGGCTGTAGTAGCACTTATAATGGTTAGTAAATCCTGAGTGTTACAAATGTGGTTTATCTTATCATTGCACTTCTTACCGAGAACAATGGCTGCAACACGTAGAGTGGACACTGTCACACTCCTCATGATGGACGTCCCCAAGGCACTTCTGTTCTGAAAAACAACATTTTAAAAAGTATATATATTTATAATGATTGCGGAGTTTGTGTTCACAATAATTCACCAACATTTTCAGTTTCAATTTATTGGTATTTTCAGTAGAAAAACCACATTGGGAAAAATCAGCTTTCATGGTTTTCCTGTGGTGACATTTTTGTACATGGTTACAAGAATAACTGTGTTACATCATAATGGATCTCCCCTTGTCACCAAGATCCAGAGATGAAGTAAAAGTAAAGAAAATAAACAGTATGGCACAATCTGCTTTTAATCAGAGGTAAAATAAATACAACTTGAAGCACTTGGGCAGCACATTCATTTGTTGGCTCGTCTCTATCTATAAAGATCACTGCCCACATATAAAACTGTTGTAAATACTCTATGGAAATATGGTAGTACATTTCAGTAGCTGACCTTTATTTATTTATATTTTTTATGTATTTATTTATTTATTTTTACAAATTTCTATCCCTTGTCATTAAAGATAAACAAGAAAATAAAGCTGTTAATTTACATAAGCTCATATTAGAAGTATTTGATGCCTCGCTGCACTCACACAGAGCAACACTGTCTGTGCCTCTTTGTTTCTTTTCGCTGCTCCAGCTCTGTCCACTCAACTGATCACTGTCCAGCATGCTTACTGGCACCAATGACACATCCAAGCGTTCTTTCCAGTGAAATAATCATGCAAGTGAAAATGAGCAAATTAACTGCTAACACTGAGTTCTGGTAATGCTAAAACTATCATATTGTATGCCAAAGCCAGAGCCCCTTAAAACTCAGTGGTCAAAGGTGACTACTCTAATAGTCATCTAAATTTAACCAATGTTAGTACAGAGTAATGCAACAGCAAACGAAGGGAAGAGGGGAGTTGTTATGTTTGGGACGGGGGTGAGGGCCTGCAGCACCCAGATGTCTGGAAACAGTTAGGGATGGATCACAGGCTCATTTCAGGGTGGGAGAAAGGGAGAGAGGGGGGACGAGGGAGAGAGAGGGGAGGGGGGGACAGAAGAGTTGATCTTGGGAAGAGCGAGGGTGGAGGAGGAAGTCGAGGAGGAGTCTGTGGAAAATGTCCAAATGTATCTTGAGAATGGTACCCCCTAAAGTTTATATGATAATGAGAACCAAATTTATAAGCTCTATTTTAAAACTTTGAACTAAGTTTCCGTATTATGTAATTTAGGCTTAAAATGTAAGCTTTTGAAATTCAGTCTCCCAGTGCCAAGAGTTTTGTCATTCATTCACATGTTTCATTTGGCCTAGAAAAATCTATTAGTCTTGTTTTTCCACCACTCATCTAATTGGTTAAGACTGAAGCGAGGAGGTAACCCAAACCAGATACAGAGTTAAGTTGTCCTTCTATATTAACTGCCTTCAGCACTTCCGTTCCCAAAATGAATTCTCGAGTTTCTCCCAAAACATGTTTCCACCCCCACCTTCTGTTTCTAATAACACGCATCAATGAGAAGGAATGAAATGTAGAGTGACAGCAGAAAACAGAGGGTGAGAAATATCTGTTTTACACTAAAATCAGAATACATTTATGCTACGGGGACAGGAAATAAAACATGCATCAGACATCCCTAACACCACATTCAAACACACAGCACATTCGTCCATTTTTTCCGACTGCTCCGATGTGTACAGTTCACATTCCCACAGTGTTGCGCTCAAACTTTCCCAGGACGGTCAATACACTTGGGACGTACATGTGATGATGGCGGGAGCGGGAAGGGGGGGGTCACTTTGTCCCCATGGACTCAGGGACAACAACACAGGACAGGCCGAGATAGGAAGACGTACATCAGCACTTATGAGGGTCAGAGGAGTGAGGGGCAGCAGCCGCATGCACTCGCGCCAGCGGCATGTGTCACTTACAAGAACTGACTCATCTTATTGTGATGAGCTGACAAACTTGTATAAAGAAAGAGATATGATATTGAATCCACCGTAACATGGACACAGGTGGGCAGAGTAGCCAAATAAGAGTGATGTTACTTCAGTAGTGGTAAATCGTATCTGAGGGACCACTACAAGATACACAAATGTTCCAATCTTTTAATATCATCAACATAAAGCTTTTGCCCAATAAAAGACTTACTTGTAGTGGTATGAGTAAACATCACTTTTACTCTCGTAATACAGTTACTAGTAAGTACTGTTACACTGTAAACTGTATTACTCAAGTATTACTTGGGGACTTGAAACTGCTTGGGGAAGTACAATTTGATCAAATACTTAAGTAAATATACTCATAAATGTAAGTAAGTAACAAATAACTTAGAGGAAATCTAGTGCCAAGAATGTATAAACAGAAGAGGCTATAAAGTGATCAAATGATGGAAAAGCCCGTTTTACTTGCAACACTTCAACGTCATTGACTCATACAGGCAAAATCTGCCAGATTTCCTGCAAACCATAAACAATCTGTCATAGGTCTAAAGGCACTGTTACAATGATGAATAAAACACTGTTTAGGCAATAGAATCTAACTGTCACAAAACACAAAATAATTGTGTCTTTAATATTATCATGTGGTCTTATACATCCTACATTATCAAGGTTTTATCATAGATTGTAAAAAGAAGAGGATATCACCCATGTGAAATGAAGCTCATCAAGGCTAACTGTTATAGGTGATTTTTTTTTTCCATATTTGGAATTCCGACTGTGAGTATCATATCAACCAAAGTGCCAATCCGAAGTGAGGCTGTTGAAGGTAACGCCCCTTCCCACCGGCGGGTGTTCAGCAACAGGTTTGACAGCGTTGCTAATGCTAATGGGAGCAACTGTGGGGAGAGAAGGCACCTGCTTTGTCTGTTATCAATGTTCATATCTTGATTTACTGACACAATAGTAAAATAAATACCAGGATTGTGTAGAGCTGGTTAATATGAGCATTTTAAGACAAAAATGACAAGCCTGACAGCAGCAGTTTCAGTTTCAGGAGCCGGAAGCACAGCCCTGCTCACTTCTGGCTAGCGGGTTAGCTATCTCCATTCATATATACAGTTTATGGGTTTTATACTAATGAAACAGATAAGACTACTTTTAAACTATTCAGGAAAGGTCAGGTTTGGCTTAGCTATTGTATGTGCCTGCTTTCAGTATCAATACTAGTTTTGATACAACATTATGTTAGAATGCCTTTAACATTTCATTTTGTTTTCACCATCAAGATCCAAATGCTGACTGTTAAAATCAGAGCCCGAGGTTTGTTTGTGGTAGTGATGGCACAGTAATTACCATAATGTGCTATCCCGCTGCAAGTTTTCCCACAGAGGCTGGGAATCGGGCGACTGATTGACCCTTCGGAGATTTTACAAACAAGCCTGCTTCTCTTGCTGTGTCACCATCAGCGAGGAAGCATGCAAACTCCACATACGATGAGACGCACACAACCCACGCAAACATCGCCTAAGGATGCATTACAAGTGTAAATGAGGCCCCTCTGCAGCCTATAATAACACTACTGGGATTATGCATATGTTTATATACTTTGATTCAAACATCTGGGAGTAATGAAGAAGTTACATATGCGGCTCAGTGTTTGTGTGACCGTCCCAGAAGAATAAAATCAATAACAAAAGTGAGGGAAATGAGCGAGACTGGTTTTGTAATGCAGCTGTAGAGGTCCCATTTCCTGTCAGGAGTATTTCAGGGTTCGTGTGGGAGTAAGCCAGTGATGCATCAATGACACAGCAGACCACCATCACCAGACTCCCAACAGGACAACAAGAGACGCCACAGTACGCACAAAATGGACTTAAATAACGCAATAACAAAAACAAATGGACAATACATATGAGACTGGTTAAGTAAATTAAAGAGAGAAAAATAAAGAATGCACCACAAAAATACTACGCAATATAAAACTGTGAAATAAACAGCCAATAAGAGTGTATGCACTGACAGACCGACAGACAGATAGATGGATCTGCTTTGCCTGGAATGCCATGGAGAAGTTTTTCTTTGGAACATTTCAGGCAAAACAATAACATCTCCATGAAGAATAAAAAAGTTTTGGATCTTCCACTAAAAGAAGCATACATAGTGACACTTTAAAGTGCAAAAACGCCAGACTAAGCACACAAAGGCTTGCGTTACATACACTGGCGATTTCTCAAGTGAACAGGAAGTTGTGATGTCCAAAACAAACATATAATAGTCATTCTAATTCCAACCACTAAATAAAATGATAAAAAATGACAGAGAATGTTGCTGGGACATGCACAAGATCAGAACAAATCTGAATGGCCTGATCATCATCTCAGTATTTTCTTAACTGAGACGGATGTCCAATCTCCCAACAGCAGGACTTTTGGCAAGCTTTGTGGGAAAAAAATGACCTAGAGTGTCCTGGTTTAAACAAACGTCCATTTTTATCACTTGACTTGAACACTTTGCACCCCCCCTGAGAAAAACCTTCTGGTCCCTAAGCGCCAGACCCCAATCCCTGCACACACACTGTACTCTACCAGCGGTAATAATGACTAATAAACTGCACACATGTCCCCAGCATAAGGCCCGAAGATGTGGGCTAGAGTAAGCAGGAAATGCTTAGCAGCGCATTGCTTTTAATGGATGTTGTGATAAGTGACACATGGTCTTCAGGCTTATTATTCAATGAGACGATTTGATTTTTATTTATTACCTGGTGCTGAGTTATTGCATCTAAAATAGAGTGCTATGACCACATGGTTGGCTAATATTGTTGCCTTGGGTAATCTTTTTGGCAAAGCTGAAGCTGAAGATAACTGTGTTTGTAGAGAGAGATGGATCACAGTTGGACATATTTTTTACTCTCCAGATATCAGCAATCTCAGCAAATGTTTTTTTTTTTTCATTCACAAGTGTTCTAAATGTGCCTATAAGTGTCTTAGTTGGGGTTCATAAAAAGTAAAAATAATATTATACTCAAAAGTGCAGAATTATCACCTTATACTATTGTTTGGAATATAACACCCTCTTACACCGATTATAATCTTGTAGACATTAAATCATCCACACAAAGTTGGACACTAGCGGCTGTACTAAAACAAAACTAATTCATAGCTGTAACTTCATAGCTGGACGCTGCTTTGAGGCCAGATACTATAAAATTTCAGTTACATTTTGGAAAAAAACATCAATCAGCATCTTTGTCTTGTTCTGTCACTGTGAGTGGTCCTACTGTAGCAGCCAAAGAGGCACTTTAACGACGCAGTGGCTACATATGTTTGGGAAACTGTGATTTTGGTTAGCGCTCTTTCAAACAGAGCAGTAAATGAGGTTTCTTTGCGATGATGGTGGTGAGGTGGAGGGAGCAAGGGGGGCGACGTTAGATGTGGCTTGTGTTTGATATGAGCTTAATTATCAGATTTTATATTCGTGGAGCCGAAATCAGTTGGAAAACACTGTGATATGGAAAAAACGTAATAGCTCGTGTTACAGTCAAATAAACTTCTAACGTTGGAGTTTTTCCATTACGATTGTAACTTAGCACTTAGCTTAAAGGGCCCATGTTACACTAGTTTCTGATCTATGTTAGAATGCTGTTTCCTCATCACAAACAGACCTGGAGTTGTTTTGTTTCATTCACACATGTTTAACACACAAACACTGCATATTTAGGCTGAGTTCTTCGCTCAAATGGAAAACACTCTGCTCCATCTTGTGATGTCACGTGGTAATACAGGAAGTGCTCGACTGTGTTTTTAAACTCCATATACCTTCACTAGAATCATTTGGATAATTTCAGCCCTGGCGTTACCAAACTCTACTGAACTAAAAGGAGCTGCTAACTTGAAAACTACTACTTCATGACATCACAAGGTGGAACAAAGCATTTTGCGCTTTAGAGATGTAGACAGACTAATAATAAAGAGTTACTCAAACATATGTGAATGAAACAAAACACAACTCCAGGTATCTTTTGAAGGAGGTTACAAAATTATAACATGGATTAAAGCTCACAAGAGCCAATTTTGTGCAACAGTGGACCTTTATGCCCTTTTAGCCTAACAGTTGTAAAGATAGTACAAAACTGCTATTAGTGGTATTTAAGTCACATTTATCAACCTGTTATAACTTTCCACCAAAATGATAAAAAGTTCTTTGAATCATTTTGAAGGAAATAACATAAGGGTTATAATTAGGATGGAAAAACTATAAGTCAATTAATTCCTGTAAATCTTGTCATACTTGGTTGTCATTTTGGACTGAACTAAATGATAACAAGTAGTTTCACCAATGTATATAATAAATTTCAGAAAGTTAAACATCACATCCTCTCATTTTTTTCTCAGCTCTCGTGCATTTGCCCCCTCTCTCCCCCCTCTCTCTGATTCATCCCTTCTTCTTCCTGTGTCCTCCCAAAAACGTGAAGCCCCAAAACTGGTCTCTGGAGGAACAGACGCCTACATTCGTCCGACTCCCAAACACCTCCAAAAACAGAACCAGCTGAACACAATTAAGAGGTACAGCTTCAACTTACAATATTTCTTCCTGTCAAAACAGAAAAATCTAACTGTAGCTACAGTAACAAAGTACTGTGCAGTGAAGTACTTGTTGTGCGGCGTGCAAAAGGCCATAAAGTAATTATTAATACAGACATAAAAATACAGATCGGTAATTGATTACAGATAATACAATACATTTCGAAATTCAGATCCATGTTAAAAAAAAAGTGACAGGGCCCAAAGAAAGATGAGTTTACACAAGAAAATAGTCAGTAATAATGGATCCTAGACCATGAAATGTATTATTTTAGGCATTGATTCAGAACTGTTTCAGGGGTTTTTGTACAATTTGAGACGAGGGAGAACAAATATTAGCTGTTAACTTTGTGTGAAACTGTTTTCGGGGTTAATTTGCTCTTTAAGATTCTCACTTTTGAGATCAGGTTTGGGCAATGCATCTTTACCGCTCCAAGACAGAATCAATGCAGCAACTTATAAGTGAAACTGTATTGTTATTCTTCAATCATCATCATATCTTCTGTTCATCAGTAGATAGGCATATATAAATGTAATAGTTGCTACTGCTTATCTTCTTGTTTGAACTAAATCCAGTCTAAATTATTATAATTTTTTTCCTATGGTGGACTAGAACTTGTTTTGCCTTGTCCTCTGTCTGCACTGTGTCGCACCAGATTCAGTCTGTTATCATTGGACCCATGACAGCTCTAAGACCACAAACAAAGCACTTTGATAGAGCCCAAAATATAAGGCTCATTTTATAGTTGCTGAAGCCACTAAAAGAAAACTTACAAAAACAGTTAATGTTTTAAAGCTATTTTAAAAGGTCATTTCAATTTTAAGGTCTACTTTGTAACTTCTCTGGTATAGGGTCCACCATGCTTGTTTCCTTGGAGGTGTAATTTCTTTGTTTAGTATGTTCCACAGTATAATTTTAAACAATCTTATCTATTGATGCCACCAGGCCCAGTTGCAGGTTAGATATGTGGAGAGGCGATCCTGCTCACAGTAAGACTACATGTTCTTCAAAGTATTTTTGAGCAATACAAACACCTGTAATTGAATCAATGCAAGGAAAGGCAGACCCAGTTCTATATACTATGCTGTGGAACATTCCAGGCCAAATATCTCTATACCCTTCAACAAAAAAGTTGCGTAGTGCAGCTTTAATGCCCTCTTTAATGCACACCACATTTTAAAATTATGGGTTTCTTGTAAGAGCTCATAAAAGAAACATGTCTCAGAGGAGTAGTGTTGCAGGAGTGGTCGAGCTCTTGGACAGAGGAAGCGTTGCAGCTGCCTGTCATTGGGAGGGAGCGAGTGGGAGGAACAAACCAGATGGACCAAAAGGACGCCATATCACCAAACCACTTAGGACTTCTTCATTTATCACAGTTTCACAGTTGGTGGAAGTGACCTGTGGAAAGCTGGAGTACAGTGCATACAGGGTTGTAACGAGGTGTGAAAAGAGCTGAAGGAAATACATGTTTCTTTAAGATCTCATAAAACATCTGTAAAATTATTACTGAATTTGTTTTACGTCCAAGGACATTTCAACACATTTGTATCATTTTGAAAAAACAAAACATATATATTACCTTTTCTTCAGAAACTTAGGATCTATTGTCAATTCTTACAATCTAATGGTGGATTATAATAAGTTTATTTATTGTTGAAATAAATAAACACACCAAAAGTTAATACAGAAGAAACTCATGTGCAAATAGTGCGATCGAAAACGAAACTTAACTCAAGATAAGGCTATAAAAACACAGTGTGTGCAGTCTTTCATAACAATCTGTCTCAGGCCTTTGCTCAATCCTGTACATGTGTCTGCTCAAGCTAACTCTAAGTGATAAATTGTGTTTAAGCCAAGAAAAGACCACCAGAGTATCAGTCACCCTTGTTCTTCAAACAAAAAGGGATCATTTTCCATCACAACCATAAGTACGATCATATGAACCGATATCAAATCCATGTCAGACTGCTCAACAGCTGTGCAAGGGACATAAATCACGCTCTGATCAATTGGCCTCAACAGCTCCCACTGAAACTGCTACATATCGACATGACTTAGTTAAAGCAGGTTCTGGTCATGTTTTGGGTACCATTATAATGTGAAGCACATTTTGTCTGCGCGGCTGGCATGTAGAGTCCAGGAGCCAGGAAACAGCTGATGACGGAGGATTAGGTTTGAAAGGAGGGGCGTGGGGTGGACTGGAGCACATGTATTAGACCAGAGAGTGCTGTGCTTCAGTGCATACCAGCAGACTGACGCACACACAGAGAAATCCCCTCTGCTCCAAAGACAAATGAAACATCACTAAGTTTTATAAGCTGTACTCGTCTGGGTTATTGTTTTATTATTGATGCTGCAAAAGGTTCGGCAGGAGATGAAACTATGATCTGAATGCAATAACACCTAATGCCGTTGTTAATGGTGAAGGAATGAGATGTATGCAATTTTCCAACAGCTCATTTGTAACGACAGCACTGAGCAATTTTGGGACTCCACAAAGCCAAAGCTAAACATGACGAGCATTTCAATCTTCAAAAAGGGGAATCCCATTGTCTTCAAGTTACATATGGTCCACATTGTTTGAGACATCCATCAATGAGAACATTACAGCCAAAGCATGAAGGTTAGCCATACGCGCCGCAGTCACCATAAATGCAAGGAAGTTTGGTCGCATTCAGGTGCAAAACATATGGAGGATTAGAGGGGAGACACACGCATGCCACATGCGTCCCAGCTCTGAACTAACTCCCGGCAATGCAACTCATTTCAGTTACTATATCCTCCCAAACAATAAATAATGCACTACATTTCAACTGTTGCTAAGGTGCTCCATGGAAAAGACAAGAGCGCTTACTTTTTATCAGGATCATTTACATAGCTAACAAAGAGAGACAGAGATTCAAAACATTTAGGCTTTGAGCAGAAGAATAAAAGGCCCACAGACAGGCCATCTTTGACATAAATGGCAACACCTTCACCTTATGTTGCCTGTCACAACAGAAACATTGTATTTTTGAATATTGAGTTCCTTATCACTTATTTGACTTGATAGCCTAGGTTTCAGTAAATATAAATTTATCTGGATCTGTTTGATTTGCCTGGACTTTAATGTAAGTTAGATGTTAGAACTGCCAGTCCCTTCCTTGTCTTGAAGTTTTGCATATCAGATAGGCCTAGCTCCTTGGGGATAATAGCCTTATTTGAGTTTGACTGGGATCAGTTTTACTTTATGTATTCATGGTTTCAGCTTCCTGTTATATGGTGCCAAATTGAGGACTGCTGACCATTCAAAAGACAAAATATTATGTTTTGTTAACTGCAATGGCAACGTCTTAACTTACATCATTCCAAAATCCATGGATAGTCTGGGTAGCGTGCCAAACTTGTAAGTAGTTTACATGAGTACTAAGTTCAAGCAGATAATGAAGATGCCAGTGACAGTGACGGATGCCAGTTCTGATATTGATATGAAACTACGATTTACAATGTGCTTTTTACATTTGTTGCTATGCAGGGAATTGATCCAGAAATTCTCAAGGGAGTTTAAAAAAAATGAATGTTTTAGCAGTAAGGAGCGCCAGTTCACTTTGGGTGAGTGACGAGAGGTGTATAAACAACCCCTTTAGCACTGGGGCAAGTGGAGAGCATACAAACAGGTCTGTGGATGAGAAACCCTGGGACACTTGTCAAACGCATTGACTTAGCGAGAAGATAAACACTGTTAAAGCTGCAGCATGTATAGAGTGAAAAGGTGTCTATGTACAAAGATGCAGGCAGCTATGGGTTTGTGTTTGAACAGGTTGCTTGTATCCACACACAATGTAATGCCTCACATGCAGGAAGGGGGCAACAAATACCAAGAATCACAACAACAAAAGCATGGCATTCGGCTGGCGGTATTATTGATAATGATACAACACAGAGAAAACTGTATGGCATCACTTGAAATTAATTTTTTTTGACTCATACAATCCATTTTACTTTGCCAAATGCCTCAAAGTTTACATTTGATCAACAGTGAGGTACTTGAAACTCATGGGTTCTCAAGCTCAACATAAAACAACATATTTATTTAATGACAAATTTGGCGGTTACTTAAAACACAAATATTCAGTAGCAGATAGGTCATTTATGTCTCTGTCCCTAGAATGATATAAAATAAATAAAAATAAAATAAAAAACTCTCTGACTATGTTTTAAAGGGTAACCACTGAAAACCACATAGTTTTACAGCAGTTTTTATCTATGAGTCTGAATATAGCAGGTCTGTCCCATCATGTCCCACCCCATTGCCCAACTTGTCCCACTTTTACTACTATTTGAACTGGTCACCGTAGCAACAACATCTCTGAAATTCTGTCACTCATCCACTCTCATAGTAAAATATAACAGCATGCCCAAAAGTGTTAACAAGAATGGCATATTTACGACTTACCTTCACCAGGATCCCAGATGTTCAGTGTTCTGGTTAAGGCTGTGTCAGTGGATGTTTCCTGGTCCTCTCTACGGGGAGCGCTCTTTCAGATGTCCAGACCCTCTGATGTTCTGGCTCTGAGGGGTTGGGGGATTAATCTCCACTGTCCCGGGAGCTTCACTGGAAGAAGTACGGGTGTTTGTTTAGTCAAATCACTGCACAATGGGTGTCTCATGCCCTCTCTCACACTCTTAAAGGAGAGCTGAATGTTTTAAAGTTCCCAGTGGGTTTACAGACAGGCACATCTACTCTCTGCTCTGACAGAGAAGAGAGTGTGAGTGGTCCGGCCCAGCAGAGGCTAGAGTAGGAGTTAGGGAGAGGGAGGGCTTTTAGAGAGAGGGGGGCAACACAGAAGAGGGGACATTCAAAATATACAAAAAAGAAACTTCAATCTAGTGCAGTGGGATTCATTTAGCAACGATAATTTACTGTGCATACCAAGACTGAGGGAAGCATTATGAGCAACAGAGAGTGTCTGGAAGAGCACTATACCAAACTGATTTGATTATTATTCAAATGTGGCAGTTTTGGTTGTATTTTTTCCTGTTTTAGTCCTAGCTTTCTGTGTGCTATCATATAATTTAACTTGTCAAATGTGTCAGCATAGTGTCTGAAAATATTACAAACAATTTCTTTAATGCCGCTAAACGGTTATGGGATTGCATGTAGCTGCCTTATTTTTATTATAAGAGGTTTTTACAAGAAATATATTAATATAAATAATCAAAGAATTAATTATCAGAAAACCAAATGGAGCTTATTGGACTAACAAGGAGCTTTACTTCAAAATGCAACCCTGCTGAGTTCAGCTTATTGTGGTTTTGTTGTGGCTCTGAAGTCCAGGTCTTGACTCATTTGTTTATGAATGGATTGGCAAAGAACTGGAGGTTTGAACTGCCACTGTCGCTATTGGCAACAGCAATCTGGACCCCATCTAGCCCAATGAAAAACAACAAACACGTTAAAAGGAAGAGGAGAAAGAGTGAAAGAGTATGTGAGAGACAGCCAAAAAAAAAGAAAAAAAAATCTGGAATGAGGTCAAAGTGTCCCGCTTTGGAAACAAACATGGAAGTCTCTGTTTCTCAGGAAAAATAAACTACGCTAAAATCAGGTGAGAAAGAGGTTAAACACATCCAATTATCAAAATATACATTTTGTATCATTCAGCACAAAGAAGACGAGACAAGAACTTCTTCTTTCGTCTTTGTTCCCGTCTGATGTCACCACAATTTAACAATTTCACTACTGATTTGGAGCTCAGGGTATAAACTTAAGTTACTGAGTAGATGTGCCAAAAGTTCGTAGAAATGCATTGGCAAAAACTTTATAAAAAGGTAAATGAAAGAACTGTGAAATTATAATCCTTTTGAACTGACGTTGTGTTAGCTAACTGAAAATTATTTGAGGTGTGATGACACAAACCTGTTCTGTAATGTTTTACACCAGGTGCCCTCCCTCTCTTTTTATCCTGGCTTGGGACTGGACCAAGGTTGTACATTGATTTGTGACTATGACTGCAGCTTTTGTGTTTTACTTCTACTACTACTTACTACTACTTGCTACTTGCTATTCTCATTCATGGGTGACTTTGTCCTGTTATGGATGCCATGTTGAGGACTTTTGAAAGATCATAAATTTCTCTCTGGCCAAAGTCCTAATTTTTGTCACTCAAATACAGTTTTTATAATATTTCTTATGTAATTTTACCAAAATATTAGCAAAATTATTTTAACTTTGTGTCTAACAGACAACAACAATCTTCAACAACAAATTCATGCTAACAACACTAGACAAATGGTACAAAAACAGCAGAAACAGGAGGGAGGAGGGAGCTGGGCTAAATAGCATTGGTGCATATTCGCCTCTAATTGAGAGAGAAAATCTGAAGGCCTCAGTAGCAGTAATTAGAGAGCCAGCCATGCCCCAGATACTGTATAAGACTGGGGATAACGCCCTACGTTACAATTTGTCTAATTCTGTCCATGTAATCAACACCTTCCAGTGATAAACATTTACTGACAGCAGTATTACCTCTAAATATCAGAATATAAAGTAAAATGATATATACACATACTGACATTGAGAATCTATGGAGACAAATAGACTCAACTAGAGCTCTTCTGGTTCAGAGAGGAATCATTTGATAAAAAGTGTATATCTTTTAAGTGAAGTTGTTAGATTGTTTCATTACTTATAGTACACACATTTTGGCTGGGGGAGATGCTATGATCTTGATCTTGCAATGGTACAAACCCCCCTTCTCCTCGACTGACCTGATGAAAAAAGTGACATAAATAAATATTTGGTTTATTTATTTTATCTCGAGACAAATCTATTCATGGGTTTGCCCTTCTTTGGGTTAATCTTTTGAGAACTAGTTTGCCTCTGCTTTAGTCTAATTTTAGACCATGTTTAACCCTAATTTAGGCCCGAGAGTCCGGGTTTAGATCTGGTGGTACTCAAAAAGCCAAAATATTATCGTAGGTGGTACTTGGTGGGAAACTTTGAGAGCCACTTCAGTGTAATTCATCACAATTTTTAAGCATCCAAATTAAATTGGGACATATTGAGCAGAGGTCTGTTTCCACAATTCTCTTACTAATACAAAAACTGAATACAGATCTATGAGTATTTGGCCAGACTGTATATTTTCCAAACTCATAGTAGTGTGTACGTTATGGTGCAATCAGGATGGGGGATGAAAGCCCTGGGTGGGTGTGAGGTTGTAACACATGTGAGCTGTTAGCTGCTGCCGCGATACAGACCTCTTATTAGTGTCCTCCATGTTTGAACATCTGAAAAAGAGGGCAGGGGGAACACAGTTTATGCAGCACTGGTTCAAAACAAATCTTGTAGTATAAGCCATCTACTAAAATAAACACTCATTTGGATAAATACTTGAGATTTATGTAACCACTAAAAGGTTCAAGTTCTAAATTTTCCGAACTACTGTGAGGCTTCTGTGTTGTTGACATGTTGAGTCAATATACTATGGACACAATTCAGAATAGTTTATACAGTATTTAACGTATTATCATATTTCTAGTGACTTGCTTTTAAATTACTTTATGATATAAGTGGATTATATAAACAGTTTATGCTATGGAGTTAATTTACAGCCTCTCAAAATATGTCTTTATGTAGCATCCTTACATGATAGGCTATTTATGTGCAAATAGTGAGAGCTGAAGCCTGCGCTCGGTTCAACTTTGGCGCCCTCTAGTGGGTTTAGTGCCAACCATTTGTTTTGTTTTGTTTTGGTTTTCTTTTTTTTCACTATTGGCTCGTGTTAGGTTAATTCACAACAACCAGTATTCAATAACTACTAAATCCAGTGTTAAAAGTGCAACCAGCAACTATCATATTTCAAAGAGGAAAATATATAGGCTATATTCTCCAAGAGGCAGTTCTTAGGCATAGGCATGGCTGCACTGAAAAAAAAGACCACACCTGAATATGCTTAAGAATAATATGCAAAGGCTGCTTAATATGCTTAGGCTGTGGAAATTAATCAGCACCCTCTATGCATATTGTACACACATCACAAACATGACTGTTCTATGTTGATAAAATGTATTTATCTTATGTTACTATATTGACCTTTTTATGGTGTATATATTTATTATTTAATTCAGTCTACAAAATTACATCTAGGCCTACATGAAATATCAAGTGTCCTTAAAAGGTTTTAAAGTAAAATAAGTACACAAAAACAGTGTTAAGTTTTCTACAATCCTGTATTGTCTAAAATTAAACACACGAAACAAGAGAGCACAGGGACAGAGACAGCCTGTCTGGAGATGGACTGTGTGAAGGCTGGTGAAGGAGCTCTGGTCTCTGCCTGCAGAGAGAGGAATACCATATGATTACCATATGTTTATCTATTTTGTGTTGTACACATTTAAATATACCACTTAGGCTCTTGCTCTTTAATACAATAATGTACCAGGCCAGGACACAATCACAGTGAACAATACAGGAAACGCAGAAATACTCACCGTGCAGTTTTTTTCAACTTCAACTCAATAGGCATTCGGTAACAGGTAGGACATCAGGTGCAAAGTCCTCCTGCTGCCACACCCCCTGTAGATACAAGTGATGATAGATTTTCACTATAAACTATATGTTGTTTGGGAAAAAAAAAAAAAAAAAAAGTAGACCTTTAAAAATGATTTGACTTGGGTCGTACTTTGTGGTCTTGGTGGTTCTCAGAAGTCCTCTCTTTTTTGGAGAGATGCAGGGATTTTGTTGTCTCTGTTTTTTTTTTTTGTTTTTTTTTAACTGATGCACTGTTTGCAAAACAAACAAATCACTAAAAACAATAAAATGTATTAGCTTATCTAAAGATGGTGCACAGTGCTCTGGACATCACTCTTTGTTTGCAGACTCTGTGGAAGCAACAAATTCAAATGTTACAATTGTCACACTTGTAGATGGGCACTGGGTAGTGATGCTAACAGTTTGTTTCATGGAGACAAGCCTTACATTAACCTTACTTTCAAATCAAGCAAACACAAACATGTGTTTATAATGAATACATTCTAGGTAAGAAAATGTGTAAAGTCTTTGAAAAGTCTTACCTCCAAAGCAGCTCTCATAGTGCTCCTTGATCCGCACTGCAGAAGTTCCTGTAACTGTCTGACTCTTGGGCACATTTTAATTTTCCTTCTGAAGTTTTGGGGAGCGGAATTCCCGAGGGAGGAGCTTTACCACAAATCATAACAAAGTCATGTTTTCTCAGCGTGATTAAAACATGCAGGTCTACCATCAGCCACCGTCAAGCTGCCATTGTAAGACATAAACATGTTAGACAGAGAATTGTAAACAAGTCATACTATTGACAAATAGTAAATTTGTCAGATTTGTGTTTATTTTTGTGTGTAATTTGAGCAACTTTTTATTTTTTATTTTTTCAGTGGTGAAGCAACATGTCAGATCTTTTAAACGGTCAAAAAGGTATAGTCTGTAGTGGAATAAAGGCTATAAAATGTATAAAATGTTTGGCCTAATTGTTCAGGATGTACAACTAGTTCACAAGAGACATATCTTTGCCCACCTTATCACCAGGTCTGAGTAAATAACGGTCACTGGCCTCATGCCTCCACGAGCGGCAGGTGAGGCATGACGTCATGGTGATACCTTCGGACTCCTTCAGGTAAATCCATAAAGGTGTGTGTCAGGTGCAGCCCGGTCTTACTTCAGTGACTGGTCTAACAGCAAAACACTGAAGAGGGAACTGTCTGTGGGGAATAACAGAGGCCTAACATGCAGCACGAGGTTTGAGTGACACCTGCCACACCAGGATGTACCCCAGCTCTCCCACCAGAGTACCACCACAGCCCCTGTCCCTTAGTGGTCAGTACATGGCCCCAACCTACGAGTTCTCTACATATCACCCTCATGTGGACCCCTCCACGAACGCATGGAACCCCTACGCTCCACGGGATGAGTATCTGTACAGCCTCCATCAGGGGTCCAGCCCCAGCACAGGACAGGGCAACTACACCTCGCACGAGCTGAGCAACACCCCAGTGTCTGCCGGAGGGGGAGTCTTCAACAACTACAGTTTTATTTCCGGACAGGACCCGTTTATATCCAGAAGAAGACCTCCTGAATCACCCAGGACCCCGGTTCTAGGTGAGAGAGAGAGAGAGACTTTACTACATTTTAAAATGCAAAGTTTAGTTTGGACTGGGTTTGGAGTGACTCAAACACATTTGTCACAGGTTTATACAAGAAATGTCCTGGGTGTTCATTTTTTTGTTTTGTTTTTATTCATTTGAGACTCGCCAGCAAAAATGAGGGGTATAAATTGTCATTTGTTTACCCAAAATACAGAAAAAACAGAACAGAATATCAGAATACTCTGCGCTAACTGAAGTTGCTCAGATAAAATACTGACTCTCAAGGAAATTGTGAAGAAGTCATGAACGGGCCGAGTGCATAAATATTTTCCTTAATTACACACTCTTTTCACAATTTGATTATTATCAACCACCCCAAATCGGGGCTGTCCCAGTTTTTGATTTTGAAAATCTGGTTGCCTTGGCATTTCTCTGGTGTACAAACTGAAAGTTTATGCTTCTTACAACCTCTTTCACTGTCACTGCAGTCTCCGGAGTTTTGTGATGTAGATGTGATAAATGTACTGCAACACTTTCCTGTTCAGCTTATTTCCCCATATATACACACACACTGCACTATCAAGACATAGGCCTGCAAACACACACACACACACACACACACACACACACACACACATTCATCAACAGCTGCCTCTCCCTTCCGCCAGCTTGTGAGATGTCAATGCAAAACTAACAGTGGTGGCCATGGAGTCTGCATGAGTTGTTCCCCACCCTCTCTGTCCACTGGGAGGGTGACAGGTCCACCAGATAACACTTAAAGACTGCTTAAGCCGAGTGAACCGTAGACAAAAATATTAACGTTTTGTCATCTTGTCTACTCCTTTACCTGAATCGATGCTGTCGCCGGTTGAGTTTTGCGATCAATAGCTCTGAGTCAGTCCCAGCTCTTTCTCCAAAGTGTGTGTGGACATGTGTCAATGAATAGCTGCCTGTGTAAATAGCTATGTAAACCCCACAGGCAGAGATAAGCCCAGTCCCTGATGCAATGCAGCGGTGAGTCTTTACATTAGTTATAGTTAACGTGATTAATTTGGTTGATGAGATTTTAAGTGGCGCCTGAACTTGAACATGGCTCCAGGCGTCTTTGGTTGTCTTCAGGTCTCACAAAACATTGTGCATGAGTCACTGAAGCAACAAAAGTAATGTTTGTGTAACTGGTAATGTTTCCTAATTCCAGATCTTTGTGATTCAGGGGGGAAAACTCGCACCAAGGACAAATACAGGGTGGTGTACACGGACCACCAGCGGCTGGAGCTTGAGAAGGAGTTTCAATACAACAAATACATCACAATGAGGAGGAAGAGCGAGCTGTCACTGGCGCTCAGCCTCTCAGAAAGACAGGTGAGAGTTCATCAAATTTGAATTCGTGAAACAGAGGTGTGCACAAATAAAACAAGACTATAACTTCTTCATTACAATAGAAGGGAAGTTATGATTAATAGGTTAAATATTGTGTAAAACTTCTTCTCGTGAGCTTCTGGAACACACGCAACCCACAAACACATGCACTGTCCCTCACGATAACCTTATTTGTATTTCTATTGATTCAGGCATGTTAGAGTAATCCTGCACTGTCCCATCCAAGGTTTGAGTGCTCTGAAAAATTCAATTTTTCTATCCTACCCCCTATCTCTGCCCTTTGCTCTGTACTTACTTATTACTGAAGATAAATAAGACTCCATACTCTATAGATATTGAGGAAGCTATTATTTGACAGTAAATTATGGTTGATGCAGCGACCACCCAATCAAAAATAATGAACATATTGTAAATACTTATACTCAGTATTATATCCACAAACATTTCAATGTGTACATGACAGATAGTATGCTCTACTTTACATTACATAACATGGATTTATTTATAATCCAACAACAGGAAGTCAAAAGCTGCTGAATTTTATTATTGAGCTTTTGGCCCCAAATTTGAATAACAGTTTGGACATTAATTTGCAAAACACACAGCCCTTGAAGAGACGAGTCACCCATGACAAAGGAAAGACAAAGGAGGAAGTGGTTATTTTAAAAAAGCTATTTTTACTTGTCTCAAAAAAAAGCTGTTAGATTAAACCATAACTGCCATGTTTGTTTCTGAGGTGTAAAAAAAAAAAAGTTATGTTATGTTAACATAAAGGAACAAGAGCATATAACATAAATATGTATGTCACGTAAGATAAAATAACAGACACAGAAGCCATCTCCATGCAATAAAGAGGCCCTATTCTCAGTAAGAATGTTGAATGTTTTTGAAGTTATTTTTAGCAATAAACATACATGTGATTGGTTAATGCCATACTGTGGAACATTCCATGCAAAACAATAACATCCCCAGTGCCCTTTAACTTACTTATTTATTATATCTTTCAGATAAAGATTTGGTTTCAGAACAGACGCGCTAAAGAGCGAAAGATAACTCGGAAAAGGCAGCAGCATTCCCAGCAAGCGTCTACGACCACACCCACCCCTCCTGCGCTGTGTGGGCCCGCGGACACCCATATCTCCACCAGCCCACGGCAAGACATTTTATCTGATACAGTGTCCGAGGAGTACTAAGTCAAAATGGCATCACATGGACTGATAAAGCACTGGATGTCTCTTTTGTAAACTTTTTATATTAAAACACAAACATGATGGATTTCCATGACAAGTTTTTCTGAACAAGCACGGCGTTCCTGTTGAACTGATCATATTACAAACCACATAAGATCAAAATATTTGTAGATATTCATAGATCTGTAATATAATTACATACACTAAAATCTTACAACACTTATGTAAAAAAGAACATCTCACATCTTCTGTGGTTGTTTGTTTCACTTCATGAAAAGTTAATGCTTGTGTTGCTGTTTTCATACTAATCTTAGATATTCTGATAACTGGCCACATCCTGACTCTAGCTATATATTACCCAATCACATGAGTCAAGCTTAACGGAAAAAGAGGTGTAAACTGTGTCTTACTCACGCAAACTTATAAAGAATAATGACGAAAGTAAATACGTAAATGTGTATCTGACAAACCAACTACAACAAGTTTAATAGTTTAATGATGACGTTATTTGTAATGTTTTTAGCAAATAAAATGTTAACTCTTTGAATGTGTAACTCCTCTAGTTGTTTATATTTTGATATGGGTTAATTTTTATTCTTTACAACAAAAGTACTATGGTGGTATGATGGTTAATTAATTCCAGTATCCTGACACTAACACGCATTAAGGGATATCACATGGTTTTATACTTTTATAACTATGTGGTGTGGCAGGTCACATGAAACAAGCTAAAGCAGCTGTTCTTGCATTGACCCAAACTTGGTGGGCAAAATGATTATGTATTATTTTACTAATTGAACTATTTCTCAGAACTGTCAAAGAGATTATTGCTATCAGTGTTTGGAAACAATGTAATTGATGGGATCCCAGAGGGTGCCCTATGAGTTTAGGACAAATCGCTGTTGCACTTGGCGTCTGCTGTCAATTATTTGCTCGTGTCAGAGTTCAGATGCAGGTGGTTTGTTTGAGGACACTCTGACTATCACGGCCATAAACACTTTATGGTCCTGAATTACCTGAATGATAGTTAAAAGTAATCGACCTTTGACCTTTAAATCAATCATGTAACTACAATGACTGAAAAAATGAAAGTTACATTTTTGGTTAGACTACATAGTAACCAGACCAGTTTTAGCTGAAGTCATTATTTTATCACATACATACAGTGTTGGGCTAAGTTGTTTTTATTTAACAAGTATACTTCAAACATTTAACTTCCCATTTCCAAATAAATACCCATCTTAAAAATACTTGTATAAGACTATGTGTATACATCAAATTTAGTAGTATTAATATGTGAAATCATATAAACAATATAAATCATACTATATACTGAAAAGAAAAGAAGCTATACATAAATAAATGTTAAAGATATTATATACAAATGGAGGCCTCACACACGGGTCAATGGTGAAAATGAGGTACCCAAACTCAAAATAAATTATATTCTAGTTTAAATACATTCTTTTTCCATTGAGCCACAAATCCATAATTTCTAAAGAAGCCAGTAAAGACTGAAACTGCTGGTGTCTGTTGTACAACCATAAGAATCACCTACGGACCTTGGCATAAATACAAGCATTATCCTCTGCTACAGACATGTGCGGACTTTGATTTGAAAACTTCACTTGGCCATATTCAACTTCGCCTTCAGATGCGGGCGGCTGTGGTGTCCTGTTCGGCTGCCTCAATACCCTGACATCAGCATAAGTCACTTCCTGATCATGTTCTTCATCTGAAAGTAGACACAAGTCAGACACGCATCAAACTATTTTTCATGTAGGGCTGCAAGTGTTATTTCAACTTAATAAAATATTGTTGTTGTTATTATTGTGCATAAAAACTGTTTACCCTGTAGTTTAGATCTGTACAAATTCTCTGAAATGTGAATTCTGTATAGTTTTTCAGTTCCTATTTCAGTTGTTTTCTTCTGAACGCTTTAATGCTGAATTGGGAACTTTGAGAATCCTATTAATAAAACCTAAATCGAAAATCTCTCCCAAATTTCTCAGCCCTACTTTACATGGTAATACTACTACTACAACTACGGCTTCTTACTGCATTGCCGACTGAGAAAAGGGGCTTTTCAAACAGAAACACTCTGTTCCAACTTGTGATGTCACGTGGTAATACAGGAAGTGCTCTACTGTGTTTTTAAACTCCACACACTTTCACTAGAATCATTTGGATGATTTCAACCCTGGAAATGCCAATATCTACTGAACTAAAGATAACTGTTAACTTGAACACTATTGTTTCATAACATCAAAAGGTGGAACCGATTATTTTCCATGCAGGATTACTCAGACAAGCACTGATGATACAAACACAACTCCATGTTTTTTTTTGCAGAATTTAGGTCCTTTAAGTCTCATTTTAGTACAATGTGATAAAATATACACTTTTGTTTGCCTACCTCTCTTTTTCTTGCGCTTCAGGACACAAATTATTGCCACGCCAGTTATCAAAGCAGCCACCAGTGTACCACCTATAATGGGCCCATACCCTATCAAACCAAAGAAGCAAAGTGTGAGAGAACACAAAACAAAGTCTGAATACATGACAAAAATGAAATACTTAATTCATATTACTGTGGGTTAGTAGTGACTTACGAATGTACCAAGAGCCAGTCGGAGTACTTGGGGAACTGGCCGGTACACTCTGACTGGTGGACGATGTCTTACCCACAGAAGTGATGGGAGCGGCTGTGGTTTGTTCGACGCACAGGGTGTTATTGGCTTTATAAACCCAATCGGATATCTGTGTCCCATTTAACGTACAGTTTATGAATATGTATCCTACAAACAGAGAATAAATGTTAGATGAAGGAAGTTTATTTAAGGAAGTGTGAATAGTTTAGGTTCTAATGAAATGAACTGGAATCAGATTGAGATGATTTGCAGAAAGAAATGTAGTCTATAGTTAGATCTTAAATTTCAATGGATAAGTCTTGAAAATGAGAAGTCCCACATAATTAAACAAATATCTAATAATTTGAGATGATTAAACTGACCACAACTGTTAATTTGAGTCTCATTAAACTCTTGACTGATGTGGTTTGTGACAGAGCAGCGCAGCACTCCCTCTGTGTTTTGTCTCAGGATGATGGTGTTTTCTTTGTTTTTGGAGAGAAGCTCAGAGTCTGTGAGAGTTTGTCCATTTAGAGTCCAGCTGTACTCAGGACTGTCCCCTCCCTGAGAGGTGCAGGACACCCTCACCGTTCCCTTGGACACACACTCCTGCTTCAGGAGCACAGAGGACACTGGGGCTGCAATAGAGAAAACAAAACAGTTTAAAGTGATGTTGATAAAGGAGTTCAGTATGGTTAGACGAAGAGATGTTTTATTTACCTTCAATTATTAGTTTGTGATAACTGCTGAAAGTTTTTTCTCCTTTGTCATTATAAAATTCCAAAGTGTATGAATCATTGTGACTTTTTGTTAAGTTTTGTATTTGAATTATTCCAGTGCTGCTATCAAAGACAGATCTATTTTTAAACTCATTTTTTATAACTGCCTTATTTTTCCAGTCAAAAACACGTGTGTTATTCGTTCTCCAGAAACATCTGTATGTCGTTGAGCCACTGTCCATCAGTTGGATCTTTATGGTTCCCCCCAGAGCTCCATAGCAAAGAGTTTGGTTCACCCTGGCATCACAGACGCCCTCAGCATCTGCAGCAGTAATAAGTACACTACAATAAGTACACTTCATATTACAGACCACTTAAAACATTAAAGCACATTTAAAAAAGCATCATCTAAATACTAAATCAACAACATGATCATTTAAACCATTTATTTTACTTTTAATTGTATAATATTTTTAGATCAATTTATACTGAGATGGCTACATAACATATTTAATTCCACACTCTTTTAAAACATAAAAATCTTACCTCTTGTCTCAGCTTGAGCGATGTGGAGCAGCAGCAGCAGAGTCCACACTGGTCCCATGTCTCTATGTCCCCATCACGAAGGGACGCTCCTGTCACAAGTGAGTCTGAATCTGAGTGGATAGTCTTATTTTAGACAGAGGAGGAGAGGAAGTGTTTTTGTGTTTCACTTCACTTTTCTCACCTTCTCTGCCCCTTTTCCCTCTTTCTGTTAGAGGCTAAAACAAGAACATTTTAGGTAGTACAGTAAGACAGACACAAATAGTGACTAGTTATATACAGTAGTGACAAGTGGTGATGTTTGTTCATTTCATTGAACAAACTGACTGTGATGTTCAGTATCATTTATAAGATCATTTGTTAAGTTTTCTAACATTTTATATTCTTCATAATAACCCAGCAGCCCAAACAGTGTTTCATACAATATTTTATTTCAGACAGGCTTGTAGTCACCTATTAGTTCTGTGTTTTCTCCCTCTTGACGTACTTAAACTTAAATCTCGTGTGTGTTTAAAGGTTCAGTTCTACAACACTCAAAGTTCAGTTTTGTAAAATTAGCCAACTTCCCTCTGTCGTCTTCCACTGACAACACATGATTACAACACAAGCCACCATTTATTTAGAAAGTCACGTTGAGATAAAACAGGCTTATTTCTTTGTCTTTTGTTATACAGAGGAACCCAATGAGAAACTATCTTTTTCATGGGTGCCCTGTTCAAAATACAATGCAAACAAAACAACAAAACAAATAATTATAATAAGTCCATATAAAACATTAGAAACATGTGCAGGTGTGTGTATAAAAGTTTACCAGTTTATTAAATTGCGATTGTGTCATCAGAGTACCCGATTTTGCATTTAAAAAAAAAATAAATTATGCATGTATTTTTGTGAAGCAAAACGGTAAAAAGCCCTTTTTCCCCATTTTATTTCTGGTGTGGCCCGTCCTTAGACTCTGGTATTATATGTTCCCGTATCAATGATTAACAGGTGAGATATTCCAGGAGTCTATCAAGTAGTCTCTTATAAATAAGATTCATAAAGTGCTGTTCTCTTCTAACAGACAGTGATGGTCAACCTGCTTTTCCACAGAGGACACAGTGATGGGTCTTAAATCCATCACCTGTAATGAAAAGAAAAGCCGAGTGAGAGAGTGGATCTAGCGGTTTCAAAGCAGACGCCAAAAATGTGCAGCACTTCCCCATAACCCAGTACAGACAGAACAGTTGCTTGCACTATTTTTTTCTGTAATTTATTAGGGCACAATATTTGTTTTTGTAATAACATGATTATTTTCATTTTAAATTACTACATACTTTTGAGATATGTATTTTAAAGGATATGTTTTTGTCAAGCCAAAACTCAAGATATTTATAAGTGTGGACTCTTTCAGTAAATGTACCGTTTAGTGTATAAAGATGTGTAGTTTGCACATAACTTAAATGTTTTTTGTTTTTTTTTTAGAATAAAATCATATACTTAGTTTTATTTGCATTCTGTCACGTGTACACGCAGCTACACGAATAGCTTCCTGTTGTTTGAGTCATCACCTTTAAATATCGTAGGTAACATGTGGTAAAAATACCTTAAATATTAACACGTTTAGTAAGAAATAAAACAAACTAAATGCAGACGCTATTAAAAGGAAAATGCATGGTCTAAAAACCCCACAGTAAAAACTACCGAGGCAACAGTGGCTGAAAGGTGGTGGTCAGAGTGGCCCTTTGTGCAGATGAACAGCCACATCTCTGCCAGTCACCACCAGGGCAGCTGTGGCTACAGAAGAAGCTTACCACCAAGTGTGAGGAGTGAATGAAACGACGGCTTTCTCTAAGGAGTTTGTCAAGCTGAGCACTACATAAATCCCAAACATTTCCTGCTAACAAACCACATTTAAAAAACAAAATCCAACCTGCCACTAAAAACAAACAAGAAAAGTGTAATGGTTTTGCATTCACATATTTTTAATACTTAGTTATTTGTTAATCTTGTTACATTAATGTGCAGGGATACTTTGTCAAACTGTGTGTAATTTATGAACACAAAATGAATTCTTGCTCTTCCAAAAGTGTCTTCATCATACTTATTCTGAGCTTTACAGAGTAAAGCTTTGAGACACAATGAGGAGTCTGGGTCTGTTCTGTATTTGCACAGAAAACATTCAGTCATGAGTTAAATGAAAACTATATAATACACACACAAATTGTTTTCATTTAACTTCCCATTTCCAAAGTTAAATGAAAACTTGTCATAATACTTGATTGTGCTAACTTTATATTAAAATATAAAGCTATGTGACAAAAGATGGACTCAAACACACACATAAATAAGTACATATACCAAAAAAATGTGAATTGTTGGGTATTCAGAGTTTATCAAAAGTAAAGAAAAATAATCAAGTAATCATCTCAGCTTTATAACATTAACATCAAACTTTATGTTATTGTATATCAAGAAATAATTCATTTAATGCATGAACATAAAGCAATTTTACAGTTAGCCCCACACACATACAGCTAAAGAACACACTGACGCTAGACTTTTGTTAAAACACTGAAAATGTTGGTGTCCAAATAACACACATAAGGTTCACCTGCTGCAAAAACCTGACATCAGCGTAGGCTCTTTATCTGCAAATATAGATACAAATAGGTCAGCTGTATTCTATGATAATAAAGCACATCAACTATGAAGGTCCTTATTACCAATCATAAAATGTACAGGAACACTTACATACCTCTGTTATTGTTGTCTTCAGGACATAAATGAATACAACAGTTATACAAACAAAGACCAGTGAACGAAATATAATGGGCCAGTAATCTGTAATTTAAAAACAAAAGAAGCAGAAAAATAAACATCTGAATACATGACAAAAATGAAATACTTAATTCATATTACTGTGGGTTAGTAGTGACTTACGAATGTACCAAGAGCCAGTTGGAGTACTTGGGGAACTGGCCGGTACACTCTGACTGGTGGACGTTGTCTTACCCACAGAAGTGATGGGAGCGGCTGTGGTTTGTTCGACGCACAGGGTGTTCTTGTCTTTATAAACCCAATCGGATATCTGTGTCCCATTTAACGTACAGTTTATGAATATGTATCCTACAAACAGAGAATAAATGTTAGATGAAGGAAGTTTATTTAAGGAAGTGTGAATAGTTTAGGTTCTAATGAAATGAACTGGAATCAGATTGACATGATGCGCCGAAAGAAATGTAGTCTATAGTTAGATCTTAAATGTTAATGGATAAGTCTTGAAAATGAGAAGTCCCACATAATTAAACAAATATCTATTAATTTGAGATGATTAAACTGACCACAACTGTTAATTTGAATCTCCTTAAACTCTTGACTGATGTGGTTTGTGACAGAGCAGCGCAGCACTCCCTCTGTGTTTTGTCTCAGGATGATGATGGTGTTTTCTTTGTTTTTGGAGAGAAGCTCAGAGTCTGTGAGAGTTTGTCCATTTAGAGTCCAGCTGTACTCAGCACTGTCCCCTCCCTGAGAGGTGCAGGACACCCTCACCGTTCCCTTGGACACACACTCCTGCTTCAGGAGCACAGAGGACACTGGGGCTGCAATAGAGAAAACAAAACAGTTTAAAGTGATGTTGATAAAGGAGTTCAGTATGGTTAGACGAAGAGATGTTTTATTTACCTTCAATTATTAGTTTGTGATAACTGTTGAAAGTTCTTTCTCCTTTCTCATTACCAAACTCCAAACTGTACGAATCATTGTCACTTTTTGTTAAGTTTTGTATTTGAATTATTCCAGTGCTGCTATCAAAGACAGATCTATTTTTAAACTCATTTTTTATAACTGCCTTATTTTTCCAGTCAAAAACACGTTTGTTATTCTGTCTCCAGATACATCTGTATGTCGTTGAGCCACTGTCCATCAGTTGGATCTTTATGGTTCCCCCCAGAGCTCCATAGCAAAGAGTTTGGTTCACCCTGGCATCACAGACGCCCTCAGCATCTGCAGCAGTAATAAGTACACTACAATAAGTACACTTCATATTACTGACTACTTACAGCATTAAAGCACATTTAAACAAGCATCGAATAAATACTAAATCAACAACATGATAATTTAAACCATTTATTTTACTTTTATTTGTATAATACTTTGAGATCAATTTATGCAGAGATGGCTACATAACACATTTAATTCCACACTCTTTAAAAACATAAAAATCCTGTCTCAGCTTGAGCGATGTGGAGCAGCAGCAGCAGAGTCCACACTGGTCCCATGTCTCCATGTCCCCATCAAGAAGGGACGCTCCTGTCACAAGTGCGTCCGAATCGATGTTTAATGTGAGAGGACGCTCTGATATCAGACGGAGGAGGAGAGGAAGTGTTTCTGCTTTCCACATAAGTCAAAAACAGGAACATACTCTGTCCATTTTACATTTTATTTATGCGGACAGTTGATATAATTTAATTGTTCTAATATTTACATTTTTGTTGCTCCTTCCAAAACGCATAGTGATTATTATAATGACAAGTATAGTAAAATAAATGTATTATTTAAAGTAAATGTAAAATATGTTTCAAATACATATTTATTGATATTAATCCTGTATGTTCCTCTTCTTCATAATGTATCATTTAAATATCATAGCCTAACTTAAGGTTTTAATTGTGATGATCAAAGTTCACCTCAGGATATGAAAAACTTTACTCTGCTGCTCTCTGGTGGCTATTATTTAAAAATTATTTATTTAACACACTGCATGATGTTTTTTCCTTTGGTCTTAAAATGTCAAATTGTAATGTCATAATGTGGTTTTACCAAGCTATAGTTAAAATTCATAATGAGCTTTAAACAAGTTTCTAAGTGATGTTTGAATAATCATCTGTACAATTTACACACACACACACGCACACACACACATACATGCGCACACACACACACGCACACGCACACACACACACACACACACACACACACACGCACACACATACATAAACGCGCACACACACCACAGAAATTCAACCAACTAATTATTGTAATTACTGTACAACAATTGCTTCCTGGTGACTCTAAAGCCAATCCATACAGGACACATTTCCCTGGATCAATAAAATATACTTTAACCTTATATATACCATAACCTTATATACCATACCTTGAACTACTTAAGTCTCTCATCTTTTATTAAACACATTGGATTTTAAACTCACAAATATGCAGATGATGTTTGTATTCCATGTGAAACTGGGGGAAAAAAAACACAATCTGCTTTGTGCTTGTGTTGTTAAATGTGTTATAATGTGTGTGCAACTGCAAGACACAAAACAGCAATTCATTCATTCACAAAAAAATAAAATACATTTTTTTAAAAATCACTTTGGACAAATCCTCTTCTCTCAAAGTGTGTCCAATAAAATACTTCCTCAGTTTATTCAAAATGTCCAAAGATTTAAAATTATTTTTTTGGAATATGATGCAATGTCCTTCAAACACCTGCACCTGTACAGAAGGATAATGTTACTAGTTTGATTAACACATTAATAATTAACACAAAATAGTTTTAATATAAACTCTTACCATGCTGTTTGTGTGTCTTGACTTTTCTGTAGATGCAAACTGATATGAGCACCACCAACAAAAAAGCTCCCACAGAAGAACCGGCCAACACAACAACAGGCCACAGGTTTGCTGCAGGAAAAATACACAATTACAGCATTTATACTCATCAATATAGTGCATGGGGTTTGCTTTGTGTAGATGGTGTAAAGTAAAATGTAAATGCTGCTAAGACAGTTAAAGGAAGTTCAAGTTAAGATAAAAGTGAGGTTTGACTATGGATTAAGTAAGCTTGTTTATTTGCAAAATAAAACAACAATAAAACAACTGTCAAGATCCCAGTCTATCCCTGTGTTTTTGTGTTGTCTTCCCCTCTTCCTTCTGTGTATGTCCAGGGAGCTGGGTGGAGACTCTGGCACCATCCACTACACACCTGCAGCCCATTAGCAATCAAATCTGCACCTGTGGATCACAAAGGGAGCGAGGATCCAACACACATCGTCAGATTGTCTGTGTATCCCCCCGCTCCCGCTACGCGGAACTACCCTGCACCTCCACCTCTGGCCCAGCTCTCCACGACCAGCACGAACACCTCAGCCTCCAGTCTAAATAGGCTAAGTCAGGAGCAGAGCTTATAAAATGCCTGCGTAGTTTACATGCTACATGCCAGTTTACATGTTACATGGTAGTTTACATATTACATGCTAGTTTAAATGCTACATGCTAGTTTACATGCTACATGGTAGTTTACATGCTACATGCTAGTTTACATGTTACATGCTAGTTTACATGACACATGCTAGTTTACATGCTACATGCTAGTTTACATGTTACATGCTAGTTTACATGCTACATGCTAGTTTGCATGTTACATGATAGTTTACATGTTACATGCTAGTTTACATGCTACATGCTAGTTTACATGTTACATGATAGTTTACATGTTACATGGTAGTTTACATGCTACATGCTAGTTTACATGTTACATGGTAGTTTATGTGATCAAAATTTAAATATATTCATGTTGTGTCTTTAAATGCATTTGATCTGCGTTAGTCTGCTAGACCCAGACTAGACATTAACATGTGTGAAGACTCTGTCTCCATCCCTCATGAAACTGGTTGTTGTTCTACCTGTCTAAGTGTAAAAGTTCATTATCATATGGGTGTGAAACATAAGTCGCTCTGCTTTAAAATGTATGTAGCTTTGTCATTCTGGTATAAAATAGTCAGAGCTCAGAGGCTCAAGGGACTTGGTGTGGAGACTGGGGGAGACGCTGAAAGGCTGCCAGTCTGTGGCCAGGGCAGGCCTGGTCCCTGTCCTGTCTGTATCTGCTGTAACAAAGAATAAACCTCCTTTCTGTATTTCAAATACTCACAGAGCTTCGCAAATGGATTACTTTTCATCTAGAATTGTAATTTTTTCCACAACAATAATGGTGTCAGAAGTGGGATCCACAAGTGATCGTCCAGAACACAGTGCAGATGGAATTTCGTCTTCCTTTTGGTTTTTGTCCTGATGCATGGAGCTTTCAAAGAAGAACATGGATGGATATTGGTTTATGTCCTGGATCGCCACCGCTGGATTCAGACAAGTTTTACTTGGTGAGCATTTGCAGTACAGACTGTATTTCATTTGAAAAGGAAATCTTCATCTACAAAGGTGAATCAAAGGACAATGTATTATGGAAATTCAAAATGCTTAACTGGAATTCTCTAAACATACCCAATGGCCATAGCGCTGATCCTATACCATTTTTTGATTCATCTCACAACTTTTCAGTCTTTTTGGCTTTAAAATCTCATGTGTGTACCATCATGCTGCCCTAACAACGTGCCGCTAATACAATCCCAACAACAATGGCCCTCCCCCACTCCTGATTTTCTCACTTTTGGGACATAGTTGACAGACCGCTCATCCTTTTATACCATTGAAACTAAGCTATTGGAAGTTAGGAATGCTAAAACATTCAAAATGGGGAGCAAAACTTCAAGAGGATCTGGACAGAAATGAATTCCAACTGAGGAGCCAAATCAACTTGTGACATCAAAAGTAAAGTAACTGAAAGCCACTATGGAGCTACACAACAGCACCTTCCCTTCCCTGTGATGCCCTGCTGTGCTGACTGTGCCCAGTCACTAGCAACGCCCCTGATTCAGGTCTCTCTGCCGTTGTCTAAGCTGTGTGTAAAGGTGAACATGTTTTGCTGCACTTTGCTTTATATAACATCTAGTATTGGGACCTATTTGAATTTATTCTCCAGAGTGAGGTTCAGGGGTCATTACGGTGACTACCAAACAGTTATGGGTGAAATTCCCTCTAGTTGTAACTACTAGCTAGTAAACAGTCAAATGGGTGGAAGCCCCTGTTATTTAGCGAACAGTCACTAAGTGAAACTCCTATCTAGGGTTACTAACTGGTAAAAGGCAAAATGGTGAGATTCGCTGTGTAGTTGAATGTTAGAACGGCTGAACTTTTTTGTCATGAGGGAGAGTAAATTTAGCAGTGCACCTCCATCGGGTCTAAAAAATGATGCAAGCAAAATGCAAGCAAATGTAAATTTACGTAATGTCAACACTATGTTCTAATTTGTTCTAATTCACTCACAATGTTAAGTGAAAATAAAAACCAAACAAAAAAAAAATATACATACATATATATATATATATATATATATATATATATATATATATATATATATATATATATATATATATATATATGTGTGTGTGTGTATATATGTGTATATATATGTGTATATATATATATATATATATATATGTGTGTGTGTATCTCTCTCTCTCTCTCTCTCTCTCTCTCTCTATATATATATATATATATATATATATATGTAATTATTAACAATTTTGTTAATAACTTTTTTTTGTTACAGGAGATGCGGATCCTGCATAATTCCTCTTCTTTTTCGTTACATGTTCCTATGAAATAATCACAAACTAACAACACTAACAACCAACCAATAACAATTTTGTGATTCACAAAATGCTTCTTTTTACAAATTACAATTTATCCAAAGTTTTCTCTTACAGCAGAGATGCCAGTTCTGAACAAAACTGACACATGTATATACACACACACACACACACACACACATATATATATATATATATGCGCAGAGTGGACGACAGCCTTTTTGCCCAGTTCAGTTCGAGAAAATGGAACAGACAGCAACACACGATCTTGCGAACGAAGATAACAAGAATCAGGCCTTCTCTACGACAACAAGGAACAGATGTAGGTCGGCAGTAGTCCAAGCATTGCCTTGTAAATAAAAGTGTACCAATGACTCCTCCTTTGAATGACCAGGGCAGGCCATCCCACTCGAGAGTACAACTTACAGTGATGTGTCATTGCTTTACAATTAGTGATGAACCTGAGTGAAGCATGATAAACAGTCTCAACCATTTGAAGACATTGGGCTGAAGCATTCATATAAAAACAGATCTCCATAATCCAACACAGAGAGGAAAGTCGCAGCGACAAGTCGCTTCTTTACTTCAAATGAAAAACGCAGCTTGTTTCTAAAATAAAAACCCAATTTTAGTCTCAGTTTCTTGACGAGATTCTCCACGTGTGGTTTGAAAGTGAGGGAGTCAACAATCAATACGCCAAGGTATTTATACTCATGAACCACTTCTATGTTGTTTCCTTCAAGAGTGGACACTGTAGGGATTGTATGAGGCATCTTTTTACAATTGGAAAACAACATAATCTTGGTTTTATCAGCATTGAGAACTAATTTTAGTTGAAGTAAAGATTGCTGAACAGCAACAAAGACTTTCTGCACGGATTCAATGGCCTGATCAAGAGTTGATCCACAGCAGTAGATAACTGTGTCATCAGCATAAAAATGTATATTAGCATCAGATACATTGAGTCTCAGATTATTGATATAAAAAATGAATAGGAGGGGACCTAATATAGAACCCTGTGGCACCCTTTTGTGGACAGTAGCCAATTCAGAACATAGACCTTCATATTTAATGCACTGTGTTCTATTACTCAGATAATTAGAGAACCAATCAACTGCTTGCTCTGAAAGTCCTGACTGAAGAAGTCTTCTCTTTAAAACAACATGATCAACAATATCAAATGCTTTTGACAGATCAATAAAAAGTGATGCACAATATTGTTTCTTGTCAAGAGCAACAATAATATCATTTATCACCTTCATAGCAGCTCTTTATTTATTTATTTGATAGGGACAGTGCATATTAATGAACATCTGTAGTAACAGTGTAAATATGCCAGATTATAGCAAAAAATGCTAATTTCCGTCTGTTGTTCCTAGGCAGGTACACAGACAACAAATACAACATACACATTACAAAAAATACAATACTATAAAAACAGCTAAAAGAGCTCACAGACCTGGTTTTCCTTCAGCCACAGTTTAAGATGAAGTTTGAATGTGGACAGAGATGAACATTCTCTTATTGTCAGAGGAAGACTATTCCAATACTGAGTCCATTTAACAGAGAGCACGGTTTGTCCAAATTTAGTGCATCTGTGTGGTACATCACAATCTCCTCGAGATGTGGCCGAGGAGCCTGTAACGGTGCTATGTTTTTTTCTAAAGCCTGACTGATATTTTGACAAGATTAAATTGGAAAATAAAAAGTCTTTTAATTGCTCACTTACAAGAGATTCAAGAATTTTGCACAATACTGATAGATTAGATATTGGTCTATAATTAGTTAAAATTGCTGGGTCACCTCCTTTTAATAAAGGGAGAACAAAAGCTGATTTCCAAATGGAGGGAATTTCTTTGGTGAGGTTGAAAAAAATTGTCAGAGGTTCTGCCACAAAATCAGCTGCTAGTTTCAAAAAGTAGGGCTCTATTAAATCATCAGGTCCTGGAGACTTTTTATGATCTAGAGCGGGGGTCGGCAACCCGCGGCTCCGGAGCCGCATGCGGCTCTTTCAGCCTTATACTGCGGCTCCGCGGCTTGGGAAAATAAATTATAAGTATTTAAATGAAGTCTGTTTTATTTGTGTTAATTCTTTTTTATTTTATTTTATTTTTTTTTTTAAGTCGGGCGGTACTTCGACCCACACTTCGAGCAGTACATCGAACGGTGCATTTGGCGAATTGGGACATGGCCACAGATTTTATAAACCAGTGATCCCCACCACCGGGCTGGGGACTTTCTCCCGGGCCGCACAAAAACAGTAAATTAATCTGCAACCGCATTTTCTCCGACGTAACTTTCTCCCGCCCCTCATGACACATAAGTTTGTCCGTAGATATATTATCAAAATCCTGATAGGAAATGGCCTCATAAATCGATTTGATATAAGTCGAGTTTATTATATCTGTGATCTGCTCTTGTCTCCACGATGACGTATCACGTATAACGCATCAGACACTTCGCCCAAAAGTAGAGCCACAAGCTAGTGAAAATGAGACAAAACAAAAGACCTCCAAGAAAAAGAAAGATCAATTTAACAGATAACACAAGGAGTCCAACTTAAAATCTGGGTTTGCTGAGTCGCTCTGTGTAATATGCGGAGAAATGCGAATGAGGCAATGAAACCTTCAAACCTGCTTTGGCACATGGAGACTAAGCACCTGGATTAAAAGATAAGACTTTAGAGTTTTTTGATTTTGAAATTACGGCGCAGACTGGACATAAACACACTGTGGGATTCATTGTCTCCCGTAACTCCTGATGGGACCAGCTTGGGGGAACCCTGTCACACTATAGTTGTTAAAGCAAAGCGTAAGACAAAAAAAAAAAAAAAACAAACAAACAATATATACAGTTTTCTCTCCATTTTAGACCTCAAAAAATATTTGCGGCTCCCAGTGCTATTTTTCCCGTGGAAACTGGGCACAAATGGCTCTTTGGGTGTTAAAGGTTGCCTGATCTAGAGCTTTCAGGGCATTGTGCACTTCCTGAAAAAGTTAAAACAAAGTTAAAAGGGTGTCCAGTGTACACTGGGGGGTCAGTGCAGGATTTCACAAACTCAGTTCCTTCAGAGTCAAACAAGGAACTAGAAAATATAAAATGTTTGTTAAAACAATTTAAGATCTCCATCCTATTAAAAACAGGGCAAGATTCATTTAAAAATATTTTGGTAGAGCCTTGGTCTCTGATTAGACTGTTCCTCTTATTTTGTAGTGTTCCAGTTTTTTTTAAAAATAACTGATAATGATCAATGGTATCAAAGGCCTTTAGATCTATGAAGACACCAACTGAATTCATTTTTGTCAGCTGCTTCAGACCTTTGTCATTTGTGCATTTGATGTTGTTCTATTTTTCCTAAAACCAAACTGTTCATTTAGTGATGCACATTTTTCAATAAATCCAACTGTTTCACAAAGCTTTTCCAAAACCTTAGAAAATTGTGGAAGTGCAGCCACCAGCCTGTATGTGTCTATCTGCATGCTTGAATATAGGAACTACTGTGGCTAACTTCATGTCCTGTGAAAATATTCCTTTTTCAAAGTAAAGGTTACATATAAAGGTTAAAGGTTTAACAACAGAATTAATGGCTTCCTTAATAATACTCATGTCCATATGGTTTACATCTGTTAATAGAAGTGGTGAAAAAATTCAAGATCCAGGCCTTGTCTTTTTTATCTTTCACCAAATACTTTTTTCAGAGTGCAACATGCATTATATGAATTTAGGAAAAGGGTCAGAAATGTCTGAGCTTGATCAGAATCATGTACAAATACATTGTTCCAGTTAGGTTTTTCAAAGTCCTTTTTCAGTCTTCAGTGTGTCGATTCTGTCTGAGGTTTTTACTCTACCAAGTCTAAACAAAGGCTCATTACTTGATGCCACATTGTTAGCTGATTGTAAAAACAGGAAGGTGGTCACTTATACCACTTAAAAGCAGGTCACATGTGGTATGATCATTAACAGTTGAGAAAATGTTAAAATGTTACACTGTCCTTAAAATCCTACTGGGTTTTTTCATGAGAGTCCAGAAACCAAAATTAAATGTATTACAAAACTCTGCTGTTAACTTATGTTCTTTCCATTTTAACAAATGTATATTGACATCCCCACACACAAAAGCAAATGTCTTTTTACCAACTTTTCCCTAGATATCAACTAAAATATTCATAAACTGCTCTATGCAAGAACCAGTTGTTCTGTATAAACAACTTAAAACTTGACTTTTGTGTTTCCCTGTTTTCATTTCAATAGTGAGATTTTCCATTATGTTATTTACAACACAAATGTAAGTTATTTTACAATGACATCTTTTTGTACATAGAAGCCAACACCACCACCCCTTTTTATTTTTGCGCTTTACTCATTAGAAGAATGTATGTTTCAGTGACTTTATGTAATCCTTACTCTTATCAACATTAGTATAGAGACTTCCACAATTAAAATGTAGAATGAAGAATCCCTTGACATTTGATGCATAGTTATGACAGACATTAAACTCAGGATCAATATCATTATTATTATTTATTATTACATTGAATTCCAAATTGAGCATATTCCAGGTTCATTATGCACTGTTCTATCAAATGAATATGAATATATTTTTTATTTTTTTATTTCGCAACCTATGGCAATTTATTATTAGAACTGTGATCCCTATGTTATCCTTTGGTTTACAGAGTTTCTTTTTGAATCCCAGATCCTTGAATATAATGCTGACAAACCTGCTACATGACCACTTGATAACATGATTGTCTATGGCATGTGATCAGAGTCAATTAAGAGTGAAATTTGCAGTCACATAATATTTTTCATTGTTTAGGTCTATAATCTCACTAATAATCTGACCGTCATGTAAACTACAGGCATTCCTTGTTTATTAACCTTTGAGCCTTGTCCTTGGGGAGCACCTGCACTGGACTTTTAACTAGGAAAACACCCTGAAGTTCTTGCTCCTTCTGTATTTTTAATCTATTATATTTTAACCCTCTATCTCAACATTGTAATTCAACTTTTTGCAAAGAAGATAATTTGTTTTAACTTAGAGAATCTGATAGGTCCAACTTTAAAACACTTACCCTTGACTTCTAGCGTCACCTCCAAGGTTTCCAGATTGGCTCCATTTGTGTCATAAATCTCCACTTTGTATTTTCCTGCATCTTCCCACTGCACATTTTGAATCTTAATTGTCCCATTGTCCATGAACGCCTCGGTGCGGTTCTTGAATGAATCTTCACGTATTTTCAGTGTTCTTCCTTTAATTGTGAGCACCTCCTTAGATCCACTGGAAAGGTGCTTCTTAAACTGGAGCCTGTGGTCGGATGCACTGCTCATAACTTGTAGGAAAACATTTCCTCCATGAGTCACAGAACAGGTGCTTTCATTTTTCCCTATAACTTTGCACATGGTGTCACTGGGCTTCAAAAAACCTGCAATAAATGGAAAGGTTTTAGGATTTTGACATTTTGTGACAATAAAAGAACACTTACCATAGCTCAGTCCAGGCAACAGAATCAAAATAGCAAGAATCATCTTCATATTTCAGTCTCATGAAGATGAATGTATACTGAATGCGAGGACTTTGGGGTACCTCTAAGATACAGGAAGTGAAGTGTGCATGGGTGTTGACGTTTAGGTTTAAAGTGAGGAAATGAAGCAAACATGTTTCACTTCTGTCACTTTTCGTACCAAGCCCAGGTTTAGCAATCCATTGTTGGGCAACATGTGTGGCTTAGGAATTCCTAAGATAAGCCTCAGACAAAAACTAAGGATGTGTAAAAAAAACAAGAATAGTTATGTGTTCAGTTGATTTATTTTTTCCGATGCACCTGCAAATGTACAAGACAAGTTGAACCTCAAGCCCACAACAGTTAGGGATGTGGGCAAGGACGGTTATAGTTCCTGTTTCTAAAAAAAAAAACATTACCTTTTATAAAGACAAGCTACATTTAATTGATGTGTCAAGACCACATTAAATACATTTGAAACAATTTCTGACTGGGTGCTTTAAATGTCATTGTGTTCTGCTTTATAAAGGATCCAGGTTTAGTAATATGATTCAATCCACATTTTGCAGGTAGGTGGTTCAAGAGCAAAAATGCGCCGCCATACATTTGCTTTATGTCCAACTTAAAATGGGTTTAGTAGAAATATTTGGGACAACAATAATGGTTTCAGATTTATTGAAGGTCAAACAAAACAAAGTATGGTAGCCTTTTTGATGGTGGTGAAACCTAGTGACCACTGTCTAAAACTGTACACGTGTATTTCACATTAGACTGGCAGAGGTAGTTTTGTAACACAGACAGGATAAGCTTCTGAGCATTGCTATTTGTGGTTATGTATGCTACCAGAAGGAAGTCATATTCACCTAATACAAAAAGGAAACTGATTTGAAAAAAGAGCAGAGACACATTGCTTTACTATAAAATCAGAAACCACAGTTGGATAATTCATTAGTGTTCATTAGACCTTTTCCTGGTTAAAAGCACCATGTCTTGTTGGCAAGAAATCCACCATAGATGGAGAGTCTGTCATCTGCTTGTCTCCATAGAGGTGCTATTTCTTTGCCTGAGATGTTCCACAGTAATGCATTAAGCTCATGTGTTTCCATGGAGACACGCAGGTGACACCACCAGGCCAAGTTAGTGATCATATCTGTGGAGAAAAGACCTGACAATACTATTACAATAATTTTACAATTAGACGTGGGGTCTGGAATTGTATCCTGCCTCAACAATTTCTGATGGTGATTGACAAAACAAGCACAGTGGCTTATAAGTAAAAAAAAAAAAAAAAAACAGCAATGAGGACTGAAAAACAGTAAACGACAAGCTAAGCACTAAATAATAAATGCAAGATAGACAAGTTTAATGCCATGCCCGCATCCAGGTCAAACATCTCCATGGTATACAAATGGCAAACCCTCCACCAGAAAAGTTACAAGTGCACCTTTGATGCCCTTTTATAATATGCAAAACCATTACCATTAAATAACCAAATACATTTAAGTCCTACAAGCCTGTAGTCCCTGTAGGTTGTAGCTGTAAAAGTTTGCATTTGTACTAATTTATGCCTATATCCAATTGGACATAATTTTGGACTGAAGACTCTTGAGTAATGACATGCTCTGGGACAGTTTAAGCTTCTTTCTCCAGTCACTTTGTTCTGTGTGGTCGTTGTCGTCCCACTCTTCCTCCTCGTCCTCATCCTCTACCCATGGCAGCCACACCCCTCCACTCAGGCTGGGGTCGGCCCGTGGGTCCTCTGAGGGGAACCTCACTGGCACTGCAGTGCGATTATAGAACGCCAGTCTGGCCATCAGCTCATACACAATATCCGGCCTTTCGTCAGAATAGTCACGGCGCTCATATGGGTCGGTAGCGATGTTGAACAGCCATTTGGATTTCTTCGGCTCAAGGTGTCGCTCCAGGTTCCACCAAGTGTTCGGAAATCCGGGAAGAACTTGAGGAGGGATCCAGTCTCCATAGCCAGGGTCTCCAGTCAGAAGTTTCCAATCTCCGACTCGAATAGAGGCCTGGATGGCCGTATTCCATATGCCATAGCCTTCCTGTAATGATCCACTTCGAGCATGGTTATAAAGTGGGTCAATATTATGTAGGATTTCATATCTCGGAGACTCTTTGTCCTCACTGATGGCTTCCCAGACATCAAATCCATCCAGGCCTTCAATCATAGAGCCGTTACCACCGGCCAATGCCACAAGGGTTGGATACCAGTCAGTGATGTGCACCAGCGCATGGCTCACTCTTCTCCTCCTTCTGAGTAGAGGGCTATGCACAAACCCCAAACCTCTGATGCCTCCTTCCCAGTAGGTACCTTTCCGCCCCCTAAGAGGCCAGTTATTGCCCCCTGACAGTGGCTGGCCCCCATTGTCGGTGGAGAAGATGAGCACACTGTTTTTGTAGTATCCATATTTGCGAAGGGCATAAGTGATATTTCGAACAGCTTCGTCCACAGCCGAGACCATACCAGCATACTTCCTGCGTGCCACGTTGCCTAGGTCCCTATAGGGGTCGATATACTCCTGAGGCGACTGCAGGGGTGTGTGGACAGCCTGAAAAGAGAGGAAGATAAATAGGGGCTGGGCCTTAGGGTCATGAGTGGCCAGGATCTTGCGCACTCTGCGGGTGTACAGGTGAGTGGAGTATTTGCCTTTGTAACCCCACGCCACAGTCTCGCCTTCATGCAGGTCATATCCGCACAGATCAGGGCCGTCACAAGAAGTATAAGTGTAGTAATTGACACTTCCCGTTAAGGAGCCAAGATAAGTGTCAAATCCGCGCCGCGTTGGTAAGCACTCCTTCTTATAAAAGCCCAAGTGCCACTTCCCAACCATGTGTGTGGCATATCCCAGCTCCTGCAGCCTCTGGGGTAACGTGACCTGGTCAAAGGGCAAACAGTTCGGCTGACGAGGGCGAATGATCGAGTGCTGCAGACCAGTGTGAATTTGGTACCTGCATATAACAAACAAAATATTAATAACTTATAATACACAGCAATATGTACAATTAGATGCTAATTTTAAAGAGCTCAAGTCTGCTTATCAATCTAGATATTTGTAATTATAAGAAAAAATGCAACTGACATGTTCATTTTTTTAATCCCTTAAAGCTTCTTCATACAATATAAAACAACATTGAACTGGTTACTGAATGACCAACAACAGATGAATAACTATGTTAGCATGATCTTATTATCTCTAATCAGAATGTTTTAATGTAAAAGAGGCATGCATTTCCCCAACTGTGTTTTTAATACTTTATGCCTGGCAAATTGCAACATGTTCCTTGCTGTAACCGCATGTGTGAGGTTGACCTTACCTGCCCGTCATGAACTGACTTCTGGATGGAGTACAGATGGGCTGAATGTAGTAATTCTCCAACTTAACTCCATATGCTGCCAGTTTGTCCAGCGTGGGTGTTTTGATGTCTGAGCTGTGATATCCAATGTCATTAAATCCCTGGTCATCGGTCATGATGAAGATGATGTGAGGAGGCTGCGGAGCCGATGGAGAGCTGTCTCCGAAAGTATCCACTCTGGGGTCGGTCTCCACCTGATTAGGGCTGTTTGGATCCCATGCCAGATAACCTAGACTGAGCAGGCTCATCATGGAGAAACCAGTCAGCGCAGTGGTACCCATAATTTAATCTAATAACGTTCTAAATGTCACAAAATCATTTTGTGTTGTACACAGTGAGTGCAGAATTCACTGAGAAAAGCTATATGTGACTTCTGTACTTACGGTGTGCCTCCCCAAAATGTCTTTGAAAACATTTCCCCCTTCCCCAGTGGTCTCACAGACCCCGCCTATTTGCCTTTCTGGCTCACTAGCACACACAAACATACTGTAATGTTACACATGCAGGTAATGACTCCATGTAGCTCCCCACTTTATTACTACTACTAACCTTAGGTGTAGTTTCAGCAGGACAAGGCTTGAGTATTATTCATTCATGCTTTTCTGAAATAATTAAAGTTCAATCATACAACTGCCAACTTTAAGAACTGCTGAAAACCTTCAAAAATTCCTTGCTGACCTGATTTAACAGGAGATGACAGAGGCCCTACAGAAAGGCCCTCAGTTACATAGAGAAAACATGCGAGGGGGTGATGGAGTCTCGGGGTGCGCTGGGGCCCGATAGACACAATCACAGACAGTGTTCTCCCTCTCTCGCACAACGCACTCTTATTATCGCTGCAGTTTTTGAATCCTGAATCACACCTGAAGAGTGACACCGCACAGTCGCCCCGGGATACCAGAGGCTGATAAGATCTCCACTGTGCGTCAAAGAACCACTTTAGCAGAGCCGACAGGGAGCAGCGGGATGCCTATGCTTGGGGTCCTGTGCAGAGTGGCTTGAATTATTTAGACATTTATCTTATAACGCTTTGAAAAGCATTGGACATGGTAGGCTATATTTACGATCCTTGTCAGTTATATAATCAGTAAGAGATAACACATTTTGAAGTACAATATTTTGTTTCATAAAATATCCTGTATTATGTTGAAGACCACTTTTCCACTGATATTTTTACCCTAAAGCATAAAATCCAATTAAACTATTTTCAAAAAGAACATATGAGCTGCAATGAATAAATGGTACAAAGAAACACATGGTATAATGTGTAAAAGTGTTTTGATATTCACAATTCATAGATATGTTGTTTATTCCACTTTGAACAGATAAAATGTTAACACTTTAAAAAACGCAGAAAAAGTGTTCGTCCTTAAATCAAAAGTACAAGATAAATATTGGCCCCTAAAAATTGTTCTTCTGCCAGTTATTGAGCTATAAGTTAGGCTTAAATGTTGTACGACAAGACTAAACTACAACCAATATCACAAGTGCATAATCACCAAAGAATTATTTGATGCGACAAATTAAAAGAACAGATTTAGGTGTAAAACTTCACACCTTGCAAATGTTGATATTGATTTGCACAGAGACTTGTGGGTAGAAGGCACAGCCCTCCCGCTACGAACGCAAAACTGTGGCCAAGGATGTTTGCTAAAGCATCATATTTTGAAGTCTTGCCCAACAGGTAAAATAGGCAGGTCATTTGGATTGGGGCTGCAACTTATTCCCTTTTGCAGTTTTCTTACAAGTTAAATCAATGTAAGCTTAACAAGTTAATATGAGTATTATGTTTGAAGCCACTCAAAGTAATGAAAAGCTAGATACAAAATTAGCCATGGCCTGGTTTGTTTGGTTATTGCTATGAAAAAGAAAATTGGAATTAGGTCTTTACATGTTTTATTAAGCCTAATTAATGCATAGTTATTATGAAGTGGTACGAGAAAATGTATAGTTTTTGGAAAGCATTGGATGTGACATGCCTGTTTTAAACCAAGTTCTTTTTGAAGAGCTTCCAAAGGCAACACAAACTCTGCTCATAGTTGGGACCTCATTACATACAAACAACTGTAATTAAATTAATAGCATAGCCACCACAAATTACTAGATGTGTATCGCATAATTCACTGATTATGAGTAATGTATATGAGGAAACATGTACCTCACAATAAGCCAGAAGAAGAAGCACTAAAAGCACGCAAGAAGGTGGCCTCTCTGTGCTGGACAAACATACTTGGCTATATTAAGACTATTGAGTTTGCTACCATTTTTATGTTTTGTATTTATTTAGGGGTTCTGTCGCGAGGCCAAAAGCTTTATTAAAACCAAAACTAAGAATAAAATGAAACACATTCTTGGAATCAAATTAAAAATATTTATAACTGTGGTCTGGTGGTCCTGTCTGAAGCTTGTGTAAAGTTTAAATCTCTGCTTTTAGATCTTGTAGGTCTAGACTTAATACAAATAATATACTTTCAATAAATATGTTTTAACGGACAACCTTTATACAACATTGCATTTGTAGTAATGCACTGATCTGAATAAAATGACAAAAACATAGATTTATAAATACAGTCATGGTTTGGTTAGTTTTGACTACTTTAGATTTATTTAATTAGATGGTCCAAGTCTGACTCGTATTCATATATTTTTTCTATATTTATATAGTATATTATAGCTGTCAGATCCTCTTAGTCACCTCTTCTCCCTGGCTTTTAATAGTAGCTAGATGGGATATGTTGGTGTTTTATTGTTCTTTCTCTATGTATCTGTATTTGGTTTGGTTTGGCACTTTGGGCAGCTGAAGTTGTATTTAAATGTGTTATATAAATAAAACTGAATTAATTGAGCTGTAGGTGAAATAAGAAAATAGCATTAAATAAGTCATGCATGGTCAGATCAGTTGTGGTTGAGGATTGGAATAGGACAATAACTTATGAACTTATTCATACAATTTAAATGATAATTATTTATATCGATATAGATATATTTAAACATGTTAGCAACTTTAATGATCTTTAAACTGTTAGCAACTTTAATGATTATTGTGATATCATTGTTAATCGCAATTATTTTGGCTATGATAATTGTCGCACCAATTTTCAATATCGTTCCATGCCTAGCTGAGGATAGAGGGAAGGTGAAAGAAGAAATTTACTGAGCACTCAAGCCTTAAATGCAGGACAAATACAGAATTACTCAAATATGCATGAATCACTCAAAATATAACTCTGAGTAAGTTTATGAGGAAAAACACTATAATATACTAAAACGCTCATAAAAGAAGACTTTGCAGAATACGTCTCCTTGCAGATGCAGACACTAACCAGTAAGAAACCTGATCGTACGTTTTGCAGTGCATATGAAAAAAATAAGGAAATGTAGCCAAATGTTTTATGGTGCAGCATGAATGAAAATAGTTGAAAGGAAACCAGATAATTAGTTACTACTGCTGCTGTGTTTTGGTTGGTCCCAGATGTGTGCTTTGGCCATAGGAAGGGGTGCTGTTACTGAATATGGCTGCTCCCTTTTACTGGGAACACTACAGCCTTTCTAATCAGCACGGCCCTGCCAGTAAGCCCCCTCTTACCCCAATTTTCTAATCTGAGAAAGACTGACCCAAGTTTTTTTTTTTCTTCCTGTGCATCTACTCACTGCCAACACTCTTGCTTTAATATATCCGAGTGCATCTTGTCAGGCTGCAGTTCTCAACAAATGCACCTTTGTTTGTCGAGTTTGAGCAACATTTTTTCTTGCCACGTGACCGGTGTACCAAGTCTACGTTTTCTGTATACATTTTAATGTCGTTATGATTGACGAGCAATAACAACATGAAACAGGTTTGGATTCGGTCTTTGCTTTGGACTTTTTTCAGTCTGGGGTAAATAATCAGCGGCCTATTAGTCTGGGCAGTGTTCATGATATTAATTATGTCAGTTTTCCCATTGACAAGTCCATCCCAAGAATAAAGACTAGAGGTAGGCAGGTTTTTGAAGGTTGTTGATAGTGTGAAGGTTGTTTTGAATATAATTAAAACTTTGAAATAACGGTATTAAGTGATATTTCAGCATTTTGTGGGTAATTATACAGTAATTTATGCAGTAATTTCACATTTGTCTGACACTAAGACATGTGCCCATTTCTGTTGGATTTACATAATAATGTCTGAATATCATTAACAGGGTACTGGTAGGGGAAAATATTTGCACCTTTCAAGACACCCGAAGTGCAAAATAGAAATCAAAGGATAACTCTTACTCGTAAGTGAGACCTCACAAGCTGACATCAGATGTATTTGGCTTGGCCTTGTTGAATCGTAGCAGCAGCAGCAGCAACTGAGCAAACCAGAAACGATTCATTATGAAGTTATAAACACAGATCTACAAAGAGGTACTTAGTTTACAGAAACAGTTTACATCAAGGCTCTATGGAATGTTTTTCTATAATGAATGTAGTCATCATGTTTAAATGACTGAGATTTAAATAAATCCTAAAGTGGTCTATTAACTTGGATTTATCACAGAAAGGTAGTGCTAACAGATTAAGGCAAATTAAGGTTCCCCAATAGTAATATATCTCAATGGCCCATTTTTGGCAATTACCAGCAAAGTGGGCCCAGACGAAAGCAACTAAACATGGAACATGAAACAGGAATGTAAAGTAGATTTATTTTCTGAAAAAAGTACTATTTATGAGTGAAATTTGCCAATGATCCTGTAAATCATCAAGAGCCAAATGAACTACATGTTTACCCTTTTAGCTTTTTATGTCGGGGATATTTATAAATCAGTTTAAATTAGTGTTAGCTAGTGGACCATCCTGTTCTAGCCCAAAAAACAGCTGATAGATTGTAGAATAAAGTCCATTACAACAATCACAGTTCTTTACTTTCTTTATCCTATATATAAGTTGTTGTTTTGTTTGTTTGTTTGTTTTTGTTTTTTTGATGAACTGGCACAGTACAGACCATAAAAGCTAACACCAAGTGGTCTTATACAGAACACTGAATGTCGATTATAGAGAATATACTTTATTTTGCCTAAATTGTAACTAAAGCTTAGTTCCCCAATGATATGAAAAAATAAAAACACATAAACACGCGTTTTCTCTTTATGGACCATTATGTTTTGTTTTGTTTTTTAGTACAAAAACATACAAATGTTTTATTGTGTTCTATTAACTTCATAACATACCACACCTTTTGTCCTGTGTCAGTAGACATTATCAGTTGTAGTTTTGCAGGTCGTAATTTTCTTGGACTACCACTCCCATGATGCTTTGCTGTTGACAGTCGGTAATCTACTTCCGGAGTTCAGAGTTCAAAGTGTAGCCATGTGTGTTTTGTGGGAAATGCGTGTTTCAGCTTTGTAAATACTAGATTTGACTATGAAACCTAATTTATTCGTTGTTTTTAAGTGTTTTCATGTTCTTCACATTTGTCCGATATGACCGCATCAAATCCAGAGCTGATCCCGTTGATCTATCGCTACCTGAAGGAGCATGGATTCCACACGGCTGCAGAGGAGCTTCAGAAGCAGAGCCTACAGGTCAGCACCGCGCTCCACTGCTCAAGTTACTACATTTGAACAAGCGCTATGCAAAGTTGCAAACAGTATAGTATACTTACTTTGACCATGCATGCAGGTAAGTTGCTCCCAAGAATAACAACAGAAGTGTCAAAATAAATGTTTGTTTTGCTCTTAGTTATCAGAATAAGTTTTATTGCCATTGTCACAGTCCCTGAACAAAATTTACAAACTAGGAACTTGCTTGGGCCTTATGGTGCAGCATAAAACAAAGAAGAGTACTATGAACTAGGGTAAAATAAAATAGGGGAAATAAAATACACTTTGTTACAAAAGTACAAAATATACAGTATGAGCAGAACAACAGTGCACACTATCAGTGCCAGTATGTTCATTACAGTTGTTTAAAGTAACAGTAACTAGTGTTATAAAGTTGTACTTACTAACCCTCTACATTAGTGAAATTATGGGAGAATCGAAACTTAATAGACTTGTCAAGCTTGTTACACAGTAAGTACAATGCTTTCGTGACTATTAATAATCTATAAGTATAATCCTACAGGCTAGACTTGACTGAAAGGAGAATACTGTATTCTGTCTATTCTTTAATTGTTGTTCATTTATTATTTTGTGCAGCTGCTGATGTGTTTTTGTTAATTGAATCTTGTAGAGTGAACCACCAACATCCGCAACGTTACTGGACATCTACAGTTCATGGTTAAGGTTAGTATAATTGTGCAAAACTATTGCCACTTGTTTTCCATCTTGGATTTATTATTTTGTTTTTGTTTGTTTGTTTTTTTGTTTGTTTCAATCACAGGTCTTCAAAACGAAAAACAAAACCTGCCACATCAAAACGCTCTGCTCCAGACAAGAAACAAACCACGCCCAAAAAAGGTGTGACACATTGTTTCTTCATAATTTACTTTAAAATCTGTTGTTGATCTGCTGTTTCAGAAAATACAAGTTGCAATAGATTTTTCCTTTTCTCATAGGACTCTACCAGATTTTTTTTTTCATACAACTAAACACTTTTTTAACTTTAAGGTTTAGTTTACACTTTATTGCTGTTATTTAATTATTTTGGCCATAAATTAAACACCTCAGTTATTACTTCATCAACCACCTGTAGAGGACCACAAATCTGTAGTGATCTCAGCTGGTAGTCCAAGTGACTTAGTCTTCAATCTGATTTACTGTTTATGCAGCATCTCCACACAAGAAAAAGACAGACAAAGCTACTAAACAGCCAGGATCACCAAATAAAAGGTAAGAATTTAAACTTTTGGTGTAACATACAAAAGCATATTTTGTGCATATTGACTGAATAAGTGTTATTTATTTTAGTCCCCAAAAAAGCAGAAAAAGAGTGATGGAAAAGCAGTAGAAAAAAATGTCAAATCCAGTAAATCAAAAAGTCAGAAGAAAAAAGCTGATGGAGGAGAGGACTCTGACTCGGACAGCAGTTTGGATGTGGAGAAGTGGAAGAGGCTTGTTGAGCAGATGACAGGTACAGTGTGGTGGTTTATATTTGGGAAATACGGGAAATGCATTGGATGAGCGAAAACACATCGCTATCATTTACAATAAATGAATCAGATTTTAATTAGACAGTTATTTCTAATTATCAATGATAAGCTTGGGGTTTTTGAATCAAGAAGTCTATAGCCAATCCTCTGTCAGTAGAAGCATGTGCTTTGGAGCAGAGAAAGTCTGTCATGTTTCATGGAATCAATACTGATAGTCATTTTTATTTTATTTTTCAAAAGAAAAAAGTTTGATGCTATGACATTTGTTATCTTCTTGTTTACACCGGTCATGTTATATTTATATTACCTAAACTGTACCAAGCTGCTGTAGAAATGCTTTAGCCAAAACAATATAAAAGGTTTGGTTCTGACTGCTGGGTCACTACTACCAATGAATACATACAAGACGCTCTAATGTACTTTTGTGTGAACACAGACTTTATTATTTTGCATAATATAATCTTTATTGGTTTACTATTATGATGTGAACCCTGCATGCCTAGTTTTCCATGCTGTGTGATGCAACGTTCACATATGTCATATTAGATTAAATACAATAAGACATCATTAATAATGCATCCTTGGCCAAAAAAATATTTCACTCAGTCCTGTACAAGTTATTTGGCTCATTATATTGGATAATTTGTTTTCTTTATACAGATGCTGACCTGGCTAAAGTGGAAGCCTTAGATGCCCTGGTTGCTCCTGTACCCAAAAAACCGAGGGTGAGAAAGCCTCGAGCCAAACCAAAACCCAAAACAGAAACTCCCGCCGACGGACAGGACCAACATAATAAAACATCTGATACATGTACTGGGGACACATTGCCTAAAAGTAACCCACCCAAAAAGAGTCGCCCCAAAAAAGTACCTGTTGAGACATTGGGCAGCTCAAGCCAAAACATTGAAGCACCTGTCGCAACAGTAATTTCAACACCAAAACACAGCCCCAAAAAAGAAAAAAGGAAAGCTACTACAGACCAAGCTACAATAGAGCCTAAACAGAAAAAGAAGAAAACTCCAACTTCAGATAATGATATTGTAAATGCTACAGATGTAATTATTGATAAAGGTTTAGACCATAATGAAGATCCTAAAACAGGTAATCCAACTGAAATCAAACCAACCGATCAGAGCGGGCCTAAAAAGGAGAAGGAGAAGAAGAAGAAGAAGGATGCCACACAAAATAAGGCCACCACATATTCTTCAGGTGGAGTTATTGATAAAAACATAGACGGTATTAAAGATGCTAAAACAAGTAATCCAGCTCTCAAAGTAACAGAGGGAAATCAAGACAGCTCTTCCAATCTCCAAACTGAGCCAAAAAAGAAAAAGAAGAAAGATTCCACTCAAAATAAGGTCACTGCAAATGCTTCAAGTGGAGATATTGACAAAAATGTAGACAGTATTAATGATGCTAAAATAAGTAATCCAACTACTGAACTAAAAAAGGGAAGTAAAGAAAAAACTTTCAATAGTCAAGCTGAACCTAAAAAGAAGAAGATTGAAAAGGAAGTTAAAGTGACTTCAGATGTGTTAGTGGACCACAATGTAGAACAAAATACAGTAGAGGATTTAAATGGTAACTTAGTTGCAGAAGACTTGACTAGTTCACTTAACACTGCTAATGCGGAGTCTGTAGAGAAGCCAAAAAAGAAGAAAAAGAAAAAGGACAAAACAAAACAGGACGGGGAGCAAACAGTTACTGAAGCAAAGACCAACTCTGTAACCAATGAAGGAACTTGTGAGACAACTGCTGTAGAATCCAGTCAGGACATATTAGAAACGGACCCTAAAAAGAAGAAAAAGAAGAAAAAGAAAAAAGACCAGGACAAGGAGGAATCAGAGACTTTGCAGCAGGGCAATGTTATTGCAGAGACTGTTGGTGTCGAGGAAAATACTCAGCAAATAATAGTGGAAAAGAAATCCAAAAAGAAGATAAAAGAGGGTGGACAGCATTTGGGAACAGAGGGAGAGAGAGTCAAAACACCAATGACTCAAAGCTGTGATGGAAAAGTACAAGAGGAAACTCCAGAAGCCCCGCCCACTAAACAGACCCCAAGTTTAAAGAAAAGTGAGTGGACTATTATATTTTAATTAGTGATGCACTGAATTAGCTGGTATCGAAACTGAAAAAGCATTTATTTCCTTTAAACAAAAATAAGACTCAGAACTGAAACTGATCCAAATGTTTTATGTAGGTGTTGTTCATCTCTCAACATACATACATACATACTAACATACATACTCCCACCAGGATATTGGCTGAACCACTACTTGGAAGTCGATGTAATTTTTCAGTACCTGCACCAATATCAGATACCAGTATCAGATTGACACATCCCTAATTGCAATGTGCCTCATTGATATAGAATTATTTATACCCATGAAAGTATGCCAGGGCATTAGTCAAAAATGAAATATTTATCTGTATCTAAAATATTTATCTGTATCTTGTTATTTCAGAGAAGCACAAGTTGCAAACCGAGGATCTCGCTAAAGCAGAAGAAAGTGAGACTCCAAAAAAGGTAACTTGTTCATAAAGGAAATTATTTTATCGGGAGTTTTGTATTAATATGCCATATCTGATTGTATTTTAAATCATTTTACAGAAAAAGAAAACATCCTCCAAGAACAAAGAAACAGAAAGTTAACATGACACAGACTCCATCCATCCTGATGAGTTGTACATCTTTTTATTGAATGTAGAGACTGGTTTACTATGGTACCTTTTTATGTCTCTTTATATTTGTTGAGCTTTGTACTTGTTATCACACACTGTAAGTCTTTTTATGTAGTTTTATAAATGAATACAATTTTGCCCAAATCAGGAGCCTACAAGAAAAAAAGCCATGTCATACTAAATCAATCAGCTGTCTTCCTTTTTATTGGCAAAAGCATTTTCATTTCTACAAAGAAATTTTAAAGTATCATTGTTTATGCATTACTGCCAGAGAATTTACTAGTGCGCTGTATTAATATTTTTTAATCTAGATAATTGGATATTCTGTCATCACGTAATCTGTACAAATCAATTATTTATTCAATCGTGTTTTCTATACTCATGCAGCCTTCAGATCAGATTTAAAGTTTAAGGGAGACATTTTGCTATGTTATTAAAAAAATATCTAAATGAGACTTTTATGTGCGTGTGCATTTTAATTATGTCATGACCAGTGTTGGGAATAACGGCGTTAAACAATAACGGCGTTAGTAACGTTTTGTTTTTTCACTAACGGAGTAATTTAACTAATTACTTTTCCCAGCGTCCCAACGCCGTTACCGTTACTGACAGTACAATGTGGCGCGTTACTATTACTTCAGTTCACTCTGCTCTTCATCAGGGTCTCTCAGCCGAGGAGCTGCAGCGCTGTTGTGTTTCTTTGGTGAAAGAGGCTCGGGGTCGGGCTTGTTTGAGATGAGCGAGGCGGGCGCAGATAATCTCGTGAGAGCGAGGCCGAGGCAGGCCGTGTCTCAATTAACCAAAGTGCTCTTAAATGCGCCGCTCGAACGGCGCATTTAAGTCGGGCGGTGCTTCGACCCGCACGTCGAACAGTTCATGGTGCATTTGGCGAATTGGGACACGGCCGCAATTTTTGAGCGAGGCTAGCGCAGCAGCTCCACCGACTGCGGCCGCCTGCATGGACTACAAACGCTCAATGCATGCTGGGAAATGGTGTCCTGTCACACGTGCATTCACAGCTAATTGGGTCCGAGTTGAGTTTTGATCAGAAACGTGACGCCCTGACGCACAGCTGCCTCCCTCTGCAACTTTACACAAACTACTGCCACATATTTGATATGGACATATGTTTTAAATGTGACTGAAAGTGTCCAGGCTGGTGTCAGATATGGATCACTTTAAACAAATGCAATATAATTGGAATCTGTTAGTGAAATAAATGTTAAAGGTTCACATCTGTTGTGTTTAATTTTTTTTTACATAGTAACGGCATAGTTACTTTGCCTAGTAACGAGTTACTTCTCCCAAAAAGTAACTGAGATGGTAACTCAGTTACTTTTTGGGAGAAGTAACTTGTAACTATAACTAATTACATTTTTGAAGTAAGATTCCCAACACTGGTCATGACACGTTGCGGTTGCTTGGGGGCGCTGTGTTTACTCCCGTATCACTCCACATCACTGAAGAAGAGCGCCTCAGATGGATGTGCTGCAGGGTGGTGTTTACGTTAGACATGCTTTTAAAAAGATCACTGAAAGTTTTACTGTAGAAATGCGTCCGATTTCGTCGCACTGCATTATTACTTACGGGTAAACGCATAAATAAATCAGATGTGGCGTTTAAACAAAGTTTGCCACAAAAACAGTCGTCCTGACAACCCGGAGCAGCTCAGACTGAAGAGGAGAGAGCAGGAGAAAGGTGACAGAGAAGTTCGTTATGTTTAATCAGTGTTTTCTCTTTAACATGAATTTTTATGTATGAAAACTAGGATTGTGCAATTAATCGAATTTATAATTGTGATTTAAATGGTTGTAGAATATCTTCTGCTCTCTATATACACATAGTACTTGTAACCAATGATGGGAAGAATACTTTAAGATGTTTGTAGTTACAGAATACTGAGTACCAGCATTAAAACGTATTTATTACGGTATATGTGTTCAGTTACTTCCCACCACTGCTTACAACCTTGCAAAATCTGGAGTAAAGCTAGTAATGAAATCTATTAGGTCTATACTTTCTCAACTGGTTATTTTTGACAGTATAGAAGTAGTCGTTTGAAATAACCACACAATTTATGGTTATGACTAAAATAATCGTGATTATGGTTTTGCCATATTTAAGCTGCCTTAATGGGAACAAATGTTGTGTGTGCACTGTAGCTTTGAGACAGGCTCGCAGGGACAAACAGCTGTTCAGCAAGAGACTCTTGCTCAGTGAAGACGAGGACCACAGCACAGAAGAACGTGTAACTAAAATATCCATTTATTCATCACTGATTTTGATAATACTGTATATATATCCACTCAATACGCACCTGGTGTCTTCTACAGGATGTGGTCAGTTTGTTTCATCATCTTCAGAAATGTGGTCCAGAGAAAGAAGCCTCCCTGAAAGTTTTGAGTAGAGCCTTGCGTCATCCATCAGCGCAGACTAAATTCACCAAGTAAAAACATTTCTCTTTGAAGAGTTATTTTGGTTCATCCTGGTGCTTTAGTTTATTTTTGTTTTATATCTGCCCTGTTTCAATTGTGTCCTGATAAAAGGAAATGTGCTTGATAATTGTTATTATAAAGAATACAAAACAACAAAATAAGATCTACATGTGAATGGAAAAATCTAAATTACTTTATATAGTGTATTCAACTCCTTAAAGTCCAGGGTGTTGTATAAAATGCATGAATAAAATGATGTTAAAATTATATAATGTAGTGTAAAGTAACAGACAATAGTGAAATGTAATGCAAAGAACCAAAAGATGAGGACAAGTTCAGCCTGGCTAACTATTCATATACCAGTTTTATATTATTTTTTAGGTTGGAGAATAGCATGCATCTGCTGGTGGGCCTCCTCACTGGTTCCAACACAGAGTGCCGTCTTCTGGCTGTGCGCTGTCTTCATGAACTGTCCCACTCTCCACACATTGCTGTCTCATTGGCCTGTCTCCCAGCCTCGCCATACTTGATCACATACTTATCTGGACAGAGCACCAAGTTTACTGTAAGTGCCCACCTACATCATCAAGCACCTTACATTTAACTCTTTTGTGATAATCAATGTGAAATGCTTTTACTTAAAGGAGCGTTACAATAAGTAGTAATGTTATCTACATTTTAAAAATGGTTTGTGACGTACTGTGCTTTTGAGCAGGAGCTGTGCCTTTACACATTGGGGAATTTGTGCCCTGAAAATGATGCTGTGAAGGACAAAATGCTTTCTCAAGGAATAATACCAGCTCTTACAAATTGTTTAGAGGTAACATTTGCAACACACATGTCCAGACATCCATTTTCTTTGCTTATCCAGGGCCAGGTCACGGGGGCAGCAGTCAAAGTAGGGACTCTCAGACTTTCATCACTCCAGGCATTTCATCCAGCTCCTCTGGGGGAACCCCAAGGCGTTCCCAGGCCAACCGAGAGATATAGTCCCTCCATTGTGTCCTGGGTCTTCCCCAGGGCCTCATCCCTGTGGGACATGCTAGGAACCTCCCCAGGGAGGTGTCCTGGGGGCACCCTCCCAAGCCACCTCAGCTGACCTCTCTCGATTTAGAGGAGCAGCAGCTCTATTCTGAGTTTCTCCTGTGTGACTGCGCTATTCACACTTCCTAAGGGACCGCCCAGCCATCCTGCGGAGTAAACTCATTTTGACCGCCTGGATTCATGATCGCGTCCTTTTGGTCATTGCCCAAAGCTCATGACCTTAGGTGAGGGTAGGAACGTAGACTGGCGTAAACAAACTGAAAAACACAAATGGCAGAATTATGAAAATAACACCATGAATCAAATGTTTGATTGATACTGAATCACCAAATACAGTCTAGCCACCATTTCCAAGCAGCAATATAGAGAAACTGTTGGGGCAGCTAGTTTATTGACAATTCTGCACATTTTGTTTGGCTACCAATGCTAAACCTAATCACTTTTTGGTATTGCAGAGTTCTTTCTTGAAATTATGAACTACTACCACTACAAGTATACAATAGCTATTTATTGTAGGTCTATAGTTTGTTGAAGCTGTTATCGTCATTTACTACCTTTGCTTTCTTCCCAGACCCAGATGCATAACCTGGCATTGGTAGAGGCTGTTGGATTCACACTCTCTCAGCTGTTGCAAGGCATAAAAGCAGCAGAGAGAATTGCACCGTAAGAAATTGAAAGTAAAAATCTTCTCTTCACCTTTTTGTACTACTCATAAATGATATCGGTTTATTTGTCTGCTTTTCTTTAGGATTGTCATGGGCTCACGGCTTCCTTTACTCTTGTGTTCAGTTCTCTCTTCCCCTGAACCAAAGTTCGGTTTGGCTCCGGTGATTGAATGCGCCTGGTCTCTGCATTATCTTATTTGCAGGTAAAAATTGTTTATCAATTTGAGTGCACACTTTTATTGCCTACTGCTTGCAGCTTTACCTTCAATTGTATGTTTTTTTTTTTTTTTTATCTTTCACACAGTACTCCTGGCGATTGCAGCGTTCTCTTGTCTCATGGGGCTCTCTCCAAATGCAGTTCCCTATTAGTATCAATAGGTGGCACTGTTGCTGAAGAAAAGAAAGACGAAGGACTGGAATTGGTAGGATGTCCCTTTTGTGAGCCTTTTTTTCTTCAGAGCAGAGATGAACAAATTATTAAAAGAAAAAAAACAAAAACTACTCAATTATTTTCAGAATCTCAAATCAATACTAGTTATAAACATGGTTGTGGCATACCTAATATTTAACACTTCTCTCATTCTCTTATTAATAATCATAGTTTACCACAGTGAATGAATGAATGTTATGCTTCAAATATCAAAGTATGCTGTCCCCGTGACCCTTCCCTGGATAAGTGGAAGAATATGAATGGATGGATGTTATGCTCAAATTATAGTAAATACGCATAAAAAGCAGAGACTTGTGAATATGAAATGACGATACAAGTAATTGGTTTTCTGATAACAAGAGTGAATGAGATCACACAGAATTATTAGAATGAGTTTGTGGGGAATAGATGTTAAATCTAGTATTAAAAGCATGCAATATTTTTTCTGTTACGGTGTCCCTGCAGGCTGTCTGGCCCCTCCTGCATTGTGTGGGAAACCTGTTGTCATCTTGTCCCGTGGAGCACCTCAGTGGACAGGTGGATGCCCGTCTCCCGGCTGCTCTGTGTGCTCTTCTTAATGTTTACCTGAAGACACAGCCCGCACTGGCCCGAGAGGCAGCCTGGGTACTCAATAATCTCACAGGTGATGCCAGATGATGTACAACTTCCCCTTGTGAATAAATAGAAGTACGTGATCTTGAGCTTTTGCTTGAGCCTACTCTTTGCGGGCTCATAATGGAATAAATAAATAATAAAATACACTTCACATAATATTTCCTTGGTGTTGCTATCTATATTATGACTACATCTCCTTCTGTGATATTTCTGTTTTGATTTTACTCTCTTTTCATTATTGTTATTATTGTTAAAGATTGTAACTTTTAAATATATGTCTATTCCACAGCTCACTCAACTGACTTCTGCTCAGCAATACTAACACTGAACCTGGTTCCTGATCTCATCCAGCTTCTGCCTTTCTCTCAGGGCATCAATACTATGGTATGGTACACTACTCATATCTTTATCTTGATGTCTCGTGTCTTCCTTGTAACCATTTAATTGTCCAGATCCTCAGAGTTCTTGCTAACGTTGCTCACCAGAAAAAGCACTTTTGTGATCAACTCGTGCATCTTGGACTACTGTCTGCTCTCTGCGCAACCCTCAAAATGGCCGACACAGAAATGGTGATCTTAAGTCTGGATGTTCTGTATTTGCTGATTGATGGTAACTTACAGGTAACTATAATAATATAAACAAACACAATAACTTGGTTCGGTTGCCTTTATGCAGTTGTTTATATGATGTTTTTTTTCTTTCAGGTTGCAGAGGAATTTGTAAAACAAGGTGGACTTTTAATAATAGAAGCTCTTCAGTACAACAATGAAGGAGAGCTGCGTCGGAGAGCACTGTACCTACTTGAACACAAACTATGCTATCCCCATTGATGCAAAACATAATGTTACACAATTTTAAAGTATATTTCATTTTCATATAATTTTTTTATGTAACTTCCAGAGAAAATACTAAAATGAAATATGTATATAGATTTACATCTGATTTATGGGGTACTGTGTAGGCCTTTTAATATGTGAATGTATGTCAAAGTCTCTGCTGTAATACTTGCATTTTGTATAAGATGCATTCTATGATATTTTTAAGCAATCATACCTTGTGGTGTGCACACAAAACAATTAATGAAATAAAAGTGGACCTACTTCTATGTGTATGTGTGTTTTGCTGCCTAGAACCAATACTGACCCTCAATTATGTAGAAGTGTAACTGAGGTCAGTCTCCATCTTGAATCATGATGTGCTATTACTGCCCCTCCTCTGAAGTTATCTCAAATTTCTCTACTTCCTCTTTCAGCCCAAACCTTCCCCGCTGTCATCTTCAATAAACAAGCAGAGGTGAGTGTTAAACATAAACTATCGCATTTTATACTGTGTAAACATCATCCATTTCTGTCCAGAGTTACTGTTAAAACGTGTCTGTAGTTTTGTGACAATGGAGGACGGTGGAGTCCGATCTCGAAACACTGCGCAGGAGAAGCAGGAGGACGCAGACAGAAGGGAGCTGCTGGCCACGAAGCCTTTGCACCGCTTTGTCCAGAAAGAGCCCAAAAGTCTCGGGGTAGGCACGATGCACGCGCCCATGCACTCTGCAGACACACCCGTGCGCACAGTGACGTCACGTGACTGTCTTACTCCTGTTTTTCAGATCGTCCTGTTGATGTTTGGATGCGCAGAATTCCTTGCTGGGTTTCTGATGAGTAGTAATAGTTTTAAGTTCAGGACCTCCAGTTACATCTATACTCCCTTCTGGCAAGGAGCTCTGGTAGATTAAAAACTACGATAATAACAGAGCACAACAGTGACATAAGCAGGAAGTAACTGAATCCATATAGGTCTACCCAAAATACATGTTCTGAATAGGTATTCCCATGCAGTTACTTTCCTACATTAAAAGGAATACATGGCGGTACTTTATCATGCAATTTTGTCTTTGAGCTGCACAGTTGCACAGTATTAGTGAGAGTAAAGAAAATGCCTCTTACAGCGCGTGCAGGTGCCACTCTAATTAGACATAAATTAATGCAAAACCAATAGTGCAACAACAGTAACGCAGTTTGTAATGATACGCCATATTTCTTACATTATAATTGAAAAGCATCTCCATGTAAAAGTATTCAGAATATTCAGAATACGGTAGTCTGATATTGGCACATGTAACATAATGGGTTACAAAATGCATTGTAATTTGGGTGATCAGTTTTCTATAACTAAATATATTTTCTGTAACTAAATATATTTTCAAAGTTTCAAGTTTCTTCCCATCACTGGACTTAAGATATTGTTGTAAATTTCTGCTGTTTTAGTTTTGTTTTATACGCACTTCTGATGGGAAATTAAGGCTGATTTGGGTTGAAATTGACACTATAACATGATGATGTTGACATGTCCGTTCACTTTTGTATTCCTAGTTTATTATCTGTGGAACTCTGTCCATTTACTCTGGGATACATCCATCCAAGAAGATGGTAAGTAGCCTTTATAGTCATGTCCCCACAGCCAGGCCGTTGGTGTTTTTTAGTTTCTATAATGTGATGATGTCATACTCCCAGATGTAGGAAAAGGGCGAGATTTCCCTATTGATTATATTGTACTTTGCCATGAAATATCTAAAAGGTACACAAATTGTATCTGTCTATCTTATTATTTTATCATCTTATTATTTTTTTCAGGTTACAGTGTGTCTGTCCATGTACGTGGTTTCCCTGATGGGAGTCATTGTCTCCTCTGGCTTCAGAATCTGGTCCATGTCTATGTTGAGCTACAGGCACTCATATAATGACTGGTTTGCTAGACTAACAGTGAGTAACAAGCCACTGTTATTTTTCAACTTTTCTTTTTAGTTGTGTTTATCAGTTTTCTTATTTTTTGTAGGAACTTCTGACTGGTATTGAGGCTGTACTCTTCGTCAGCTCCTTGTGTGTGTTTGTGCTGCTCATTTTCTTGAGTGTCGTCGCTCGGTTAGCTCTAAAGTCAACACGCACCCAAGTAAGAGGAAAATGTCTACAGACAGTAAAGTAATTGAGATCTGTAAACTACATTATTCCTTTGACAATACATTTTTTTTGTTTCAGATTGTTCTTCACCAGATCCCCCCACCAGTAACCGAGACACCAACAGAGTAGACCTTATCTTATATCAATCTATTTTTTCCCTGATGATGCTTTTAAAAACCGTATTCATTGCTCAAAATCTGACTTTCTCTGTCTTTGTCTTAAAATGGAATCTAATACAGTACTAATGGGCCAGATACTTTGTTATAATCTTTGCCCAACAGTACACTACTAATCACTAATAAATATGTTTAAATCAAAATGATTTTTAACATTTATGTGACTTTTTTTTTTATGTTAACAGTACCGATAGTGCTTGTAGCATGCACTTTTTTAATTACGGGTGTTGCTTCATGTTTACACAACATGCCTTTTTATAATTGTAACAGTAAAACTGTTTGCACTGTGAATTTGCATTATTCTAGTGACTATATTGTTATTTGTGTCTGTTACTTTTGTTTGTGATGTGCTGTGATAATGTTCCACTTATTAAAATATTTTTTCAAACAGTTTTCATGTTTCAGTGCCCAAATACACCTTCACTGAACATGCTGTCAAACAACTGCAATGTTATCACTACATTGCAAGGTTACAATTAAAGACACAACATAGTTAGACATTAGTTACATAATTTATTTTCATTTTAATGCGTACACAAAAGTAGTTCAAAGGTAAAATAACAGTCTCCCTTGATGTATGAGGGAAGACTGAGCATTTTGGTCGTCACATTTTGGTCCATTGTGGAGTTTAGATGATCCAGTGTTTTGCAGTGTGGGGTTTAATAGACATAGCTCTCTGTGAACAGAGACTGTGTGGAGGCCTGGTCAGATGAGCCGCTGGGTTTGTACTCTCCCTTGGAGGCAAGACCGTTGATCTAAAAGAGGAGAAGAAAAGTCAGTGCAAAGTCACATCTCGTGTTAATAATTAGCCAAATGAGCATGTCAGTGCAGGAGTCAAAAGACAAAACAACTCCAGTATAAATCATTTACCAGAAGTGTTGCATAATGCTTGATAAAAAACACTATGTAATTGTTCATGTGTAATTCAAGGTTTATTGATCTCCAAATGTAGTAGACACTTACTTTAGCCCTAGTGCAGAAGGCTTCCTGGGCGGCAGCCTTGTTCTCGGGCTTGCCCTGCCAGGCGGCGAGGGCAGAGGCCTGCAGAGCACGCCCATAAGAGAAGGTGAGTTTCCAGGGACGATGGAGGGGCACCTGGTTGATGGCATTCAAATGGACAGAGGCTTCTTCTTCACTCTGTCCTCCAGAAAGGAAGCAGATTCCTACAGAAAAAAAGCAAAATATGGTACTCCAAATGAGCACATTTGACAACTGCAGTATCAGTAAGGAAAGGCTTACCTGGCACAGCAGCGGGGACAGTGCGCCTCAGAGCAGAGACTGTTGCCATGGCCACCTCCTGAGGGGTGAATTTCTTGGGACAGGAGTGTCCTGCTGTCACCATGTTGGGCTTAAGCAGAGTGCCCTCCAAGTAAACGTGGTGATCAGACAGAGCTTTGTACACAGCAGCAAGAACCTAGCATTGAATGAAAACAACAGGTAAGAATTGAAACAAAATCTGAGACTGAAAAAAGGACAACTCACCTTTTCTGTGACATACTGGCAGCGCTGAAGGTCATGCTCTCCATCAGGGAGGATCTCTGGCTCTACGATTGGCACCAGACCATTCTATGGAGGAAGCACAAAGGTTAAATTAAACTATTGTATTATATATATATTATATTATATTAAATTATACTATTATACTATAAGCAGACACCATGAATCCACACATATCTCATGGACAAGAACAAAACAAACCTGTTGGCAGATGCTGGCATATCTGGCAAGAACATTGGCGTTCTCTGCAATGGCCAGAGCAGACGGACAGCCGTCTGAGATCTTGAGTACGCAGCGCCACTTAGCAAAGTCACAGCCGTCCTTCTTGTACTGGGCACAGCGCTCAGAGAGGCCATCCAGACCTGAAATAAGGCTCTTTAGAATAAGACTTATTTTATATATTCATGCAAAGACAGATTTATTTAAATTTACCTTGTGTTGTGGTTTCCCCCTCTGTCCCATTGAGCCCAGCTGTACCTTTGTCCACCTATGAGACAAATACACTGTAAGTACACATCAAAGTCAGATACATGCATTTCTGCTGCATCTATTTTTTCTTACCTTGATGCCGACTACAATGCCCTTATCTTTGATGACCTGGGGGAAAAGTTTGCCACAGTCTGACTTCTGATAGAGCGTCTCGTGGAAGAAGATGACTCCGCCCACACTGTTGGCCATGGTTGAGTCGCAGGAGAAGAGGATGTTCCTGAAGTAGCGCCGGTTCTCTTCATTGTTTTCAACATTGATTTTCTGGAGCCGCTTGCCCATGGTGCCTAAAACATGACACAACAGAATTTTAGACAATCCACTTTTTAACTTCCAGAATAAAATGTAGGATCACACCTGTAGATTCATCTGCAGCCAGGATTCCCTTTCCTGTGGCCACAATCTTCTGAGCAATGTCAGAGAGCTCCTTCTTCTGAGCCGGAGACAGCGATGGGAACTGGTGAGTCATTCTGAAAAAAACAAAAAACAAAAAAAACCCAACATTTTAATCAGAGTTATATATTAGTTTATTTTTATATTAGTTTTGCCCTAAAACACAACAGGAAGTAAGTATTTCATGACACACCTCATTTCTATATACAGGCCCATTATTTGTCAACTGCATGAACTTTGCTCCAGAGATAAACATCTCTCTCAAATGTCAAAACAATAAATGCCATTAGAAAAGAAACGATAACAAAAAATTAAAATTAGTTGTGCAACTAACCTAAACAGTTCACTAGGCCTTTCAAAATGAAGCATAAGCATAACTGATATGTAATAACCATACGTGCAAAACAAACAAACAAACAAACAAAAAAAAACCTCATACGTGCAAAAAAACAAAAAACTTTAAAAAGCTAAAGACAACAGAATGTCCCCCTTTCTTCACAAAACGTTTGCAGAGTTTGCACAAGTAGCCTATTTGAAAAGTTTGGTGAGTTCTCTGAGAAGCATGTGGAGGAGACACTAAACAATAGGAAATACTTACGTGGGGGTTGGTCAATGGTCAAACAGCAAGAAGAGGTTGTAGTCGGCCTCAGCAGCCTCCTAAAAGCTTATGCACTGGTAGAGAAGGCCGATCGCTGGACACAGAGGTGTATTTATTAGGAAGTGGAGAGGAGGAGGAGGAGGTGCTGGCGATGTGGAGGGGCGTGCATCTTCTTACTCACCCAATTGGCTCTTTACGAAAACGGGGCGGGCTGCATCAGTGATCTTTTGTGGAGTTTTGGTTTAACAAATCAAGGGTTAAAACGGGGAAGAACAGCATGTATCCGAAATGTGCTACAGAAGTCTGCTTTCACGCACGTAGTGCATTTAAACCACCACGCCTAAGCATGGAAGATGCCTCTAGTGCAACACCTGCAAACAATGTTACACTGTTGCACTTGCAAAACAGGTTTCTGAATTGAAAGTAGCCTACATTTGATATTCTGTCTGTCCCAGATTTATTTGACTGAATGAAATTAGGTTGGTTGCAAAGAAAAACATATTTTGTATATGTTATAACTTGTATATTTAACATATCGAGCTGGGATGCCAGCGCATAAGAAGTTGCAGTCTATTCTTACACGTCATGACATTGATTGTTTAATCCAAATGTGTTTACAACGTCCAAAACACCAACTATGACGTAAATAGATAAAATTGCAGCATTCTCAGAGGGACAGCAAACTTTTACACAAGATGAACCTTGCCCTTGGTTCAAAGTACAGTTAAATATTGCTGACCAGAGTCCACCATGCTCATAAGGCTCTACTTGTAAATTAAAAGAAAAAACCTAACATTTAGGCTAATTTGAATCATATTGTAGCCTTTAGCACTGTGGTAATAAGTAGCCCTAAGTTTTGCAGTAAAGTTGCAGTCCTCTGAGCTGTATGCATTATTCCATGATTGCAAATGTATCTAAACTGAAGGTCTCTGATGGTTGGAGTCAAATAAACACACAAAACTAGTTTGACTTTGTATGATTCGATTGTGCTGATGATATTATTGATGTAGCAAGCCCACTGATTAGTGATGATAAATTATAAGTAGGCTAATAAAAGTCAATAAAACACAATACAATTGTATTGCAACAAACATTGGACATGATGAGGATGGCCAAGTTGTTTACTAATGTGGTGTTTTGTTTCCAAATCATGCTCCCAGTTGGTATTTTTCAGTATCTTTTCATTGTCCAGGGCGCCAGGGGGCGCCATGGAGGTATTCTGATTTTGTGGAACCGTGGAATACAGACAAACTTCCGTTTCCGGGAGACTGTTCACCGCAGCATCAACAGCTTTGCATATTCAGTGCTAAAAAGCATTGGATCAACATTTTTAAAAGCTGTAAGAAAGGCTTATCATTTGCAGAAAGATGTAGAATCTGCTCTTTGTTTGCAGGACACGGACCGCACGTAAAGAAGGGACTAACGTCCCTTTTAGATCAGATCGACTTAAAACCATAAACACCTAATGTTACTTAAATCTGTTTTATATAATATTACTCGACGCGTTAGTAGCAGAAAGGGACGAACAACTTCAAAATGGCTCAGATGAAAGCATGAGTTGGTGGGGAAACCTTTGTGGCTTAGACTAACAACAGATCTCTGTTTTTTTCTTGCAGAAGAACGAGGATGTCGGGACAGAAACGTCCCCGAGAAGGAGAGGACGGGACCCCGGGTGTCAGTGCTGCTGTGTCCACTGCGGTGGAGACGGTCATTAAACTGGGAGGAGTGTCCAACTCGGTAATCAGTGTACCTTGTGTTAATGCAGTGCTTTCCCCTGTTACATCCAGAATCACTGTTGTGTTGTCCTGCTTCATATAAATATGTTATGTTATAGGAGGAGCAGGATATCAAAGCTCTCCAGGCAAAGAACCGAAAACTGGGGGAGTCTCTTGATCAGAGACAGGTATATTGTCTGTGCATTATATCATCATAAAACTGCTGCCACACAGTGTTCTTTACGGCCTACTCAAAATACTTTTTTTTTCCAAAGGTTATTGAAGATGAACTACGGGAGCGCATTGAGAGATTGGAGACCCGCCAGGCAACTGATGATGCAAGCCTTTTAATACTGAATCGATACTGGAATCAGGTAAATGTTTTGTCGTAAATATGTAGTCAAACTATACTTGGATGCTTCTCTTACCACCCTCCCTTCCTTTACCTATAGTTGGATGAAAACATTCGGCTGATCACAAGGCGATACGATCAGTCAAGCACAGAACCAGAGAAATCCCCAGGATCTGAAGGACGCACATTAAAACCTGAAACTCCTGAACCTGATGGAGACTCAAACCAGGAACGGGCCAAGGACAGAGGTAAAGGAGAAGGATACCAACTGTACAATTTATTTGAACACATTATGACTCCCATATTGGGGTTTTCCTTTAAGGTCACCAGGGAGAGACGACAAACTCCTTCCTGGCTACACTTGCTAGTAGTAGCAGTGAAGAAATGGAGGCAGAACTGCAGGAAAGACTGGAGTCAACTCAGAAGTTGGCAAACCGTGTTGTGGAGATTTATGAAGCGCTCAAGAACACACTGGACCAAATGCAAACTGAAATTAACTCTGGGGCAGGTGATGTGATGTATTTAGTCTTTACCGTTAATGTCATATTCTACAGTATTCTTCAATATGATGCGTTATTTGTGTACTTTTTCTCAGAGGGCAGTTTGTGGCAGGTTGCTTCCAAACTAAACTTACTCTTAACCAGTGAAAATGAGCGTCTTCAACAGCTGACTGAAGAACTGAAGCAGAAACACAGTCAAATGACCAGTGAGGTCAGCTATGTCCCAGATTTAAGTTATAGGTACCTTTATATGCCATTATACAAAATGTGATGTTTTTGTTTGGTCTCTTAGTCCCGGTCTTTGGGTCGTGCTGCTAACAAAGCAGACCAGCGTGTTGGTGAGTTGCAGACTTTAATTGAGGAGCTTCAGTGGGACATGGAAAAGATTCGACGCAGAGAGAACAGGCTGAATGCCCATCTCAGTGAAATCCAAGAGAGGGTATGAAAATCTGTGCTGGGAATAACACATGTTGTAAGACATGCAACTAAATGATTTCTTATCTGTTCTCTTTCATAGGTGAACAGTAAAGGTTATAAGGTGTGTGGGGAGGCCAGCAGTGTCTGTGGAACCATCACCATCAATAAGAGAAAGGTGGGCTGATAATCTAATGTTAATAAACTAATTAGACAAAGTTTTGGATGAGCACTGACCATCTATTTTCTTATAAGTTTGAAGAAATGAACAGTGAGTTGGAGGAGAACCGTGAACTGGCTGATAATCGTCTCACTGAGCTTCAAAAGCTTCAACAAGACCTTCAGAACGTTCTCCAAGAAAACACAAACATGAAGGTATTGGCAGACAAGCCTCACTGGGAGGCTGCATGATTGTACGAAAAAATGTATTTGCAATTTTTCGAAATATTGCAATTAGAATTGCAATACAGTTCACAGTTGAAATCAGAAGTTTACATACACAATATAAAAGAGTAAAAGGTTTTTTCTCCTCACTGTCTGGCATGAAGTCAGACAAAACTTTTCCTGTTTTAAGGCATTTAGGATTTACATACATTTCTTTAGTACACCCCTGATCAAAAGTTTAAGACCAGTTGAAAAGTTGCAAGAATTTACTTTCTGCACTGTTGGATCTTAAGAAGGCTCTGAGTGGTGCTTCAAAATGAAAAGAAGTAAACGGGAGTGACACAAAAAACATTTTGAGTAAGCAATTTACTGCAAACAACCATTACACTGAAATAGACTGTTTATCAGCTGACCAAAAGATAACAGCCTTTAAAAGCCCAAATCTTTGCAAAAAATGTGGATTCAGTGTCATTTTCTGTCAGGTATCCACACTGCCACCACCTCCTGATGGCAAAGGCAAAAAAAGCTTTCTCTCTTTGAACGTGGGTGGGTTATGTGGAAAAAAAAGTCAAGTGGTAGACCCAAAAAAAATTATCTGTCAGCTGATCCTCGGCCCAAATTAAGCTTGTCACTGGCGCCATCTGCAGTCCCATAACCATTAGATGGCATCTGCGAGAGAAGGGTTTTAAGAACAAAAAAACGCCTTCGAAGACCTTGTCTCCTTCAATGGCCCATTTGGAGTTTGCACAAGAGCACCAAACATGGGACATGGAAAGGTGGAAGAAAGTTTTATTCTCTGATGAGAAAAAAATTAAACCTTGCTCGTCCAGATGGCTTCCAGCGTTACTGGCATGACAAGGAGATCCCACCTGAGATGTTTTCTACACAGCACAGTGGAGAGGGCCCCATCATGATCTAGGGTGCTTTTTGCTTCAGTGGAACAATGGAGTTTCAGGTTGTGTAGAGGAGTCAAACGGCAGCTGGCTGTGGGGATGTTGCAGGGGATATCCCTCATGACTGAAGGCCGTCGTCTGTGTGGTAATGATTGGGTTTTTCAACAGGACAACGCTGCAGATCACAATGCCCGCCTGACATAGAACTTCTTCCAGAGAAATAACATCACTCTTTTGAACCATCCTGTGTGTTCCCCTGATCTAAATCCAATTGAGAACATTTGGGGTTGGATGGCAATGGAAGTTTAGAAATTTTTTAGAAATTTCAGTGTCATGGTTGTTTGCAATAAATTGCTTACTGTTTTCTACTCTCACTCCACTTTGTTCTTTTTGCATTTTGAAGCACTACTTAGAATCTTCTTAAGATCCAACAGTGCAAATTGTAAATTCTTCTTTTCAACTGGTCTCAAAATTTTGATCAGGAGTATATTTGGTATGATTGCCTGTAAACTGTATGACTTAACGTCAAACGTTTTGGATATTCTTCCACAAGCTTCACACAATAGTTGGCAGGAATTTTGGGCCATTCCTCCTGACAGAACTGGTGTAACTGAGCCAAGTTTGTAGCCCATCTTCTTCATGCCTTTTCAGGTCTGCCTGTAAATTTCTGATAGGACCTAGATCAGGGCTTTGTGATGGCCACTCCAGAACATTGACTTTGTTATCCTTAAGCCACCTTGTAAACAGTTTGGCAGCATGCTTTGGGTCATTGTCCATTTTAGAAGAACCATTTGTGCCTAGGGTTTAACTTCCTGGCTGATGTCTTGAGATGTTGCTTGAGTATTTCCACATAATGCACAAGTTGCTCCTGCAGCAAAACAACCCCACAACATGCTGCTGCTGCCACCCCTGTATTTCACAGTTGTATCTTTAATTAACTCAAATATTGTCAATAAACCTATCAGAAGATTCCAAAGACGTGACATCGTCATCTGGGTTTCCCCAAATTGTTTAAATGCAGCACTCTTACTGTATGTAAACTTCTGACTTTGAAGAAAGTAATGCAAAATTGTATAAGAAATTCTGTCATTATTCTGGCATTTAACAAATGGAAATAATTTTGGTAATCCCTATTGACCAAAAACAGGAAAGGTTTAGTCTGATTTCATGTCAAACAGTGAGTATAAAAAGTGTATGCGTCTTTTTATATAGTGTATGTAAATGGTTTCAACTATATGTAAATATACAGAATGCACACTATAAACAACTCCAGGACCACTAACGTGCGAGAAGACACATTTTCAAACTTGATTCTAGAGGTCTAAACTACAGGAACAAGATTTTTTGTTTATAAAAACACAATATTTTGTTCTTTGCAGAGGACATTCTTGTATCTAAATTGCAGCCTTTTGTGATTTGATATTTGCATCAACCCTAATTGTGATTTCGCTTTTACCATGGTCTGCTCTGCATTTCTAAGCTTCACTGATTTAGGACATGCCTCTCCAAACTATGGCTGGGGTTGTTACAGACATTTATGTCTTACATTATTACAATCACTGCTTAAAAACCTCTTTATTAAGGTATTAAACATGTTTTTCTTCTTCCTCAGGCTGAGCTGCTAACCAGAGCAGAAGGCGTGGTTAAGGAGTCCTCTGAATATCGCTGTCTACAATCCCAATTCTCTGTCCTTTACAACGAATCCCTGACCCTCAAAGCTCAGCTAGACGAGACCCGAGCCAGACTGAACACAACTAGGACAGCACGCCTTCGCCAATTGGAACACATGGAGGCAAAAATCCATAACTACTTGATTTTACATTTGAGCTTATGACAGAAAATATGACTTACAAGGAATGCGTGTGTCCCTTATTTACACCAATCTAATCTAAAAATGTTAATTCATGAATCTTTTTTTTGCTTTATTATTTTCATTGTAGACTAAATATAGGCTCTAATTTATTAAGCAACAATGGTGATACTGCTTAAAACAAAGATACCACCAAGTAGAAACAAACTGTTCTACATCTATTGAGCATCTGTAATTCCTACATCAGATCTCAACTAAAGTACTGTTCAGTGCTGTGGTGCAGGAAATGCACTGGTGAGGTCTAGTGGTACATTTAAATTGTTCTCAATCTGCCATATTGCCACAGATAACACCAGAGCATTATAGAATGTCATTTTGAACTATTTTGCTTACAAGCAAGGGTGAACTGTTGGAGGAAATGTTACCTTGAAGGAAACAAATTATACTTTTTGGATAAATTTTAATCCCCCACTTCTTGTTAACTGTCTCTGTGGCTAATTCTTATGTGAAATTTTATATTTACAGAATGATGAAGTCACTTTGCAAAGAAAAGTTCGCACAGAGGTGTTCCAGCTTGAAGATACTTTGGCTCAAGTCAGAAAAGAGTATGAAATGTTGAGGATCGAATTTGAGCAGACTCTAGCTGCAAATGAACAAGCAGGTAATTTGTCAGTCAGCAAGTAAAGTTTACAAATATGCTGTATTATTTATGTATTCTTTCAATGGTGTCCAGGGCCGATTAACAGAGAAATGCGTCATCTGATCAGCACACTCCAAACGCACAATCAGCAAATGAAAGGCGAGGTGGTGAAATATAAACTGAGACTGAGAGAGTCACAGGCAGAACTCAGCCAGGTGGGTCGAGAATACTAGTAACAAAGTCCCATGATTTTTGTCATCAGCATCTATCAATTTTTAAACATAGTATAAATGCAGTGTTTCCTATCTTCATACTGACTCTGTGGTGGCACAAAGGATCCATATTTGAATCCCTTTAATTAATTCAATATTTGGATTATAAATGTTGCTTATTGCCTCAACTGATCAAAAAAACACTGATTACAGATTTAATATAGTTACTTTTATGCTTTTATTACTTACTTTATGCTATCATAATAAATGTATCATATGTATTATACTACATTTTTGTTGAGCTTGATTTTAGAATGGTAAACACTGATGAATTGTATAATACTGCACACAAATGTAGGTTCGAACATCTAAAGGTAGCAGCATTCTTCAGTCCCAGTCCAGCACAGAAATGGAGGTGAAAGAGGAGACAACTTCTCCCACGACACCTGCTGTTTCGGGGGATATTGGGGTCAAGACTGAGCCTGACAATGGCTCCTCTACTCCAAGCAGCACAGGTAACAAATAATTAGCATTGTTGAACTGCTAATGTAATTGATGAGGCCATACTAGAGTTTTAGGCCTTTACTCGTAATTGAGTCATTTTTATTTTTTATAATTTTTCATTTTTACAATAATATTTCAATTCAGTTTTATTTATATAGCACTTTTAAAAACAACTTCAACTGACTGAAGTGGTTTACATAAAAAGTCAACAAAAAGTATTAAATGCCAGGAAAAAGAGTAAGGATATGAGGATTTATATGTACCACAGCAGAAAGGAGAAAACATCGTCTGAGATAGCTGAAGGTTTTAATTTAATTTTTCTTTTTCACTTAATTAGATGCAGTTTACTAGTGCTTCTCTGTATACATATTTATTGTCCTTTTTTAAAAACGACACACCCTCTCTTTGTCCAGTAATCAATGCACTGGCCATGTATTACTCAAGCAAGAATTTCTATAGCTATATAGCCCAACTGCATACACAGGTATAGATAGGAAGTATATGACGAACTGTTTTTCAAATTCCTGGTTCCTTAAGGGATGATTAAGGAATGAAGGGGGCACAGCAGTGATCCTGCTCCATATAAAGCTTATTATCTAATGTACTTTTGCAGGTGCCTCGGTGAAAATGGAGCCTGTAGCTGAGCCTGAAGTGACTGTTAAGGAAGAGGAGAAACAGGAGAAGAAGGAAAGGGAAGAAAAGAAAGATATTGTGAAGAAAGAGGAAAAGGAGCGAGAGAAGGACAGAGAGCGTCCAACGCGCAGCAGCTGTGGCAGTGTAATCAAAGAAGAAAAAGACAAATCCGGGAGCAGCAGCAGTCAGCCTGAAGAGTCAGAGCGCACTGCCGCACTCGGAAGCTCCAAGAAGAAAGAGATGGAGCAGCTCAAAATTGTTAGAGCAGAGCTGAAGTATGTCATCAGTATTTACTTTAAAGTTGCATTATGTCACTTTTCTGTTTTCCATGGAGTCCTATAACTTTGGCTGGATTATCCCACAGTATGACATTAAACTAATCTATCTTGCATTTATTATTATTTATTACAAGTTTTTTATTATTATTTATCACAGTTTTCTTACTGTGAGTGGGGTCGCCCCTCTGCACATCTGTCCTATTACTTGGCCTATTGGACTTCCATGGATCCATGGAGTTAGACAAGTTTAATGTCATACTGTGGAACATTTCATGCAAAACAATAACACCTACATGAAGAGAGGAGGTGGTGGGCCTCCAACAGAAAAGTTACACTGTGTACATTTAAATATAAATACAAATAAACTGTTATTATAAATCATTGCTCCTTTTTATTTTGTAGAAAAGCTCAAGAGTCTCAGAGGGAAATGAAGCTTCTGTTGGACATGTACCGCTCTGCCCCAAAGGAACAAAGAGACAAGGTCCAGCTCATGGCTGCTGAGAAGAAGACCAAATCAGAGGTGATCAGTTACATCTTTTTCACCAGGCCTTTCAATGCTGGCAATATTTTTGTTAAGTGTTTTTGTTTTTTAGGCAGAGGAGTTGCGCCAGAGACTCCGGGAATTAGAGGAGAGAGAAAGAAGAGAAGGAAAGAAAATGGCTGACGAGGAGGCTCTGCGGAAGATACGCTCAGTGGAAGAGCAAATTGACATTCTCAATAAGAAGCTTTCCATTGCTAAACAGGTAAGGTTATTCTATGTACAGTATATGAGTCCTTTGGCTTCCTTCTCACAGTGTGTGTTTTTTAGGAGGAGGATGCCTTGTTGAGTGAGATGGATGTGACAGGCCAGGCATTTGAGGACATGCAGGAGCAGAACATCCGTCTGATGCAGCAACTCAGGGAGAAAGATGATGCCAACTTTAAATTGATGAGTGAGCGCATCAAATCAAACCAGATCCACAAACTGTTAAAGGAGGAGAAGGAGGAGCTTGCTGATCAGCTGCTTACCTTAAAAACTCAGGTACCGAACCCAACACATACAAGCGCAATTATAAAGAATGGTAACATGCAGCTTTTAAGGTCTAACGTTTTTTTCTAAATATATGTTAAATTACCTCAGGTTGATGCACAATTGCAAGTGGTGCGAAAGCTTGAAGAAAAGGAGCGCCTTCTACAGGGCACTATCAGTACTGCAGAGCGAGAGTTGGGATTGAGGACACAAGCTTTAGAAATGAATAAACGCAAGGTACAAACTGTTAAAGCAATATGAAAAAATATATATATTCATCAGAGAAATAATAAGGAATTGTACATTCAGGCCCAGGAGTCTGCGTTGCTGTCAGAGGAGATGCGTGCTCAACTAGAGCAGGTTCAACAGAAGCTGACTCTGGTTCGAGAGGAGGTGGTCGAGAACAGCATCTCAAGAGAGAAAGAGTCCTTCAATGCCCGGAGAGCACAAGTAATACACTCGACAGTGCAGTGTTTTCACAAAGTTACACACTTCTAATTAACCCGCGTTTCATACAATGTTCAGGAGGACATTTCTAAACTAAGAAGAAAGATTGAAAAGGCCAAGAAACCGGCTGAGAAGATCAGTAATGGAGATGATATCTTAAATGAAGAAATCAATGAGTACAAGGTGAGTTTGTCAAGCATGAAGATACACATACATGGGGAATGTATTTCCTCTGTTGAAATTAGTACTTGTTTTTTAAAATCCAAATAGCCACATAGTTTTTTATCAGTAGTGACAGTGAGGCTTGAGAGCCAGTCTCTTGCATCACATGACATTTGTGCTGCTCTAGATATTTGTATTCAGAAAGACCCACTCAGGACAGTCGCATAACCCCACATCTCTCTGCCCCAGGCGCGTCTAACATGTCCGTGCTGTAACTCGCGAGTGAAGGACGCTGTGCTGACCAAGTGCTTTCATGTCTTCTGCTTCGAGTGTGTTAAGACTCGCTACGACACCAGGCAGAGGAAATGCCCCAAGTGCAACGCAGCCTTCGGAGCCAATGACTTCCATCGGATTTACATTGGTTAAATGGACCCAAAGTTTGACACTGATGTTAAAGAGTGTACAAACACTTTTCTGCAGTCTACAGAAACTTTTTTAACCATTACTTCAACATGTGCATTCATATTGATTGGACCATTGATTATAGTGAACGTAGTTTGTAAGACATCAGAGTGTGACACTGGATGTGAGAGACTAAATTCAAGATACAAAAACTACCGTAAACGTAGACATTCCTCCTAACATGTTATAACGTTTGCATAAAGTATGTTGATAAACCTTTGTTGTTTTTACTTTCTTGTCCTGCCAGATCATCTTGTTTGAATAAGATGTGCAAACTTGACTTGATACTTGCTACTCTACTGTAATTACATGACATTAATTGAATCCACATCATTCTATTATTAAAATAGACCACACGATCCAGTGCGCAAATCTATGTATCCTTTTATGTGGCGCTTTCCTCCTCCCCCTCTGCTTCTGCCTCCCACAAGATCCTGGCGGGCTTGCGAACTGGAAACAGTCGTTAGAAACGCTGGAAGGAAGGGAGTGCCATGCTCTCACAGCGGAGAGAGATTTTATAGGCTCGTGCAATATAATCCATCGCTGCAGCGCGTCGGAGACAAAGGAACCCTACACTTAAATGTGGCGAAGGGGCTCAAAGCCGAAATAAGAAGCTTTAGCTGACTCGTGCTCAGACCAGCGTCACCGCGTCTCCGCCGTGAGATTTCTACGCGCAAAGCTTTACTGAATAAAAGCAATTGAAGACGTCGCTCTTTGCAACTCTAAACTGTAACAAAAATAGTGTTTGGCAAATTCCCATCAAAGCAAACATTTAGGGTTTGCTGGATGTAAGTTCTTATCTATTTCTTGCCAAATATAGGCACCGCTAAACTGGAGTGCCCTTGGTGAGGCGGAACATTCCTGCTTTGGATATTTTTACGCAGCAAGAAAGTCGTCTAAGGAAAGTGTATTTTTTATTTCATGCATGGTGAATTTCACAATTTTAGTTGACTATTCTTAAACATTACGTGTCGTGGCAATTTTAACCTGCGTTATCTACGGCATATGGATCTAAACATCGCCTTGTAGCACAGTGAACAGCCATTTTTAACTGATTTCAAGCTTGTGTGAGTCATTGACACTGCTTGTCCAACCTGCTTCCAACCTGCGTGGCATAACCTGTTCACATCATTTTCATCATTCAGTTCTTAAACCCTCTAAGGATGGCTTTTTGTGCGTCGGGCGGATGTGCGGTTCCTCGCCGCTTGGCCGCGTTCACTGTGCTGCTTTTGGCGGTGGGCTGGGCTGCAGCGGAGGAGCAGGCCAAGGCATCCGCCAAGAGCCCTCCGGTTACACTCCGCACCGTGATCACCGGGACGTGCCATGAAATCCAGCACTACGTGGAGTCATTGGTGGGCACCAGCGTCGTGCGCTCTGTCACTGAGGTAAACACTATAAACAAATCCATCAATCCTTTGTGCACCAGGCCCCTATTGATATTTGCTGTCTTTAGAGCTCAGCTATTTTTAACCACCTTTTCTAAACTGTACTTAATGACTAATGTCTTAACTCTGCCTGTCTTAATTTTCGCTTTCTCACGTACCCTTCTCCTATTTCATCTTTATAATCTCCATTTTGATCCCCTCATTCCTCTGCTTAATGCACTCATGCTCCTCTGCTGCTCCATTCACCTCCCCTGCTTCTTTCTGCTCCTCTGCGGCGGCCCTTCTCTAGAGTGCAGTGTTGTTTCTTGAGTCAGTGTTTGGGCAGGAGAACATCTATACTCTGGCCATGGTAAGAAACCTTCAAATGTCAGTCACTGAACCATGGGTCTGTTTAGAAGTAATGCTGATGCAAACTATAGCTACAACAATTACCATATACAGAAGTGTCCCATGTTTGACTTGTAACTATTTGCATGATCAAGATGTTTCCTTATAAGGTATTTTATCACAGTGTTGCAGATAACCATATATTTAAATTGGCCAGATCTAAAGAAAAGTTGTTATTCAAATGCACCATTAATAATGGCATATTGTGTTAAGATTAGCTATTACCTATTCTCTTACCTATTCTTTGAAAGTATAGTATTTCTAAGACTCTTAAGCAGTTTATCCTAAATTTTTGTAAAGTTGAAACTTTGTCGTTGCAACAACTTTACAAGTTAAGTAGTTATTTGTATATTAGACAAGTGCTCCCTGCCATTAGACAACATATGCCTTTTCTCAGTCTTCCCTCAATGTTCCAGTGTGTAGAGTGACAGGTGCAGATAAGACACTTGTCTTGTGCGCCTGGGCTATCCTTGACCCTGCCATGCAGAGGTTAGGCTGAATGAGGCCGCTGTGCTTTTTGTGGCAGTGTCTAACCAGCTGTCAGTAAACGTACAGCTGTTTCTTCAAGTCAAGTGAATGATTTTAGACAAAGACATACCATTATCTGCAGCAATAGATTTGAAGTTGTGTTCTTATGCACATGTTAGTCTATTTACTGTTTTGTACAAATGTCAAGCTTCTAAGAAGTAAAATAAACAATAAAAGTGTCAACAGCAACTAGATTGACTTGCCAAGGCACTATTCCTATTCATGGGTTTCAGACAAAGGATTGTGTCTTTGTTATGAACTTGCAGGAAGTCCATAGGTAAACAAAGTATTAATTCACATCTCACTCTATTACACAGTAGTCTATATCCCTACTTTCAATGCAGTGTTAAGAATGCTGCTTTTCTTGCTTGTTACCTTCCTATCATGCCAAAGTTAAACATGTTGCCACCCTTCCTTTGTAGTTTCTGGAGACTGTGATCCGATTCCTGGCTGAAGGAGCTGCCAGTGGCTTGAACGTCATCGTTGTTTACGTCACAGAAATCCTCAGGGTCACAGGATTTGATGGTGGGTACACTTTGTGGAAAAAAATTGGAAAATTTTAAGTTGTATTTGGTAGCATTTGGCTGTGGCATGAATGGCACTTGGTTGCATTTTCCACAGTATATGAGCAAAAGTTTCATTGCAAAATGAGTAAGTATATCACATAAAAAATATGTGATAAATATACATTTATCAAAATAAAAATACTACTGCTACTTTATTATTATATTTGCATACATACATATTATATATATGTATATGTACATACATATTTTATATATATATATAATTTTATATATATAATATGTGTGTGTGTGTGTGTGTGTGTGTGTGTGTGTGTATATGTATGTATATAATATGTCTACATACATACCCACCCACATATATACACACACTATATAAAAAGATACATGTGCTTTTTTTTTTTCAATGTCTGACATGAAATCAGACAATACTTAAAGTTGTCTTTAGGTCAGTTAGGATTACCAACATTATTTCCATTTGCTAAATGCCAGAATAATGAGAGAAGAATTTTTATTAGCCAATTTTTCATTATTTTCTTCAAAGTCCGATGTTTACAAACATTTTGTTAGTATTTGGTACTGTTGCCTTTAAACTATAAACGTTAAACATTTTGGATATCCTTCCACAAGCTTCTCACAATAGTTGGCAGGATTTTTTTTCCCATTCCTTCTGTCAGAACTGGTGTAAATGAGCCAAGTTTGTAGGCCACCTTGCTCGTATATACCTTTTCAGGTCTGCACATACATTTCCAATAGGACTGAGATCATTGCTTTGTGACCGCCTTTCCAAAAATATTGACTTTTTTGACCCTAAGCCACTTTGTAACCAGTTTGGCAGTATGCTTTGGGCCATTGTCGATTTGGAAGTCCCATTTGCACCCAAGCTTTAACTTCCTGACTGATGTCTTGAGATGTTGCTTCAGTATTTCCACATAATGCCTTCCTATTTGTGTGAAGTGCACCAGTCCCCCCTGCACCAAAACAACCCCACAACATGTTGCTGCCACCTCCGTATTTCACAGTTGGGATGGTGTTCTTAGGTTTTCAAATTTCCCCCTATTTCCCCCAAACGTAACAATACTCATTATGGCTCAACATTTCAATTTTAGTTTCGTCAGACCACAGGACATGTGTTCATAAAATAAGGTCTTTGACCATGTGTGCATTTGCATTCTGTAATCTGGCTTTTTCTTCTTCTTTTGGAGTAATGGCTTCCTTTTAGCAGAGTGGCTGTTCAGCCAATGTTGGTACAGTACAGGTGTCACTGTGGATAATGACACACCCTTACCAGCTTCAGCAGCATCTTCACAAGGTCTTTTGTTGACAGGCATATTTCAGCTCAAATGGTGTTTATATTTGCTTGTAACTGTTTGAACAGATGAACATGACTCCTTCAGGAATCTAGTAGTTGCACCCAAAGATGAACCAGACTTGTCCACAATTCTCTCCCTAATATCTTGGTTTCTTTTGACTTTCCCATGATGTTACACAAAGAAACACTGCATTTCAGGTGTGCCTTCAAATACAGTCACAGTTGTGTTTCTAATTAAGTCAGATGTATTTTCACGATTATAAGGCACGGGTAAAAGTTGCAAACATTGTGGGAGCGATGGATGACAGACGGCGAACACAGTTTTACAAAGACTGGGAGGTAGCGCCGGGCGAGTTACGAGTTAGCTTGGGCTAACGGTGCGCCTTTTGTATGTGTTAAATGCAGAAAAAGCACCTGTAACTGAAACTGCGCTTTATAATCCGGTACGCCCTATGGTCGTGAAAATACGGTAGTCAATAAACCTTTCAGAAGCTTCCAAACACATGACATTGTCATCTGGGTTTTCCTTAATTGTTTAAATGCATAGTAATCTTACTGTATGTATACTTCTTACTTTGAAGAATGTAATGAAAAATTGTAGAACAAAATCCTTCTCTCATTATTTTGGCATTTACCACATAGAAATGATTAACTTAAAACAGAAAAGTTTTGTCCGATTTCATGTCAGATAATGAGAAAAAAAAGTGTGTGTCTTCTTATATAGTGTATGTAAACTTCTGGTTTCAACTGGGTTTTTTTTTTCACTGACAGTGGAAATAAAACAGATTCTGATTTTACTTAAAATTTAGTTTGATTGAATGGTTCCAAGCAATACACAACATAGTTATTATAAAATGTGTTTTTGTCATATCATCCAGCTTGATTACAGTATTTATAAACTTGTTTACTCTTCTTACCATAATTTAACATGGCCATGGCCATTGCTGTACAGTGTGCTGTGCATTTGAGCACGATAACATTTAAGGGAAAGTGCAGGTGAAAACATGCTGACGTGCCTCTCCCTAAAGTTGTTTGTCTGTCACCACTCCTTGTTCACTTTGTTTGCTATGGTTTCCTTCTTGTTAACTTAAACATGTATATTTTTACACTCATGTGTGTTTCCTGTTCAAGTTACCTTTTTGAACAATTGTAATCCTGACATTACATTACATTACTGACAAAATATTATTGTAGCTATTATTATTGAGTGATTTAGCCATTATAAAACACATTCAAATTTTCACAAAAATAATTTAAGTCTAAAGAAGTTTTTGTCTCGTTCTATATTATTCTAAATTTTTACTTACTTGTACTACATTATATTATGCAACATGACTGACTGTGCTTTCTGTTAAGCAACAAAACCTGTATGCCCAAAATATTTCTATTATAATAACAATAATAATTAATATCAAATTAGGAATTTGGGAAGTACTATGTTTACCTTATGGCTGTACTGAAGAATGTTTGTTTTTTTGGGCTTTAAATGCATGTGGACTTAACTTCTTGTCCTTTTTTCCACAGCCACCCTGCCCCCGGTCACTCCAGAGGCCGTCACTGCGGTGGCTCAGTGGGGTCTTCTCACCCTCATTGGATACTGGATCCTGGCCATCGTTCTGCGCCTGCTTATCGGAGTAGTGAGGCAGGTGTTCTGGATCATAAAAACCGTCTTGGCACTCTGGTTTTTTGGACTGATTGTATTGGACAAGACGGCCACAGCAGACACCACAGCAGTTCGGCTAACAGGGCTAGTGCTAGTGTGCGTGCTCCTGACCCTGTTCACCTCTGGCTCGGAAAAGACCTGTGCCGTGGAGCAGCGTATCAGCAGCCTGGAGGGGAGGCTGAAGGCTGTGGAGAAGAGCAAAGGGGACTAAAGGCAAACTCAATGGCATTGATTTTTATGTTGTCAAAGTACCCAGGAATAAAATGATCTTTTTAAACCTTTTTAATTTACATAGATTCTATTCTGTTCTTCTGTACTGAGTCACTATACACTACACACTACATAGTGTTAAACATGGTAATTAACAGCCATATCACCTTGAAGAATGCCCAATTTCAAAAGTTAAGGGTGGGTAGTGTGTACCACTGTTGTGTCCTTTGGCAAGACACTTCACCCATCCTAGTTGATAGTGCAGATGGTCTAATTTCTGGCAGTGTGCCCCAGGGCAGCTGTGGCTTCAATGGTAGCTTTCCATCACGGGGTGAAGTGAATGCACTGTAAAGCATCTTTGAGCTCTATATAAGACTAATGCATTGCATTAGTGTTATATAACACTAGCGCACTTATTAACATTCTTGTTAATTACTACATTTATAGCTATTATTATGAAGTATATTCTTAGGTGACCTCCAATCTGTGAATGTTAATTGGGTTAGATGATGTCTACAAAAACAAAACGAGAGAAACACTTTGTTGTGCCAAAATGTGTCAAATGTTACAGCTTTCTCGTCTCGCCAAATCTGTGTTTGGTATTTTGTCTTGAGGCATATTCACTGAAATGGAATCTCTCCGAACCTGTTGGAAGCTTAAAGGTATTTGAATGAAGACTGAAATATCTACAGCCTTTATTGGAGAACCAGGTTCTTTTTGGTCTCTGAAAGATAAGAATGATTATGCATGCGTAGTTTTTTGTTTTTTTACTGG